>CM037853.1:148190834-148230391 GCA_021234595.1 Delia radicum | reverse complement strand
TTTGCGTTTAAATTTGTAAAAACATTTTCGTTTACACCCCCCTTTACTTCTGATTTCTGTGTGAAAAATGCACTCAAAAATGGTTTTTCTGTTATACTGTCTGGGTCTTATAAACGTTGATGTCCAGATTTCAAATATGCACTCCGAATGTTCTTACCGTAAATTGCATGTAGGTCACTCGGGTAGAAAATAGAAGTGTAATTGCTATTGTAGTAATTTTTCTATAAGAAAATGAAAACGACAGACATTTCAAAAAATAACTAACCACAATACTGTACTTCATTAACAGTTGTTTTGAGTAGTTATTTTTGAATTTTAATAAACAACTACTAAACAGTAGTTTTGTGGTAAACAGTTTGTTTTGTGAACTATTTAAAAACGAAGATTGTGTCGAGTTTTTAAAAATTCTCATTTAGTTAATATTTTTATTATTGATATGATCATAGTTTTGCTAATAATAATTATAAAATTTCATTGTAAATCCAATGCATAAAACCGTTATAACTAGAATACCGCTTGGAATTTTAACTTTGCATTTTATATAGGATATAGAAAAAAAATTATTTTAATTAAATGGAAATATTTTTTTTTTTTTATTAAAAAATGTTTTTAAAAAACCGATAAAATAACTTTTTAAAAGAGTCGTTTTATGTTCATTGTTTTTATGGCTTATCCGTTCATTAAAGGTTAGTTGTTATTGACAACTTTTGTAGTCGTTTTTACTACCAATGCAGTTGTTTTATCAATAGTTTAAAATTACTATATGGTAAGCAATTTTATGACAATTATATTCATCGCCTTTTTGCAGGAATTTTAACTGTCATTTTTACTAATTTCTAGCTCTTAATTTCCTGATAGTGCTCTTCGAATTTTTCCAGCTAGACCCATTTTGAAAAATATGCAATTTCGTTCCTTTTTTTCAAAATTCAGTTTTTAAGTAAGTTTGATAATTTACAAATAATGTCCTATAAACAAAATTAATCACGTGCAAACCCCGATAATTTTCCAATTTCCTTAGAAATTTACAATAAAACTAAAATAATTATATGTTTATGAACAACAGTTTTGAAAAAGTATTTATGTAGTTTGAAACTGGCATCAGTCCATATGCGAATTTAATAAAAATCTGAAAAATGTTTTTTTAGTAAATTTCCTGGTGAAAAGTGAAACTATTAACCTATATGGATCAAGTTTCACAAAATAATAATTTTTATGTAGTGGAAAATTTGTTGTTGTCCATTTAAAGGCTTTATAACGTTGAATTCATAATCTAAGTTAAGTTTCTTATCAAATGTGTGTGATATTTTTCAGAAAATTTTGGAAGATGTTATTCTGTAAATTTCTTATTTGGGATCTTTTTGGGTTATAAAAACTTTGATGAAAACATTAAAATTTTGTTAAATTTTTTCACAAAATAAGCTATTTTCATAAAATGTCCAGGAATTATCATTCAATTTGTAATGACATATATATTTCTAAGGGACACCTTAGTGTATACATTTTGTAGAAATAAAAAACAATCAAAAACAAAAAAAATGAAGTAATTTCAAATAACTGAACATAACTGTATTTTTACTGATCTGTAGTTTAAATTCGGACCAATTTGTTTTAATTACTATTCATTTGTTCTTACGGATTTTTTGTTATTTAAACTATATTTAAAAATAAATAACAATAAACATTTGATATAATGAAAGTAAGTAAACCGGCTTTCTAGTGATTTATTATTTATGTAAAATTACATTTTCAGTTAACAAACTATTTTGAGTGTGGTTAATAAAATTCATTTCAGTTGCAATCCGAAAATATGTAGGAATCACATTTGAATATACTTGAACTAACCCTATTTATTAGTTGTAGCCAGTGATGCAAAACGTGGCACAATAGGCCATTTGTGGCACTTTTGACTGCTTCATGGCCCTGTGGTACTTCTTATCTATTTTGGCCCTTTCAGCTCAAAATTGAACTAACTACTTTAAACCGTTTAGTTCAGACTTTTATGAAATTTGCCTGATTTTTTTTATTCGATGAGAGCATATGCTAGTTCCTTAGAGAATGAAAAACGGGGAGTTGTTTAATTTTTTATAAAAAATCGCATTCAAAATCATATATTTTCGTACCAGGAGGTCGGATTTTAAAATATTTGAATGCATTTTGACATTTTTAAATCTTTTTATATTTTGTCCAAATTTTTAAAAGAAGTGCGCAATTCATTTTTTATTAAAAAAATGTGTTTTTGGAGACTTTTTAAAAATGTTATGTTATCGCAAGAGCGGAAATAATTTTTGAGAATTCATAAAATATGTTAAGCTTTATTGTCAGAGGGGTTTGTCTTGCATTAAAAAAAAAAAAAAGCAATAAAATGACGAAGTCTGATTAACAAATTAATATTATTTTTATTTTAGTAAAAATCCATTAATCGAACTTTTAAAAAATATGGCCCTACAGGGATGATAAATGGGATTTTCAAATAGTATCAACCAGCATAAAAATAGTACTTTTTCGACCCTCATAGTTCTAAATACAAGTTATTATTATAAATTTATTTGTATATAAAAACAAAATTTAGTTGATTTTAGTTACAGAATTTATAAAAATTATCAGACTATTCTTAAATTCACCTTTTTTGCAAGGAAATCTATTTCATTACTCATTCGATTTTAGAATCATAATGCAAATTTGAAGATGTTGGCAATGGCGTTTTTTCAATTGTAGTTTTTAAGATATTTATTTTTCACTTTTCGAACACTTTTTTTTTACTCGAACTTAAATAAAATCATCTTTAATCAATTTCATTTACAACGATTGGATCAAAATAAATACATTTGATAATGTTAAGTTTATGAATGGGTAATTGAATTAAATGTTGAATCTTGAAGTTTCTCTGAAGTTTCTATAAATAGAACTGTTGTGTTGTTGGAGTTGTACTTCTGAGATTATGTATGCAAGAACAGAAACACCGTGTAATGAATAAAACTAGTTTTAATCACAACAAAACTCGACCTGACATAGATCAGTGCGCTAAAAGCGCTCTGTCTAACGTGTGGTGCGAGTGCATGTGTCATTAGAAATCAGTTTATCTATACCACGGTCAGTGATTGCACAGAAAATTTTATATAGACGCAATCAAACAATAAAAACAGCAAATATTACATTATTAAAAAAACAGGTCACTGACGAAGGTTCAATACCAGAAACTGCGCAGTCTGATTCGGGAAAATTGAGAAATTTACAATGTAGTTATGAATTTTTAGAAAATACACTCATTCTTCTCTACCACGCACGTCTTTCACACATTAAAATTAAATAAAATTGCATATTAATTATAGTAATAATTGCAATTGTATGAAGAAGACGTTAAAATTCAAACTCAATCTTTAATTTTTATTTATATGTAAATAGTACTAAAAGAGTCAAAGGAGTACCATGGTACTTTTCCGGAGCAAATAGTACCAAAAAAAGTACTATAGTACTAACTTTAATCATCCCTGTGGGCCCTATCAATGGTATTTTGGCCCTTTTAAATTGTCATATTGGCCCAAAACAAAAAAACTCAAAATGCATCACTGGTTGTAGCTAGTAAAATCGACTTTTTAATTTGATTGGCGCTTTTTTTGCCCCTATTATTGGCTAATGAAAGTACACACAAAAAAAATTAAAAACTTAATTCAAACACAAAAACCACCGATTCAATATCTTTAATTTCTGAAATTCTTCCAACAACGAAAATTGCTAATTAAATTATAATTGTTAGCTCTTTAACTGGATTATTTCAATTAAATATTAATTAACTTGATTCACTAATGATCAATATTGTATACCTTCTCAAAAGCAAAAAAAAAAACAATTGGATAAAGTGATGTTGTCATGCCAAAACGTTTTTTATAGCTTAAATTTTATAACATTGAATTCAAACCTGCATGTAATTCTCGTTTAGTTAACAGATTTATTTATACTTAATGTAAACAAATATAAATATAATTTGTTTTTTATTTCTTTCTATTGAAACATAGTGCGTAGAGATGGACACGTGAGCAGAATTTTGAGCTATTCATGTGAATCACGCGTGAGTGTGAGCGAAACCTAAGTTTACTCACGTGAACGTGAGTAAGTGTGTATAGAAAAAAATTATTCGTGAGTGAGTGTGCGTAAGTCACATTTTTTCAGAGTGAGTGGAAATTACTAGTGATGACACGTGAGAGCATGGAGTATGGCAAAATCTTTTTTGGTTTTTTTTTTTTACAAATTAGTCCTTTTAATGGAACCAGTGTATTTTTTTAAATAATCTATTATTTATTTTAAGCATTTTCTTGTTGAACAAAAATTTTACATTTTTATTAAACAAAATTTAACTTCAAAAATCTCATTATCAATTGTATGATAATGTTTTAGAATAATTAATATAAAGATTTTAACAATGTATTTGAAATATGTATTACTAATACATAAACATTTATAAAAAATCAACGATATAAATATTACAAAAAAAAACAATAACAACAATGTTGATTTTTGCTTTTGAGCAATAGTATTAAAAAATGTCAAGCAAGTTCTAAATTTGAGCAAATATTTAACTGATTCAATTAATTTTTAATTGACAGGGTCTAAAATTTTCATCAAATCGATTTAATTGGAAAAAGTTGGAAAATATTTTTTCTATGTATAAAAGGAGGATGACTTAAAATTAAATTCAAAATCTGAGTGTGTATGTATGCTAGTGAGAGTGTTTAAAAATAGCAACAAGAACAACAATAAAAGTGCGTTTAATAGACTTAAAACAAAACCAGTCAGTCTTTGTTAAGCTTGGTAAGAAGCAAATTGTTAAAGAAGAGAAATAAAAAACGATTTTTCTAAAACCCATCAAAAGGCAATGTGTGTTGTTATACAAAATTATTGATTGACGCATTAAAGCCAATGGGTTGCTACTCTAATATAATAATTGCATAGATTTTAGAAACCAGCAACAACAATAACGGCTGTAACAGATAGACAAGATGTTGGCCCTAACGTCCTTGCCTAAGACTGCAACGAATGATGTTTTACTTAACACAGATACCTAATATCACTACAGTGTGCGTACGTGCCTAGTTGCCACTATGGAGAGAATTTGTTTTTTTTGGTATTTTTAAAGATATATTTCGAGTTCATTCTCTTAAACAGTACAATTGCCACACCAAGACACTAACTTGAATGCCTCTTCCGACACTTGAAATACGTACTTATTCCGACGGACATCACACTGTATTCTCATGCCCAGAACATCAAGAGTATCCGATTCCTTAATGCCTATGCCATCCATATCTACAGATGACAATGTTAATCCCACAGCCCGTGTGTGGGTTAACATACAATATTGGGTCTTGCATGCATTAAAATCGACCTTATTCGCGCTACCCCAATCGGAGATTGTAGAAAGGTCATGATTGAGTGTGTCATTCATGTTCTCCCCACATGCTCTCTATCTCCAAAGAGCTTGGTCTGTGATCGAATGAAAATGAATGGCAAATGTTGCCGGAAAATTGTAAAATTTGGAAAAACTGAAAGTGTGTTTTTATGAATTTTTGTAGAACTTAATAATTGTGTTTTTGTTTGGCTCGTTATGCTCCTTAAAAAGTTTTGAGAAAAGAAAATTTAAGACAATTAAATTACAAAATCGGAAAATTCGCACAAACTTTAAAAATCGTAACTATTGTATACACTCTCGATCAAAACCAATGATTCTTTTTTGTTTTTATTGTTGAAAATTACAAGCACATTACAAAAATGTTTCGGTTTTAAAATTCGGTTGATAAATATAAAATGGACAAGCTCTCAAAAATTTTGAATACCCGAAGTGTCCTAATTTTGAGTCTAATTGATTAGCGACTGATGAATCTAGTGGGTCTTTCTGTGAAACTTTAGCTTGAACTTACGTTGATTATGGCTGCTTAAATTTATTATTGAATTATTTCCAAAATATTTATAATACATCCCACTGTGTCCACGCAGATAGGACATCTGTGGAGTAGAACTGTAGCAACTTCTACGATTTCGAGACGGGGGCGGGAATATCTCGAAGATGATCTTGAATACAATAAAAATAATATTAATCTAATAGAGAGATAATTAGCGAGATGAATACAAGAGATCTCGGTTATGACTATAAGGAAAATAAATAGCGAGACAAATACGAAAATCTCGGCTATTGCTCCAAGGAAAATAAATAGCAAGACGACTACGACAGGTCTCTGCTGTGGCTCTAAGGAAAATTAATAGCGAGACGAAATGCGAGAGATCTCGTCTATTGCTCTCAGAATAAGATGTGTATCAGCAAGAAAATAAATAGCGACACGAATACGTGAGATCTCAGCTATTTTTCTAAGAAAAGTAAATAGCAAGACGAATACGAAAGATCTTGACTATTGAGCTAGGGAAATAAAACACGAATGATGTCGGCTATTGCTCCAAGGGAAATAAATAGCAAGACGACTACGACAAGTCTCTGCTGTGGCTCTAAGGAAAATAAATAGCGAGACGAATACGAGAGATCTCGGCTATTGCTCTTGCCGAAAAAGATGTGTATAGGCAAGAAAATAAATAGCGACACGAACACGCTAGATCTCAGATATTTCTCTAAGGACAGTAAATAGCGAGACGAGTATGAAAGATCTCGACTATTGCTCTAGCTAAATAAATAGCGAGACGATTTTTTTTTTTTTTATTTGAATTTATTTGAATTGCTCCATACACAAGACTAAGTCTTATTTTGCAGTATGGAACTGAAAAATTATAAGATCATTAATTAATAACTTAATAACTAAATACGAGAGATCTCGGCTATTGCTCTAAGGCAAATAAATAGCGAAATGAATGTGATAGATCTCGGCTATTGCTCTAAGGTAAAATTTGTATCGGCAAGAAAATAAACAGCGAGACGAATACGAGAGATCTCGAATATTGCTTTAAATGATGAGACGAACCGTAAGGCTATTATCAGTATACTACGATCTAACTTCTGGCCTACACTACGGTACGTGTCGGAAACAGGAATCTAGTTATGTCGTCCTGCTAGCTTCGACAACCAAAGCAAAGCATAAAAGGAGTCTGATTCTTGCTGGCTTTGGTATAACAACTTTTACACTATAAGCGATAAGTTCTATTAACTCAATGAGAATTATTGACATAAATGCAACTATTGGGTATATGCACTAGTAGTTGTAACTATTGGGTATATAAATAAGTTTATTCTTATTAATTCTAAAAGGTAGTGTAGATTTATATTATAATTAATTTATTAATAAGTATAAAACTTGGTATACAATTATATTATTGTAACGACACGTTACAATAAATAAAATAATTTTTTATATTTTTACCAATTTAAAATGTTAGCGATAATTAAATAAGAAGTTTAAAACAAAATACGAATAAAAAAAAATGTCAATGAATTTGTAAGTACTAATTATTTTCAAATAACAAAGCGCAGTAGGCAGAATGTCTAAAAATGCATTAATATTGGAAAAACAATTTAGTTTACTGATTCAGCCCTGTTACCACACTACCCCCAAACTCCCCAACTAATCATCTCTAATCTCATCTTTCACAGAAATAAGTACATTCACAATATATTTTCTGCTACCGATTCAAGTTTATTTCTAAAGTTATACGTAAAGTTAGTTTTCAAATGAAGAATCAATTGTAATACATAGAAATATGTTCTTCAACTTTTTCTAAAGGTAGTTTAAAAAATCAACTATAGAAATTTACGTGCTTTCGGTAGTAGCTAAATATTGGCAGTTAAATTTTGAATATTTCTCTTTCAAAAAAACGTCTAATAATTCCAATAATATTTTTTACAAAAATAGTTTGTTTAAATACAAAAGTATTTCAATTGGATTTACAATAAATTAAAACATACTTTTTAACGTACTTTTTAACCGCAAACTTTCAAAAATATTAAAAAATTATTGCAAACCTTTCCCGAAAACCATTTTATGATCAAATGTTAAAACTTACAAAATGTGGGAAATTGTGGAAATTAGATTACATATGATTTTCTAACAATTGTGAATTGTTGTGGTGTTTGTCTTAGCTATCTTCTGCAATTTCATATAGATGCAATCAAACAATAAAAACCATAACAAATAATTACAGTATTGTCAAAAAGGACTACTGATGAAGGTTGTGTTACCAGAAACTGCGCAGTCTAATTCAATAAAAAATTTACAATGTAGTTATGATTTTTAGAAAAGTATGCTTAATCTTCTCTACCACGCCTATCTCAAACAATTGAAAAATATGTGCATATTAATTATAGTATTAATTGCACACTGTCTCAAAAGACGATGAATAAAATTCAAAAATCCCCAATAAAAACTTTCGTCCCATTGTTAATTTGTTAATTCATCTGCGTAAGCAACATAAAAAAATGCTACCTTTAAGTAAAAGCGTGAAGTTAAACACTATTAAGATGGAATTGCATTTCTACATTAAAATAAAATTGATTTTAATAGAGTTGCAAGCAGTTATTGTTGAAAAACTGCCACAACGGCAATAGCAACAGCAGCAGCAAAAACAAATAACTTCAAACACTTGTCATCGTGGTTAATGAAAAATTGTCAGGAATGTAACAAAAATAAATTAAAGACTATTTATGGTTGCACAAAGAAAATTACTTTATAATAAAGTTGTTGTTGCTGTTGTCTAGGATGCAACATCTCTATGCAACTGCGTAGCCAAAGGAGTAGTAGTCAGCAATAAGGTTGCCAATTTAGGCATTTTTCTGCCAGATCTAGCAATTTTATTTTCAAATAGGCATTAAAAATGGCTAGATTGTTTCTAGCTGCAAAAATTAGCAATTAAATTTTTCAATAGCCATCTTTTTTACACGTTTGCAACTAATTTCATACAAAAGTGATTACATTTTTACGATTTCAAAAGTTTTGTAACAAAATTTTCGGTTTTTGACAAGTAATTTTTACATGTTTTTTTAACATTCGACTTAAAATTATGTGTTATTGCAAAATTTTACTAAAAATCGTTTAAAAATTAGGAAAACATTTACTTTTAATGAATACTTTCATTAAATTGGTGTTAAAACGGCGACTTTCAAGTACTAAAAAATGTAAAATATACACTTAAAATGTGCCGTAAAAATGAAAATTTATGTAGTTCCAAGTAGTATCACTATTTTTAAATTTTAATACTATTGTAACAACCGACATTTATTTACAAATTTCGAATTTTTATTGTAACAATTGAATATTTTGTTTATAGACTATAATATTCTATAAATGGATTTACATGCATTTAAGAAAATTTATTTTATTAATAAAAAAATTGTATGTCTTGAACTGGGCTCGAACCGGCGATATTCCATTTGTCAGGCAAGTACTATAGCTCTAGCCTAAACCCAATTTAAATATGTTTTTTAAATTTCAAACATTTTCTAGTTTCAAATTTAAATATTTGTCTTAAAATAGATTTGTATGTACAACAGAAATTTGGTTGCTAATCTCAATATTTTACTAGACTTACCAAAACTCTAAAAAAATTTATATTGTCTTAAAATTATTTTATTAATAAAAAAATTCTTATGACACGAACTGGGATCGAACCGGCTACCTTCTGCTTGTCACGCAATTACTCTACCTCTAGCCTAAACCTAATTTGAATTTGTATTTTCCAATTTCAACCTTGAATGTTGTTTCGTTTAAAATTTAAATATGTCTGGCTAATAGATATATTTGTATGTACATCAGAAATTCGGTTGCTGGTCTCAATATTGTATTACAGTTACCAAAACTATAAAAAATGTAATATATTATTTTAAAATTAATTTATTAAAAAAATTCTTGTGCCATGAACTGGAGTCCAAACGGTGAACTTCAGCTTGTCATTTGTATTCTCAAATATCTACCTTGGATATTTGGAGTTTAAATATGAAAGTGAAAAAATAGATTTGTGTGTACAACAGAAATTGGAAAAAAGAAATCTTAATATTTTATTAGAGTATCCAAAACAATTAAACAACTTTAAACTTAGTTTTGATAGAATGATTGTTTTTTTGGAGGCGAAACTAATATTTGATTTTAACTGCAAATATTTTATTCAAGGAATAAAACCTCTGAAAAGTGGTTGGTATTAAATGTAATGTAAAAAATAATATTTTTTCTAAATTGATTAGGAAAACAAATATTTTGAATGATGTGACTGTGTTTTGGTTAATTTTATATATTTCCTGTTTACAATATAGTTTAGTTGGTCTGATGATGAATTTTAAGTACTTACAATTAAAATTATTGAATAATGATTAAATTTTGCTGATTACAATGGAATTCCAACCAATATATTTTCTGTGTATGCGCTTTAAATATACACTTATAAGAAAATAAGCACTAAAAACTAAAAAATATGCACACAAAATCCAAAAAAAAAATTAAATGTCAAAAAAATATACATTTAAATTTTGTCTTAATTTTGATTTTAAAAACTATGCAAAAATATGAAGTTAAACGCAAAATATACAAAAATACGCGCAAACAAATCAATGGCATTTTATTTTCAATTATTTGATTTGGAAAAGTATTTGGTCAAATTCGATTTTGAGCTATTGACTATAAACGTGCATTTGCATGAAAGTCGTTACCCTTGTTCATTATTATTAATAATTGAAATTCAAATAATTGAGTTTAAAAATTATTCAAGAGTTGGCAACATTGGTCAGCAGTTCTACCAGATTAATTTTTGGTTTTCAATAAATTGCATTCTTTGATTGTGATCATGATGGTGGTGGGTAAAACATAAACACTCTTAGCCATAATACAAACAATACAATGTTGGCTTATAGCCAATTATAATATTTGTATTATAATTTGTTCAGAGTCTTCAGATTTGCCAAACTATTGAAGAAAACTATTGACATCATTATTTAAACACCCACTTAAGATCTATACACTGAAAATCGTTTGTAGTCTAAATTAATTGAAAATGTAATTTAACATTAATAATAAATCACTTAAAGTCCGGTCTACTTACTTTTCATTTAAATCAATTGTTTCTTGTAATTTATTTGTTAATATTGTTTAAAGAACTAACAAATAGGTAACACCAAAAGAATGGTAAGTTAAAATAAATGTTCAAATTCTACCTACAGATCAGTAAAAATAAATGTTGTATTCAGTTAATTGAAATTATTTCAGTTTTTTCTGTATACAAGCACACACTTGTGAAAACTTTTTCAATTTCTTGCAATTTGAACTGAAATAATTTTGTATATAGGGAAACCTTTTAAATAAAAAACAAAGACGAATTTTTTGAATTTTTTTTTTGAAAAAATTATTTTAATTTATTATAACTGTAAAGGAAACAGCAGGTTGTAAGCTGCATACCCTAATCCCTTATAATTTCCCCGAATGATTTCCGATTGTTTTCAATTTATAACGAGCTTTCAACCTCCGTATATTTACAAAGATACAGCCAATCAAACATATTAGCTACACTCAAACAAATAAGTTAGTATAAAAGTTAGTAAAACGTCTTGTAAATCAGGTATACTATTTTTTAGCAAAATTTTTTGCTAAAATCGTGTTTTCAGCTAAAATTTTTGTTAAACTTATTCAGCACTTTACTGCTTTATACTAATGCTTTACTAATATACTAATGTTTTACTAATTAATTTTGCTAAAATAAAATTGTGCTGATAAGCACATTAATAGTGTGGACGACAACCAGATTGAAAGATATACGCAGAATGAAGTAGATGTCGCGGCATGTCAAGATGTAGTAGAGAAGAGGAAAATGATACTAAAAAGTACAACTCTAATAAGACATATAAAAAAATCAACCATGGAAGTTTTTGTATCTCTTTTTCATACATAAAACAAAATTGAGGATTAAAACAACTTAAATTTTGCGTTGTCACCGGCTTGTGAAAATAATTGTCTATTAATTAAATAAAAGACAAAATAAAATATTTATTTATTTAAACTAAATATTTATATGTGTGGTCAAATTGCAAACAAACATATACAGAAATGTAGACAGAGTAAAGCGAAAGACAAAGACACACATCTTAGGTAGATTTTTATGGTTCCTTTTTCTTATTGCAAAAAGGGTTGTTTTTTTCGTTTCGTTTGTTTTTGTTTATTTTTCGTTTCGTTTCTATAATTAGCTTCGGCAGTTGCGTCCTTTAAAACGATAGCATCATTTAGACAACCATTGATGTAAGTAATTGAAAGACAATTTTTGTTATGTTATATATATTTATTTCTATATATTTTCAGATATTAAATTAATTCATGTCGTCAATGTGGGAAAATGAAAATTTTTATATTTCGTTATTATAGTAAATTATTTTTAAAAGAATCACAAAAATATGTTTTATGATTTTCAGCAAATAAATTAACTAAATTACAATTTTTCTACAAATTTCTTGCGTTTTTTTCAGTCTACTAAAATTCAGCAAAACATTTATTAATTTTTAGCAAGGCTTTTTTATTTCTAATCTACTAAGTGTGAGCAAAACTTTTGCTGAATCTACAAATTTTGTTGCTAAAAATCAGCTCGCTGATTTTCAGCAAAAGATTTTGCTGACATTAGCAACTTTTTTGCAAGCATCCTCCTGACTAAAATTTTGCTGACTCAGCAAAATTTTTTGCTGACTATACAAACTTTTTTTTTTTAGTGTATGTTGATACTAGTATTTCGATCTGGCTAAAGATCTCATCAGAACCCGAAGTTTTAAAAAAGTTAGAGCCTCTATAATAGGCAGAACTTTAAAAAAAACCTACTAATCATCAATTTTGCTCCATTCTTGTCTTCTTAGTAATCACGCACGTGGTTAGGGCCTTTTCCTAACAAGCATCATGACGTTACTAAACTTGAAGACCAAAAATGTTCCATTTATATAAAAAAATTCTAGTGTTTACTCTGGCTCAAGTAATATTTTTTACAATTATATAAGTTTTTTGTTTATATATGTACATCGATTGTGTTTGGTGTTCATTGAGCGGTTTCTGAAGAGCTAGCACATGGATCGGTAAAAAAAACAAATAAAATAATTATATTATATGTTACAAATTTTAACAACATTAAACTATTATCTGTAGAATTTTATATAAAATAAATTATGTATATTCATGTTATTAATTTTAATCGCAATAATGTAGACATGAAATATGATTTTACTGAAACCCATGAAGTCACAGCTTTTTATAAGCGCTAGATCAGCGCTTATTTTGCGAAAAGTAATGCTTTCAAGTGGGAATTTGCCACATAAAAATCATGGCATATGTTAGCAGGTTTGACAGGGATTATTTTCGGCTTACTCCCTTACAAACCCGCTTGCATGTGAGCAGCGTTTTTTACTGATAAACTACAATAATAAGTATTTGTGGTTAAATGTTTATGAAACTTTAAATAAGTGAAAATAACAAATGAAACTAAAAAAATCGGTAAATGTTAGTAAATTGTTTTGAACAAATGTATAAAAGAGTTGAACAAAATATTTATTTTAAAATTTTTTTTTGTAGCTCAACTGAAAATTTTTTTATTAAACTACAACAAGTAAACTGCATAATATTCTGAGTGTACTTATTAAAATTTATCTTTTTAATGACTTGTGACATACGTTAGATGCAATCGTAACATTTTGTTAATTGTATTAAATTTGTTAATATTCTTGTTAAAAACATGAAAGTGACTCATTTCAGCGCATTTTATGAAGACATTTTTAAATTATTACTACTTTAAATGGAAAATTTAAGATTAACTATAGTTTGTACAGGCCATTACAAAGGAATGGATGTTGAGTAGAATTGGAATACTGAGTACATACAGGAACCGAAATGGAATGAAATGAAAACGGGAAATTAAATCTTTATTATCTGAGTATGTCAGTTTTAATTGGCACTTTAACAAGTAAAAATGCAGGTCACCTGGGTTTTTTTTTATTAAAAGTTGTTCTTCGGGATCTTTCCCTGTTCTAGCATTTGTCTGTTAGTAGAATGTGTTAATACTCATGTGGTTCGGAAATTTTTTCCATTCTGCCATATCTGGCTCAGTATACGAAAAACTTAAAAAATTACCATATCACAAAACAGCCAGTATCTACAAAACTAAGCAAGAAAACGCAAAACATAATACAAATAAGGTTGGTTCTGAAGGTATCCGGAAGAGTCCATTTTCATTTTTTTCATAACTTCATGTTTTAATAGAAATTAGAACACTCCCATGTATCAAATTTCGTTTCCCGATCAATTCAATTTCTGTAACAGTGTTTAGTGTGACAATTCCACTCGCTTCCCGTTCCATTGCATATTGTACCGATTTGGACCAAAACACAAAGGAAAGATTCTTGATTTTTCTTTAGAAATTTCTGATGCTAAACGAAAGATTATACTTCATATAAAAACAATCAGCCTGCTTTGTTATTTTTAGTTTTATGATACATCAAAGTTTCAACTTTTCTTATATCGATATCAAAATTAATAGAACACATTTTTAAACTATAAAATCAAAGTCTCTGTTTTAACTTACAAGAAAATTACACAGTGGTGAATTTGCGGATAAAAGATAAAAATATTAGAAACATATTTTTTGAGGTGTGCAAACTCACGTTTAGATTTTGAAATGTACAAAATTTTTGTATGAAAATATGAAAATAAAGTTGTAACCGAATTGAGAAGTGCATTTGGGGTATACAGCAAATAAATTCGGATAGTACAACCATAATTTAATGTGACTTTTAAATATCTTGTTGTGTTAACCGAATTTTGTTGTCCTCACCAATATTGAAATGTCCCAACCGATTTCAATAGCAGTAACCGAATTTTAGTTGGCAAATGGCAAAATTATTTTTTCTGTGTGTACACTCACAAGAACTTTTCCATTAAAAATCAACAGTTATTTAAAAGTTTAATCGGTAAAGTTGTTTCAATAGAATATACAGTTAAATTACCAAAGAAATATATTGTTTAACGTTCTGTCTGTTATTCAACAAAAAAAAAATAAAAAAAAACGGACTTTCCGTAATAGTTAAAATATTCAGTTAAAATTTTCTATTCAAAACAAAAAGTTGTTATATTATATTGAGTATTGAAATAAACGAAAACAATCTATTGTTTTTATGGATTTTGTCAATTAATATTCAACAGTTGAAAATAAACTAAAAAATACAATTGTTTTAAACGAAAAGTAAGTAGTCCTGTTTTTAACTGATTTTCAGTTAATTCAATGTGTATATTCAGTAGTCTTTACGGAAAAAATATTGTGAGTGTATGTTTAAAATTTAAGAAATTCAAATTTGTTGTATGCAGTGTTAAAGTACTCGAGTAAAACCAAAATTTGTATACCCATATTGCTCATGCTGTGGGCCCAGGGTTGCCACATATTTGAAGGGTATCAAATTAAATGCATTTAAAAAACTATTTTAAATAAAAAAAAGGCACGGACGAAGTTCTACCCTACACTCACAATATATTTTCCGTTACCGATTGTAGTTTATTTAAAAAGTAATCCGTAAAGTTTGTTTTTAACTGAATAAACTATTAAAATACAAAGAAACATATTTTTCAACTTTTTTATCTGTTATTTAAAAAACAAACTATGAATTAATACGGATTTTCTGTAGCAGTTAATATTTTCGTTTAAAATCTACCTACATTTTTAAAAAAAAATCTACATGTTTAAAAAATAACACAAAAATCACAGTAATCTTTTTAAAAGTTCTCTCAAACGTTTTTCATATGCATAAACTGGGGATGGTAAATAAATTACTTATTTACATTTTCAGTCCAAAAAGTACCAAAGTGGCCCAGCTGACGATTAAGTGCTTTGTTTCAGTAAATTTTGTTTTACTTTTTTTTTTGTCGAGCAGTATTGACGGTGCATAATGTGCATATTAGAACAGAGATGGAGTTCCCTCATTGTTCCAAATTTATATGTTAAAGCACATCTTGTAGATAACATCTTGGAGATGAAGACATAGTAAAATATGGTAAAAGTCAAGTGTTTTTTAGGTAAACAAGATTGAGCGCATCAATGTTTATTGTAAAGTTAAAATTAAGATATATTCTTGTGCATATGTCATACCAGTGTATATGTCATATTGGAAGGTTAGAAAAAATGAAAAAGGTTTTGATTTCTTATTGGAGACACAAATGTGAAAAATATTTAACATTGAGTTGGCTACATTGAATGATAATAAAATTGGCAGTAATATGTGCATTAATATTGCAAAGGTACCTTATCAATTAAATTAAATCAAAAAGTACCAAAATTTTTACGAAAGTGCTTTTTACTTTAGTACTAAACCAAATATTTTATTTACCATCACTATAGTCTTTCTTTAGATTTTAATTGTCTTTTATTTTGTGCAAAACAAGAGTCTGTCAAGTGGGTTTGCTAAAAGTTGCAAAAAAAAATATTTTTACAATCAAAATTGGTAAGTGAAAACAAAATTATTGTAATTTATAATATTTACACATAAGGACATATGTTTATTCCAGATGTTAATTTAAAAAGCTGATCGTGCTTTTCATCTGGTAAAATCTGGAATGTTAAGGAGTAAGAAGTTGGCATCCTGTGGTTTTTTTTTGTACAATAAGGTAAATATCCCATTACGTTTTTCAATGATATAATTGCATTTCCTTT
Source organism: Delia radicum (assembly GCA_021234595.1). Classification (NCBI taxonomy): domain Eukaryota; kingdom Metazoa; phylum Arthropoda; class Insecta; order Diptera; family Anthomyiidae; genus Delia; species Delia radicum. The sequence continues at coordinate 148,213,759 of CM037853.1, read as the reverse complement.
TAATATTACTAATTTACATAATGGTGAAAAAGCTATTAGAGTTACAAAACCGTCAACCTGAGTTATTCCAACCAACCAACGTGAAATTAGCAATCAATAACCGCCAATCAACTTGCAAAGTCTTTTAAACTTTCAACATGAAATAAGCAGTCAACCTCAAATTGTCCATCAACAACTGGCACTCAGCAATCAAAGTGCTTTAAACCCCCAACATGAGTTAAGTAACCTACATCAGATAAATAATGCGGCAATTAATACTCAAACTGGATTTACAGCGCATGAAAATGAACTGTTCGCTTTTTTAAAGGAAATTGACAACGAAAATGCCACTGATACAAGGTAAAATATGAGAAAAAAATCAAACTAAAGTTAACATAAAAGAGCTCAATTAAACACTATCCAAAAATGGTTCCTGTAAAAGACCAAATTCGATACGAAAAATTCATTTTTAATTAAAATAAAATTCAGATGAGATAGCCGACCATAATTAAACTTATATCTTTCGCGGCGAAACATTAAAATATAAATTTAATAAATTTTTTTTTAAGCATAGACTCCATTGTTTAATAAAGACTAATTTCCATTTTTACAATAACTGATAGTTCTTGACTCGATAATAGCTCCAAATATAATCCTGTTTTTAACAAAATCAGCAAATCTTCCTCATATATTTAAATTTTTTAATTATTTTTATAGAACACCTTTTATTAGAAGTCATAAGCTCTTAGAAGTAGACGAGTCTTTAGGCGCACTTTAGTAAAAAATTCGTAAGGACCTACAAAGTTGCCTCAAAATAATCAATGTTAAATGGTAGTTCTTAACTGTGGTTATTTTTGCTCAGTTACCTTCCCTGACACTGAAGTACAAATTTTTCTCGATATTTTATAGTGTTTTGAGCATTACTAACGATTAAGATACATATTCTAAGACCAGCCAGATTAAAAATTCTTTAACAATTTTACTTAAAATGCCTTTATACTACACTTATGTTTAAAACTTTTTAGTATAGACTTTAAAACTGACCCTTAAACTCTTCGATTTTGATAATAATTTTCTAGTTCCTAAAATCGGATCTTTAGGGTATCTCGATTATATTTCCTTTATATAGATTTTCATACAATGTAATTTAATACTTTATTTCTGTTTTTAAATAACTTTATATTTTACAGAACAGAACATAACGTTAAATCAAGTAAAAATCTTTGATCGATATCATTTAGAAAAATTGTTTGAAATAGGAAGTTTTCAGCACATTTGACAACTTGGAAGAGAAGTCGAATTTATTGGAAAATTTACTGTTTGGAAATCTTCTCAAAACTTAAACAATGTTTGTGGTAGTTTACCTAATGACGCATATGCCCACTTACCTCGCTTAAGAAATGATACTATTCCCAACTATGTACGTTATACTATAGAGCAATTCCATATGAAAGCGATCACCTTTTGGACGACCCCTCTCCGATTTTAAAATAAATAGTCTCAATCGATTGCCCAGCAAAAAATAATGTACCTACATATTTTTTTTTTTTTATAGTGACTGGACCTCATTGAAAGTTGTTTTAAAAAAAAAACTACTAAAGCGATCGCTTTAGTAGTTTTTTAGTGAGAAAAAGGAAAATTTTATTTTTCAATTAAAGCCTAATTCAATACCTTTCCAACTATCGCTATCACTCGTTGCGATCGCTTAGTAGTTTTTTTTTTAAAACAACTTTCAATGAGGTCCCTTATGAAGAATTCTTCAATTTTGTCACATGACAGTGGTGCCCACCACCACTAAACCAGTCACTATAAAAAAAAAAAAAAAAATATGTAGGTACATTATTTTTTGCTGGGCAATCGATTGAGACTATTTATTTTAAAATCGGAGAGGGGTCGTCCAAAAATTTGCCAATTTTGATCGTTTTCATATGGAATTGCTCTATATATAAATTATTTTTGATCTCTATTAACAAAGCAACTTATGTTTATTTTTAGACTTTAAATCACGTTTTCGAAAATAATCCAATTTTGAATGATCTTAAAACCTTTTACGATAAGTATGGGGGTCTAGGCAATACCGAGCAAAATAAGCTAACAAGAGCAATTATTGATTTTTATGTATCAAAAAATGTAAAACTATAGTCAATTAGTATGGAAAATCTGGCTTGTCAAATAGTGGCATTATTTCCCAATGAATGGGCAGAAATTTACTTTGAGAAACAAAAAGCAAAAAGGCAAAAGGAAAACTATTTAATAGATACCAAAATATGATAAAGTTAACGTCCAAAGGAAGAACGATTGAAACGTCCCATCGATGTATAGAAAAAAATGTCTGTTTTCTTGGAAATGGTAAAAACCTTTTAATATTTATTTTAATAGTATTTATGCATATGTTATATTTCTAACAGACCAAGATGCTTCCGCAATGAAATCGTTCCTTAAATATAACTTTGCAGACAAGGAAGGAACATGCCAACGTTGGAAGCAATGCGTTGAATACAGATTAAGCAATTGACTGAATGTAGTGATGCTAATATTGCAAACATCATTGACAATTGGCCTGCATATAAGCAAAGTTTTGGTTCCGAGCTGGTAAAAAAAATATTGATATTCATATTTTTCAATCTTTTATTTCTCCAGAGATTAAAAAAAAATTAATGCGAAATACTTTGGATACAATAATTCTTTGAAAAATTGCACTTAAAGATTTTTTGTATCCCAGGATTTCAGATTTCATAATGTTTTTTTCTCTAAATAAATAAAGAATCTAATATGACCTTTTTACATTAAGAGCGTACCAATTATTGATTGATTACGTAATAAATTACCTGAAAATTAAAAATCTTTGGGATAATTTAGTACAGAAATACATAAAAGTTTGTTTAAAGTTTAAACTTTAACCATCATGTGATTTTTTTAATGAAACACAACCATGCCAAAAACCACAATCTCTTATTTACAAATTACAACTGTAAGCGTTTGTAAATATTTAAGCCTTTGACGATCGAACTTAAACGGCTGAAGATTTTTTGACAAAACTTCGTGGAGCCTTAGGCCAATGACTAAAAATAAAATTTGTGCTGCTCTTGGAGCTTTACTGCACCTCCTATCGGAGAAATATACTCTAATGGACTGGCGATCCATAATGGGTTAAGATTTTGTCCATGTTTTAATTTTGTATTTTGCTTTAAGTTTTGCAAAATTCAAAAATAGAAACCATTTTGTATAAACTTAAAACTGAAGTTTTATCATTATAAAAATCAAAAACGTAAAATAACATAAAAAAAAAACAAAAAAAAAAACAAATTTTTGACTTTGGTTTCACATTGTAAGGCTATATAGACTTCTGTCTAGTGTCGATCATAAGTTTTGTTAAAATCGTCTTGCATGTTTTCGTAAAATGGCAAAAGGTGAAAATGGAACATTAATAATTTTAATATTTTTATATATAAAAAATTTAAATTCGCAAATTGTGGGAAAATCTTTTTAATTTGAACCCGTTAATGTAATAGGGATTATTTGAAATAGGGATTATTTGGGTATGTTTACATGATTATGATTAATGACTTATTGTTCAAGTACACTCATAGAAATAAACCTGTAAAAATAACATAAAAACTACTAAAAATTAGTTAAAAATTACGTTGCAGAAAAAACTGCAAATTTTTTTGCTAAATACGAATAAAATAAGATCAGTGAAAATAAACCAGTTAACTTTACAAAATTTTATTTACATTCGAGCCGAATTTTAGTTAACTGAAAATACCAATTTAATCTGCTATAATAAGCAAAAACCTTTACTAAATGTTTGTAGACTAAAAAAAGCAAACAAAAGCTGTAATATCAACACAATTTTTGCTATATTTGTCTTAAATTTTGTAAAATGATAATAAAAACATATTTGCTAAAGAAAAATGTAAACTGCTAACTGAAGTCAGATATTATTGAAATTGAAAAAATAATATAAAAAAAACTTTGAATTTTTAAGTTTTTACTAATATTTAGTAATTTTTTTTGATTTTACCAGATTGATTTGCTACTTTCAATTAACAAAAATTCAGCTCAAATATAATTAAATATTTGTGCATGCAACAGATTTATTTTTTCTATTCTTATCTTACTAATATTCATATTAATTTTTGCAAAAATGTTACTAAATTTTTATATATATCTATTATGGCGTTTCAACATTTCCACTTTCTTGGATTTTTACAACTCTTGAAACGGAATATAAAAGCTTATTGCACATAAGATTTTTATGAATTTTTTTAAAAGGTATAAGGTGTCGCTGAAATGTAGTTTTTTTTTCAAAAACTACATAAACCACTACTTAAGAAAAAATATTTGGAGTACAAACTATTAGTTTAAGGGACACTCTGATGTCTTTTAATGTGAAAATTGCAAATTTTGTTCATGAAATGCAGACGAAAGGTATGTAAATTTGTGTATAACTGAAGTTTGTATCAATTAAAAGGTATTAAAAAGACCTATCGTGCAAAAACGATGCCTATTTTTGAAGTTATTGAGGTTTTAAAATTCTGAATTTTAATTGTGAGGTCATATGAGTGTACCTTAAACTAATAATTTGTACTCCAACATCTTTTTTATTGTTGTCTGAAACTCTTTAGTAGTGAAATCAAACCGCAAGAGAAAAAATATTTTTTTTTTGTTTCATGACCTCTTTTTTGCACAACCATCCATTCTAGCGACCTCTTCAAAAATTTCTAAAAAATCATGAAAAATCTATTTCCTTTCAAGAGTTTCAAAAATCCAAAAAAGTGGAAGGGTTGAAATGTCCTAATATCCACGAATTGGCTAACATGAATCTTCATATGTTTTGTGCTGCTTTATACACAGATTTCCATTGATTTCGATGTGCGTTATCCTGAAAAAACAAAAACGTTTTTGTTAACTGGAATAAAATGAATACCATATTACCAATATACCTTAATATGAATTTGAAAGATAAAAGGTTGAATTCAATATGGTGCGAAGCTCAAGAAAAATGGCCAAAACTGGATCAAAGTAATTTCTGTTTACAATTAAAAAATAATAGATATATTAAAATGAATTTTTTTTTTTGTTTTCAGACTCTAAAGATGCAGTATTTGTATTTGTACTTCATGGTGTTTTGAAGCCGGAACGGCATTTCAAAAACACTGGAAAGCCAACTATCGCCGACTCTCAAATATCTACAATTAAAATTATTGATACCGATATTGAACTTGATTTGTACAGCGGACATCCACCATTTCTTCTAATAAACAAAAATGTTTTTAATGTTGAAGGCATATTTGTTGTAATTGACCAAATAGTCTTCAAAATGGATTCAGTGGCCGCAGCATTAGCGTTATGCTTTAAAGCATACCAAGTCTTTAATTTCAACTACAGCACTAACAACCTCAACTTTTGGTTATTTGTTCAAAAAGTTTTATGCGGAATAGACCTAAAATCTGATTGTATAGGCAGTAGTTTACGATGCATATCATCGTAAGCTATTGTAAATACACTTTTTTATAATGCCTACTATATTCAGTTTTAATGGTATTACACATAAACAGCATTAGGTACCACCAATGGAATTTTTAAATACAATTTCAAATTCAAATTTATTTCCAAAAAATTCTTTAAGTCTTTGTAAATTGTGGTTTTTTATATGAAAATTCTTCAAAAAGAACAATTCTAGATTAAAAACAAATCAACAAATGAATGTTTTTATTTACAAATCCCCATTTTTGGTGCCAATTTAAATAACTTGTTTTTTATGTGTACATAGCTTTCCTATAAGTTAGTTTTTTTCGTTTGTTTTAATTTACTATACAGCGCTTCAAAAGTGACCCCTAAAATCGAAAACAACAGTACCTTCCATTGATCCTAAATATTTCGGTCTCGCTAATTTAATTGGCGTAACCAGTTTTTTAACGAAATGTTTTTACATACAACTTTCAAATTTTAATTTTTTCTGCTAAATACTGATAAGACCTTCACCAAGATTTGGGTATTAAATTTGTTTAATAACTAAACAACATTAACAAGTAAATCTGTGGGTTTTTTCATATTTTACTAGATTTTACTATTTTTGCACAATTAACCATAATATTTCGCAAAGCATGAAATCATTATTATGCATAAGCAAGAAGACAAATCTGAATAATTATTTCGTATAAAAAGATAAAAAAAGAAAGTACTCTTTATGGGAAAAGCGCGCCTAACATTTATATGGCAGCATAACAAAAAAGGATGACCTATGATAATACGTAAATAACTTAAAATTCGCTTAAATTACGTGTATAAAAATTCATTCACAAAAGCTTTTGTTAAACTAACCCTCGCAAAAATTAACTTTTCTGGCTGAATTTTCGTACACATAGTTTTTTAAGCTATTTACATATTATACTAAAAGATGAATTTAAAGGTCATCCTTTTTCGTTATGCTGCCATATAAATGTTAGGCGCCACTCGCTCTTTGTGCATGAAGTGTATTTTTTTCGTTTTTTTTGTATTTTTTATTTTTTCACGAAATAACTGTTCAGATTTGTCTTTTTGCTTATGCACAATAATGATTTGGAACTTTTCGAAGTGAGATGATAAATTGTTCAAAAATAGTAAAATATAGTAAAACCTAAAAACCCCGCGAATTAACTTGCTTAATGCTGCGTATTTATTAAACAAATTGGATACCCAAATGTTGCTGAGGGTCTTATCAGTAATTAACTGAAAAAAATTAAGAGAAAATATCATATTTTTAAAATTTGATGTAGTAAAAACTTCGTTAAAACATTCAGATCTTTAATCTTGTGAAAAATCTAGTCCATAAGTGTAAAAACTGGTTATTAGCGTGGTCGAAATATTTAGGATCAATCTGTAAGGTCAGTAAGCTTGGTTTAGTAGTATTATCTAATTTATTAACTTATTCTTTTTATATATAACGTCTTATCTTTTTATTGTATATATCCTTTTGTCGTATTATTAAATATAACTTAAAATTTTTTAATATTCAATTAATCTTATTATTTAGTTTTAAAAATAAATCCTAACATATATTATTATGTAAATAATATATTATAAAAAAAATTTTGTTTTAAATAAAAAATATAACCAAAAACATAAACAAATACGAACTCGTGTTTTTATTTCTTTTAAATTAAATTTGGTGATAGCTAAAATAAACGACAATCGTTTATTTTTACGTTTTTGGGGGTAAATTTTTGATAGTTAAAATAAAGGAAAATCGTTTATTTTTAAGTTTCGGTAGTTAAATTTTTAATGGTCAAAATAATGGAAAATCTTTTATTTTTATGGATTTTCGGTAATTTTTTGATAGTCAAAAAAAAACGAATGTCGTTTATTTTAACGGATTTAGCAATTATTTTTTAATAGTTAAAAAAACGAAAGTACTTTCTTTTTATCGATATTTTTAGTTAATTTTTTAACAATTAAAAATAATTGGAAATTATTATTGTTTTAAACGAAAAATCAGTAGTCCTGTTTTTAACAACTTTTTCTATAGTTTTAATGTACAAATTCGTTTGTTTCTAACTATAAAATATTGTGAGTGTAGTTTTCAGTCTTAAGCGGGCTTCAAAACATCTGTTAATTTGTTTTCATCTATCACAAATTTTTTTTTCATGTCAGTTTAAAATATTGATTATTTTTAAATTGTATTTTTTATTAAAAATTTTCTTTAAAATAATTTATTATCGCTTAAAGTTCATATATTAATAAACAATGCAACCTGAAATATGCTTTGTGAGTGGCGTTGAAAAATGGTTGAGATATTTATGAGTTTCAGAACATATGTCGAATTATGGCAATATTGAGAGTACTGTTCTGTTACCCAATTGATAACAGCGGAAAACTGTTGATAACAGCGGCAGACTGTTGATAACAGCGGCAAACTGTACGTTAAATTGAAAGAATTTCGTGAAATCTTTATAAAACACCATCTTTTAAAACCAGCAAACCCAGTTCGGTCTTAGTCTTTTAAATAAATAATTGCTAATTGAAAATATTTAAAAAGCTACTAAATATTTGTAGTATTGGTAAAAAAAACAATAGGGGCAGCGAATTTTTCGGTTATACCAAGAATTGACAAAAGCCATCAACATTTGTTAAGGCGTCGTAATATGAAAACAAATTTAAGTTTTTAAAATTGCAATTATGCGAACTATGTAAAGAATTTTACCAATACAAAGTATGTAATTTAAATGGTATAAACAACGTAAGAAATGAAAATAATGTAAATAATGTGTGAAATAAAAATTTTATTTCACTTTGATTTTTTTTCGTTCCACTGCTTTCATCGAGACAGTATGTTGTGTTTGATGTCTAGTAGAATGTCTTGATTGATTAATTCTGGTACTCCTTGGTTATACTGGCAAATCACTTAATTTGCAAACAAAGCTATGGTTTCCTAGTACAATATTAGTTGTACTTTTGGTAATTTTGAATACAGTGGGTAATTTCCAACACAGTGGTAATTTCATATGTCAGTATTATTTTTTGTACGGTTTGAAATGTATACCTGGAAGATATGAAAAATTCTAGTCAAGTTTGAAAATTTGAATTTTCTGTTTCAAGAACATACCAAGAGCACATTTTCCATTTTTTAAAGCATCTTTTATTTTTATAAAATGGATTTTTCTGAGCATTTGTCTGGTTGTCCTATTCATGAAAAACTCTGTTGAACGAGAATGTTTGTAGCCGAAAAATAATTTTGATAGTTCTAAAAGTGATGTCATTAATTAACAATGAATTATAATTTCTTAGAATATATAAACATTTCTTAAACAAACTTTCTGTTATTCATTGCATGTTTTGTACTTTTGCTGACATCAAAAAAGAAAAAAATATTGTATTTTTACACAAATATTTGCAAATTTAAAACCTTTAACACATAATTAAACAAATTTTATATATTGACTTTTTAAACATTGTTTTTACAATAAGATTTAAAAATGAATAAGATTTTCGTAAATATTTAATAAAAAAAAAAAAAATTGTGGTAAGAATTTTGAAGGTTATTAACATGGCAAAAAATGTATTTTAACAATAACTCTACACTGAGAGAATTAACTTCATGATATCAATGAATTTCTGCAAAGAACCAATAAAGTTACACTGGAACTCATCCATTCCCGAGAAAAAATACATCTGATAATTTTTATTGAGAAATTTTTTTATGGTTCTTGATATTATTATATGTCTCCAAATCTTACTCCATATATAAGTACATAAGCCATATAATCCAAATAAATGTAGTGATTGATATGATTATATATGGTCCCACGCTAAGACGTCATACTAAAAATAGTTTCCTTATAATTGTATATAGCATTATATATAATCCCACAAACAGGGAACTTCTGCTTTAAAAATATGTTGTTGTTTGGGTTGCAATACAGTTTCTTTATTTTTAATGTAAATGTCAGTCATTTTTAGAAAAAAAATTAAATTTTTTACTAACCTTGTAATTCATTTAAAAACCAAACAACATCAAATGACTGTTTTATGATTTTACATTCATTTTTTATAGTAGTTTTTTTGGCAAGAAAGTCTTTAATATACAAATTATACTCAATAGGTATTTGTTAAAATACTGGAAGATATATACGCAGAAACAAAATCAGCGGTATGGAATGGCGAAGAATTATCGGAGTACTTCCAAACCAATTCAGGTGTGAAGCAAGGATGCTTGTTATCGCCTCTTTTATTTTCACTTTACATAAATGACTTACATGAGAGCCTTAAAGGAGGTTTACAAATAGACAATATGAATATCCGACTCCTTATGTATGCGGATGATATCGTCATCCTTGCTGATGAAATAGATACACTTCAAAAAATGATACAAAATTTGGAAAACTATTGCGCTTTATGGAATCTTGAAATCAACTTAAATAAGTCGGAAATTGTTATATTTAGAAATGGTGGCAGACTGAAAGCACAAGAAAAATGGCAGCTAAATGGAAACAATATCAAAATAACCAATGAGTATACGTATCTTGGAGTTATTCTGACACCCAAAATGAAATTTACCAAACACGTGGAAAGCAGAAATATCCAGGCAAAAAAAGCTATAAACTACACTTGGAAGAGTTTTATTTCAAACGGAGAAATACAATTAAGACAAAAGTGGAACCTTTTCTTAGCGGTATGCAGGTCTATACAAGCATATGCAGCCCAAGTATGGGGTTACGGCCACTTTGAAGAAATAGATATACTTCAAAGATATTTTATAAAAAAAGTTTTGAAGCTGCCAGATTTTACTCCAAATTATGCGCTCATGCTGGAGACTTCCGCAGTAAACAATCATTTATACATCTTAGAACTACATATGCAGTACTTGACTCGACTTATTTTTCAATACCGGGATAATAGGCTACCGTTTCAAATAACGCAAATACTTATTCAAAAAAACTTGTTTTGTTTCAAAGAATTGAAAATGCTTGCAGAAAAACTTAATACACCATGGTCCAGTACACAGTCCAATAAACACCAATGGATTGCTCAAAATAAACAACTTTTACACATAATACAACAACATCAACATAATCAGTGCTTACAAAATAAAGCAGCCAGCTCAAGGATATACAAAAGTTTAGATCATACCCGTGGTCTAAATTATTTTATCGACAATATGAATCAGTCTAATATAACCTGGATATTTAAGGCAAGATGTGGGTTGATTAAACTTAATTACAACACCTTCGGTGCGACAAATGATGAAACACTATGTAAACTTTGCAATATGGGTACAATTGAAACATTCCAACACTTTTTATGTGCTTGCCCTGTTCTTAAGGAGTTAAGAATCGCTAGCTTCGGAAAATCCAACTTACTTGATGAAGAAATGATAGAAATACTGAACGGTGCTACAGAAACAGATTGGGAAAAATTGGTACAATACCTTAACACAGCCTTATATTATAGAAAATTTTTGATACAAGAATATAATTAACTTCCTTGATAAATTAACTTTAAAATCACCGGAAAATTTCGACAGACGTTAAAAACATACATAGTCGAACATTACTTACTTTGTTTTTCTTATTTGCAATAAATATTTAATATAGAATTTATAAATGAATTTGTAAACTTAATTAATTGTAAATAAAGAAATTACTACTACTACTAGTAGTTTTTTGTTATTTAAAAAAACTCAAAAAAAAAATTTTGTTTTTTTTACAAACATGTGGTTCATTTTCACTACAATTGTAAGTAATTTTTTGAACATTGAAAAACAAATGACAATGTTAGTTGAATTTACTGAAATGTAAGTCGTCCCAACTTTAAGTGAAATTTCTTTTGTTTTTAATTACATTTGCAGTGGTTTTTACCTACATAGTATTCTAAGTGCATACATATATTGGTAAAGTTCAAAATCAAATTAAGTTATCTGCAAGTAAAGACTTTATTACATATGGCATCACATATAACCATATTAACGTTGTATCGAAATCAGTTTCGAGTGCTTTCTTTTATATGATTTCAAAATAAAAAATTTGTAAATGTTTGAAACACTAAATTTACACTGGATAATTTTAAAAAATTTCGTTATGTTTTGTAAAAAAATTGGATCTTCAAAATTGTTGATTTCTAGAAATTTATATTTTCAACTTAAATACTTTAAAGCATAACTTCAAGTTACAAAACGAATACCTACTACAGGCTAAAATTTTATAAAATCAGATGATTTTATATCTAATTAGATAAAATTTGATGTCAAGGATATTGACAAATCTCGGATAAAATTGCATCAAATTATATATAATTTGATATAATTAGATGAACATGTAGATGACCCATTTTTCGGATCAATTTGAATGTGCTTATATATGGGAACCTATTTTACAATACAATTTTATGAGATTTCATATTATAATTTTTACCCGGGTTGAAACTTTTTTTTTAATGTACGAAAAATATCATTTAATTTATTAAAAGTTTTATTTAATCAATGAAGAATTTTCATCAAAAAAATAGTTTCATAAAAAGTATGAAGCTTTTCATTAATTTAAAAAAAGTTTCGTTCTATTGGTGAAGAAAGTTTTCCTTAGTTTATTGAAAGTTTTCATTATTTTTCGTCCACTAAAATTATTAGGGTAATCGGATTATTAGTTTGTCTTAAAAGTGAGGGCAAAAAACAAGTAAAATTTTAACAAAACCTTCTGCAATTTCTGACAAATAAATTTTCTTAATTGTTTACAACTCATAACAATCCTATGATGATAACGTTCGTTTTAAATTTGTGATGACGGCTACTTCACAAGTTTCCAATACTTTTACTATTTTTTAAAATGGGCTCCTTGGTATTTGGAGATAATGTAAAAAATTTTAACCCGTTTTAATTCGATTTTGAATACAAAATCGAATATTATTTTTGACCCGTTTTAATTCGATTTTGAATACAAAATTTAAGGAAAATGTCGAAATGTAGAAGTAAATTTAAATAATCGGCCGCCAATTTTTTCCGATTTGGCCGAATGTTATGCGGCCGAATATTGAGTTCATTGCTTAACTACGGGCTATTCTTTGAATTTGACACTCAAAATTGCATCTCATAAGCTTAATAAACATTTTTCCATTTGTCAAATTTGTCCATATGCATAGAAATACCGAATACCGACAAACACATTGTCTGGCTAAATACTTCGGTAGGACAGTACTGACAACCTTCTTAACCCTTTCACTACCGACTTTTTGTTCGTGGATATATTTCTATTTTGACTTCAGATTCCTCCTAGGGGCCTCAAATTAGTAAGAAAAATGTTTGAATGTATGCCAAAATTCGATAACTAATCAAGTTATATTTTAGCATCGACCTTGTAAATTTATCGTCAGTACTTTGGCTTAAATCTACAAAAATAAAAAAGATATTCCACATTACCCGAACTTACTCTACAACACTGTATTTCCATTCAATTGAGTTCATCATTTATGCATGCACACGATATCATGATTCTTTTGTATATAATTTTTCAGAATTATACTTCTTTATTCTAGTTAAAACTTCCTGATATATATCTTTTCCTGCATTCGAATTATTTTTGGTTAAAAACAAAACAAAGATTGATGGCATTCATGCCGAAGAATAAGATGATGAAAAAGATTACTAAACTTTAGTGACCTTTGAATGTCACTTAACAGTGTCATACGCACAATTAGTCACTTGAAAACAAAAATAAAACTCTTCTTTCTTGTCAAAAAAAGAAACTAAATTTCAACACGTACCACACACAATATAAAAAATCTGTAAATTTTAGTGATGCTAATTCGTTAATGTAATTGTTGTGTAAATACACATAGAAATTATTTATATGAGAAACTTCCCAATTTATAAAAGCATTAAAAGATAATGGGCTAAATAAATAAAAATAAAGTTTCTAAAAACTAATGAAAAGCTTCATTCCGCCGACGCTTTGCCAGTACTGTGCCTATTGTACTTTTCTGCCTGGGAAGCTTTTAAATAAAACTTCTTCATTTAGTGTATGCAATTTAAATTAATAAAATTTTATGTTTCATAGAATTTGACAAAAATATTGTGTCTAATTATAAGTGAATTTGGGGATTACTTATATGCTTACCAGTATTGACAAAAATATTGAGTCTAATAATAGGGGAATTTGTGGAAGTAGGATAAAATGAGTATCAAAGTGTATTTTTATTAATATAAATACAATTAAGCCATTCTACCTACTATATTTCTACTAAAATAATAGTTAAAATAGTATTTTTGAACAGAAAAAACAAAACACACAGAAATATTGAAATATATATGAAGAACAATATTCAACGAATATTTTCTCCAAAACTAATCTGAAATGGACGATGGAACTTTCCAGATCGATAAAAAACATCTAACCATTTTTTAAAAATAAAAAAATTTCAAAGAAAATTTGGCTGATTTTGAGATAAATTAAGTTTAGCAAAACTCTATAAATTCGGAACTAGTTCTGAATGTTTAAGCAAAATTTTATTATTTCTAGCATTTGATAATTTTTTTTGTCACGAAGACAAAAATAACAGAAAAGTGCAACTAATTACTACGTTAAGATTATTAACTCAAATTTTTAAACTTTTAACCACTTCTAAAGACAAAGAACTTTGAAAAAATCAATAGCAAATGCATATTTTTAAAATTTTAATTGTGGGCCCAGTATGCTAGTTGGTAGCGTGCTGGCTTATCAGTGCGGGGGTCGTGGATTCAATTCCCACCAGAGGCACTGGTCTGTTTTCGCTACAACGCACCGAAGGCCATACCCAGTAAAAAATTTTCGTGTTTTTAGAAGCAGGATAAAACAAATGCGCTGATGTAAGTGCTTCATATTACATAACATTGAGAAGCAGCACAAGAAACGAATAATTTCCGTATAAAAATAAACAAACAAAAATTTTGAGCTTACTGTTTCCCTAGCAATGATGCAGGTTGTAAGCAACTTACCATAATCCCGTACAAGGATGCAGATTGTAATGCAGGAAGTTCCATATAGTGGATTATAAACGATCTGTAAAAATTTTGCCGAGTGATTTCCGGTTGTGTTTGGTGTTTTCGAGTATGAAATAAAAATAATTACTCATTTCACTGACAGAGCTAGCACATGGAGCGGTTAAAAAACTAAAATAATTATATTATATGTCAAAAATTTTAACAACTAAAGACTAATATCTGTAGAATTTTATGTAGAATATTATTATATTTTTACTTTTAATCGCAATAATGTCGACATGAAATGTGGTTTTACTAAAACCCATGAATTAACTGCTTTTTATAAGCGCTGAAATCCGCGCTTATTTTGCGAAAAAGTAATGCTTCCAAGTGGGAATTCGTCATATAAAAATCATAGCATATGTAAGCAGGTTTGTAAGGGATTCTTTTCGGCTTACTCCCTTACAAACCTGCTTGCATGTAAGCAGCGTTTTTTACTGGGTAGTAGCTAGTGCTCGGTTAGGGTAATAGTATATAATTTGTAATTATATTTGATTATTAATTAATAATAATAATAATAAAAAAAAATTAATTTTACGATATTTAATGTATATTTTATGTACATAAAACACGATTATAAATACATTACTTCCGATCTTCCTAATGATCATATATGTTGAAATATCATCACATTTTTGACTGGGTAGTATATTTCTTTAAAATACATAAAATAAACTGAAAAAAGCGCGACTTCAAAAGAGTATAAAAATTAAATCAGAGCTACGTTTTTAAACCCTTTGGAGGTTTTGATCTATTAATAATATATTTTCATTCCCCGTATGTCTCTTTCAGGATAAAATCGGTAATCATTAATTTGTTATACAGTGTTATTTACAATAAAATGTTTCACGAATAGATATCACTTAGCACGTCCAATTAATAATTTAACTAAAATTTAGTAGCTTTTACAGTTTTATTTGCTGTTTTTATTTTACTAATATTGAGCAAAAATATTCTGCTGATTTGACTGCTTTTTCCTGCAACTTAATTGTCAACTAATTTTTAGTAACTTTTCCTGTCTTTTTTACAGACTTAGTTTTTTGAGTGTATGCATCTTTCAATCCAGCTATCGTGTGGACCGATTTAGTTTGGCGGATTTGGAGGAAGGGGAGTATATCTGATAAAATAAGTTTTAAAAAATATATATTTTATTGGTATAATAATAGTGTCTTCTAGAACATATCTAAGTTTTATTCAAAAAATACAATTTTTTTAATTCTAGTGCTTTTTTTTTATTTATTACCACTTCTCACCTAAAGTTCACACTTCACCCCCAAAATGCCTTTTTTGATAAAAATGATTAAGAGCTTAAAATTTGCGTTTCAACCCTATTTAAATTTAATACACACATTTAATTTTCAAAATATTCTGAAAATCCGATTTTTATATTGGATAAAACGCTCTGATCATGCATCAAAAACTTGTATCGTTCTCGCGCAAAATTATGTAAATTTCATTCGTAATTTATTATGAATGTTTAAATATTTTGACAAAAAAAAATTATTTATAATCGCAAATCAACATCATGACAGTCATATTTAATATTCTGTTTGTGTGGTGGGGTTCCAATTAAAAAAAAAGGCTTGAAATTTTTAACAAATGCATACCTACTTGCAGCTTCAACATATTTCATATGAATATGTAAAAATTAAGTTCACACTTATTTTGAACAAATAAATTACACGTGTCATAAAGACAATTATTTCTAATTTCAAAACATTTAATTACGGACTATCTAATTTTAATGTTTTTGTCATTATATTTCAACTTTCGATAGTTTAAACCGTGTTTAACTGTATTTAATGTTGGACCTAATAACGTATAAAATTAGGTGTCACACTATTAAAATGCATAATATTTTTAAACTATGAACTAGCGCAATCAAGTACAAAAGATGGAATTGTGTAATAAATAAATTTAACCCTCTAACCAGAAATCCCGAATCCGGCTACAAATGGTTGTTTTAAAATAAGAATTTAAGCTATTTCGATAGAAAACCAAAGTTATAAAATATTTTCTGAAATAATTTTTTGTATGCATGGCATGGGTTGGAAGTAAGAAAACGTTAACTTTAAACTTTCGTAATATTTCAAAAAATAAATATTTTTAAATTAACACAATTTTAAAAAAATCTTGAAACATATTTTTGTTGAATAGAACATGTTGATACTAAATACAAAGTGAGATTAAAGATAAACATTTTAAAAAATCTCAAATTTTGGTCCAAGTACATTCAGGATTCTAAAGAGATAACTAAAAAGGACATCGCCTTAACTCGAAAACTTACACTCATAGAAAAAAACCTGTAAAAATTGCAAAAAAAAGCTACTAAAAATTAGTTAAAAATTATCATTTAGAAAAAACTGCTAAAATTAGCTGATTTTATTACTAAATATTAGTAATATAAGAATAGCAAAAATAAATGTATTGAATCTACAAATTTTTAATTATAATGAAAATGAAAATTATTCAAGTTCGAGGCCATACTCTATATTTCTTCATGAGGGTATTGTCCTAACAAATAATCTATAGAGTTTTTTGTTTTCAAATTTATTATTTGACCCTTTCAGGAATGTGTTGATAGATCTATTTCGGGAATTTTCTAGGTTCCCATCATCAGAACACGTTTTGAAAGCGGTAACAATCCCATGCCAAACATCAAACATTCATATAGTTTACTCACTATATGAGAACTAATATACATATGAGTTTGAAGTTAAAGATTATAACCATTGATCAAAAAATAAATTGAAAACTTGTTTGATGTGCAAGATCCACCTCTGGTGGATATTCCATACACGTTTTTTGTTTTTCTCTCCTTTTTATATTTTGTTTAGTTTGTAAACAAAACAGGGGAATTAAACTAGGCGGTACTTTGCCTTTTTTACAAGTTTGTTATAATTTTTATTAAAAATAAAAATTATGTTTTTTTTCGACCTTTAATTGTGCAATGAAAATGAAAATTATTCAAGTTCGAGGCCGTACTCTATATTATATTTGAGCTAAATTTTAGTTAATTGAAAGTAACAAAGTAATCTGCTAAAATCAGCAAACACATTTACTAAATATTAGTAGACTAAAAAATTACTAAAAAAATGTGAAATTTTTTTTATTTTATTTTTTTTTAATGCGGAAGAAAGTCTGTGGTGAAATCAGCAATCTACAATTTTTAGCAAAAACTTCTGTTGATTTTAGCAAAACAAACTGTTATTTGCATTCTACTAAATTTGAGGTAAATATCCCATGTTGTTAATATTACAGTTTTTGATTGCTATTTGGAGTCTACAAAGAGTTAATAAAGTAGTTTGCCATGCTACAGAGTAAAATGCTGTTAACTAAAACCTACATCGAATATAACTAAATTTTTGTAAAAATAACAGATTTATTTTTGACATACTTATTTTATTAATATTTAGCAAGAAAAAAATGTGCTAAATTTACACACAGAAAATAAATTGGTTGGAATTCCATTGTAGCAAAATTTAATCATTATTCAATAATTTTAATTGTAAGTACTTAAAATTCATCATCAGAATAATTAAACTATATTGTAAACAGAAAATATATAAAATTAACGAAAACACATTCACATCCTTCAAAATACTTGTGTAGCTATTGAGATTAGCAACCGAATTTCTGTTGTATATACAAATCTATTCTTAGACAAATATTTAAATTTGAAACTAGAAGATATTTGAAATTTAAAAAAACATATTTAAATTGGGTTTAGGCATTATTTAAAGTACTTGCCTGACAATCGGATGATCGCGGGTTCGAGCACATTTCGAGGCATACAATTATGTTTATTAATAAAATAAATGTTGTTGAATTCATATAAATCTATTTATAGAATATTATAGTCCATAAACATAAAATTTTCAAGTGTTACATTAAAAATTTAAAATTTTTAAATAAACGTTGGTTGTTTCAATCGTATTAAAATTTTAATCATAGTGATAGTACGTGGAACCACAAAAATTCGGTTGCAACTACAAACCAGTTTTGTGTGTGTATGTACGGATTTTTATGCAATTAAACAGAAAGATTATACTAATTAGTATTAGCAAAGCCTTTAATTTTAACGAATATATGTTAAAGTTTAGGTGAGTTTTCGCTCAGTTTCGTGTTTTTCGAAAAACGAAAATCGCCCTATCTACTTAAGTATAAACACAAATAGTCTAATTTTTGGACAGTTATATCTTGGTAAGACGAATATTGTACGCCTAAATTTACAAATTTTTATGGATTAGTTTTTAAGATTCGCTCGAAACCTATTTTGGTCCATATCGCGTAAAATATTGTTTATTTTCCGTTCCGTATCAGTGGTATACATTTCATTGCAAAAATGCTTAGACCGGGTTGAGGGTTTAAAACGTGCGCTTTGTGTTTACTACACTTAGGAAATTATGTTGGTAAAGACGACTGCAATTGTAGTCAAAAATAAATGAAATTTCATTTGTTTTTTAATATTCAAAAAATGACTAACAATTGTAGTAAAAATGAACCACATGGTAGTAAAAAATAAACAAACATTTATTTATTTTTATTTTTTTAAATAACAAAAAACAACTGTAAAAAATGAATGTAAAATCATAAAACAGTCATTTGATGTGAGTTGTTTTTTTAAATGAACTACAAGGTTAGTTAAACATTTTATTTGTTCTACAAATGACTTACATTTACATTAAAAATAATGAAACTGTATTACAACCCAAACAACTACATATTTTTAAAGCAGAAGTTCCCTGAGTGTACCAGCAGTTTTAAAAAATTATTACAGAGTCGCCACAAAAAGTGAAGAATATACTATAAATATGCTAACAAACATATCGTTGGTCACAAGTTGACACTTTTATCTGAAACTTTTTTTGAAGATCCAAATAATACTGCCAAATGATCTATAGAATGGATAAGCCGTTTGGTGTGCTTTTAACTAATTGTTAAAATAATTCAGATATATACAATAATTCAGATATATACACTAGAAATCCCTTTAAATGTCGATTTTTCGATTTTCGTTCATATTGAGCATGTTTATTTGAACATGGTTCCAAATGAAAGAAATCGATTTTTTTTTGGAAAACGTTAACTCGTGCCGGAAGACGGCCGAAAAGGGCCCATTTTAGAAAAAAGTGAATTATTTGATAAAAATGCAGAAACGTTTTTTTTTTTCAATTTGATTTTAAAATTAAGAGTGTATCTAATACTATTTAATTGATGTTTCAAAATTTTTAATAATTTCTGGTAGCTTTTAAATTTTAAGAAGACTAAAATAAAAATAAAAATTTCAATAAAAAATAAAAATTTTAATAAAAAGCTAAAGGTTATTTTCACAATGTTTATTAAAGTTTTTTATTAAATGATGAAAGTCGATGAAACAATTGTCATAAATTTTTATGAAACTTTTTATCATATTTATGAAAACTTCTTAAATATGATGAATAATTGATGACATACGATTTATGAAACAATATCATCAATATGATGATACTATTTAATACAAAATTTTGTATTTTCAGCACCCTACTAGAAATTGCAAATAGGAGACCACATGTAGTTAAACTACGTGCTCGGATTTCCGTTATCACATCATATCCTTTCGAAACGCTATTTAAAGTTTAATCTTTTAACAAATTATTCAAAGAATTGTACTCATTAAATAATGCTTGATATGCATATCAGATGAAAGAAATAATCTCCGCTATTCCACAAAGTTATTTGTCGTGATATTTAAGGATCAAAAACTTCCTTTTAAAATTCGATCCTTAAATATCATTGATTGTTTTATATAAGTTCGTCAAAAGAAAAAAACTATGTTATAAATTTTATAAAAATAAATTTTGGTTTTTTTGAGATATTCGCGAATTAACGATATTTTTCCACTTCGTTATCGTTTTCGCGAAAAAAAAAAAACCGTATTTCTGTCACTGTTTAAAATTTTAATTTTATGTTGACGCATTCAAAAGTTTTTTTTTTTTTTTTTTTTTTTCACTTTTAGCAGCGAATAAACGCGAAATATAACGAATTTTTGAACAATGCAAAATACGTTAAACCATATTAACTAGTAGAATGTTTACACCAAGTTTTAAGTTAAAAATGTTATTTTTTGGGGATCATTATTTTTAGAATGTCCCTTGAAGCAATGACGAAAAGTAATAAAAAATATACACTTTTATATCTTTCGGCGGGAGCTAGGTTTTGATTTAAGACCCATAGTTTCTGAGGATAATTTTCTTAGAATTTTTTGTAGATTGCGTTTTCTATACGCCTTTTGACAAAAATAATTGACCCACCCTCATATACATATATGCTATTGCATGATATTATACTTAAATAGGTTTATGTATGTTTATTAGGGTCGTCTTTCGTTGTATGTGCGAAAAATAAAAACGAGATTTTGACTGTACCCCCCTCTTAAAATATTTGTTTGGGTACAAAAATTCACCATGCAAAAAATTAGAGTTCTAGCATAACGGGAAGATGTCCCGCATCGCCTTGAAAATCGGGCCCCTTGGAAAAATGGGCATAATTTAAAAAAAAATTACAAATTTTTTTTTCTTCAAAATTAAAAAAATATAAATTAATTTTTGTGTTGGGTTTAATCATAACTACTCAGATAAAAAATATTACTTTCCCAGAAAATCGCTAACTTACCCTAACTTTGTGTCAAAAAAAATTAATAAATATTTTGGGGGTACCTCAAAGTGACCTTTTTGCATTTTTGAAAATTATATTCAACAAAAATCAAAAACCTAGTGTTTGCTGTCAAGTATTTCATTAAGCACATTTCAAGTATTAAATAAGCCAGGTATTACGGATATCCGTTGGGAATTTTTTTTTTAGGGCATTTTGATTCTCGGGGATTTCAAGGTTTTTTTTTTATTTTTATACATTTTTACTTTAAAACAAGGTTTTAATAATATTTCATCAATATTGTTGTATATGCCTTTTTATATGATTGTAATAACTTTATTTTAAAATACTATATTTTCTGTTGATAGTTAACCCATGTTAACCTGGGGTCAAATATGACCCACGTAAGAAAAATGCAGCTTTGTGGCAAAATTTATAAATAAAATAAAGAAAGGAATAATTCAATTTATATTTATTCTAAAAAAATTTCGTTAACCGTTTCTAGTCTTCGAGTAGGTCAATTTAGTAAAAATTAGAACTTAAAACTTTTCCATAATAAAAATTTTGAGAGAAAAAAATTTACACTATTAAATTAAAAATACGTTTTTCGAAAATACTCCTGAATATGTACAAAAAAATCAATTTTAATATGAATACAAGTATCGGAATTTATACTAAATAATTTATTTTAATTAATTCTAAAATGTAAATAATTTACAATTAGAAACATAAACAAAAATTTATTTTGTCATCTTTGTGATTTTTGACTCTTTAAAATACGAGGGTCAATTGTGACCCCATGAAAACACAGGTTAACTATGAACACGAAAAATTATACTTTATAATAAAGTTATTACAATTATATAAAATAGCATATACAATAACATTGATAAAATATTACAAAAATCTTGTTAAAAAAAAAGTCTATACAAATTTAAAAAAACGTTGAAATCCGCTAGAATCAAAATGCTCTAACAAAAATTTTTGCCAACGAATATCCGTAATACTTGGCTTATTTAATACTTGAGATGTGTTTAATAAAATACTTGACAGCAAACACCAGGTTTTTGATTTTGTTGAATAAAATTTTCAAAAATGCAAAAAGTCACTCTGAGGTACACCCAAAATATTTATTAATTTTTTTGACACAAAGTTAGGGTAAGTTAGCGATTTTCTGGGAAAGTAATATTTTTTATCTGAGTAGTTATGATTAAACCCAACACAAAAATGATTTTATATTTTTTTAATTTTGAAGAAAAAAAATTTGTAATTTTTTTTAAATTATGCCCATTTTTCCAAGGGGCCCGATTTTCAAGGGCGATGCGGGACATCTTCCTGTTATGCTAGAACTCTAATTTTTTGCATGGTGAATTTTTGTACCCAAACAAATATTTTAAGATGGGGGCAGCCCCAAAAATCGCAAGTTGAAAAATAAGGACCACCCTAATGTTTATATATAAATTTGTTCCTCGAAATTCGATACAACTAATTACATCTTACTACATATCGACCAATATATAATCGTATATGACATATATAATTATATATGGTTAATCTAATTATGTACGAATACATGTATAATTAGATATAACACAACTCAAAATTATATATGGTAACATATAGTTTTATACTAAAAAATTTATTTAATTTTTGATAAAACAATATCTTGACCCATTCATAGTTCTTTGTAAAGATATATCATTTCATACCAACAAAAATTTAGATATTTTTTCATATAAAAGTCTGAATTTCGCGAATTTCGTCACGTACTGAATAAATAGGAATTATTGAGATGTTTATGGATAAAACCCAAACTTTTTTTGAC
>CM037853.1:148162849-148190734 GCA_021234595.1 Delia radicum | reverse complement strand
ATTTATGTAGCTTTAGAATGAGGTATCAATGACTCACGTAGCGTAAGCCGTTAAAAAGATAAACGACTACGTTTTTAAAATTTTCCAATATTTTTTATATTTTGAAACGCGATATTTCATGATCCGCTAGGATTGCTGTCTTAATTCATTAGACAAGTGGTTGTTAAACCGAGTGGTTGATTTTATATGTTTTCAGTCAATTGCATGAATTGAATCTCTGAGATGGATAATATCCAACGAATATTTTCTCTAAAACGAAGCCTACACTCTAATAAATTTTTTTTTTTAATTTTTTTACCTAATTAATGTCAGTAAAATTACTTTATGTATGTAAATTTAAATTTTACACACACTGTATCTAATATATATGCACACAAGTGTGTTAAAAATAAAAAATGTCAGTAAAATTACTTAATGTGTGTAAATTTAAAATTTAAAACACATTGTATCTATTATATATGCACACAATGGTGTGGAAAAAATAAAAATTAAAATGCCTAAATTTGTAAAATTAAATGCTTAAAATCGCATATTTTAATGCGTATTGGTACATGTAAGTGTTTTAATCAAATAAATTTTTTGTTTCATATTAAAATATTTCAGTAATGGTATGCATTTATAGTAATATTTTATTTTAAATATATTTAAAGAGCTTATTGACACATACAATTGCATAAAAATAAACATGAAGTAAACAAATTATTTAAAATTCTAATAAAATTTGACTACATTATAAATATTTTTATTTTGTTACTGTAAGAGGTTTTTCTTAGAAAAAAATCCTTTATTTTAGGAACCTTTGTTAGAGAAAACGTCATTAGAGTTTGGATTTTATGAAAATTATCAGAAGCTTCTGTTTTTTCTACAAAAATTTCATACAATTAGTTTTAAAAAATCTAACGAAAGAAAGTGTTCTCAGAGTTTTATGGTTTCATATACGAAAGTCCTTGAGTATTGAGTGAGTATTTCAATGAAAAGGGTCTGCAGAATCTAAAGGTTTTTTAGTAGGAAAAATTAGGGGGCATGTGGAGTTTCTATTGAAAAAAGTTCTTAAAATTTTAGTGCTTTAAAATAAAATGTAAACAAAACCGAGTATTTTCTTAACGACAAAATACTTCAAATAGTTTTCCTATACCGAAAGAAATCCATGCAACTTTTACGAAAAAAAAACTATCTTAGCTATTTTTTCCGTAAAATACAAGAAACGGCCTTTTCAAAGTTCACGAAACTAACGAAATCATTTGTATCCAAATTTTTTGTAATTTTTATGAAAGGTTTTTTGATTCTCGAAACGCAAGTGCAAAGTCTTTTGTTTTTTTTACCAAACTAACGAAAAATTTTCGTATCATAATTGTCCGTAAATATACAAATTTTGATTTAGTATTACGAAATATATTATTTACAATAAATATGTGCAACATTTTAAGATTTTGCTAAGATTTTTTATTGAACTGAATTACTACAATTAATAAAAAAAAAATGTTCATACATTTTGTTCTGACATTCCTATCCTTATTTAATGGATTTTTATGATTGTTTCATTTTGAGAGCGTGTAAAAAAATGTTTCGTAATATATAAACAAATATTTCGTAAAAAAGAAAATTAATCGTACTTTGTAGAAATTACTTTCGTATGTATTCATATACCCACCAAAATAAGAGCTGAGGAGAAGTAGTAAAAACACCACATCTACTGATCTGGATGTGGTGCAAATTAGGTGAATCATTAATGATTTTAACATTGTCGTGTCATTGGCGGATGGAGTGAATATATAACATCTTTAATAGCATTTTAAACAGTGCATGAATGCTATTTGTTAATAGTTCATGGAAGGTCTTTTCAAATATATATTAATATTTTTATTTAATAAATGTGCAGCATACGGTACACTCAGGGAACTTCTGCTTTAAAAATATGTAGTGGTTTGGGTTGTAATACGTTCATTATTTTAATGTAAATGAAGTAATTTGTAGAACAAATAAAATTTTTAACTAACCTTGTAGTTCATTTAAAAAAACAACTCACATCAATGACTGTTTTTGATTTTACATTCGTTTTTTAAAGTTGTTTTTTTGTTATTTAAAAAATAAAAAAAAAAAAAAATTGGTTTAGTTTTTTACTACATGTGGTTTCATTTTTACTACAATGTTAGTCATTTTTTGAACATTAAAAAACAAATGACAATGTTAGTTGAATTTAATGAATGTAAGTCGTCTTTTTTAAATGAAATTTCATTTGTTTTTGACTACCAATTGCTGTCGTCTTTACCAACATAATTCCTAAGTGTAGGGATGTTCCTTTAATATAAAAAAAAAAATTTTTTGGTGCCAGCGAGTATTGAAACACACGAATCTGAGTTACGATCTGCTGTATTAAACTAGACCGCTCTACCATTTGCACCAAAGCTACTTATGCAGTACAACAAACTTAAAACGAACTTAAGTTGAAAATATTGATATATTTTTTAGAAACGAGAAAATATGCTACACAAAAATATAATAAAAAAGATAAAATAATGCATTTTTAAAACATTTTGATTATGTGATTTCGTATCACTGAGATATAATTATTTTTAAAATATTTTAAGTTTTGATGAGGTTAAAAAATATATTAAGAAATAATAAAAATGCTCATTTAACAATTTTGAATTCATTGCATATTTTTAAATTATTTTAATAATTAATTTGACGAGAAGTGTCTTAATAAGATAAAATATACCAGACAATGAGAAAAAAAATATTGGAGAAGTAGTTTAACTACAGGAGGGAAAGTGGCCTGCAATGAAACGAGTGGTGCCTTGGAACGTAGATCTTTTAATGTTCCCGTATTTTATTCTAAAGATTTGGAGAACGAGGTCGGTAAAAAACTCTATAGGGAAAATTAAAGTGATCTATTTAAATAAAGTAAAATTTATTAATTAATTAACTTACTAATTAATACTTATTATTAATAAACTAGCTTTCAAGATTTGGCTTCGATATTTTTCGTTTTTGCTATTTTTTTTTTCGGTCCGAAACATAAAATTAAAAAATCATTATGATTTTTGAAGCCAAAATCTAATTTTTAACCTACTTTTTTTAAATACTGCAGATTGTTCAAGGCACACCTAAAAGTATATCTTGAAACAAATATGAAAAGTTCGACAAACTAATTTTTAGCAGTGAAATACATCTTTGCAATTTCTTATCAACATAACAATAGATATATAGAAACTTAGTTTTTTTTATATTTTTTAAATAAGTTTTACAAAAAGTTCACATCGCACAAAGCAAAAAATAGATTTTTATCAAATAAATATTTGTCCACTCTGAGTAACAATTTTCTAAAAAAAAATTCTTTATGATTAAGTCAAGATGGTTATTATTTGGTCGTTTTGTAAATCATAATCTCTTAAAATACTCAGAAAAACCAAATTAAATAAAAAATACTAAAAAAATTAATTAGAATTAAAAAAAAAAATAAAAAAAAAACAATTTATCTCCCCGGCCAGGAATCGATCTCGCAAACCTTCTGATTGCAAATCCAACCACTTACCACCTCAACCTCCATATCAAACCAAGAATAATTGAACTTATGAAAAAGTACTCTTTACGATTGTTATTAGTTTAGATACCAATTAATTTATATTGTGATGCAAATGCTGTTTAAAATAACTTTAAGTTAACATTTTAGCAGTTGTTAACAATAACTTCTATTAAAGTAAAAATGTGCGTATGCTAATTCTTTGGAAGTCAAGTTAAAGAGGTTCTTAAAGCACTACTTCCACTTTATTTTGCTGGGTATTTTATACAAACCTTTTGTGGTGCGAAACAACGAAATATTTTGCAGAATGTTAGTTGATTTTCGTAGTTGATTTTCGTATTGCCATGGATTTCTTTCGGTGTAGTTATACAAATGTTTTAAGTGGATTTTATTGTGTCCTGATTATCAGCGTCGATGTTGAATTATATTTGCATCGTGTCCGATCAAGAAGCACATGCTGCTGTCAGAGTTGCAACAAAGAGTCTATACAAATAGAGAGACTATGCTTCCTACGCCTCGTAGAAAAACACAATAAGGGACTCGGGCAAGCACAATGAAAGCAGTCAGTTCTTTCTACACTAAAAAATTATTGCAACATGTTAATAAGAATTTTGTTGCTTAAAACACTAACTTTTACTATGCTTTTATATTGTTATTTCTATTACAAATTATTATATTTTAATTTTACACAGAAAAAATTATCAACCTAAAATATTTAATTAAAGATTTGAATTGAATTAAATCTGTTTCTAAGCAAAATTATTAATTGAGTCAATTAATATTTAATTCTCAAATTATTTTTTCATACACTGTATGCTTAAATAGAAATGTTCAGTATAAAGTATCAAATGCATTTGAAGTATACAAACAAAACAAGCACACACACACAAGATACAAACAGACGCCAGCATTAAGAAAAACACACATACCAACGTATCTTTTACACACTTTTTTTGAGTATCATATTTCTTTTTGTTTGTAGAAGTTAGTTATAACTTTTTTTTTTAATTTTCAATAAAAGTTTTAATTGATAGTATCATTGAAGTGATAGGTGCAAAATATATTAAAATATTAATTGATTCAATAAATTTTTTAATTGAAAACCAGTTTTTAGTTTTTTCTGTGTATCTTGATGATTTTATTGTTATTATTTGAAATACATAAAAATTTTATTAAATACACACGCCCGACAAAATTAAAAAGATTTTTGCTTCTTTGAATTTATCAACTGATTCTAGTTAATTTGGGTGTGCTTGAACTCAAATCTGTAATCAGTTTGTCTCTATCAGCTCTAGTTTTCATGATATATTTGTGGGTGGGGTTTAAGGGGTTAATTTTTATAAAAAAAATAGCAGAATAGCACTATTTTGAAATTAAAAATTAACCCCTTAAACCCCACCCACAAATATGATTGATGCATTAATCTGCTATAGAATCTTCCAAAGAAGATTAATACCATAATCTTGGATAAGCTCCTCCTACTTCCTGAGATATGTCCATCCCACACATTGTTACTTTTACAAAATACGGCAATTCCTATGGAAAAGTTTTACTTTTTAAATACTTAAAAAAAAGCTATACCATGAAAACTAGAGCTTATAGAGACAAACTGATTACAGATTTGAATTCAGCGCAAATTAACTAGAATCAGTTGATAAATTCAAAGAATCAAATTGAGTGTTGACCTGTGTTATTATTTAACATAATAAAAATTAATTAAAACTTTTAAATTTCTGCAACAGGTTTTCATTTGCTCGATGCGAGCTTATGAACAATAAAAAGTGGACAGATTAAGAGAGACACTGATTGCAGCTAAAAGAAATGAGTAATAAAGCGGTTAGAAGTTTAAATCCCTAAAAATAAATTCATCCGTAAATTAACCTTCCTTCTCTTTTATAGTTAATATTGCAGATAAATTCACCGGTCATTAGCACAAAATCTACTCTTTAACTGCCACTACACGCAATATTCTTGTGCAACTTTTGCTATTGTGGAAAATATTACCAGTGTGTTGTCATATTGGAAGGTTGTACAATACATTGGAAAAAATCAAAAAGGTTTTAATTCTTATTGTGCAAACTAAGAAATGAGAAAAATATTTTATAGAGTGTTGGCCACATTGTGTAATTTTTATATCCCTACACAACAGAACAAAAGAGTCGTGCCATATTTTGTGCAAAAGTATTGTACATCTTATTGCACTGTGTAGGGCGAAATGACAATAATACTGGCAATAATATTTGCAATAATAGTTTATGGGTACCTTAAGACAATAGATTCTGCATATCTTGGTGAACGTTCAAGTTGTTGAGAAAAACACTATCCCAACCCGAACTCGCAGATTTTAATGAACTTTGAATATGTTGTAAAGGGGCAAAAAAGGGACATGTATTTTTTTTAGCAACACGGTAAATATATATAAAAACATAAGTTGACTTAAGGGTTTTTTAATAACTGCCGAAAAGCAGTATTTTTTATCTTATTTTATTTCATTTTTATTACATTTTATTTTTTGCATACATTTTTGTATTGCAGATACGTCGTTTTGGTTTCAGAAAATCGAGTACAAAAGGACGTAACTACATTACAAAAAACTACTATTTTTTCATGAATTTTTTTCTCAGAAACAAATCCGTCTATGTTTCTTTAGCATAATTCTAAAATTTGGATACTAAGCTTTAATTAGTCGTTTTATTTATAATGTTTTTTGTCTCTCCTGTAAAAACTAATTTAAAACCTTTTCGATTTTAGATGACGATATATATTTTATGAGACGGTTTAACAGGACTTGAGTTACTTGCAAACTCTTGAGCTAAATAATCGTTGATTAAGCTAAACCCAACATTATTTTGTAAAATACATCCCTTCTGGATTTGGCTTTATTAACTTCAAAACTTTATTTCACGTCATATTAGCAAATAAATGTTAGATTTTGATAAAAAAATCAGTTGTTTTTTTTAATTTTAACGAAATAATAAAAATCCATAAATAGATCTGATGATTTTTTAAGAATGATAAATAAATATGTTTTCTTGTTTTGCTGACATATTAAACTTTTGCCAAAATATCGTCATTTTAGAAGAAAAAATCGTCCAATCGTCACACAGTGGGGTAAATCACAAAATTTTTCAAAATAATACTGTCATTTCTTACTTAGTGTTCGGATTGCAATGGAACAGGCATAAGTGTTACAATATCAAGTTTTGATTTGGAACCTTCCAAACAGAATGGATCGGATACATGACCACCCAAAATAGGGAACTTTTTGCACATTAAATTCTGAGTGCTCACCATTTTTTGGTTTCTAATCCGACTTTCAAAAAATTAACATATTGTAATGTGCTGGTAAAGACCAACAAAAATTATGCGTAACACGCAAAAAATGAAAACCCATTTCAATTACCTAAAACCACCGATTCAATAACTTTAATTGCTGAAATTCCGCCAACGACGAAAATCGCTAATTCAATTAGAAATTGATAGCTCTTTAATTAAATTATGTTTCAATTAAATAATAACTCATTTGATTAACCAGTGATCAATATCGAGACCTTCCCAAAAGCAAAAAAAAAAAATTGTATAAAGTGTTGTTGCCATACCGAATGTTTATTTATAGCTTGGATTTTATAACATTGAATTTAAACCGGCATGAAATTCTCATTTAGTTAGCAGATTTATTTATATTTATATGAACAAATTCACACAGAAATTAGTTTTTTTTTTCTTTCTATTGAAGCGTAAAGATTGTGGCAACATATTTTTTGGATTTTTTCATTGCAGAAATTAGCCCTTGTGTTGAAATCAAAGTATTTTTTTTTTTGTTTAAAATAATGTTGATAGATCTATTTCGGGAATTTTCTAGGTTCCCATTTCGGGAATTTTCTAGGTTCCCAATAAAAAACTATAGAGTATGGCCTCGAACTTAAATAATTTTCATTTTCAATATATTTTTAGCATTTTCTTTCTGTTAAAAAAAATTTAAATTTTTATTAACTTTAAAAATTTTAGAATAAATAATATTTATATTTTTAACAACTGAACTAAATTATTCAACTTAATAAGTAATAAACCTAATTAGAATTAATATCTAATTTAATTGAAATTAATTTAAAAATATTTATTACTAATACCACTAAACATAAACATTTATAAAAAACAACTACATAAATATTACAAAAACAACAAAATGTGTTGATGGTTGGTTTTAAGCGATAATATTAAAAATGTTAAGCGAGTTCCGAATTTGAGCAATTATTTAATTGATTCAATTAATTTTAATTTACAGCTTTTAAAACTTTCAACAAAACGAATTAATTGAAAAAAGTAAGGAAATATTTTTTTCTGTGTAAGGGTTAGGGCTACTAAATGTGAAATTCCAAATTTGGAAGGACTCAGGTCCACTTTTTTGCGAATAACGGTACGACATCGGGGCCAATTTCCTTTTTAAAACATTGAATATTTAACGAATAAATCCTTGAAGACATTAAAAACAATGTATGCAATACCTTGTTCCACTCAAAAACTACATTCGATTAAAGTATAAATTAAAAATCTTATTTTTGTGGTTTTTTCCCCAAAAAGCACCAACAGCTTTTTACCTTTCTGAACACATAAACTGATATGTTAAACAAATTTTTCATTTGTATATACTTTTCCCCGCAGTTGCCACATTTTTAAAGAGAAATATAAACTTTAACCCATTGTTAAAAATTGTGCACGCCTTCAATTAGATAGCTTAGACGATTACAGATACACCAACAT
Source organism: Delia radicum (assembly GCA_021234595.1). Lineage (NCBI taxonomy): Eukaryota > Metazoa > Arthropoda > Insecta > Diptera > Anthomyiidae > Delia > Delia radicum. The sequence goes on along the minus strand of CM037853.1, from coordinate 148,182,450 downwards.
ATATATACCTTATTTACTGGGTAAGTCTCTTATCCCCGCTTTAAATGTAGACATGGCAGCAAAAAGTTAAAAAATCCCATATTTATAAATTTATTTTCATTTTTGGGAATTGTGGGATTGATAAAGCAAATTCGGTCATAAATTTCACATTGTTGACTTAAAAGTTTATTTAATTCCAAAAAATCTTTGTGTTTATATCAATTAATAAATATTTTACTGAATAGTGAAAATTTACATCTTTAACAAAAACTGAAAATTGTTATCTTCTTATTAGGATCACCCAAGTTTTTGTTCTACCAAGAGTGCTCTTTTTCAAATGTCGTAATTTACCTGTACCAAACACTTACAGATATGTTTTTTTTTTTTTTTTTTTTTTAAGAGAAACAACACTCAGGAAATTCTTCCTATTTATTAATGTGTTGCTTTCTTTGGAAATTGGATAGTAGATAGATGAAAGGTGGGGAAAGATGAAGCGCTTCAAACATGGCAACACTGTAATTGCGCGAGATGATAAGTCTGTAGAACAGTTGTTGCCTCGTCTCCTGATGGAGACTTATGGTATGTTTTTAGAAGACGTGTCACTCAAAAAAATCGTGTGATTGAGTGAAGAAATTCGTTTTTGGGTTTTTGTATCGCAAACGTCACTTTATATTGAGTGAAAACGTAAGAGTTGTCATTTTCGTCCTCTTTTTTGGTTTTTGTATCACAATTTGAAATGTCAAAACGTCAAAAACAGACGTTCACAAAAAAGCAATCGTCAGGAAAAAAGCAGCAAAATTTTATAGTAAAATAATAAAGAAATTAATAATAAATTAAAAAATTAATAAATTTATTAAAAATTTCAAAAAAACAAATAAAAATGAGCGGTGAACAGAACAAGAAAAGGTAAGTATTAATTTGGTTAACAAAACATTGTTTTTCTCTAAAATGTTTGTAACCACTTTAGCCTAAAGATGACTAATGTCACTCAGTTCCAAAAACTGATGTATTTAATGGAGCAGTTTTCCACACCTTGCTACTGGAACCCCAACGTTTGGTAGCAGCAGAGCCGCTATGGAGCACACATGGGAGACGGTTGCTGAAAAACTAAATGCACACGGACCACCGGAAAGAAATGGAGGCGAATGGAAAAAGGTATGGAATAAGTGTAGTTTAGTGACATAGCTACGATTTTCTTTAAAGTCGGTGTTAAATTGCAGGTATGGCAAGACCAAAAATGCAGACTAAAAAAGAAAATTGCTGGAAACAACAAGAGTCTGCACGGAACCGGTGGAGGGCCTTGTGTCATTAACAATTTGACAGCCTTGGAATTAGATGTTGACAGAATATGCCATCTATCAACAGCGGCTGCACCTAGTGGTCAAGTTTTTGGCGTGCAAAAGCATCAACAAAAAAAGATGTTCTCCCATAACAGCAACATAGTTGTTTTAGATAACACACCACCACGCAGCAGTGCCAATGTTGCAGTTGTTACTCCAACAAGATCAGGCACCGTCAAACAAATTGAAAACGTATCCTTATCAGCCTCTCACCATGAAATGTCCGAAGTATTTACGCCTAATGAATCCCGAATACTGCCATTGCAACGACCTGAAGGAGTTTCATTTTCATCAACACCTTCAGGAAGTCAACAAAGCCAAAAAAAATCTAAAAATCCATTTCAAGGAAAAAGAAAAATGGACGACAACAGCTCAGAAAAACATGAGCAACTGAAGCTATTGAAGAAGCAACTTGAGGTCCAGGAGAACTCAGTAGTTGCTATGAATGCTCAAGCGGAAGCTTCAAGAGAATGTGCGCATGCTTTAAAAGCTCAAGTTGAAGTTTCAAAAGCTATACTGGACACGTTAAAGACTCAAGCTGCCCATAATGAAGCCCAAGCCGAAATCTCCAGAGCTAGCCTTGAGGCATTGAAGTCTCAAGCTGAGTCTACAGGAGTTATAGCACAGGCTTTGGTAGACATAGTAAAACATCTAAAAGATGAAGATTTATAAATTCTTTTTGTTTAGTAGTTTTTTAAGTAAGCAATAGGGTGTCCCTTAAAAATAGATATGTCATTACACCCTCAGTTTTATTGCAAATGGTTCCAAATAGAAGAAATCGATTTTTTTGGAAACCGTATGCATTTTTGACTTCATCCGATATTAACCCACTTTAGCCCGGAGTCCAAATTAACTGACGAACTTGATAAAATATGCAAAGAAAATGGGTTATTTTGTCAAAAATTTATCAAAATTTTAATGTTTTCATCAAAGTATGCATCATTTTCAGAAAGATATCACTTTAGCTTTTTAAAAATATAATTATCTCAAAATTTAACTAAAAAAATCTTTAACCCTTAGTTGTCCTGGGGACAAAAAATACCCACGAAACTTCATTTTAATTATAATTTCGAAATTGTAAAGCTTTTAAATAGATTAAAAAATCTCAACTGGATAAAAAATAATTATTTTTTTTATGTATCCATATAGTGTTAATTTTAACACTTTTGGGCAAAAAACACCCACTAGGAAATTTAAAAATAACAACAGAAAAGATCCCCGAAACTTCATTTTAATGATCATTACAAGATTGTTAATCTTTTAAGAGATAAAAAAATCTTAACTTGATAAAAATTATTATTTTATGTAACATGATTCATAAAGGGTTAATTTTAAGAGTTTTGGCAAAAAAATACCCACTAGGAAACTTACAGAATAACAAGTTCAATAATTTTCTTAAAAATATATCTTAAATTTGATTACAATTTAATAAATGTCACTTAAAGTTGATAACACAGTAATATTGTTATCTTTAATTTAAAAATAAATTTTAACCCTTTGTGTCTAGGGTACAAAAAAAGATGTACGAAATTTTTTAAATTAATAAGATTAAAAAGACTTTAAATGGATAAACAAATTTTAACTGATAAAAATTATTATTTTGAGAAACTGTACCCAAATTATATTATGGAACTATAAGTTAACTCTTTACTACATCTTTTTAGTTATATATAAGGCACAATTTGCAAGCAATGCCTAATATTAGTGAGGTGTTAGTGTTAATTTCCTAGTGGGTCTTAGCTTGGTGCAAAGTAAAAACAATAACCATGTGTGGATTAAGATTCTCAAAATAATAATTTGTATCAGGTAAAATTTTTTTTATCTATTTAAAGGCTTTTAACAATTTAAAAAATTCCGTGGTCTTTTTTGTACCCTGGACACAAAGGTTTAAAAATTTTTTTAAATAAAAGAAAACATTATTACGGTGTTATCAACTTTAAGTGAAATTTTTCTGAAAATTATTAAAGTTGTTATTCTGTAAATTTTCAGTGGGTATTTTTTTTGCCAAAAAGTGCTAAAATTAACCCTATATGAATCATGTTACATAAAATAATTATTTTTATCAAGTAAAGATTTTTTTCTGTTTAAAAGCATTACAATGCCTAATCATATTTAAAATTAAGTTATGAGGGTGTTATCTGTTGTTATTGTTGTTCTGTAAATTTCCTAGTGGGTATTTTTGCCCCAAAAGTGTGAAAATCAACACTATATGGATTTTGCTACATAAAATAATTATGTTTATCAAGTTGAGATTTTTTGTATCCATTTATAAGCTTTACAATCCTGAAATTATAATTAAGATTCGTGGGTATTTTTTGTCCCCAGGACACTAAGGGTTAAAAACTTTTTTAGATAAAATTTAAGATAATTATATTTTTAATAAGCTTAATTGATATATTCCTGAAGGTTATGCATATTTTGATGAAAACATTCAAAATTTGATAAAATTTTTGACAAAATAACCAATTTTCTTAAAATGTCCTGGAAAGGAGTCGCGCCAATCACAAACCTGAATTATCATTTTTTTAATATATTTTTTTTTTCTTCAAAAACAACCATCATATTTTAAAAGTAGCTATAGACATCTTCAAATTAGACATTTTAAAAAATCTTAAAAATTAATTTTCAAAAAACACGTTTTTGCATATTTATCAAATTTGTCAGTTAATTTCGACTCCGGGCTAAAGTGGGTTAATATCGGATGAAGTCAAAAATGCATATCTAAAAGATTTTGAATATATCAAATTAATAAAAGAACTAAAAAAATAACTTTTATTGAAATTTAGATTTTTAGGAATTTTAATATTCATACACTTTTTTCCATATGGGGTCATTTTCGACCGCTTTGCGGCACGTGTTACCGTTTTCCATTTGGAACCATTAGCAATAAAACCGGAAAATTCGACAAATCGCTATTTTAAGGGCATCCTAGTATGTAAAGACACATAAATGCGAATACTTTTTAAAATAATAAGTTTACTGTTATTTTAAAGATATCTTATTGAATTTGAAATCAATTTATTTTAGAATTTGAAAAAAAAAAAACGAAAAAAATTATTTATAAAAGTTTGTTTTAAAATTTTTAAATAAAAAATAAGTACGTAATTACTTATGCAAGTAAGTAATTACTGATGTTAGTAATTACTTATGTATCTAATTAAATAATTACTTATGTATGTAAGGAAGTAATTACTTATGTATGTTTGCAATTAATTATTTATTTTCGTAAGTAGAAAACAGTACTTTTTCCTGTACAAAATATTGAGGTATAGAATATAAAGACTAGTTTTTCATTTGAAACCTTTATTTCAATTTTATGTTGGTTTTTTTAAATTAAAACAAACAAAAAAGTTATAGTTACCAAAATTAATTGCAATAAGATTTGTAGTTATATTTTTTATTTATGAAATGTTATGTTCCCTTCTTTTGTTTATGTTTTAATAAATGAATTAAAATTTTATTTTAAAATTTTATTTTTCTTATGATTTAAGACAAATTTCTTGCAATTTGATTTCTTACGTTGTTTGCTGTTACTGATTCTTCTAAAATTTCGTCATATTCATCATCACTTTCATCCTCGTGTTCTTCAGAAAGCTCCCATTCCAATCTATAATATGTGCAAATGTTGTGTAGTGTGCAACAAGCGTTTACAATTTTGGTTGTCTTTTGAGGGCTATAGTGCAATCCTCTAGAACCTAATATGCATCTAAAACGCTCTTTTAAAACACCATTGCATCTTTCAATGATGTTTCTTATTTTGCAATGTTTTTCATTATACTTTTTTTCGTGAGCTTCTGTTGGACTTCTGTAAGGCGTCATCATATACGGCTGTAATTTGTAACCAGAATCGCCTATTTCGAATAATATATTTTTAAAATATTATATTTAGTTTGAAAAACGGGCTTAATTGTGGTTATGCAAAATAACTCTGATTACTTTAAAATTTTTTTTCCGAATATTACTTTTTGAGCCGATTTCAAAAGTAGAATTTCAAAATACCGGAGTGTAATTTCCATATCATAAGTATTATTAATTTTGCAAAATTTAAGATCATTGGAGGAAAGATGTGGAATTAGTGATCCGGTACAAAAAAACATTACTATTTTTATAAAAAAAAAAATTTCGGTACCTGAGTGTAACTTCCATACCATAAATCCAATTGATTTCATATTTGGTACTATAAACACTAATGCCCTTTGGATAATTTTTGGAAAATTTTAGCTTATTTGGAGGAAAGATGTGGAATTAGTGATCCGGTACAAAAAACATTACTATTTGTATAAAAAAAAAATTTCGGTACCGGAGTGTAACTTCCATACCATAAATCCCTTTGGATAATTTTGGAAAATTTTAGATCATTTGGAGAAACGATATGGAATTACTGATCCGGTACAGGAAAAAATTCAAATTTTTTTTTTTTTTTAATTTCGATACCGGAGTTAATTTCTAGTAATTTTTTCCTATACCGGACCACTAATTCAACATCGTTCCTCCAAATGAACTAAAATTTTCCAAAAATAATCCAAAGGATATCAGTGTTTACAGTACCAAATATGAACTCAATGGGACTTTTGGTATGGAAATTACACTCCGGTATCGATTTTTTTTTAAATAAAAATAGTAATTTTTCTTGTACCGGGTCACTAATTCCACATCGTTCCTTCAAATGAACCAAAATTTTCCAAAAGACATCAGTATAGATAGTAGCAAATATGAACTCAATTGCATTTATGGTATGGCAGTTACACTACGGTACCGAAATTTTTTTTTTATAAAAATAGTAATGTTTTTTTTTCCGGATCACTAATTCCACATCGTTCCTCCAAATGAGCTAAAATTTTCCAAAATTATCCAAAGGACATCAGTGTTTATGGTACCAAATATGAACTCAATTGGACTTATGGAATGGAAGTTACACTCCGGTACCGAAATTTTTAAAATAAAAATAGAGGAACGATGTAGAATTAGTGATCCGGTACAGGAAAAAATTAAATTTTTATTTTTAAATTGCGGTACCGGAGTGTAATTTCCATACCATAAGTCCAATTAGGTTCATATTTGGTACTAAAAACACTGTTGTCATTTCGATTATTTTCGGAGAATTTTAGTTCATTTGGAGCAACGGTGTGGAATTAGCGATCCGGTACAAAAAAAATACTATTTTTCTTTAAAAAAAATTCGGTACCGGAGTGAAAATTCCATACCTTAAGTCCAAATAATTTCATAATTGGTGCCATCAGTACTGATGTCCTTTGAATTATTTTGGGCATGTACTTTTTTTCTTGAAATCAGCTCAAATATTAATATTCGGGGTAAAAGTTTTGAATTAGTCAGAGTTGTTGATAAAGTACAATTTCATAAACGCTAATACATACCAAGAAGCCAAGTGTTTCTTTTTCCATTTAGGTACTTAGTTTTAAAGAAGTCATCTGCCGCACTCTGGTCCCAAATGAAGGCATCATGATTTGCCCCAGGGTGTCTAGCATCTACATACGTTATAATCATGTTATGATCACATATCTAAAAATATGGTAGGAAAATTACTTCTTTAACACAAATTTATAAATTATTATATCTTATTATGTTTTAAACAAATATACAATATTTACTTACAAGCATTACATTTATGCTATAATAACCCTTACGGTTATAATAAAGATGCTTAAAATCTTCTCCTGGGGACTTGATCCTAACGTGTGTTCCGTCGACACATCCCACCACTCCTGGTATTCCAGCAGTATCATAGAAAGCTTCTTTTACTTCATTTTCTTCTTCCAAGCTTTTATCTAATTTATCCATTTTGGGCACAAGTATTGTTGAAAAATGTTAAGAAGCTCAGCAATAATTATGCAAACTTGTGATTTCGACATTGAGGAGACACATTCCCTCCCGATCGATGCTTGATAGCCACCTGTTGCAACAAATGACAGAAACGTTGCAAGTTTGATTGGCTCCGGAATGTGTGTATTTCGGTATGCCAGTTTCATTTTTTGGAGCTGTTTCGTTAAGTAACATACAAATATTTCTTTGTTGACCCGATATGATTCAATAAAACTAAGAACCATTCGTTTACAAATTAAAATTAAGGCAAACAATTGTTTTATAAAACTTACCGATGCTCCGGTATATCCATAACATTTGTGCCATCTCTTATATTTCTGCGGCTTAAACGAGTGTCCTCTATTCCACTTGAATCACTGTCACTTTCATCACTTTGGAAAGTTAAGGCTATTGACCCAAACATTTTAATTTTTGTATTTGTTGGAAGTTTTTTGGTTTACAATATTTATTTTTTTAACAGCTGTTTCATGTGTAAACAAAAACCAGCTGTTCTCTGTTTATTTTATTTGTTAAGAAAGGGTTACCATCTCTTAGGGGAAAAAACATATTTTTATATGAAAAGACGTAAACAAAATACTAAAATAAACATCATGGCAATATTGTTGTTTGACACTTCGTAAACGATTAACGTAACTTAACGCAAGCTGGACGAACGTTTTAAAAAAAACTCATTTGATTACGTATTCGTCCGTCAGCCACACGTTCGTCTAAAACTATGCACGTCTTCTAAAAACATACCATTAGAGAACTTATTGTTTCGTATCGTTGAAAAGGAAATTATGTGAAATCCTAATAGGAAGGAGGTACAAATTTTAGTTTTAGTTAAAATCTAAATTTTCACTATTCAATAAAATATTTATTAATAGACAAAAAGCAATGATTTTTTGGACTTGAATAGACTTTCAAATCCATAAAATTTATGTCCGAATTTGTAATTTGCTGTAAGCAATCCCTCAATTAACAAAAAAAAAAAACAAATCCAAATATGGGATTTTTACGTTTTTTGCTTTTATGTCTACATTTAAAGCAGGGATCGGAAGAGACTTGCCCATTAAATTAGGCCCAATAAATTAGGTTCATGTTGGAGTATCTAAACCCGCTTCCGTTATCGAATTGGAGGCGTGCACAATTATTAACAGTGGCTTAAAGTTAATATTGCCTTAAAAATGTTGCAGCTTTAGAAGCGGCTGGGGGAAAAAGTATATAGAAATCAAACTTTTTTTAACCCATCTCGCTTTTATATAAAAAGACATTTCAGAATGGTATGCACACTTTATATGTTCAGAAATAAAATATATATCTGGAAGTAAGAGACTGTTGGTGTTTTTTGGAGAAAAAATCGAAATTTTTTTTAATTTCTAATTTAAACAAATGTAGTTTTTGAGTGGAACAAGATATTGAATTCACTTTTTTTATTTAATCAAGAATTTATTTAGTTAAATTATCGATATTTAAAAAAAGACATTCGCCCCTATTTCGTCTCGCTATTCGCAAAAAACTGGACCTGAGTCTGATCAAATTTGAAATTTCACATTTTCATATGGGAATATCTCGTGAACTATTAGAGATAACGCACACAAGTAAACATATTTTTTGATAGTATCTACCAGCAGATTACAAATATGTTGTTTTTGGAAATCGGATCAGAAACAAAAAAAAATAGCGACCACTCAAATTTCTCAATTTGGGTGGTCATATTAGCGCACCCGGGAGGCATGGAAGGTTCAAAATCAAAAACTTATACTCGATGTTACGTCATTTATGACTGCTCCAAATTTCATTGCAATCGGACTAATAAGTAAGAAATGGACGAATTATTACAAATTGTGGGTCCCATTGTGCGCCATTTAGTTATTTTGTCTACTAAAAATCGTCAAAATGACGATAATCATCAAACCTGGTAACACTGGAAGGAGGTGTTTATTAATTGGTAATATTTAATAAATGAAGTATATTTTATAATTAAAATAATTTTTAATAAAGTAACAAAACGAACAGCATTTTTGATCTAAGTATATGGGACAATAGGGTGGTCTTTATTTTTCAACTTGCGATTTTTGGGGCTGCCCCCCTCTTAAAATATTTGTTTGGGTACAAAAATTCACCATGCAAAAAGTTAGAGTTCTAGCATAACGGGAAGATGTCCCGCATCGCCCTTGAAAATCGGGCCCCTTGGAAAAATAGGCATAATTTAAAAAAAAATTACAAATTTTTTTTTCTTCAAAATTAAAAAAATATAAAATAATTTTGTGTTGGGTTTAATCAAAACTACTCAGATAAAATATATTACTTTCCCAGAAAATCGCTAACTTACCCTAACTTTGTGTCAAAAAAATTAATAAATATTTTGGGTGTACCTCAAAGTGACTTTTTTGCATTTTGAAAATTTTATTTAACAAAAATCAAAAACCTAGTGTTTGCTGTCAAATGTTTTATTAAACACATCTCAGTATTAAATAAGCCAAGTACTGTGGATATCCGTTGGCAAAAATTTTTGTTAGAGCATTTTGATTCTAGCGGATTTCAACGTTTTTTTAAATTTGTATAGACTTTTTTTAACAAGATTTTTGTAATATTTCATTAATGTTATTGTGTATGCTATTTTATATAATTGTAATAACTTTATTATAAAGTATAATTTTTCGTGTTCATAGTTAACCTGTGTTTTCATGGGGTCACAATTGACCCTCGTATTTTAAAGAGTCAAAAATCACAAAGATGACAAAATAAATTTTTGTTTATGTTTCTAATTGTAATTTATTTACATTTTAAAATTAATTAAAATTAATTATTTAGTATAAATTCAGACATTTGTATTCATATTAAAATTGATTTTTTTGTACATATTCAGGAGTATTTTCGAAAAACGTATTTTTAATTTAATAGTGTAAATTTTTTTCTCTCAAAATTTTTATTATGGAAAAGTTTTAAGTTCTAATTTTTACTAATTGACCTACTCGAAGACTAGAAACGGTTAACGAAATTTTTTTAGAATAAATATAAATTGAATTATTCCTTTCTTTATTTTATTTATAAATTTTGCCACAAAGCTGCACTTTTCTTACGTGGGTCATATTTGACCCCAGGTTAACATGGGTTAACTATCAACAGAAAATATAGTATTTTAAAATAAAGTTATTACAATCATATAAAAAGGCATATACAACAATATTGATGAAATATTATTAAAACCTTGTTTTAAAGTAAAAAATGTATAAAAATAAAAAAAAAACATTGAAATCCCCGAGAATCAAAATGCTCTAAAAAAAAATTGCCAACGGATATCCACAGTACTTGGCTTATTTAATACTTGAGATGTGTTTAATAAAACATTTGACAGCAAACACTAGGTTTTTGATTTTTGTTAAATAAAATTTTCAAAAATGCAAAAAAGTCACTTTGAGGTACACCCAAAATATTTATTAATTTTTTTGACACAAAGTTAGGGTAAGTTAGCGATTTTCTGGGAAAGTAATATTTGTTATCTGAGTAGTTATGATTAAACCCAACACAAAAATTATTTTATATTTTTTTAATTTTGAAGAAAAAAAATTTGTAATTTTTTTTTTTAAATTATGCCCATTTTTCCAAGGGGCCCGATTTTCAAGGGCGATGCGGGACATCTTCCCGTTATGCTAGAACTCTAATTTTTTGCGTGGCGTATTTTGACACCACAAATATTTTAAGAGGGGGGTACAGTCAAAATCTCATTTTTATTTTTCGCCCATACAACGAAATACCACCCTAATGGGACAATTTATTAAACTATTTAGGGATTCTTAGGAAATGGAATGGATAAGTTTATGACGATTTTCTGGTTAATTGTCATAAATAAAAAGGGAAGAACTACCAAGTTTTTGAGTTAAATGTCATTATATTTTTGTACAATACGTTTTCCTAAGTTGATTGACAGAATTTACTGAAGATAGTTACTGGTAATATTATACGATTTTTTGATACACGTTCCCCTAGATTTTTTTTTAGTGTGTGCCTTCCATTTGTTTTTCAACTGTTACAGCTTCGTCTCTTAATTGCTAGAGTAATGCAGAACATTATTCATATTTTTTTTTTTCGTATTTTAGCTTTGTTTTTTTATATATTGAAAATATTTAAATGACATTTTCATTATAACTTTTAAATGTTCGTACATTTACACACATTATGCACAATTTTGTATTATTAAGAACAAAATTATATTAATACACGTAAAGTGTGTAATTGTAAATAAAAAAATACCTTTTAATACATTTAACGCGTATTTCTGTAAAAAAAATTTATTGTTTTTTTTACGCATTTGCTGTCTAAATTTAGGAATTAGGCGTAATATTATATAAATGTTTAGAGACTTTATAGTAGCGAATTTACGTGCATTTTTTAGAGTGTAGTTACACTGTAAAACATTCTGGCTCGATAGAAAATAATCAGATTTTTTATTATAAATAAAATCTGTTAAAAACAGGTGGGCGATTTAAAGATAAATTAATTATTCAGAAGTAGTTCTGAATTTTAAAAACAAATTAAATTCGTTTAAAAAAGCAACATTTTTGCTGGGAGGATCCTTGCAGACAAATGGCCAATATCAGCAAAAAATGTGCTAAATTTAGCAACATTTTTGCTAAATTAATTAACATTTTTGCTGATATTAACAATTTTCCTCTAAGCAAAAAAAAATGTTGCTGACTTTACTGGCTTTTTTTTTTTAGTGTAGGTTTATATAAATAACATACTGGAAATGATTGCCACTTTTTGCAAAAAAATTAAATAACATGTTTTAATTTTTGTTAAAATCATTTAAGACAAAAAATACTGTAAGTTTGATATTGATATGATATTCTTGGTGGACAGTTGACTTGAAAAGTCTTATATATCTAAAATATGGCTAAATATATCTAAAAATATACGTTAATGATTAATCGAAAAATAAAAAACCTAAAAATTAGGCAAATTTTATTAGATATTTTTTTTTTTAAATTTTGTTTTAACTTTTGTTATTATAATTGTGGGTGATTTTTTGTGTACAATTTGAATTTATACTTAATATTAATTTTAAATGACACATACATTTTTAAAACATTTTTAGATCAAAAATTTTAATAGAATTAAAATATTAGAAATTATAATTTTATTTACAATTTTTAATTATCTTGTTAAGAAAATTTATATTGAGATTTTTGATGTGGAAATTGTAAATAGAGTGGACAATATTTTTTAATTCAAATATCTCTTTTGTAGTATAAATTCAGATTATAACAACGAACGAATTTTATACACTCAAAGAAATATATATAGTGTCACTTCTAAAATTTTTTTTATTATAGTGTTAAGCAAAAAAATATGTTGACGATTCTTTGATAACTTTTTTAATTGGTGTATATAAAAACATATATTTTAGTATGATGTTCTGTTAAAAAAAATTCCAATGTGATTTTTGCAAAAAGGTTTGAAAAAGTATAAAAAGGTTATGCTTATGTGGGAGTGGTTGCACCTCGGGCACATTTACCATACCGCAGACATATCAGTTTCTTTGGAAATATTTTCAATAGGGTTGATTCACAAATGATAAAACGTTCGCATGGACAATGAATACAGTGAAACCTACAAATAACAGACACCCCTACATCTCTCCTAAATGAACAATTTTGGTGCAATGGAATCATGAAATCAAACTTGGATTAAAAATTACCTCTCATTTCCGCTGTCTTTTCTAAACTAATATAGACTCATAATAATAAATTAATTAGATCCAAAACCCATCTAAAATGGGGCACTTTTAAAGTTAATCCAATTGTGAATTGTTTTTTTTTATGAGAACAAAAATCAGCCTTTCTGAAATAACATAAATTTCTGTTAATTTAAGCAAAACTTACTGTTATTTGCATTCAACTAAATTTACGGTTAATGCAGCAATTTTTTATATTGATATTACAGGTTTTGTTTGCTGCTTTTTTTTTACAAATATATGGCAAAAGTAGTTGCCGATTTTAGTAGAGTAATTTGCTATCTTCTTTTAGCTAAAATTCAACTCGAATATAACAGTTATATGTTTTCTGTTCTTATTTTACTATTATTTATTAAAATCATCTGCTACTTTGAGAAATTTTTTTTGCAACGTATTTAAAAAAATGTTTAAGTATCTTTTTCAGCTGTTTTACGGGTTTATTTTTATCAGTGTAGCAAACCACCTCAAAAGCAATAAAAAAAACTATTTAAATCTCAAGCTTTTTTCTACAAAAAAAAACCTTAAAATTTCGAAAGATTTTATCTATAAAAAATGGTTTTGGTTCTAAATAATTTGTTTTAATTTTTATCAAATTCTGATACCGTGCTATAGTCAGAAAGTGTAATGCCGGTATTCATAAAAACATTAAACATCATTGCAAATACATTTTAGTTAAAACACAAATTTTAGCCTTAAAACTGTATTCATAAACGAATATTAACTTTCACACAAGGTTTAAATAGGAATTTTAAGCTAAAATTAGTTTATGAAAAAAAGTTCTAAGGCTACAAATGTGTTTTACTAAAATTTATTTGAAATCCAAATTAAGATTTTTTTATGAATACGGGCGTTTTTGATTATTTAATAAACACTAACAACACAGTGTATTATGACTAGGAATTCTAGCCTGTACACGAACAATATTTATTAGTTAAAAAATTTTTAATTTTTATTGAATTAGTTCAATTCTTCCAATTTTGAGTTGTACTTCTTATCAAGTAAATAAATCAATACGGGTAAAGCGTAAATATTCTACCCCTTCTACTTTGGTCCTCTGAAGATTTTCGGTGACGCGAAACCTGTCATTGCACGGTTTAAACGGTTGTTTAACAAAAGACAAATGATCTTATACTTGAATAATCTTGCTCACAGTATTTTATATATTTATTAAACATGATATGATTCTACATGAACATTTTTACTCGGGTGAGCGAGTTCATAGAAATTTCAGAAAATTGCCAACATTTTGGGAAATTTTTAATAAAAATGGAAAGTTACATAAATGTTGAATCTGGGCCTGTCCGAAAGAGTTCCACTTAACCGAGGGTTCGTCTTAATCGAGTTCGTATTTACATATTAAAATTTACAATTTTTATCACAATGGTTAGTTCGTAATAAACGTCTTCGTCTTAGACATGCTAACTTATCTCAGGTTAACCAAATTTTTGGGCTTAACCATAGTTATTTATGTCAAATAAATACTATGGTTAAAGTTCAACTCTGGTTATTTATAGAAAAGTTACTAGCCCTTTAACGACTTTATTGGAATTGAATAGTTTTAATAATATTTTAAATATTATGTACAGTCATAAACAAGTTAGTTCAAAGGTCTGTTAAGCGGGCTCTAATTCAGTTGACTAATTTTGTCTGATGTTATCGCTTAAATTTGTTATTTTGCTAAAGTTATTAGTTATCTCATTTTACCTTAGGAACAAATTTCATCCGTAATTTTATAATTCGTGATTCTCAATTTTCAAATTTTGCCACTGAATTCAAACCGCAATTGTTTTTAAACCATTATTTTTTATCGTTATATTAGTTTTTTGTTTTTATATACATCGAGATTATTTTTATGTTATTTTCAATTTATAACGAGCTTTCAACCTCCGTATATTTACAAAATAAAGCAAATCAACATATTAGCTAGGTTGATACTAGTATTTCGATCTGGCTAAAGATCTCATCAGAACCCGAAGTTTTAGAAAAGTTAGAGCCTCCATAATAGGCAGAACTTTAACAAAAAACCTATTAATAATCAATTTTGCTCCATTCTTGTCTTCTTAGTAATCAAGCACGTGGTTAGGACTTTTCCAAACAAGCATCATGACGTTACTAAACTTTGAAGACCAAAATGTTCTATTTATATAAAAAATTTTTAGTTTGTACTCTGGCTCAAGTAATATTTTTTACAGTTATATTAGGTTTTTGTTTTATATACATCGAGATTATTTTATGTTATTTTCAATTTATAACGAGCTTTCAACCTCCGTATATTTACAAAAATAAAGCAAATCAAACATATTAGCTAGGTTGATACTAGTATTTCGATCTGGCTAAAGAACTCGAAGTTTTAGAAAAGTTAGAGCCTCCATAATAGGCAGAACTTTAACAAAAAACCTATTAATAATCATTTTTGCTCCATTCTTTTTTATGTCTCCGATATTAGTCTCACTTACACATATCGTTATTTGCTCATATTTTATAAATAGGCTATATCTAGGAAACTAAGCTAGATAGAGCAAAATGGACCAAAAATCATTACTCCATACCATTTCAGTATTCTTTATTAACTACTTATATTCCCGGTAATGAATATGGACCGGTCTTTGGTCAGATCTTAGCTTAAATTTTCTGTTGATTCAGCCTGGAAATTCTGTTGATTTAGCTAAATTCTTAGTTAATTTAACTAAAATATTTAATTCAACTAAAATATTTAGGTCACTTAATTTAGCAGACTGTAATTCTCAACTTCATTGAAATTTTCTGATGTCGTAGCTGAATTTTCAACTATTTTTCCCAATTTTTGTTATAATATCCCAAAGTTAAATTTTCCAAACAAAGTCTAATTGAAAAATGTATCTTGTTCTCGCATAAAAACTCGTTTCTATTTCAATTAATTAATAAATTTAGTAAATTAATGAAAATGAAAATGAAAATTATTCAAGTTCGAAGCCATACTCTATATTTCTTTATTAGGATATTGTCCTAACAAATATTCTATAGAGTTTTTGTTTTCAAATTTATTACTTGACCACTTTCAGGAATGTGTTGATAGATCTATTTCGGGAATTTTCTAGGTTCCCACCATCAGAAAGAAAGTGAAAATCCATGCAAACATCAAACATCATATAACCTAGTTATCCCACTAAATGAGAACTAATATATGAGTTCGAAGTTAAGGATGATCACCATTGATCAAAATAAATTGAAAACTTGTTCGTTATGTGCAAGCTCTACCTTAGGTAGATATACAATACGCGTTTTTTTGATTTTATTCTCTTTTTTACACTTGTTTTTTTTATTTAAAAACAAGATGTAAAGGGGAAGTAAAACTAAGACCGTACTTTGTTCTTTTTTAAAAGTTTGATATAATTTTTAGTTAAAATAAAATTATGCTTTTTCGACCTTTAATTGTGCAAAGAAAATCAAAATTATTCAAGTTCGAGGCCATACTCTATATTTCTTTATTAGGATATTGTCCTAACAAATATTCTATAGAGTTTTTGTTTTCAAATTTATTTATTGACCACTTTCAGGAATGTGTTGATAGATCTATTTGGGAATTTTCTAGGTTCCCATCATCCCATCAGCAATTAAAGGTCGAAAAAACATAATTTTTATTTTTAATAAAAATTATATCAAACTACATACATTCTAATTGTAAAGAAAACATATCGTAAAGTTTTTGAAACATATTCAATGAAATCCATAAAATTTTAACAAACTTTTCATAGTATTTATTAAACATTTTATGTTATGTTCTTGTGCTTTTATTTACTACAATGACTACTTCCACAGCATGTGAAAAATTACAATACAAAAAGTAAACAAAATTTCCATTTGTAGAAAAAGTAATAAGGCTCCTAATATTTAGGCAAATTTTTGGTTGATTTCAGCAGTTTTATTTCCATTTTTATTTTGCAACTGTTTTACTAATTATTAGTAATTTTTACTAATTTTTATACTACATTAATTTCACTAACATTTAGTACAAAGTTTGGTTAATTTTAGCAATTCGAATTCCGTTAAGAGTTTATTAAAATTTTAGTAACTTTTACTAATTTGTTTACTACTTTACTTTACTGAAAAGTTACAGTTACAGTTAATTAGCACAACGATCTGCTGGCCTAATATTAGCTAATTTCTGTAACAATTACAGTTTTTTCTGGAGTTTTTACAAACTTTTTATTTTGAGCATACTAGGTTTTAGTACAACCCTAGCAATGCTCAAACAGACGTTTTTTAAAATATCTTTTATAGAACCAAAAAAAATGTTGAGTTTTTTGAAACGCACTTCAGATGTGCTGAACACTGGCATTGTTGCATCTGATTTGATATTGGATCTTGATTATTTTAAGTATGGATAGTTCGAAAATGCTATTGGTTTTACTGGATCAGTTATAGTTTTGAAAGAAACTTAAAAAATTCGACATTTTTTAACTTTTTGTTTTAAGTTCTTAGATTCAAAGTGTACTTTTTCTGTGAAATTAGATACCTTAGTTATAAAAAGATATATGGAGTTTAACTGAAACCAGCTATTATTTTGTCCAAGTTTACGATATATATTATTTTAAATTTCGGGCAAATATTATTGGCAGTCTTTTTAAAGCAAACTCTGACCAACTCTCGTTTCGATTCCATAAATTTATCACGGAATAAATCGGGTGCATATTAGAGATGAGCACGTGAGCAGAATTTTATGTGATTCACGCGTTGTGTGTGATTTTATGTTTTTAGATTTTTAAAATATAAATTAAATGGCGACATTTTTTTTTTTATAATTTATAATGATCTCCGCATATTTACAAAAATAAAGCAAATTAATTACTTGAGCTAGGTACATACTAGTATTTCGACTGGCTAAAGACCTCATCAGAACCCGAAGTTGTTAGAGCCTCCAGAATATGCAGAGCTTTAACAAACAACCTATTGATCATAAACTTTGCTCCATTCTTGTCTTCTTAGCAATCAAACACGTGGCTAGGGTCATTGCCTAACAATTTGAATACCAAGAATGTTCTATTTACATAAAAAATTCAAAAAAATTTTTTACAGTTTTTTATATCAAAATCAGAAATCGAAGTTTAAGAAAAGCTAGAGCCTCCATAATAGACAGAGCTTTAACAATAAACCTACTAATCATAAATTTTGATCGATTTTGGACTTCTTTACAATCAAACACGTGGCTAGGGTATTTTCCTAACAAGCATCATGGCGTTACTAAACTTTGAAGACCAAAAATGTTATATTTATATACTGAAGTATTTAATTAGTTAAGCTAGGTTGGTACATATATGTATATGAAATTTTATATTAAGAGCAATTTTGACTTAAACATTCACAATTTATCGTAATTTTAACATTTATTTTTTTCCGTTAAGAATTTGGGTGATTCAAGTAAATCACGAGTGAGTGTGAGGAGAACAAATTTGTTCGTGAGTTATTGAAATTTTTCGTTCATGCGCGTGAGTGAGTCTGAATCAAAATTCACTTGCGTGCCCATCTCTCGTATATATGTTTAAAAAATATTTGATTTATGTTTTGGGTTATTGCGTTATACAAATTTATAAATTGGATACATATTATCGCCTATTTAGGACCTGACAATTGCCAGCATTGTTTTGTTTCCAAATAATATTTCGTTTTTGTTTTAAAATTTTCTAAATATTTCGTTGTTTTATAAATGGTATTTAGCGATTTTTAATGACGGGATGTTTTATAAACTAACAAGGAAACTACACAGTGGTGAATCCGCAGATATTGGTGAAACTTGGGTATGATGTTGAAATAAATGGCACATATTTATTTTAGTTAGGTGCGTAATCGCACGTTTCGGGTTTAAAAAAGGGTGTAAAAAATTACAACATTATTGTATGAAAACATGTATAGAATTAAAGAAAATCAAATTTTTTCCGCAGCTTTAAAGTGCTCGAAAAACACAAATTTTGATACCCATATTGCATGTACTGTGAACCCAGGGTTGCCAATAATTTGAAATATTTAAAATATGGGTTATAAAAGCTCAATTACGAAAATTGAAAAATTCCGGACAAGCCCTCGATAAAAAATGAAATAAGCATTATATGTTCATTTAAAGATGAAACCAACAAAATTTTCCATACAAATGTGGTATTCGAAAAAAAAAATGTTTAATATACAAAAATGTTCGGATATTATAAACCACTCGTCTTTCATTTGATATCCAATTTACTCATATTTTTAATTTTTGATTCACTATAAAGCGATATATTTCGTAAAACTTGGAAATAGTTCGACAAAATAAAAGCAATTTTGAGTTAAACTTGCCATTTTTTTTTTTTTTTTTTAATTAAGGTCTCTATTTCCCCGCGAAAATCCAATTTTTAATCTATGCACTTTAAAAAAAAGCTACAAATTTCGAAGTGCTATATTTGTGCACTTAACTCTCATATTACTTTGTATTAAACACAATGCAAGCAACTCATTAGCACAGTCTTCCTACAAAAAATACACGGATGTAGGTGTTTCATCACAATTTATATTTTGTTTTTTTTTTTCTTCAACATTTTTATTTAATTATTTTTAGAAAATTATTCGATGTGATATTTCAGTGCGCCACATTTTGTGATTTTCATTTATATAGGCTTAAGTTTGTTTATGCAATTTACTTTTGGATAATACATAAAACAAAAAATATTTTATTTAGAATTTACGTTAATTAAAAATATTTTAGAAGGTTTACC
>CM037853.1:148044753-148162749 GCA_021234595.1 Delia radicum | reverse complement strand
AAAAATTAATCTGCTAAGATAAACAAAAATTTTACTAATTATTAGCAGACAAAACGTAATATCTACAACATTTTTGCTATATTTACCTAAAATTTAGTTGAATGCAAATAACAGTATATTCTGCTGAAATCAACTGAAATATTTGCTGAAAAATTGTAAACTGGGACAGATTTTTATTCGCATAAAATAAAATCTAAAAATTTTTTAAATTTGTTGTGATTTGTTTTTTGTATACAAATATTTAGCAAATTTGTTTCAGATTCTGGCAGATTAATTTGTATAATATAATTAAAATTTTGTTTATAAATGGTATTTTTTATAAAGGTATAGAACTTTGAAATGGAATGAAACAAAGATGATTTTTTTAAATTGACATGAAATTTACTTTATTCGAAAGATAATCTTCTGGCATTATAATTTAAATATGACTTCTGCCATATGACCGCCACGGCTGACTCGGACGTAGTCTAATCTGTAGGTCCAATTTTCGATGACTTTTTCTAACATTTGTGGCCGTATATTGGCAATAACGCGCAAATGCTGTCCTCCAAGTAGTCTATCGTTTCGGGCTTATTGGCGTTAACTAGCGACTTAATATATCCCCACAGAAATCGCACGATCTTGGAGGCCAATTCACGGGTCCGAAACCTGAAACTATGCGGTTTCATGCATCGTTTTTCAAGAAGTACGGACCAATGATTCCACCAGCCCATAAAGCACACCAAATAGTCAGTTTTTTCCGGATATAACGGTGTATCTACATACACTTGAGGATTATCATCACTCCAAATACGGCAGTTTTGTTTATTGGAGTATCCATTTAACCAAAAGTGAGCTTCATCGCTAAACAAAATGCGCTTATGAAAATTTCGAACGGATCCATGATTTTCAAAATAAATTTGCACAATTTGGAAGCGTTGTTCAGGCTTCAGTCTATTCACGTTGAACAAAAGAAGTAATGTTCGACTATGTATATTTTTAACGTCTGTCGAAATTTTCCGGTGATTTTAAAATTAATTTATCAAGGAAGTTAATTATATTCTTGTATCAAAAATGTTCTATAATATATGGCTGTGTTAAGGTATTGTACCAATTTTTCCCAATCTGTTTCTGTAGCACCGTTCAGTATTTCTATCATTTCTTCATCAAGTAAGTTGGATTTTCGGAAGCTAGCGATTCTAAACTCCTTAAGAACAGGGGAAGCACATAAAATATGATGGAATGTTTCAATTATACCCATATTGCAAAGTTTACATAGTTTTTATGTTTAAGTGTGCTAAATCCATTCGCGTTAATCATTTATCTATAGCGGCGAAAAAATGGTGGCGGTTTTAAAGTTTAAAGTTAATTAAAAATAATAAAATTACATTTTTTCTTAGATTAAATAAAAGCTATACAAATTATACACTCACAATATTTTTTCCGTAAAGACTACTGAATCTACACATTAAATTAATGGAAAATCAGTTTAAAACAGGACTATTTACTTTTCGTTTAAAACAATTGTATTTTTTAGTTTATTTTTAATTGCTGAAAAATTAATTGACAAAATCCATAAAAACAATAGATTGTTTTTGTTTATTTCAATACTAAATATAATATTAGAACTTTTTGTTTTTAAAAAGAAAATTCCGTTTTTTTTGTTTATTTTGTTTGTTGAATAACAGACAGAACGTTGGAAAATATATCTCTTTGGTAATTTAACTGTATATTCCATTGAAACAACTTTACCGATTAAACTTTAAAATAACTGTAGATTTTTTATGAAAAAAGTTCTTGTGAGTGTAGATATCATTGCATTTATCACATTTTAAAATACCCCACAAAAATATATAAAAATACACTCAAAATTTTTTTTGACATATAGTAGAACTTAAAAAGAAACCGCGACTATTTTAGGAAAACACGAATCTTTTGCCGGTTTAATGATATTAAGTTGGGCTTAGGGTTACCTATTTGCAGGAAATCTTTTAGAATATTTTGAAATTCTCAAAATTATAAATGTTATATAATGATGCTTTCTGAATTTTGGAAAATTTTGTTTCCTCCATTAAATTTAAAGTCCTTAGAATTTTTGGATGCCTTTTAGCATTAAACTTATTAAAATCTTTTATTTGATGTACGCTTTGGCGGAATTGATGCAGCGCTATTGTTGTCACAAAGCGAAATGTGATTGGAAAAAACTACTGCTGTAACCGTCAAACTTGTTTGCACTTTACCAATTTAGTCCATCGTAAGGATTCACTCTAAATACCTAACTATGTTCCCACGCCATATTTTTTTGTATAAAGAAATGCGAAGCAAAATAATTACATTTTGTAAAATTTATAAAAAGTTCATAGAATTTTTGCGTTTTAAATTTTTAAAATGCATTTTTGACTAGGAGCTTTGAGCTTTCTAAAAGCGTTGAGCTTTCAGATTATGGTATATTGAAACATTTCCTGGGAATAAAGATAGAAATCAACACCAACAAAATAATGATGTCGCAAGAAAACAACATTAAAAAAGTTTTGGATAAGTGTTCGATGACTGAATGTAATCCTGTCAAGTCGCCTAAAAATTATTAAGGCTCAAATATAATGGTAATGAACATATTGATAAACCATACCGGGAACTTCTGGTTAGTCTCATGTATATAATGTTCTGTGTGAGACCTAATATTTGTTACCATGTGAGTTACCTTGAACGTTTTCAATAACAGCCTTCTTGAGAGCACAGGCAATGTTTGAAAAGGGTTCTAAGGTATTTTAAAATGTGCTATAAAGAAGAAATGGATTTACGAAGCTAATAACGAAAATAAATTGGTTGGATAGTATATCCAACCAATTTGCCGATTGAGCCAATGACATTAGCGCGGACCAGCAAGAAGCAACCCACAGTGTCAAATTCATCGAGTGACGCAGAATACGTGGCTTAAGTTCTGCTGTGTCTGAAGCCATACGATTGAGAGGCTTACTTCCAGACCTACATGTAATGAAGCTGTAACTATCTATGAGGACAATCGTTCTGGTGTATGTAAGGCAACCAATTAGGAATCGAAACGATCAAAGTAAATCGATATGAAACATAATTTCATCAGAGATACCGTCAAGGAGGGTGTTGTCAAAATCGAATCAAGTGAAACTGCTGATCAACTAGCAGATATATGTACAAAATCACTAGATTCTAATTCATTTCTTAAATTGTGTACTCACATAGGTTTATATGTTTGAGAAGTTGTATTGAAATAAGTTTTTCAATCATAGAAAGTTTGGTTTTTGTATTTCAAGTTAGTACAAATATTTGATAATAAATTTATTCCTTTATAAACTGTTTTGTTTAAACACCAGTATTTTTCTTTGTTCAATAAAATATTTTTTCTAAATAATTTCGTCAAAGATTTCCAATTACAGGGTTCCTGCAAATATGACCTACCTCACCAATTTTAGGAAAATACTACTGGAAGAGGCAAAAATTTGGTCTGCCTAAGCCGCCTTTGGTTAGAAAATAAAAATATGACCTTACACATTTATACATACAGAGAAATAAAGTGAGAACCGAATTGAAAAGTGTATATTAATGGTCGTTAGTACAACGATATTTACATTCGATTTCTGAATATATTGGGTGCTGCAACTAAAATTCAGTTGAATTAACCGAACTTTGTTGTGAAAACTAATGTTCACTTGTAACAACGGACTGAAATTCGTAATAACCGAATTTGAGTCGTATCCCAGTAAAAAAATTTTCGTATTTTTAGAAGCAGGATAAAAGAAATGCGCTGATGTAAGTGCTTACTATTACATAGTACTGAGAAGCAGCAAATGAAACGAATAATTTTCGTATAAAAATAAACAAAAACATTTTTTGAGCTTCCTGATTTCCCTTACAAGAATGCAGGTTGTAAGCAGCTTACCTTAATCCCTTACAAGCATGCAGGTTGTAATGCAGAAAGTTTCATATCGTGGATTATAATCGATCTGTACCTGTTTTACCGAGTGCTTTCCGATTGTGTTTGGTGTTTTTGAGTATGTTTTACAAAATAAATAGTCATTTAATTGTTTCTGAAGAGCTAGCACGTGGTGCGGAAAAATTAAATTATTTTATTAATATGTCTAAAATTTTAACAACAAAAAATTAATAATAATATATAATATTCATATTATTACTTTTAATCGTAATAATGTAGACATAAAATATGATTTTACTGAACGCCATGAAATCACAGCTTTTTGTAAGCGCTAAAATCCCCGCTTATTTTGTCAAAAAGTAATGCTTCCAAGTGGGAATTCGCCATATAAAAATCATCGCATGTGTAAGCAGGTTTGTAAGGGATTCTTTTTGGCTTACTCCCTTACAAACCTGCTTACCTGCAAGCAGCGTTTTTTACTGGGATTGATCGAATTTCAGTTGGCAAATAGCTAAATTTTTTCTGTGTGTATGATACTTTTTGGAATCGTAGCCAGGAACGTGTCAAAAAAAGTTTAAAAGGAAAGCATCCTCTTTGACGGCAAGCCTAACCGCTTAAGTGAGAATCTTGAAATTTGGATTCACAGCCCCTTATCATTCTGGGACATAAAGATGAAAAGCCTCCGCCTCTCAGGCTAAAATGCTAAAGCTTGGAATTTGAAAATGGTATTCAGATTCGTCTTCTCGAGTGGACATTAGCTTATAATTATAATAAAAAAATGATATAATAATGGCAAGGTCTTATAGACCTGCATATACCATTTTCTGAAGAAAAATTAAATTTTATTTTCACAGATGCGGTACTTTTGGGAATTTTTGCCAGGATTGTAGTTAAAAGGGAGGTTCAAAAGGAGAAAAAGTCTCCCTCTTAATGGCCTACCCCAACCGCTGCAAAAGAAAATTAAGATATATGTTCACTGGTCCACTAATATGGAAATTTTTGAAAATTCCTATAAAAACGTGGTTTAAATACGCTTAAACAGGGCAAAAATCTTTCCTTCACAGAAATAAATTACAAAACACTGTCTCGTAGAGTATTTTTGTAAATAAAAAAAATTATTATTTTTTGAATAGCACCAACAATAGGAATTTGTAAACACAAACACCGTTTTGTTGATTTTTTGTAATTTTGAATTTCTGGTTTTAAAGATTATGAGATTATCTGAAAAACTACAATTTACAACAATTTCAAAAAAATTGTTAAAAATAAATTTAAATATATTTATAAATTCCATGCCTACTAGGGTGATCGATTTTTCGACATTCTTCGAAAACCGGGTTTCAGTTTTTCCGAATAGTTGAAATTTAAAAAAAAACCAGTTTGGGATTTTGGAATTCGAAAAAACCCATTAACCGGTTTTCAAATGTTATACAATTTTACTCAGAATACAAGCTCGTAAAACTCATAAAACTGTAAAAAAATAAAAAAAAATTAAATAAATAGAACAATTTTTGGTCTTCGAAGTTTAGTAACGTCAAGCTCAGTGTTGCCAGGTATGTTGAGCATAAAATCGTCCAATTTCCCAATAAAAATCGTCAAAATCGTCATTATATTTTCAAAAATCGTCAAAAAAAAAATATTTGTTACAAGTAGGATAAAGTTTTAATAGAAAAAAAAGGATAATAACGTAATTCACATTTGAAGTGCTCATGTACTATCGGTGTAATATAATATAATACGATTTTTTTACACTTTTCTGTAATTTAAATTTCGAAAATCATGATATTTTATAACGATAGCACTTTACCACTTTAACTGTTAATTCCTTCTACATAATTCTGTAAACACCACTTCAGTTGCACAATTTTTTAAATCTTAAATTCTTTTACATAGTTTAGAAATTCTTTAAAAATGTTATTTTCTTTAATTATTAAATTTGGACTTTCATTAACGAATTAAAGTTTCAAATTGCATTACATGTGATAACATTGCATGTAATACAATAAATTGTGAAATTTTTGATTATTTCATATTTTTCATTTTGGGTTGGTTTTTAATATTGCTAAAAATTATTTATTATATATATTCTTATTTATTTTTATTAAAATATTGTTTATTACTGCATGTTTTTCCATTTTCAAATATAAATTGTGAATATCTGAAGTTTCACTTTGGAAAACTTTATTTATATTATTATTAGGCCTGTTTTTTAAGCACCGGATTTATTTTTGGATTTTTAAATTAGAATATTCGAACTCGATGTTTGTTTCGCAAAAACTTGGATTTTTTTTTTTTTTTAAATATTTAATTTTTATCTCAATCTTACACTAATTAAATTTTATAAAAACATAAATATTAAAAAAAGCAGGGTTGGCATTCAATAACTTTTCATAATAACGATTGGCTACCACAGTAACACTAATAGCGGAATGGAAATTTAAAAAAAGCGATTCCATTAAAGACATGTTTCTTCTTATGTAAACGGTTTTAGTTTCTATTTAACCTGTTTGATTTTGAAATATCTTGAACTAGTTAAAGTCAAAATAATGCTAAAATACCGAAACAACGATTTATAACGTTATTTTGTTGATGTAACAAAATTTAATGGGTAGAATTTTGAAATAAACCCTGTAAAGACACATGCCCCTATTGGAATCGTAGCTTTAAAACGTTCATAACGGCATTGATGTGGCCGTGGCATGCAACTGACATTGTAATGAAAAGGTGGTGTTTGCCAACCATGAAAAAAGTAAGCACATACTCAGGGAACTTCTGCTGTAAATATTTGTCGTTGTTTCAGTTGTAATACAGAATTTTTATTTTTAAGTGAAAAAAACAGTAATTTGTAGAAGAAATTTAATTTTTGACTACAATTGTAGTCAATTTAAAAAACAAACTACATTAAATTACAATATTATGATTTTACATTCATTTTATACAGTATTTGTTTTATTTAAAAAAATAAAACAAATTAATGTTTGTTTATTTTTACTGCACTAACTGAACCACTCATTAATAATACAATTGTAGTTAATTTTTTGAACAGTAAAAAACAAATGACTATGTTAGTTGAATTTACTAAAATGTAAGTCGTTCTTTTTTCAAGTGAAATTTCATTTGTTTTTAGCTACATTTGCAGTGGTGTTTAATTTTATTAAGTGCAGAAAATAAATTAAAATAAACCTAACATGAATCCATAAAATACCTTTTTTGCTAAACTTTCAATAAAAAATAGTTTTTAATTTTAACGAAATAATAAAAATACAAAAATATATCCAGTGATTTTTTTAATAATAGCAAATAAAGATGTTTTGCTGACATATTAAACGTTTGTCAAAAAATCGTCATTTTGGAAGCAAAAATCGTCCAATAGTCATTTAGTAATTTAGGTACTAAAAATCGTCAAAATGACGATAAATCGTCGAACCTGGCAACAGTAGTCATGCTGATTGTTAGGAAAAGACCCTAACCACGTGTTTGATTACTAAGAATACAAGAATGGAGCAAAATTGATGATTAATAGGGTTTTTGTTAAAGTTCTGCCTATTCTGGTGGCTCTAGCTTCTCTAAAACTTTGGGTTCTGATGAGATCTTTAGCCAGATCGAAATACTAGTATCAACCTAGCTAATATGTTTGATTTGCTTTATTTTTGTAAATATACGGAGGTTGAAAGCTCGTTATAAATTGAAATTTTATTAATAATATTATATATATTTTATATATTTTATTTTTTATTTGAAAAATTATTATTAATTTTAGATCAGTTTGAGAAAATTTTTCGATGGGTTTCAAAAAACAATAATTTTTATAAATCCTTTAAAAAATTTTATTTATGAGCTCTCCGAAGTTGTTGTCTGAGATAGATACACCTTTTGCTTTCTAAAAAATTAAATAAAACCCGTACATTATTGAAAACGACTCAAATAAAATATAGTTTGAAGAAAAAAGTTTTAATAAACAAATTATTTTTTAAAATGTCAAGAAAACAAAAAGATGTGCTTTTTATTTTAAAATATCCAATATTGTTTTGTTTGTATTTGAAACACAAGCGCACGATTGTCAGCTTTGACATTGTCTACTAAAACTGCGAATATTTCGAATAGTGATAGATTTATTGAGATGAAAAAAGTCCTATTATATTTATAACTAAACTATATTTCATAAAATATGTATATCTATAGGGAATGTGTAAAACTTTTTGAATTATTTAAACCGGTAGAGCTAGGATTTTGAAATTTTTAATATAGACATCCGCTAAAAATGGGATTTTGAAAAATTTTAAAGGTGAGCTACAAAGAGGAAAAGCCTTCTCCTTAACGTCCTGCCCAAACCTCTTGGTCTAAAAGTTTGAAACTTCAAATGTGTTTCATAAGGTATGGGCTTATGACGATATACATTTAGGATTATGACAAAAATATGGGTATAACTAGGGTTTAAAAAATTAATTGTTAAACAAATTTAATAACCTATGCAAAGTCTTTAAGGTTGAAATCAGCTTGGCATATGCGAGAAATTACGTTGGCGTCTGCTATATATTTTACTATATCCATATATGTTATATGGAAAATTTAAAATATTTAAAATTTTGAAAAAAAAAATCAGAACTGGTTCTAAATTTTTAGTGTAATGTAAATCAATTTATCTTAAAATCGGCCAAAACATTTAAAATTTTTTAAAAAAGTTTAGATGTTTTTTTATCGGTTCAAACAGTTTCATCATGTAACTCAGATTATTTTATAGAATATTTTCGTTAAATATTGTCCTTCTTAAATATTTTAATATTTGTATGTTAAAACTACATGGCGTATAAGGTAAGTTTTCTGAAATAATCCCCATTATTATGGGTTATACGAAAGTACGAGAATGTTTTCGTCATAGCTTCAACTTTGTATAAGGTCACAATCCCAATTAGGACTACGACTGTTTCGTTACGGTTATAGTCCCTACTTCCGGTTTGTGGACAATGACCGAAAACCCTTCGGACATTATCCCAATTTCCATTCTGGGTATTATGTGCGTTGGGGTAAGGGCCGGCCACCGTTGGAAGGACCCTATTTTGTAAGCCCTATGAAAAAACAACAAAATAATAAAATAATTTCTTGTATCATACGAAACTTTTTAGCCGTAACAAAATATTTTTTAACTTTAGATATTGCAAATATTTTCGCAGGCCATTAAAAACTTCCAGAAATCACATATCTGAATTTTAAAAAATTAAAACAATTTCCTTTTATATTTGGATTAATAAATTTCTTAGTCTTTTTTTTTTTTGCCTCATACAATAAATTTTGAATGTGTTCCAAAATATTTTTTAATATTATTTTTCGCAGGAAAGTAAACAAGTCAAGCCTACGTATCCAATTATTTTTAGAAAAGTATTATGAAAAAAAATAAAATTTATTAGACATCGAAAAATAAAAATTATAAAATATTTTATTTTTAAACTATGAAACATTACACATTCCAAAACCTCTAACATCTAACATCTACAAACGGACGAGGTGAAACTGCGAGCCATTATAAATGATGGCTAATTTGAAAAATAAAAAATTAAAAAAAAAAATCTAAAAAATCATCAGAAAACGAACGATTTTCACGAATTGTGCACTCTAAAAGTTGGCAGTTGCTTTAAAATGTGTATTTGTATGAATATTTTCAGACATACAAACATCCACTTATAATTCGCAAGATACAGAGAAAATAAAAATGAAGTATAAATGAATACTCAGGTGTGGAAAATACAAAATAATTATCAATATAAAAAATCCATCCATGTATACACATCTAAAAATACTTAAATATATTTACTCTACTTTGTATTTATCTACACACAAATTCAATAGAGAGAAAAAAACCAAAATGTGGTAGAAACACGTTTGTTTACACTGGCGATATTATGCCCTACTCACGCACTTTTTTAAATATTTTTTAATATGGAATTTTTTATGGGAAGGAGCAAAGAGGGAGTAGTGTCTATGGGTAATTGACTTGAATTTCTCTAAATTGTATGTGTCAGGAAAGACGTTCGCGGGAATTTAAGTGACATATTTGTGGTTCGACTTATAAACGAGTTGTCTAGGTGATGCTTTGTGCGGATCGACTATAGACCACAAACGGACTATGAACTATAGACCACAAACGGATGAGATCTACTGGAAAAGCGTGTCACAGTGGTTCCAAACACAAAAAACATGGTAATAAATATAGATGTTTTAAACTACTGGTCCAATCGGGAAATGGTGTTCCCAAAAATTGAAAAGCGGGAGCTAACCTTTAAGGAAAATGTTTCTGTGGTCACCCTGTTTTAACACAGGGTGTGCTACAGGGTGTCAAAGTTGACCATCTCGAGTATGAAAGAGCTTTAAAGGGGTATAACTTCTATAACCATGCATCGATTTTAGTGTTTTTTGGACTTTTTTAAATCTAGGTTACGAGACAAAGCAAAAACATGCTTCATGTACCATAGTAACTCTTACAGTTAAAAAAATATTTCACTTTGAATTTCAAAATCTTCATTTTTCGCCTTGACTTTTTTAATAGTTTTGCCAATAGATTATTCATTTTTCAAAGAAAATGCTCAAAATTTTTTCAAGTCATTCTAATGACCTTTCTTAAACTCCTAAAGAAAACTTTTTTGAATTATCTTAAGCCGTTTCGCAGTGATACTATTTTAAACTCAAAAATTAAAAGTGTGTTCTGAAAAATGGGGTTTTTTGGTCAGATAAGGGGTAACTTCACACACCTTTATATATATTTTGCTGATATTTTTTGGATTAGTTTTTTACATAGTTTGATAGAGTAGACTTCAAAAATGCTTAATGGTATAGTTTAAAGCATTTTTGGATATGCACCCTACGTCCAGCATTGGTCGAAAATGATGAATTTTTGAACGGAATTCTATGTTTATGACCGTGATAAAAAAAAGTCACGCCACTTAGACACGATTTGAAATTTTTATACTGTAAAGAGATTTATTCTAATGAGTTTGCCACTTCATTTGCCGCCGCCCGCTCAAAAACGTAGCCTGGAGAGCAAATTTTGTGGAAAAAGTCATTTTTTCAAAAGCCTTTTTTTGATTTATAAAAAAAGCGTACTTATATTATCAATTTCAGCAAGATTTTATTTTATTTTTAATAAAACGTAAATAATTGTCCTACATTCCAAAAATCTTTTCGATATTGCTTATGGTTATTTTTACATAAAACATCAAAGTTCAATGTAGTATATCTAACTATAATTAATTGTACATTTATTGGCTTTTGCTTTCGGTAATGTTAAAAAATTTAAATAATTTCAGAAATTTTTTTACATATTATTAAATTAGACTTAGTTATCAATTCAACGATGCATAAATCGTTTATCTAGTGTAATAAATGAATTCAAACTATTGCGCTTAAATCAGGCATTTCAGGTCAAATTGCAGTAT
Organism: Delia radicum; assembly: GCA_021234595.1. Classification (NCBI taxonomy): domain Eukaryota; kingdom Metazoa; phylum Arthropoda; class Insecta; order Diptera; family Anthomyiidae; genus Delia; species Delia radicum. The sequence goes on along the minus strand of CM037853.1, from coordinate 148,151,433 downwards.
TTAACAAATTTATATATTCAGGTATACAGAGCGTGTTGCATTATATTTCTCTAAAAGGGTTACGGGTTTTTTTATTTTTTTAATACTATTTCAAAAACCTAATAAGATATAAATGCAGGTAGAAAATGCGTTTTATGATGTAACATTTGCATAATATATTGTTCTAATTTTCCATATAAAACAGGTAAATAACTACCATATATTCATTTATTTGAAAGACAAAATAATGTTTTTTTTTTGTTCTAAAGATAAGGTTTTATTAAATTTAACTGGTACAGTAGTAATTGTGCTAAAAATATGAATATATTCCTAAGGACTACACATTTTCTACAAAGTAGTCTGAAGTATCAAAAGTTAAAGGTCGTTTATATGCATAGATTCAGAATCTTCCTTTTCAATGTCTATGCTTATTTTTGGTAACCATTTTGTTCTTATGGAGTAAAGTACTGGATCCGATGATATTAATAAAAATTCCATCAAATCGGAATTTTGAGCTATTCTGGAGCACTTACGTGTGTTAAAAAGCCTAAAATGTTTGACGTCTCTATTTCTGGCCTCCTGGGCTTCTTCAGTCAGTTCGCCTAAAGGCAACATACTGTTTTCTATTATTTCTTTGGCATGAGCTAATACTTTATGTACTGTTGGTGTCATTGGCCTCCAAGAGTACATGGTGAGTATAATGTCTTTTGTTTCATTGGCAAAGAGTTTAAATTTAGCCACATTAATAGGTTTTTTACTGTTAATGACTGCTAATATAACTTTAAAACGTTTTAGTAGGTTTTTATCGAGACCCGTAATTGAGGAGGTAGTTTCTGGATCTTCGAAAAAACGCCTTGCTGTATTTCCGTCATTGGAACTTCCAAACCCCTGAAGGGGCGTATCAATGATTAATCCAAGTCTTAATTTAAATTCATCTTCGTCGACAATTTCGTCGACAATTTTCCCTGTTTCTTTAGGCTGTATACGTGTCAAAGCTGCTTTAAAAGAATCCTTTATTTCATTAGCGGAGTGTGTGTTAATCATTTCTTCCTGTTTTACCTTCTTAGTCCTAATCTGGACCTCTTCATAATCTTTTTTAGGGCGGCCCCCTTTTTTTCTGTTCAATAACTACTGACATCTCCTTATTAAGCCAATCTTGACTCTTCTTCATAATTTTTGTATAGAATAATCGGAATCTTTAATCCTTTTTTCATAAATTTTGTAAAAATTTTCAATTTCATCTGGCTTTATATTTAAGCCATACGAGTAGACAATGGTATCAATCAGTTTTCCTATTTTTTCCGATCGTATATCAGTATTGGCAAGAGTATCCCAAATTACTTTACAAAGGGAGCTATATTTTATTGTAACCTCCATGACTGCTTAACTCAAATAACCTCCTTTTAAAATTACTACGCTTATATATTACAAATATTTGTTTTTTTATAAACAAAAAATCGAGCAGGTACTGGATTTGTAAAAACAAAAAACTGAAATAGGTAAAATAAAAAAAAACGCATTATATTAGCCCATTAAAACAATATGTTATGCAAATGTTACATCATAAAACGCATTTTCTACCTGCATTTATATCTTATTAGGTTTTTGAAATAGTATTAAAAAAATAAAAAAACCCGTAACCCTTTTAGAGAAATATAATGCAACACGCTCTGTATACCTGAATATATAAATTTGTTAAATACTGCAATTTGACCTGAAATGCCTGATTTAAGCGCAATAGTTTGAATTCATTTATTACACTAGATAAACGATTTATGCATCGTTGAATTGATAACTAAGTCTAATTTAATAATATGTAAAAAAATTTCTGAAATTATTTAAATTTTTTAACATTACCGAAAGCAAAAGCCAATAAATGTACAATTAATTATAGTTAGATATACTACATTGAACTTTGATGTTTTATGTAAAATAACCATAAGCAATATCGAAAAGATTTTTGGAATGTAGGACAATTATTTACGTTTTATTAAAAATAAAATAAAATCTTGCTGAAATTGATAATATAAGTACGCTTTTTTTATAAATCAAAAAAAGGCTTTTGAAAAAAATGACTTTTTCCACAAAATTTGCTCTCCAGGCTACGTTTTTGAGCGGGCGGCGGCAAATGAAGTGGCAAACTCATTAGAATAAATCTCTTTACAGTATAAAAATTTCAAATCGTGTCTAAGTGGCGTGACTTTTTTTTATCACGGTCATAAACATAGAATTCCGTTCAAAATTCATCATTTTCGACCAATGCTGGACGTAGGGTGCATATCCAAAAATGCTTTAAACTATACCATTAAGCATTTTTGAAGTCTACTCTATCAAACTATGTAAAAAACTAATCCAAAAAATATCAGCAAAATATATATAAAGGTGTGTGAAGTTACCCCTTATCTGACCAAAAAACCCCATTTTTCAGAACACACTTTTAATTTTTGAGTTTAAAATAGTATCACTGCGAAACGGCTTAAGATAATTCAAAAAAGTTTTCTTTAGGAGTTTAAGAAAGGTCATTAGAATGACTTGAAAAAATTTTGAGCATTTTCTTTGAAAAATGAATAATCTATTGGCAAAACTATTAAAAAGTCAAGGCGAAAAATGAAGATTTTGAAATTCAAAGTGAAATATTTTTTTAACTGTAAGAGTTACTATGGTACATGAAGCATGTTTTTGCTTTGTCTCGTAACCTAGATTTAAAAAAGTCCAAAAAACACTAAAATCGATGCATGGTTATAGAAGTTATACCCCTTTAAAGCTCTTTCATACTCGAGATGGTCAACTTTGACACCCTGTAGCACACCCTGTGTTAAAACAGGGTGACCACAGAAACATTTTCCTTAAAGGTTAGCTCCCGCTTTTCAATTTTTGGGAACACCATTTCCCGATTGGACCAGTAGTTTAAAACATCTATATTTATTACCATGTTTTTTGTGTTTGGAACCACTGTGCGTGTGTTATGAATAAAGGCTCGGACACTCGGAATAAGTTCAAAACACTTCCCATTGTAGTATCGTTAAACAATGGCACACAACCCACATTCCGACGATGCTCCAACGAATCAATAGAGCTTTGAAGACTTTGAAGCCCCTGCCCATATATGGGAGTTGTAATCCAGTGAGTGGAGTAATTCTTGCACCAGTTAAGAAAGCCAAGCCACTTGAATGCTTCTTTCGACACTTGAATAACGTGATTTTCCAGGGGTCATCACAATGGATTCTCAGGCCTAGAACATCTTACACACAGATGACATCATTGAGTGTGTCATTCATGGGTTATTGAGTGTGTCATTCATAATCAGCCTTTTGCCCCCAACCTCCACAGGGCTTGGACTGTGGTCGAAGGAAAATTAATGGCAAATGTTACTGTCATCTGCAAAAGAGTATATAGGATTGGAAATCCGACCGAGCAAGTCGTTTAGAAAGACAAGAAAGAGAGAAGGTGAAAGAACGGAACCCTGCCGTATTCTTGCATTTAACTGAAACTCATCGGATGAGATCCCATTTATAACGACCCTTAAGTGATCACTGACACCAAAAACAATAAGCTTTGACGCGAGTGCTTTATGCCACACACGATCGAACGCTTTGGAAATATCTAGAGCAACCACTTTGCTTAAACCAAATTTGTTAATGTAACGAATGCAACGCTCCGAAAGAAACTCAATCAGATCCCCCGTAGATCAACTTCTACGAAAACCATACTGTCGATCATTAAGTAGTGAGTTTTACTCTAGATAATTAACAAGATTGTAATTCGAGAGCACAGAAAATATTGCAATTGGGCGGCAATTGTCAAGGTTGTTTGCAGTACCCTTTTTGGGTATTGGCTGGACATTGATTGGTAATCTTCCAACACAATGGAAATATTCCCGTACCGTATGGGACGTGCTAAAGAGGGTTGGCAATGGACGCGACAACGTCGAAGAACACGGTTTCAGTACCAGAGCAGGTATGCCATCTGTGCCCGCTGTTTTATTTACGTCGAGATTCGCAAGAACCCTTTTAACGGCCCGAAATGCAATAATATCACGTGCTGCAGTCCGATTTCTATCATTTATTTTTTTGCCTGTTAATAAATTTTTTGCCTGTTAATAAATTTGTAGAAAGTAGAAATACATTCAAAATTTTTTTTTTCAAAACGGGGTACTTTGGCGCTTTGTGGTGCATATTGTGTATCTCTACCATGCCCTTAAGGACATTTTTGTGGAAGCTGTGATCCTCCTGAGTAATCTCCCAGTTAAGATCGATCCAGTAGTTAAGTAAATAATACGCATCCGTCGTGTGTGTCAATTTGACACAATTACATTTTCAATTGGAAAATGTTGTCAAAGTGACACAAACGACGGATGTGTTAGATTGGCATTTTTCCCCACTGTGAATTCTGGGTCCCCAGCATATTCAATATGGGTAACCAAATTTTTTTTTTTCTTTAGTACTTTAATACAGCGCAAAAAATCTAAATTTTACAGATTTTAAACATGTTTTCATGCACAAATTTTGTGTTTTTTACCCCTAAACTTGCGATTGTGCACCTAAAAAAATAAGTGTCCAATATTGTTTTTTCTTTAGCAATATATCCAAGTTTCATTAAAATCTGTGGATTCACAACTGTGTAGTTTCCTTGTTAGTTTCCTTGTTATATCCCAAAAACTAGATGTAGGGACACATTACCGAAAATTCCCTTACAATATTTTATTTATATTTGTGTTGAATTCTAGTTACTTGCAAATAGCAAAATCAGCAAAAGAAAATTTGCTGAACATTTGTAGACAAACAAAAATTTGTAGTATTTAAATTAAATTTGGTTGCAGGAAAATAACATTCATCCTGCTAAAATCAACCGATAAATTTGTTAAAAAAAATAGTGCACTGCTGACTTCAGAAGGTAGATTTCTGATTTTAGTAAAATTTTTCGGATTTGACCTAAAATTTTTGTATTTAACATATTTATTTCTGCTGTTCTTATGTTATTTTTTAATAGTATTTTGTGTATAAAATTCTTGAAAAGATAGAACATATTTTAATCTTTAACATATCTTTAATTTTTTTCGTGTTGTTGAATAAATATTTCTAAGCTGTCAACTGTCATCACGTTTAATTTAATTTAAAATTACAGACAAGTTTTCATACAAAAACAAATGAATTTTCAAGCCCACTTTTTAATCCTAAAATGTGAGATTGTGCAGCTAAAAACAAATACGTATTTATTTTTTGCTCCTCTACAACATATCCAAAGTTTATTAAAATTTGCGAGTTCAGGTCGGGATACCTACCTCGTTAGTTGTTTTTTTTTTTATATAGCCCAAGTACCAGATGTAGGGCCACATTAACGAACATTCCCTTATAAAATTCGAAAGAAAGTTAAAAACTAATAATAATAAGAAGAATTTTAGCAAGAATTGCTTTTGATAGTTTATTGTATTTTTAATTTACTTGTAAACTTTAATAGGGGCTTCATTTAAAGCTGGTTTGAAAAACGGTGTTTCAGTGCCTTACTTTGTATTTGTCTTACAAGGAAGGTATCCCTACCCGAACGATTTTAATGAACTTTTGATATGTTGTAAAGGAGCAAAATTTGTTTGGCTGCCAAATCTCGCGTTTAAGGGTGGTGAGAAAATTCATTACTTTTTGTACGAAAACTTGTCTTTAGTTTATGAAATTTATATTTATTTGTACACAGTGTTAAAGTACACAAGAGAACAAACATTTTGGTACACAATTGCGTATATGGCGGACCCAGAGTTGCCACAAAAACGATTTCGAATATCAGAAAAAGCATAATAGGCATTAATATGCATTATTTTTAACTTAAATTTGTAATCTTTACAACGTATCCGAGGCTCATTAAGATATGCCTGTCCGGGTCGAGATACCTCCGTTGTTAGTTCTATGATATACTGTATTCGTACGAAAAATCATGAAATTCTGAGGAGGTAGAATACACCCTTTGGTTGATTTGACATGTCACAAAATTCCAGTGCGTATGAGTTGGCCAAAATTGGGTAACAGAAGTAAGCTCTATATGTTTCGACTAGTAATTTATTATAAATAAAAATTTAAGTTACCTCCAAACTGAAAGTTGGATGTGTAGCAAAAAAATCTTCTGGAAATAATTATACCTTATACAAAAGTTTAAAAATGGTCGAATTCGCCCAAAATAATTGTCAAATACATAATCAACAAATTTATATATAATCTACGACTTCAATGCAGTCATTTTAAAAATTCGATATCAAAATATTTATTAAAAAATACCTTTAAAATCGTAGCATAGTGTAGGGTATTAAAAATATATTAAAAAACAAACACATCCGATACAAAAGTTTGAAGGAAAAAACTTAACATGGGTACACAGAGAGAATTTTGTTGCACGAAAAGTAATGAAGCATTTTGGGTAAATCAATGAAACTTTTCTTCATAAAGTTTTCTCAAATTTTCTTAAAATTAATAAAATTGATTTTTCATTTAGTGAATAAAACGTTTTATTAATAAAATGATTATTTTCATACAGTTGTATGAAACCTTGCATTAATTTAATGAACTATTTCAATGTACGAACTCCAGTGCAGCTCCATCAATTTTATGCAAAAATTTATTAATATCATACAGATTATTCTTTATGTGTATTAAAGGCAGAGGACAATATGGTCTCTCAAAATTAAGTTGTATACACTAATTAGTTGCGAAACAAGGGAATTTTATGTGTGGGTTGACTTGGAAAAACTAGCATAACGAATACAGTTTGGTTGAGTTTTTTTTTTCATTTCTTCAGGTAAAACTCAAAAATTATGAGTTTATTTTTAAAGAAAAAGCTTTTTTGGATTTGTTGTACATACAAAATTTTGTTGGTGGAAACACTGAGTTAATTTTTAAAACAAAATTTTTTTTAATTTGCAATTATTATCCACATATTTACTTTTAAAATATTTTCAAAATCAATTAAAATTTTCTTATACACTGAGATCGAAAAAATTTCCAAGTTTTTTTAATTTTAAATAAACGCAATTAATGAATTTTATTTGTTTTTGAACAAAAGTCTTTTGCTGAAACAATTCCTTACTGTTATAATTCGACTATTTTGAATATAAGAAATATTAATTCAATAAACTAATTTAAATAAATATACAATTACACATTGCAACATTTTTCAACACATGATTTTGGGACTCATTTCTTAGGATTGCACGTGAAAGTATTCCAAAAAATAAGAACTTCTGCATCATTCGTTTTGTCAAGTTGGCTACAGTAATATTTAATGGCCATACAATTTTTTTGGCTCAAGGCGGATTTTTAGCAATTTTTCTATATTTTAACACGGTTATATCTCGGCATACCGGACGGAATATCTCTTTTGTGTCTGAAGCAAAGTTATAGATATTGAATAGGAGAAAAAAACTGCGAAAGAATCCTACCCGAAAAAAGTGCATCCGGTGCTTTTGAAATCGTAATAATGCCCATTTTTCCCCATTTTTCACCTTTTTTGTTCAATAACTGGATTACAAATCCACAAATATGCTGTTTTTTTTTTTTCTTTATAAACTTTATTTTGCATGAAAATAAAAATTCTGATAACATTTTTGTGTAACATCGTCAAAACGATAACAATTAAGGTCTCGTTTGAACAAAACTATATCGTTTTTCTTAGAGAATCTGTTCCCTGGAATTCAAATTCGTCAGAAACTGTTAGCTCTAGGCAAATTTAATAAAAAAAATTGTTTTATATCAAAGTTTTGGTTAATTCTTTTTAATTAAATTGTTCATTTTTCAGTTTTTTTATTTCAAAATGATAGTTCATTGACTTTTTTATGAAATTATGAAAAATCATACAAAATGTTAATGAAAAAAATACCAATATTAAAGAATTTTTATTCAGTTAATGAAATTTTTCATTAAACCAATAAACCGATTTTGATGAAATTTTCATTAAACCAATGAACCGATTTTAATGAAATTGTTTCATTAATATTATGAAGGAAAATTCTATCAGTGTATGCATGGAGACAAAATTTAGAACATTTTCAATTATAATTGTGCATTTTAATGCATATTTTGTCCTTTTATTTTAAGTATTTTTTTTAATTTGATAAAAAACAAATACATTTTGGTTGCATTTTTATATTTTCATTTGAGCAAAATCATTTTTACATTCAAATTAAATTAATTTAATCTTGCTGAAACTAAAAAAACGCGTAAGAATGTGTTCTTCTTGAAAATAGAGATAAGCGCCTGTTATTCTTTTTTAGTTACATGAAACTTATTGCCCTGGTAATTATATTTCAATATGTTTACAGTAATATAATTATATTTTTATCGCAATTAAATACAAATTTTATGCTTTTTTACAAAAAACTGTTGTTAACGACCTTTTAAGTGTAGAAATTTATTTTTGAACCGTCACTACACTCTAATTAATTTCTGTTGAAATTTATCCAACTTATAGTAGGAAACTATACTCCTACTATAAGTTGGGTAAATTTACTCTATGAGTGTATATAAAAAAAATACACACATTACGTGTAAGTTGGTCAACAAAAAGTGTGTAAATATACTATGCAAGTGCGTAAAAATGTAATTAAATTTAGAAATAAATGAATAATTTTACTGAATTTTTGAGTAAAAAAACATGCTTGCGGTAAGAAAGAAACACATCCCAAATAATGCATCAAATAAAACAAAAAATTAATTTTTAGAAAGAGTTTTATTAATGTGTTGTATAATAATAAATTTAATAATAAATATTTGTATATAAGTGGTTGTACATACGTATACAGAGCTTCAAAGATTGACTTCTATTTTGAATTCTAATTTACAAAAATTAAATCGAATGATTTTTTTCTTAATCAATCGCAGAGAATTCATTCTTTGGAATTCACTAGTGGGAAATTCAATCCATTTAGCTCATTCGATATTGTCAATGATTGAATTCAATCATTGGGAATTCAATCGTTGGGAAGTCAATCGTTGGGAATTCAATCATTGCGAATTCAATAACTGGGAATTCAATATATTTTTTACTCAATCGATTTACAATTTGCCGAAATCGGCGAAACTGAAAAACATCGTCAGAATTGAAAAAAATCGCTAAAATTTAAAAAAATATCGTTAAAATGAAAAAAATCCCCAAAAATTTAAAACAATCTCCAAAATTGAAAAAAATCTCCAAAAATGTAAAAAATCACTTAAATTGAAAAAAGTCGCCAAAAATTTAAAAATTCTCCAAAATTAAAAAAGAATCACTAAATTTTGCCAAAATTGAAAAATCGTCAAAATTAAAAAAAAATCTCCAAAAATAAAAAATATCGCCAAAAATGAGAAAAATTGCTAAAAGTGAAAACATCGCCAAAATGAAAATAATTTCAAAATTTAAAAACGGCAAAAGTAAAAAATCGTGAAAATTTAAAAAAAAAATTACCATAATTGATAAAAAAAAAATAGCCCAAATTGTAAAAAGTTGTCCTTGTCATTTATTTATCTCTGTTAGTTTTTGAAACATAGGCGATGTTTCAAATAAATACTCTTTTTTATCTGCGATGCTTACTTTTCGAAAAATGGGAAAAATTGCTAAAAGTGAAAACATCGCCAAAATGAAAATAACTTCAAAATTTAAAAACGGCAAAAGTAAAAAATCGTGAAAATTTAAAAAAAAAAATACTATAATTGATAAAAAAAAAAAATAGCCCAAATTGTAAAAAGTTGTTCTTGTCATTTTTTTATCTCTGTTAGTTTTTGAAACATAGGCGATGTTTCAAATAAATACTCTTTTTTATCTGCGATGCTTACTTTTCGAAAAATGAGAAAAATTGCTAAAAGTGAAAACATCGCCAAAATAAAAATAACTTCAAAATTTAAAAACGGCAAAAGTAAAAAATCGTGAAAATTTAAAAAAAAAATTACCATAATTGATAAAAAAAAATAGCTCAAATTGTAAAAAGTTGTTCTTGCGATAAAAACGGGATTTACGAATCCTGCCAATCAAATCGAAATTTAGGATCGGTGTAGGTTTAATGGGGTTGAGTTTTGAATGTTTGCATCGGTGTTCAAAACTCAACCCCAATACCGGTCCTAAATTTCGACGTGATTGGCAAGGTTTCTAGATCGCGTTTTTCTCGAAAACAAAGCATCGCAAAGCAAAAAGAGAATTTATTTGGAACATCGCCTGTTTCGAAAACTAATAAAGATAAATGTACATTTACAACTATTTTAAATTTCTCGTCAATATTTTTCGTTTTTTCAATTTTAGCTTTCTTTCCAATTTGAACATTTTTTCATACAAATACAAATTTTTTCAATATTGGCAATATTTTTAAATCGATTGAGTAAAAACCGACTGAATAAATCGAATGAAGAATTTAATTCTTTAAAGCTCTGTACATATATTATATTTTGAAAATATTTTTCCACAATTAGGCTGCAAACACGTTTTTGGTACATTAGGAAGTTTTTTATTCACTATCACAAATACTACATTTATACATTTTTTTTTCATTAAAATTTTCAATAAATTAATTTTTTTATATTTTTATTAATTTGTTTTTTTTTTCAATTTAAAAATGTCAAAATATTTATTACTATTATAAGTTAGTATATTTACAAACTTTGTGCGTAAAAATTTTATTTAACAAAATAATACTATTTTTAGGCATAATGTGTTGAATTGTAAACACATAATTGGTAAAAATTCTGTAAGTGTGTATTATTGTATATAAAAGTGTGCGCAAAATAATTTTACGCATTTTGATATATAAATTTACCGAATTTGCGTAATAATACCTGAAACTTTACTCGTTTTATAGTAGTAAATTTACAATCATTTTTTAGAGTGTACATAAAACCTACAAAACTTTAAAAAATTGTATCGACACTTATTGAGCAATTCCATATGAAAACGATCAAAATTGGCAAATTTTTGGACGACCCCTCTACGATTTTAAAATAAATAGTCTCAATCGATTGCCCAGCAAAAAATAATGTACCTACATATTTTTTTTTTTTTTATAGTGACTGGTTTAGTGGTGGTGTGCACCACTGTCATGTGACAAAATTGAAGAATTCTTCATAAGGGACCTCATTGAAAGTTGTTTTAAAAAACTACTAAAGCGATCGCAACGAGTGATAGCTCGTTGGAAAGGTATTGAATCAGGCTTTAATTGAAAAATAAAATTTTCCTAATTTTTCTCAGAAATTTACCTTTTTTTCCATGAAAATTAAATTTTCCCATGAAAATTAAATTTTCCGATTTTCCACAGAAGCTAATAAATTTTCCGGCTAATTTTATTTTTTTTGGATTCCTCATAATTTTTGCTTTAAGAATCAGCAATAAAAAAATGGGGCCCGACTCCTTGTTTGGACAGGAGAAGAGCATTTAAGAGACCACCTTGTTCTCATTGTTTTTATATTTTTTATAATTGAATTATTTTTAATTATTTAACAAGAAAAATTAGGAAAATTTTATTTTTCAATTAAAGCCTGATTCAATATCTTTCCAACGAGCTATCACTCGTTGCGATCGCTTTAGAACAACTTTCAATGAGGTTCCTTATGAAGAATTCTTCAATTTTGTCACATGTCATATGGAATTGCTCTATAGTGACTGGATTAGGGGTGGTGTGCACCAGGCACGTAGCTAGGGGGGGGGGGGGGGGGGGGGCTTGGGGGCTAGAGCCCCCCCCGAAATGATTTGGCAAATTTAAAAACTTAATACAAATCGTTAGAAAGTAACAATGTTATTGATAAATTTAATATGAAAATATTTATTTTTGACTTGGATAAAATAGGAAATAGTTTTCTATGATTCGAATCTTAAAATTTCGTTAGAAAACATCGCCTGCAAATGGGCGGCTATCATTGTTAGAGTTGGTTTTCGACAAAAAGCAATAAATAAAATCTTTTCATAAGAGATTTCGAAGTCTTTGACTTAAAATATAATCAAAAAATTGTTTGAGACAATGCAAACTAAAAATTAAATATGTCTACACAGAAAAAACTAAAATTGAGTTTTAATTAAAATATTTGTTGATTCAGCAAAAGGTTAACTGAATTCGGTCGTGTTGATGTAATTGTAGTAACAACTAAAATAATTTGTATCTATTTAATTAATATTATTTTCAATTACATATAGTTTTATTCACATCTATTAAAAATTTAATTGAATATTGTTTACTATTGGGAAAAAATTAAAAATTTTAAAAAAATCACCAAAATTGTAAAAAAATCGAGACCATTTGAAAAAATTGCAAAATTTGAAAAAAAAATTGCCAAAATTTAAAAAACAATCCTCAAAATTGAAGAAATTTAAAAAACTCCCAAAATAAACTCCAAAATTCGAAAAAAATTTTAAAAAAATCACGGAAATTAAAGAAACACAAATTTTCAACTTTAAACGATTTTTTTTAATTTTGGCTACTTTTTAAAATTTTTGAATTTGTTTCAATGTTGTTATTATACGTTATAAAAACTGAAAATTTTTTTTATACCAAATTCAATTTCAATTAAACAGTTAATTTAAAGTAAGTTTGAAATCGAACAAAAGTTTAATTGAAATTTTTTTGATAAAATTTTTTTGTTTATTTTGACATAATCTTTTAAAATGGAGATACCACTAAGACTCAAAATTAAGTTTACTTGTGCCGTAAACGTCGTTACTTTACTTACAGTGCAGTCTTTTTATATAAATTTGGTTTGCTACGCACGCATCTGGTAACATAGTTTTCAGTATTTTTTTTTACGATATATATTACGATATCTCATATATTTTTTTAATTTTTTGAAACAAATTTAAACCTCAAACTTTGATCGATATGCATAATGTGTTGACGTGGTCCAATGTGACTTAAATTTTCTCAATTTTTTTTGTAGACTAAATGTCAACAAATTTCTATCGGCGCTCCTTGAAATGCGACATTTTAAAATCACGCAGCTAATTTTTAAAGGGTTTTTATTTAAAAAATTGATTAAAGACAATTTGAAAAGCGTTTGAAATTGTCCTAAATATAAAATCAAAGTGAATTGGAAATACATAATTTAGTTTTAATAACCCCTAGGCGATGTCAGGTATATTTTTAAATTTTCCAATTTTATATTTTTTCTTTATTATTATTTCTTTCAGACTACAATCACGCTTGCTTGTAAAATTTACGATTTTTTTAATACAAGACATGAAGTCGGATATATGAAAAAAGGGAAAAAATAGTGAATAATTTGTTAAAATAATTCAAATAAGTAGCAGCCGGGGTCCACGACATAGTGTCAAAATGGTTTTCAAAATGTGTGTTTTCTCGAGCATTTTAACGCTGTTTTTAAATAAGTCTAAATTTCCCAAACTTTAAACATATTTTCATACAAAGATGTGTTAAATTTCACCACCAATTTTAAAAATAGATACGTTTTTCATATATTTTTGCTGCTTTATCACCTATCCGAATTTCATTAATTTCAAAGGGAACCCATGGGAAAAGCTTCCTTATAAGTGTCAGGCAAATCATATAGGATATTTGCTTTTAATTTGTTTTTTGGACGGTTATAAATCTTTAATTCCTCGAGTTAAAACGTTTGCATAAAAGAATACATTATTTTATATGCACTTATAAGGTTTTGTCTGCCAGTGCATTTAACCGGACATAATTATATAAATTCATATATAAAATTAATTTCGTAGAAAAAATTTAATATGATGTCATATATAGTTGCGTATAATTGTATATTGCATTTAGAATACGCTAAAACTAATCCAATTAATAATTTCGTTATATTTATATACCTAGACATTGCAAAATAATATATATTTTGATATTATATCATATTTGAAAAAACACAATTTTATTTTAGATAAAATTGTATATATACCCCATGCAGAGTCACACTAGAAAATTTGTCAATTATATTTTGGAAGTAAATATGTATTACATAAATACAATAGTACAATTAATTGCATCATTTTGTGTATAATTTTATACACAAAATTTACCCCAATTTTTGTCTTTTGAATTGATTTCTTTCTGGTTCTTAACCCTAAAAAAAGAATTTGTTTCATTTGTAACATTATGAGTTCTTAATTTAGTCTAAGATTTTTTTCAATCTAAAACTCTAAATTTAGTTTCAACGTTTTTTCCGTCTTTGTTATTCAATGGTGTAAGTTAATAAATACCACAAAATCTTCATTTATATTTTTTTATTTTTGAATATAATAAAATTTCCAAATGCTATGGAATTTGTTACAAATTATAAAGTTGTAAACCTTTTGCAAGTGGCTAAAGTCTAAAAGGATTAATAGATATTTTGGATTTTCATGAAGTTTTAAAATCAAAAACCGGACACAACTATAGCTTATTTTGTATATATCAGTATCAGTTCAGATATAAATTTATACCGCTATATAAAATCGTATTAAATTGTATCGCGTCATTATTCGGATGTTATTTAATTATTATGCCCATTTCTCGGATAAAACTGTATTAAGACTCATATTAAATTTCGTATGATTATATAAAGCATCATATTAATTTTAACCGGGTTATTAGAAGTTGAAACTTTTTTACTTTTTTTTACATTTATCAAGTTTTAGCTACCCTAGACGTATATTAGCACATAAAAATATAAAGTAACGCAATTTTATTTTTCGTGGTTTTCAAAAAGTTTTCCGCATAATCCTTTTTTTATTTAATTAAACTAAAAATTAATATTTAGCTAAAAATTTAACGTAATTAGACAATAACGATGCATATCCAACTTAAAGTACACAAACATTTTCAAATTTGTGATCAAACAGATTAAAGCGTTGTTTCGCAATATAGACATCAAAATTCGCAAAATAATGAACACAATAAGTGAAAAAATGCATTTTAAGGAAATTCACTTTATGCGGGAGGTTTTTGTTTCAAAATGAAATCAGAAAGCTATTTCTATTATTAATACATGATTGTCCATTACGTGTAGGTAAAAATTTAGCAAAAATTTAGCAAACAAAAGAAAAAGCTGTTACTTTAGTGTGCAAAAAAAAATATATAATCAAAAAAAAAATCGAAAAGCCCCCCCCCCCCGAAACAAATTCCTAGCTACGTGCCTGGTGTGCACCACTGTCATGTGACAAATTGAAGATCGTTGCGATCGCTTTAGTAGTTTTTTTTTTAAACAACTTTCAATGAGGTCCCTTATGAAGAATTCTTCAATTTTGTCACATGTCATATGGAATTGCTCTATAGTGACTGTATTAGTGGTGGTGTGCACCACTGTCATGTGACAAATTGAAGAATTTTTCATAAGGGACCTCATTGAAAGTTGTTTTAAAAAAAAACTACTAAAGCGATCGCAACGCAAAACAACTTTCAATGAGGTCCCTTATGAAGAATTCTTCAATTTTGTCACATGACAGTGGTGCACACCACCACTAAACCAGTCACTATAAAAAAAAAAAAAATATGTAGGTACATTATTTTTTGCTGGGCAATCGATTGAGACTATTTATTTTAAAATCGGAGAGGGGTCGTCCAAAAGGTGATCGCTTTCATATGGAATTGGTCTATTATTACTTCAATTTTATTTAACACAATAAAAAGTGCATCCCATTTTGTTATAATTTTCCACTCAAAAATTATATTTTGTAGCAAAACGCAAAAAAGGCTAAGGGCTATAACAAATTTTGTACGGCTAAACGTGCTCAAAAATTGCTAAATCTAGTCATAAAGTGTCTAAATTGGCAACACTGGTGTGGTGCAATAAGTAGGAGAGAGGACTATTTATTAATCTTTTTTGGCCACGGTTCAATACTTGAAAAATCAAAAAAGTGGAATATAATATTGAATGAGCCAACTGAATATTAGATTTTACGACTAAAAATGTAATTTAATATGAAGATAGTTGTTGGTTGCTGGGTGTAGATAATCTTTTTGCAAAATTTAAGTTTAACTGAAGTGATTGTCTCGTACTTATTAACGCTCAGAGTTAAAAATTATCAAAATGTCGGCTGAGTCAAACTTAAAATTTGTATCATTCTTAAGGGTATATTATTTGCATCTAACAACTAAGCACCCCAAGTAGTATAATATAAACTCACTATACTTGAGGAACTTCACACTATATGTACAGATGGTGTGCCACCAACATCCAAATTTTTTAGAGTTTCACTTTTTTGGCCAACAAATGTGCGGCCCTTCACGTATCGAATTGTTTAAAAATGTTAACAAAAAACTAGTTTGATGTATGTCGCGATGATGTGAATGCCATAAATATACAAAAAGAGCTCCACAAAAATGAAAATAATGAACGCGATTTTTTTTAAAGCCCATTTTAGCATGGCACAGCCAGAATTTTATTCCTAGGTGGTCCGAATATGGTGTGATTTTAAATTTTTTTATAACCATTTTACACATTTTTGCAAAAGGCCGCTTTTAAATTTTAATTTTTTGTTTTTCGGGTTTATCCATAAATTTAGAAAAAAAATAGATTTTTTATTTTGCATTTTTTTGTTAATGTTTCTATCTGTATACATTTGTGTTGATTTCTATTATACACTTTAGCGTGAAGACATTTTGATCATAAATCAGCGTTAGTGATACTTTGCAATACTTTTAATGTGTCTTTATTAAGTTTTACCAACAGCTAAGAGGCCACAAAAAAAATTATAGGGATTATATAGTATATGGGGCTTTATATATTTGATTGATCTAGTTTAGCATCACTTAATAAAATCGACAGGTTGTAAATCAGTATGGTCGTGCTCATTTCGATTTTGCAATTAAAAATTTTCTATCAGCTATAAATTTCGCAAAAATCGCAATTTTTCCAAAGGACATACAAGTTTAAGTATGCCCTGTCGAAGTTGACCTGTCGAAAATTTTGCTAAAAGCTTAAAATGAAGATTTGGATTTGTTTTTGAACGAATTAAACCAAAAAAAATACTTATTTTCCGGAAACTATTACAATTGTATGTGGCATTAGAAATCAGTTTATCTATACCACGGTCAGTGATTGCACAGAAAAATTTCATATAGACTCAATCGAACAAATAAAAACATAACAAATATTACATTATTCAAAAATGCAAAAAAAAAACAGGGTGACTGACGAAGGTCCAATACCAGAAACTGCGCAGTCTGATTCAGAAAAAATTGAAAATTTGCAATGTAGTTATGATTTTTAGAAAATACACTCATTCTTCTCTACCACGCCTTTCACCATTACATTCTCTTTTGAAAACTAAACGAAGTTTTTAAAACTCTAATAATTCTGTAAAACTTTTGAAATTCACAATCCGTTGTAATTTTGAACTTTTTTTTCAAATTTTCAACATTAAGCCGCAATAATTTTTGCGGTGCTAGCTCAAATTGATGCACGCGAACGGATTTAATTTTATTATATCTAGTACTTCAAGTTTACAAAGCGTCATTGATGTGCCATCAGAAAGTTTTTATTTGTTTTTGTAACTAATAAATAACATTCAAGCCATTATCATTAATAAACCAATTGAGATATTAACCTCAAATAAATTGCAAAAAAAAATTTATTGTTTGCAAAATATAATGCATATTTTTGAACAGTTTTAGAATTTTTGTATACTTTGTTATTTTCAAAAACTGGTACTTATAGTACTTATGTTATAAAACTAATTTTTTTTTCAAATTTTCAACTTTAAACCGCTATAACTTTTGTACAGAACTCAAAAACTTCATTCACATTGTATGTATTTCTTAATTTTCATTAGCATTTTTCCCAAACCTTATTTTTCGTAAACCGATTTTAATCAAAATTTAAAAATACAAAAATTATACTTTTCAAAAAACAGGTTAAGAAAAACTTAACCTGAAGTTTTTGAGTTCAAAAACCTACACTCAAAATAATATATCTGTTCGCTCAACAGAATAATTTATTACATTTATTCCTGTTTTTTTTTTTTTTGGCTCAGAACCAGTATTATCGTTAATTTTTACAATTCTTAATTAAAGTACAAAATAAGAACATCTACTATTATTCTTGTTCTTAGTCTTATTCTTACTCTTAGTCTTATTTCTACTATTGCACATTCTTCAAATTTAACCGATTAACTGGTTTAGCCGCATATTTACACACAATTTTTATTCAAGCCAAAAACAATGCTACATTGATGTGAAATATAATAATAAAATTTGGTCTTTCATTTACGTCATTACATTTTAATTTTGGGCTCTTTGTTCAAAAGGGCAGCGGAAGCTTTACCAGCTCTGGTCCATATATATTAAGAACATTTGTGGATACTTCGAAGAAACGAAAATGTTGTCCGTTTTATAAAATAGAATATTTTTGATAAAACTCCAAGGTCCTGGTCATCACCATGGTCACTGGCATATGGTGAAGCTAGGAGTAATACAAATGATCGTCCGTTTTGCTTTAACTATCTCAGTTTTCAAGCTATGGGTCATATTCAAAAATCATAAAAGGAGAATATAGCGCCGTCTTGAATACTTGGAATAAGCTGATGGCGTCATTTACTAGGTAACAGCTTATTTTAACAATAAACTTTTAAAATTTAACAATTATGTTTTAAAAAAATAGTTTTGAAAAATAGCACTCAAAAATGGTTAAAGGACTGGAATCTATGCTTAAGTCAGCGTTAAAAAAAAAATGGTTAAAAAATGGTCAACTCGATTTAAAACACATTTAATAGACTTTTTATGTTTATCGATTTACGCCAAAAAATCTCAAAATCTTGAAGGCGCATTATCAGGATGTCCTCTTAAAATTAAAAAGTGAAAAATTTTAAAAATAAATTTAGGATCGGGTGATAAAAATCGTCTAGGAGCAAATATTGTTTACGGGTTCGAAATTTCATGCGTTTGTTGTCCAGGACCAAATATTTTTTTACAGTTTCCCAATTTCATGCTTTTGTGTTCATTTGTTTAAAAGAGTAAAAGTTGTATATTGTGGTCACTATATATATGGGGCAATATCAAATAGTTTATAAATTAGACATGCGATGATATTAAATTTAGTCCGAAAAATGAGAACATATAATTGTATCTAAAATGAATCAAATTATATCGAATTCCATACAATCGTACATCGAATTCGATGGAATTAGATACAAATTTTTACAATTTGATGTATATTATTTAGATACAATATCATCCGAATTTTGACACCATACAAATTTTTGGGTATTATATATAATTGTATCGAATTAGGTATAATTTAATACTTTTGGATAAGAGTTGATAAAAACAGTTCCTAGTTTTTCTCAGCAATTGCATCAAATTATATATATCATCATAAATATTAAAAACTATTTTATGTAATTTGAAACGAGTATTTTTAATTATACCTTGTTTGTGTGATGGCACAAATAGTGTTTTCGGATACCGAATCTTTGCCGAATAGTTCTTACATTAATTTTGATATAAATTTGGTATAAAAGTACACTGTACTTTGGATATAGACGAAATTAAACTGAACCGTAATACTTTTTATGTTGAAAAAAAGGAGAAAAGTTTTATGACAAACTAGATTTTTCTCAATTTTTTAGATGAAAAACACAGATTTTAAGCTATTTTCTTTTATGTAAACAATTCTGCAGAATAACGGTTTTATTCGCTATTTGGTCGAACGGTCAAAACATGAAAAGTATGACGAATACCGAATAGTAACCGAATATTCGTAATATCCCTAGTAATATCGTAAGCAGTTATTTAACGTATTTTGTATATGTATATTAATATCTAGCATCATTAAAAAATTTTTTTTGATGTGACAGCACATCAAAATTATTTTATCAAAAAGTAAAAAAAACATTAATATTATTGGTTCATACGTAATTATGTAATATTCATATATAAGTATATGAACATTTATGTTGAATTTTATATGAGAACATATAAAACTCTATATAGTAATATATAATGAGGTATATTACACAGTACAACACATGATTTTGGGACTCATTTCTTAGGATTGCACGTGAAAGTATCCCCAAAAATAAGAACTTCTTTATCATTCATTTTGTCAAGTTGGCTACAGTAATAATTTAATAGTCATAAGAATTTTTTGGCTCAAGGCGGATTTTTAGCACTTTTTCTATATTTTAACACGGTTATATCTCGGTATACCGTACAAAATATCTCTTTTGTGTCTGAAGCAAAGTTGTAGATATTGAATAGGAGGAAAAAATGCGGAACAAACCAATCCGAAAAATGTTTCCATTTTTCACCTTTTTTTGCTCAATAACTGGATTTCAAATCCTCAAATATGCTGTTTTTTTATTGAAGTTCCTCTTTACAATACCGAAGGGACGACGTCTGATGTGTTCACTCCAGCGAGAGTGTATAGTGACTGTTTTATATCCACTCATGATACAAATGATCCAAAACTCCCTTTTGCATAATTATATTAAATATGCGCAAAATGCCAGCGCAACATCATACCGAAAACGCCAAGCTGATTTTCAGATATTTTATTCCGTTGACGAAGCAAATATCCCAATGATATCCCAGGTTTAGTGAAAAAATTGGGAATGGAGTATATCGCTGGCGACTGGAGTGTACTCATGGTTCAGTTTCAAGTTTGAAGGCTGTGATGTAGCACAAAACAAACAAAAAACCGTCCATTCATTCCATTGGGATTCAGCACAACTGTGAAGGAAACGTATGAAACTTTGGGCAAAATTTTGGAGATAATCAAATACAATGTACACAAATTTAAGATTTGTTGTTAAAGTGCGGTTTTCCACAATACTCCTGCTTCCTTTGTAATTGTGATTCGCATTACACAGGGAATCAATATCAATGGAAAGATTGGAAAACTAGAACTCCTGAGCTCGAGAAACAATTAAAATTACGTAATGAACCTTTGATAAAGGATCTAGATGATATTTTGTTGCCATCGCTCTACATGAAATTAGGAATAGCTGGGAAATTCGTCGAAGTGGTAGTCAAAGATATTGATGACGCCCTTGACTGTTTGAAATCCATCTTTCCAAAACTCAGTGAAGCTAAAACAAGAAACGGTACGTATCGTTGTCTGTATTAAAATATTGTCATATCTAAATTTGTTCACTTCGATATATTCGCATTACCAATAATTTTTTCGGAAATGATTTTTTTTTTATTTCAAACAGGTACTCTCAATGGACCGGATATACGATATAATTTAATGAAAAGCGAATCTGAAAATGAATCTTTTACAAATATGCTTTCGAACAATTATAACCACCTATGTGCATGGGACGCATTGAAACAAGTCATCGAAGGCGTTTTAAGAAAGAAACGAGTACACACTGATAATAATCCATGCATAAAAATACCAATAAATTGTCAAAAGAACAAAAACTTTCGTAATATAAACCAATATTTGTTCATTTTACGAAAGTTTTTGTTGTTTTGACATTATTTTCGTATTTTTAGCATGGATTGTTATGAGTGCAGCGATATGACATACAGACAGGAGTGGATAACTTGCTGTATTATTTTGAAAAAATCAATGCATCCATGACGTTAAAATTACATTTAATGCATTTCCACCTTGATACGTTTTTGGCACAATTACCTCAGGAATTGGATGAACAAGGAAAGAGGTTTCACCAGGTGACCCTGTCAATCGAAAAGCGATTCAAAGGCAAAAAATTAGATGCATTGCTTGCGGAGGTTTGTTGGAGTTCTAAAATTATGCAGTTTGAAGCTGTAATATGAATCGGAATTTTTATTTTCATGCAAAATAAAGTTTATAAAGAAAAAAAAACAGCATATTTGTGGATTTGTAATCTAGTTATTGAGCAAAAAGGTGAAAAATTGTTATTTTTGCATTTCTAAGGCACCGGATGCATTTTTAGGTAGTATTGTTCCGGATTTTTTTTCTCCTATTCAATAAATACAACTTTGCTGCCGAGATATAACCGTGTTAAAATATAGGAAAAGTGCTAAAAAACCGCCTTGATCCAAAAAATTCGTATGGCCATTAAATTATTACTGTAGCCAACTTGACAGAACGAATGATGCAGAAGTTCTTATTTTAGGGGCTACTTTTACGTGCACTTCCCAGAATTGAATCCCAAAATGTGTTGAAAAGTGCTGTACTGTGTTAGGAACAATTATATACAGGACCATATAACATGATATATTGCCATATATACCCACGTATACAAATTTGTTAAACAACACAAAGCTATATACAATTAGATGCGAATGTATATGCTATAACATAAATGTTTATATGACAATATATATATTTATATTACAACATTAAATTGTATAAAGTTGCATCGGAATATATAAAAACTTTTCAACGTATGTATATAGTGTACTATATATGAAGCAATATTGTGCAAGACTGGTAAGATATAATTTTTAATTAAAACGTTTAGTTATATGAGCATACAAAAATATATAATTACTAGCTGACCCGGCAAACGTTGCTTTGCCTTCAAATTTTAATTGTAATTAATTCTTTAAATCAAGAAAATTCTTTTACGCAAATAAATAATTAAAAAAATAAATTCACATTAGTAAATCATTTTAAAATTTGTAATTTCATTATAAGCCCAACGCCTCTTTGTCCTTCTATCGCCTTTATTTGCTGAAGTATATAAAATGAATAGCTGAAAACAACTGCCATAACAACTGCGACGTCACCTATTACCGGTGCATTAAAGCGCCGCTCATGCTCAATAGCCGCTATCTGGTCAGCTCTTATCACAACCGTAAATTCATCTGTCGGCATCTGGTCTAGGGCTGTTTTGAATAGACGGATAAGGCTGTTGTGTTCGTGTAACATAGCTTGAAGATTAACATAGGTTTTTTGTAAATATAACATATGTTTTTTGTAAATATCTTCGGAACTACATAACCGATTTAAGAGTTTGATAACTCGTTTTGAAAAACATGACAACGGCTTTAAAAAGAAATTATTAAATAACCTTCCAAAAAGTCTTGAATGTGATGATTTATTTTAATGCTTATTTGTTTTTTGCTTTTGGTACCACGCCCATTTATCCCATTCCGCCCATTTTCAGTTCGACTACTAATATTTGTAATTGATGGACTCGTACAAAATTTGAAGGCTATATAGCTAATATAGAACCCTAGATATTTAATATTAATATTAATTTTGTATATGAGCTAAATAATCACTTTGTATGGGAGCTGCCACGCCCACTGGTATGATCCCGCCCAATTTCCCATGACTATTCATAATATAATCAATGTGCACAAATTTCTAAGACTCTGGCTATTATAGAACTGTAGATATATGATATTAAATATTTACTTTGTATGGGAGCTGACACGCCCACTTGTGCCTATCACGCCCATTTTTCCCATGACTATTCACATTAACAAATAATCAACGTGCACAAATTTCTAAGACTCTGGCTATTATAGAACTGTAGATATATGATATTAAATATTTACTTTGTATGGGAGCTGACACGCCCCCTGGTCCGATGACGCCCATTTTTAGATGTTGGCCGATTCTCAGACCTACTCAATATGCTCACAAAATTTCATGAGAATCGGTCAAGCCATTTCGGAGGAGTACGGGAACGAACATTGTGACACGAGAATTTTATATATAAGATGCACATTAATATAAGCCAACATATAAATTTATTAAAACTTTTTTACTCGTTTTTCTTATCTATTTATTTGCAGCAAGTTTTTTGAATAAACGCATTAAAATTAAAATAAGCGCTTTTTAGTCATTTAACTTCGAAATTTTAAAAATTATTGAACCTATCCAAATTAGATCTGATCATGTAGACTCTGAGATCTGTTTAGATGTGGAAACGGGATCTGGTCAGATCAGAACTTTTTTACACAGAATGTTCTAAATTAAATTTCAAATACTTTATGAACTTTATATCTGCTGAATTATATGTACAAAAATTTTATTTATTTTAATTTTTCATTTGATAAACTAACTATTTATGGTATTTTTTCCCGAACTTTTTTTTAACATTGTTTTAAAAGTTTATCTCTTTAGGAAAACATTTTCTGAAACATTTTGCATTTATTTGTAACATGTTTTTTTATATTAAAGTTTTCTTTCACATTGTCAAAGATATCGAAAAATTGCAAAATGTGTATTTTAAGTTAAAATTATACAAACATGCTAAAAATTATATACACAACATCCATATAAATTTTTCTTAAAATTTATATTTTTCTTAAAAATTTTATATTTTTCATTGAAGACCCATAAATAATTATTAATTAAAAAATATGAAAATACAATTAATTGTTTTCTTTCTAGACAAATGTCTACAAGAAAAGACAAAAATCTGTTCAATATATATATTGTATTTAATGAATTCACAAACAGATTCATTAAGATTGACTTTGTATGACTTCATTTTATTGAACAATTTATACTGATGTGTAAAAGTTTTAATAATATTTTAAACATCTTTCATATGCATAATCGCCTCGTGGCAATACTACACTCAAAATATTATTACATTAAAAACTACCTAAAATAACTATGAAATTAACTGAAAACACAATTAAAAAAAAGGACGACTGATTTTCCATTATATTCAGCCCATTTTGGTATTTATTTTTAACCATTGTTTAAATGACCGATACAAGTAGTAAAAACAACAGAAAGTCTTTTTAAAAAAACACGATTGTTTTTGTTTTTGAAATTTAAAATTTTTATTTTATGATTACAATGTTTGTATTTAAATTTAAATTTAAATTTGTAAAGATAAAAAATAAAATTCAAAATGTAACTAAAAATATTTAACTGTTACCAAAAGAATATAGTTTGCTTTTTAAACCACAGATAGAAAAATTTTAATTGATTCTTGATTTGAAAACTTTTTGAATAAACTTGAATCGGTAACAGAAAATATATTGTGAGTGAGAGTATAAACATCGCAAACATTTAATTGTATAGGCAATATTTTATATAGACTACTCGTATACCGAACGTTTGGTAAAACCACTGTTTTCCGCAAACCCTAAAATGGGGAATGGTAAAACCAGAAATAAAAGATTCAACCCTTTTTATGTTTAGTTTAGAGAAAAGTCTATATTTTATTATATAAATAAATGAAATTCGGAGAAAGGATTAGCGTAGATAATATCGACCGTTTAGTTGCAATAACTAAAAAGAACTTAAAGAAAAAGGAGGTGACAAACAACGTTTAAGCGACTTTTACTAGTTATAATCTATAGCGGTATTAACTCTTGATAGCATATATGCAAGTGCATCATAAGTGCTAGGATTTTATGCTACAAAGCGTTTTGCAAGTTTACAACACATTTGCCAACATTGGAGCGTTCAGAGTGAATTTTTACATTTCTTGTCATTTTGTATTAACTCATTAATTGAAGAAGACATTAATAAAATAAAATCTTTAGATCGCATTTTTCCCCTTTTTTAGTTTTTTTTTTTTTTACACGAGAAATAAACATTTGTTAATATTTATTTTTCCTTTGTATATATTACCGGCAAAATAACCTGATGCAAGGTGTTGTAAGTTTGCAAGACCAGAATATGCAATAGAAGTCTAGCATATTTTAATTTCACGTATTTTGTTGTTGTGTTCTTGCATACTATAGTATTTATACAAGATCTGCAAACTTTGTAAGGTCTGCAAGGGTAGTTTGCTACCAAAAGTTAATACCACCTATGTAAACACTCCCTTCAAAGAAGTAAAATGTGATTTTTTAGCAACTTTCTTTTTGACAGCACTGTTTTTGGCAGCTCAGCTGTTTTCGTGAACAAGTTACTGTTAGACATGTTCAGTTTGGTCTACAATTTAACCATGAATCCACTTACAAATGAACAACGCTAAGCAGATTATTGAATTTTATTATCAAAATTCATGCTCGGTTAAGAAAGTGCATTTCAGTTTGGGCCACCTTCTGAGGCGTCTATTCGAAATCTCGTGACTAAATTTAGCACCAAATTTACATTATTGGATATTAAACCAACAACACGCATACGTAGAGTGCGGACAGAGGAAAATATCGCAACAGTATCCGCCATTGCTGTTGATGACCGTGAATTATCGATTCGGAGCCGTTCTTTTACTCCACTACGTGAAAAATTTTGAGGAAGGATTTTTGTGTAAAACCTTTTAAAACACAGCTGGTGAAAGAATTGAAGCCACACGACCAACCACAACGGCTAACTTTTGGTGAATGGGCGCTGGCAAAGTTGGATGAAGATCCACTTTTTTATCGGAAAATTGTGTTCAGCGACGAAGCTCATTTCTGTTTGAATGGATACGTGAACAAGCAAAATGGAAGTATTTGGTGTGAAGAGCAGCCAGAAGCATTGCAAGAACTGCCAATGCATCCCAAAAAATGCACTCTTTGGTGTGGATTATGGGCCGGTGGCATACACTATTTTTGGAGTGTATAAACCAAATTGTTATTTGTAAAAGAGGTGCTTTTTAAGAACAATTTTAAAGTCATTTTTTTTGTCAAGCGTTGGTCATTTTCGACCTATGCCTAAGGTAGTGTAAATGTCCAAAATCTAATAAAATTACATTTTCAGTTTTTTCCAAAGCCCTACACACAAAAAAAGATTTCAGATTGAATATTTTATGAAAAATTTTGCCAATGTACTAATTTAGGAACTTCTCCATAACATTTATGAACAGTTCATAATAAATACTGGGAAAGTTTGTGTCTCGTAAATTATGACAAGGTTCTTAAAATATATGTAGAAACACTTAATATTTATGAAAAAGTACTTAAAAATGTTGCCAATGTACAAAATCCTAATATTTAAGAAAACTTGCATAAATTGCAGAAATACTGGGAATTTTATGTACCTTTTCATAAATGCTAGAGAAACTAGGAACACTTCGTAAATAGTAAGTAAATTTCATAAATAGTATGAACCTTTAAAAATATAAACTTTTTCATAAAAAATTATGAATTTTATTTTTTTGTGTGTACCCAGCAAAAACAGACCTTCCAAAATAATGAGTCTAGTAATCTAGTCTAGTAAACTCCACAGCTAAAACACATCACTCTAAATAACGAGTTATACATTACTGACAGCCTTATGTAAAAAGTAAAAATAACTGGTTACCTGTATGCATACAAGAGGATAAATAATAAATCATTACTTACATTTTATATTAAATAATCAATAAGATTAATATCACTTGCTGTAATTTAAGCAAACCATTTCAAAAAAGTTAATTTTTTTTCGAATTTGTTAAAAGAAAACTAAGTCTGACCTGTGCAACACATATAGCCATGTAACAAATTACTATTACGTATACGTTATGTGCCCCATGATTAGCCGCTCACATAATATTATATTTTTTTACACTTTTTCAAAAGAATTCTGAAAAATTCGTGTTAACTTATATTATAAATTAATATCAACGCTTCGACATCTTTCAGGGTATTTTGTTTTAATACACGAAATTAAAAAGTTATCCCAAATATACTAATAAACTCTATATTATTTTGTTTCTTTTTTCAACCAAAAAAACACAGAAACATGTCTATCCTAGAACACTTGTGAAGTACAAGTGTAAAATTAGGTGACATGGAAGATGATCGATAAATCCACAAATTAGGGGGCATGTGTGCCCCAGTCTCGAAACCTACCCCTTCTACCCTAGTCATTATTAGGTAATGTATTGGGTATACAAGTTAATAATGTCGATTTGTTTTGCTTTAAAAATGCATTTATTATAATATCAAAATGAATTGATACATTATTCAAACTATTGTCCATCGTTAGCCACTACTTTTTCCCATCTTTCTGGTAGCATATGGATTCCGCGCCAAAAGAACTGCTCCGGTTTTGAGGCAAAGAATGAGTCAAGCCAACTTCTGTTACCCTGTTCTAAAGTGAAGCGTATTCCAGTAGTTCTGCATCGATCGAAACAAATGGTAGTCAGAAGGGACAAGGTCTAGGCTATAAGACGGGTGAGCCAAAGGTCTGGGCTATAAGGCGGGTGAGCCATCCACTATTTTCCAAATAGTTTTTGACCGTGTCTGGTCGTTTTTCGTTGATTACTCTCTTCAAACAAATCAATTGTGTTCGGTACAGGTCCCCTGTGATCGTCTGACCCGATTTCAACAGCTCATAAAACAAAACACCCTTCTGATCCCCCCAAATACAGAGCATTACCTTGGCGCCATGGATATTCGGCTTCGGCGTTGATTTGGCTGGTTGGCCGGGCTATATCCATCCATATTTCATCACCAGTAACAATAAGATGCAAAAATTACTTCTTTTTGTAGCGTTCAAGCAGCATTTCCTGCATGCAAAATCGCCCTTCAATGTCTCCCGGCTTCAATTCATATGGGACCCCAATTTCCTTGCTTTTGGATGAATCCCCAAGCTTTTAAACGTAGGGAAATGGCTTGTTGTGTGACTCCCAATGATAATACAAGTTCTTCTTTGTTGAGTAATGCTTCCAATTCTTCATCTTCAAACTTTTTCTGCTGACCAGAACTCACCTTGTCTTCTGTGTCGAAATCACCACTTTTGAATCGTTCACAAGTTTTTTAAGTTGGTGCATCTTGACCGTAAGCTTCTACCAACAATCGATAACATTTATCAGCCGTTTTCTTCAAATGAAAGAAGGTTGTCAGACCTTCTATAGTCTATGTATTATCTATATATATAAAACAGGATGTGTGTATGTATGTAACGTATGGACTCCAAAACAGCTGGTCCGATTTTGATGAAATTTTCAGGGAATCTTCAGAATATTCAGCAGGGTGACACTGTGAAGTCTGATTTTTGATTTTCGGTCTGTGGGCGTAGGGGCGTGGCAAAATCCAATTTTCATATTGTACTACCAATGACATATACATATATTTATTTTTTTTTGCTTTTTTTATTTTATTTTATTTTTTTTGAAAGCCGTTGTCATGTTTTTCAAAACGAGATATCAAACTCTTAAATCTCTTAAGCTGGTGAGCAAGAGCGGCGCTTCAATGCACCGGTGATAGGTGACGTCGCAGTTGTTATGGCAGTTGTTTTTAGCTATTCATTTTATATACTTCAGCAAATAAAGGCGATAGAAGGACAAAGAGGCGTTGGGCTTCCCATGAAATTACAAATTTTAAAATGATTTACTAATGAGAATTTATTTTTTTAATTATTTATTTGCGTAAAAAAAAATTCTTGATTTAAAGAATTAATCACAATTAAAATTTTAAGGCAAAACAACGTTTGCCGGGTCAGCTAGTTTTAAATATAACCCAATAAACATTTGGAAGATGTATCATCCAGAATATATTACTACAATATCATTTTTTTATCATTTTTAAGGCAATCAAAGTAGTATTTGGAACATGTATCGAAAAAAAATATGTCAAAAAAATTTTTTCTTTTACCCTAGTTAAAAAATGTATTTATCGTCACCTAAAATGCAAAAGGACGTAACGAAAAAAGTTTCGAAAACAGGGAATCGTATTGCCATGTTTACTGGGAAATATCGTATGGTTTCTTTCAAATTTTAAAAACATTAATATTAGGTCTTCATTAAAATTCGTATATAACTTGTAAGTATGGTAAAAGTATGATAAACATAAAATATAATATAGTTTTCAATCTTTAAACGAGTTTGTTATATTTCTACACCATTTTAGTTGAGATCAAGAAAATTTTAAACAAAGTAAAGTTTTCTCTTTTCTATTGATATTAAACATTTTCATATTTCATTAAAGAAGTTATAAATTAATTAAAGATGTATTTAAAATTTTTAAATTACAGTGCGAATATTCAAATTGAAATTAAGAATTTCGTATTATATAAAATTTTACTTAAAATATCATTAAATTAATTTTTTTTTTTTTTATTTATTTTTATTTTCAACAAACAAAATGCATTACAATTTATATGCCTCTGCGCCTTGAAGGCATTTTAGAGGCGAGTTGGCAATAATATATTGCATACTTAAGAAATATTTCCTAGTTAACCATAACTTAATAATAATAATAATAATAATACAAAAAAAATATACATTAAAATAAAAAGAAAACAAAATTAAAAATAATATTTTAACATTCAATATGAATTATAATTACATTGGAAGTTCCTCAATGTTTTGATGTAAAAAATTCTTTAAACTTGTTTTGAATAAAGAAATGCTATTTATATTTTTCAAATTTGGCGGTAAATTATTATATTCACGACTACCCATGTACTCAATACGTTGCTTCGTTGTTTCTAGCCTACACCATACTGCTGCTAAATTCATATTATTCCTTGCATTGAGCGACTGCTGATAACTCGAAAAATGTATGGTATGATGACCAACACTTAAAAACATACATTAGTAATTTCATTTTGTAAATGCCATAGATAGGTAATACAGTATTAAAAACGTCGGTATATAATGTTAAAGTTGAATGTGTGATGGGAAGATTAGCTACCAATTTTAAAGCTTTATTTTGCATACGTTGCAACCCTTTTAACTCAGAACTTTTTTTATAACCATACAAAATAGCTAAATAATTAAAGTGGCTTTGAACTAGTGCATTATAAATTAATAATTTCGTGTTTTTATCAAATTTGTTTTTTAAACTTGTATAGAAAACCAACAGCTTGGGCTGTTTTTATCTTAACATTCTGGATATGTAGACTCCAAGCAAGATTCCTTTGCAGTTGTATACCTAAATACTTAAAAGAACTGACTTCCATGATTTCTTTTCCATCTACAAAAACACTAAAATTGGTCTGATCCGAATATGGTTTAAATCTCATCAATCGAGTTTTGTTAGCATTTAAAAAAAGTTTATTTATTTTCGTAAACTCTGATATTTATGCCGCGTCTCGTTTAATATACACTTTAGCTACTGTTTAATGCTTGTAAGGGTAAAATAAACTAATGTCATCTGCATATATAAAAAATGTCATTAAGATAAATAGTGAACAATAATGGTCCAATTACGCTGCCTTGCGGTACTCCATGTTCAACTTCATGAAATGAACTTTTACTAGCACCAGTCTGGACAAATTGCTTGCGATTTCTCAAATAACTTCCCAAAAGAGATAGTTCTCTACCACATATACCATAACACTCAAGTTTTTGTCACAAGATGTCATGATCAAATAAATCAAATGCCTTTGTAGAATTGTAAAATAAACCTGCGACGCCACAATGTCCATCATCTAGACCTTTACAAATAAAATTAACGACATTTACGGCAGCTTCCTCTGTACCACACGCTTTCCGGAATCCATATTGAAAATCATTTAGCAAATTATGGGTTTTCATAAAAGTAGAAATTGGATTGTGTAAGATTCTTTCGAACACATTATCAATGCTAGACAGAATAGAAATTGGTATATACATATCGGACGTACAACTATTGATTCCTTTTGGAATCGGTATTACCTTACATCCTGTACCTCTTCATATTTTGTATTATTAAGATGAAATATATTATTATTACGTATCATTGTTCATAGTTAATTGTTTAGTTAATTTGTTTAGTTAATCACAATTTAATTTATAAGTTTTGCAAGTTATAATGTAAAATTTCAATGATGTATTAAACTTTCAACAATGTATTAAACTTTCTGCTGAGATTTTAAATAGAAAAATCCAAATAAAAATATAATTTTTCAATTTTGTTTAATAAAAAGCAAAAACTATATTATTGCTTTTATAGTAATTAAAAGTGCTAAAATCCCAAATATTATTTAACAAATTATAAAAAATATCCGGATTTCATTCTTGCCAAATTAAATCGCCGGGGAACAATGTTCTAAAAATTGTTAGAGATATTTGTTAAATCATAAACTCGATGAGAATTTCTTGTTCTCGTTTTAAACTACATTCACACTAAACCCCAAAATACGTATATTCGTTTTTTCAAGTTTTCGACTGTCAAATACCATACAAACTTTTAAATCGAAAACTTGAAAAAGACGAAAATACGTATTTTGGGGCTCAATATGAACGTGGTGTAAAAGAAGTTTTCATAAATATAATGAATTTTTTTATAAATATGTATGGAACATTCTTCATAACTTCTTTATCATTTCATATATTTCATAAATATATTTTATTATAGAGGTGCATATCAAAAAACCCAAGTATTGCCAGAAGTTTTGCAATTTGAACAAAAGTACAGGTGAAGCACAACGATTACTCACCGAAGCTTATCCTAAATATGTTCCATCGATTTCAACGTGCGAGAGGTGGTTTTTGCGGCTCAGAAGTGTTGATTTTGGATGACATAGGCAGCCAAAAAAGGGTCCCATCTATTATGAGGTCAGACGATTACAGGGGACCGGAATATGCGACAAATTCACAAAATCAATACATTAGAAATGTTCCAAATTTTCAATTGCAAACCACGATTTAATTTGTATTATTTTACATATCCATAAAGAAATTTAAGTTTCAATTTAAAATTGTATTAAACACATTAGATTACACTCAAAAAAAGTTAGTAAAGTCAGCAAAAAAATATTTAAGTCAGGAGGGTGCTAGCAAAAAAATTGCTTAAGTCAGCAAAATCTTTTGCTCAAAGTTAGCCAGCTGATTTTTAGCAGCAAAATTATTAGATTCATCAAAAGTTACTTAATTGATTAAAAATTAAAAAACCTTTGCTAAAAATTAATAAAATTTTGGCTGAATATTAGTAGACTGAAAAAAAACTCAAAAATTTTATAGAAAAATTTTACTTATTTAATTTATTTGTTGAAAATCATTAAACGTATTTCTGTGCTTCTTTTAAAAATAATTTACAGTACGTTACAAAATATAAAAATGTTTATACTCCTAAATTGGCGACATGGAATAATGTAACATCTAAGCAAAATAAAAATAATTATACCCAGCAAAATAAAGTGGAAGTAGTGCTTAAAGAGCCTCTTTAACTTGACTTCCAAAGCATTAGCATACGCACATTTTTCGCTTTCATAGAAGTTATTGTTAGCAACTGCCAAAAATGTTAAATTAAAGTTATTTTAAATAGCATTTGCTTCACCATATAAAAGTAATTGGTAGTATCTAAATTAATAATATCCTAAGAAGTTCTTTTTCATAAGTTCATAAAAAAAGTTAATACAATTTTGCTGAATATTAGTAGACTGAAAAAAAACTCAAAAAATTTGTAGAAAAATTATACTCTAGTTAATTTATTTGCTGAAAATCATAAAACATATTTTTGTGATTCTTTTAAAAATAATTAACAATACGTTTCAACATATAAAAATGTTCATACTCCCAAATTGACGACATGAATTAATGTAAGATCTAAAACATAGAAATAATTATATATAACATAATCAAAATTATCTTTCAACTACATACATCAATGGTTGTCGAAATGATGCTATATTTAAATGGACGCAAATGGCGCAGATAATTATAGTAACGAAAAGAAAAAATAACAAAATATAACATATACAACATATACAACCCTTTTTTGCAATAAGAAAAAGGAAACATAAAAATTAATCTAAGATGTGTGTCTTTGTCTTACGCTTTAGTTTGTCTACCTGTTGTATATTTGTTTGCAATTAGACCAACACTACTGTAATAATCTCTATAAACATTTAGTTTACAAATACACTTTTAATCTTTATTAAATGTATATAAAGGGTCCCCCAAATAACATTTTTTTGTTGAACTCCTGAACCAATTGGACTTTGTATGGCGTCATACCAAGGTCTTTATGCAAAATTCGTCTCAATGATGTCTCCGAAATGTTCAATTGTTGAGAACGACGGTGAATTGATGTTGATGGCGCTTCACGCACACTTTCTGCCACAGCAGCAATATTCTCGGGTGTACGCACTGATTTTGGCTTTTCACGCTTTGTTTTATCGATGAGGATGCCAGTTTCTTTCACTTTTTTCACAAGATAACGAACATACGGACCATATTCGTTCAGCGGAAGGATAAAACTAATTATCTGTCAAATCAGACATGAGCTAAGTGTTACCATTTACGAAATAAGCACTAGTTGAAAAAAAACGTTAGATGGCGGACCCTTTATTATATTTCTTTTTTAATAAATAGACAATTACTTTCACAAGCCGGTGAGAACGCAACATTTAAATTCTTATAATCCACAATTTTGTTTTATGTACAAAAATCTCCCATGGTTGCTATAATCAGCACGAATTTTTAAACAAAATAAATTAGTAAAACATTAGTAAAATATCAGTAAAACATTAGGTCAAAACTGTTAAGTGCTGAATAAGTATAACTAAAATGTTAGCTGAAAACATAATTTTAGCAAAAAATTTGCTGAAAAATATTATACCTAATTTGCAAGACGTTTTACTAACTTTTCTACTAACTAATTTTTTTGAGTTAAGGTTTTATAATTTCGAGGGGTAAATCTAATTTCTTACTATTTTGGATTGTACGATAGATAGTTGACGGTATACGTGGTATTTTTTTTCTTGATTTCTGGCATTTTTTTACTAATCCTAATGTTGGAGTGTTTGTGCTAAAAGCTAGAGATTTTAAAAGCATTGCAATTAAAATGGTTGTCTGTTTTTCATCTGATAAAATGTTAGCTTCAAAGAGCATGTTTTTAACTGGAGTTGTACGAAAGGGAAAGTCTTATTGCTGAATTAATCCTGCTCTTAATTTTCGGTAATTGTGATGTAGGAGCAACGCCATAAATCGGTTATGCATAATTAATTTTTGATAGAAGTAGTGATTTGATGACAGATGTGATTGTACTTGTGTTACAATTCATTCTTGGACTTGATAAACACTTTATTATCTTTAAATGGCTTGAAAGTGACGAGGCTACGTAATATATATGTAGATTCCATCGGTACCTTGAATTTAAGTGAATACCAAGTATTCTCATGGTTTTGACTAGAGTTAAAGATGTGGAACCATTTATTGTGGCAGTGCAATTTTTCTTGCGACATATATGTAAAGATTTACATTTAGATTCTGAAAGAATTGCACCTGAAACAGAGAACCACTCGTCTATATCGCTAAAGACTGGATTAAGATCGATTGTGGGTTTTTTTTTCCTTATTTGATCGTCATAAGCAACAAAATATATTTCCTTATGTAAAGAAATAGTATAACATAACCTGTTGTAAGCAATTAGGAAAAGAATTACTGACAGGGGAGACCCTTGCTGAATATTATAATTGAGATGTGGCTTTATCGTATTTAATAAAAAAAAAAAATTAGGCTAGGTTACTTATATCAGGCGCTGCATTCAATCAAAATATACGTTACATATATGTAACACCATGCAGTAGTAAAGGGTTAAATTAGTATGTACTAACAAAATACTTTATAAAAAACATGATTCAATGGCCAAAATACAAAAACACAACCAACTGGCCAAGTAATGAATCAACTTTAAAAAGTCATCAATCAAAATCAACAAGACATGATTTTTAAAAAGAATTTCAATTTTAATTATTAATAAAAACAAATAAAAAGAAGAAAATAAAACAACACTAAACATAATATTTACACAAAAATCAAAAGATACACTTCCAAAAGTTCAAAGGAAAATAGATAATTTAATTTACTTCAAAACTAAACGAAAAATCTATTTAAAAATCTGTTTTTACGCACGTTAGCAATACAAAATAAAAATACAAAACAAAATGTAAGACTAAAAAGTTGCTATAGGGCTAATTACAGGTAAATTCACTCAGAAAAAAAATCTATTCAACGCATATTATTACTAAAACACAAATAAAATGCCTAACTCAAAATCTAAATAAGAAAATACGATAGAAAATTGATCAAAAGAATTTTCATTTCATACAAAAAGTAAACGGCAATTAACACAATATCTACAAAAAAAAAACTAAGTGCGAAGAAAGAAAAAAGCGTGAAAAATCCATTAGAATTAGAAAAAAAGTCGGAAAAATAAAAACTTTCAATATGTATACACACTATAAAGCAAGAAGCAACAAAACGTATAAAATATTCACTCAAATAAAATTCGAAAAAAACGACTAGAAAACTCGAAATTTTCTTTGGTACACACATGAGTAGGAAAAACAAAACAAAATTTAAAAAAGAAAATTAAAGAAAACTTTTTTGAGTTGAGGAAAAAAATATATACGAAAAATTTGGGTAGAAAAGACGAAAACATTGGTCACACCGACAATACAACGAAATACTCTTTATTCGAACGACACCGGGATCTCTTGTTCAGTAGATCACCAGCCTTACTCCGACGTTTATTACGAATTATTCGGTGACTCGGTGACAACTACTTTTAACTTTTCTGTTGCGTGTGGAAAAGGAAGCAATTAAATTTTTTTTTTTTTGGAATTGAATTGAAGAACTAAAAATTCTTTAAAAATCAAACGCATACGCGAACGAAGTGAACTTTTTTTCATTGAAAAAAAAATTAAATAAATTTAAATTAAATTAAAAAAATAAAAAATAACACAAAATGTCTTCATCACAAGCTGTGCGTTCTTCGAAATACTCTTATAGAGCCACCTCCACCGGACCCGGTGGTGCTGATATCAATATTGAATCATCGTATTCTGCTGATTTGAGTGCCCTCTCCCGTCTTGAGGTAAGACTGTCTACTAAGGCTTGACTCGAGTTTAAAAAATAATTAAAATTACACTCAGAATAAAACTTGGATTATCAAAGTGTAAAAACTATAGTGAAAAAAAAAACTAAAATGAAAAAAATTTTGAAAAAAAAACTATTGCTTCACAGCAATTTAAAACGTATTTTCAAACTAAAAACAAAAAAATAAATAAAAAAAAAATCAAGAAAAAATATTATGAAATGAGTGCAAAAGTTTTGAAACTGTATATATGTAGACATACTCTATATATACATACATTCATACAAAGTTTTATATATACAAAAAAAAATCAAAATTAAATAAAGAACCAACTAAAAATATTCATAATGCTGATGATGAAATTTTTTTTATGAAATTGGAAATATTATGTAACAATTTTAATGTGAAAACTTTTCGAAAAAAATTATAATGAAAGTGTAATTAAACTACATAAAAAAACTAACTATTAAAAAAATAATAACATTAAGAAAATCTTTAAAAAAAAAACCATTTAAAAAGTTGATTAAAAAAATATTAAATAAAAAATTTTTTTTTAAGTGCATTTATAATTCCAGTAAAATTATTTGTTTTTCCAGGATAAAATCCGTTTGCTCCAAGATGATCTTGAAGTTGAACGTGAATTGCGTCAAAGGGTAAGTTTTTAAAAATTATTTTTTGAAATTAACAATAAAAATCAAAATTAAAAGAAAATTTGCAAAGCTACTATATAAAAGGACGATTTTGTAAAGGATATAGATTTTAATATAAAAAAACTAAACTCCAAAATTCCAGGATTTCATAAAAAAAAGGTAATAAATGACCTTGAACAAGAATAAATTGATGATTTTTTTCATAAAATTAATGAAATTCCTACTTTAATATGTTAATTGAAACTTTTCATTAAGTTAATGCAAGTTTTCATAAAACTGTGTGAAAAATATTATTTATTAATTTAAAATGTCATACACTCTATGAAGAAGTTTCATTGAAAAACTGGTTCCATTAAGAAAAATTTTCATTTATTTTGTGAAGAAAAGTTTCATTGATATACTGAAAAATTTCATTATTTTTTGTCAAACGAAATTCTCTCTGTGTATAAGCCTAACAAGCATTTCCCCAATATCCGGTTTTATGAAACAATCTTCACGCTGGATGTTTCTGGAATCAATCTTCACTCTGGATGTCATAACTATAACATTTAGACATTTTTGTAAATATTTACACTCAAAGAAATAAACAAAAAGTTTTAATTTCCGAAGCCAGACTAGCACATATAATAAAGGGGTATATTCTTAAGATTACGAAGATTATTAACCTACACTATTAGAAAAAATTAGTTAAAATATGTATATGTAGATCAAAATGAAGTTGAAAAAAAAACTGCTAAAATAAGCTTTTTTTTAGCTAAATATTAGTAAGATAAGAACCGCAAGAATAAAACTGTTAAATTTACAGAATTTAAAATAGCAAGTTCCTCTGCTATAATCTGCAAAAACTTTTGCTAAAATAAGAATAGCAAAATATATTTGTTAAATCTACAAAAATTACGTTATATTTTAGTTAATTGAAAGTAAAAATAAATCCGCTAAAATGAGAAATAATGTGCTAAATATTAGTAAACATAAAATTTATAAAAAAATGAGAAATTTAAAAAAAAAAATTTTATATTTTTTAATGCGAATTAAAATTCTGCTCTTCTGAAATCAGCAATCGATAAATTTTTCGTAAAAATTTTTGTTGATTTTATCAAAATTTACTGTTATTTGCATTCAACTAAAATTAAGGTAAATTTATAGCAAAAATTTTGTTCATATTACAGTTTTGCTGTTTTTATCCTACAAATATTTAGCAAGAGTGTTTGCTGATTTTAGCAGAGTAAATTGTTTTTTTTTCAATTAACTAAAATTCATCTCGAATATAACAAACATATTGTAAATTTAAGGATTTTTGTTATTTCTGTTCTTATCTTAATAAATTCAGAAAAAAATGCTGCTAGTTTTAACTGATATTTTTATAGGGTAATTTCTATGACTGTATTATTTTCACCGAATACTTTGGTAAATATAGGGTTTGTGGTTGGACAAACTTCGGCCTGTCTTAGGAAATTTCTCCTCTGGTGTAGTTATGTCAATTAACATATGTCCAACTCTGGCTTCGCAAAACTAAATCGTTCGTTTTGCAAACACCTATAACCTCTATTTTCATTATTCTGAAAGACTTATGGTAATAATCAAAAAACTGGAACCGGCATAATGTCTATTGATGTAATGTTAACGCCCCAAAAAGTTAAATACTTTTTTTTTCATTTTCTTAATTTCTATAAAAATATTTTCAATTCGGCCACTTAAATTTTGCATTAAATTAATGTAATTATTCTTAATATTTAATTTATTGAATTTTTTAAATTAATCGGATAATTATTCATTAATTTAATGTGTTTTTATGAAATTATGAAACAAAAATAAAATCTAACGAAATTTTCACGAAAAAAAACACAAAACCAATGGATTTTAAATTTGTCGTTTTTATTTGGAATTCAGTTAATCATTTTTATACTTAATTAATTAATCTTTTCATAAAACAAATGAAAATTTTGAATAAAACTAATGAAACCTTTTATTAATGCATGGAAACTTGATTAAATTTTTTCCTATTTTTTTTTTTCATAGAACCGATGATCATTTTAATTTAGTGAATAATGTTTTTTTTTTCATTAAATAAATGAAATTTTGGATAAAATTAATGAAGAGGTCTATTTTATTAAGGAAATTTTTAATCAAAATGAATAAATTTTCCTAAAAATAGTTAAATTCTTTTAAAGTGTTCTTCTTCTTCTTCTTCATTTCCACTTAACTCCCTGTGGAGCATAGGGAGTGTTAATAATTTTTTTTTTTTTTTTTTTATTAATTAATATTCATATAATTACAAATTATATACTATTACCCTAACCGAGCACTAGCTACTATGGCTTTCGGCGCGTTGTAGCGAAAACAGACCAGTGCCTCTGGTGGGAATCGAACCCATGACCCCCGCACAGATAAGCCAGCACGCTACCAACTAGCCTACCGGAGCGCACTGTTAATAAAATTGTATGACAAAGTTTCATTAAAAAAATACTTAATGAAACTTTGTCATTAAACCTTTTGTGCCACAATTTAAAAAAAAAATTACACAAACTTTGTGCAAGAGAGAATTTTAGTGGACAAAAAATAAGTAATTCTTGTACAAAACTTATGAAACTTTTTTTCACAAAGTGAACGTAAATTTGCCATAAATTAATGAATTCATACTTTTGATAAAACTATTTTTTAGCCCGATTAAAAAAAAAATATATGTAGTTTTATCTAATTTAGTAGGCCACATACTTAATAATATTAAATTTCATCCAAAAAATTGCCCTATTAAATTTTATCACATTAGATCAAATTATATTATATTCGATTTATTTAGATACAATTAGAAGTTATTTGATACATTCTTACCGTTCTCATTAATATGATTGTATTTATTATATACATTCTCATATATAATATAATATCTAATCATTAGGACAGAATTTAATGCAACTTATAATATGCTGAAAATTAAAAATATGCACTAAAATGAAAAATATACATAAAAAATATGAACTTAAAAGAACACTTTGCAAAAATCAGAGCTTTAATTCATAAAAAAATATAGAAAAAATTTTATTTGGCATATATTTTTTCAATAGGAACAGAATCTTACGCTTTTCTTCGGTTCAGCAAGATTTTAATTTGTAAAATTGATGCAGCTTAAATCAAAATATAAAAATGTATCCAAATGTTATTTCTTTAACAACATTCTAGAAATAACCCTGTAAAATTAGCAGAAAAGGCTTCTAAAAATTAGTTAAAAATGAGCTTGCAAAAACAAGCTGATAAATTGTTGTTTTACTATGAAAAATTTTGCTTTACTACGAATCTGAATCTGAAAACGTCGCATCTCTTTCGATGTGACGTTTTCAAATGTAATTGAGATAAATAAAGTTTTATAATTATATTTTCATTTGTAATTGTTCCGTTTAAAATCTCAGCAGAAAGTTAAATATATATTTCGGAAATTTATAAAATTACAAACATAACTGGAATTTGCAAAAGCTATAAATTAAATTGTGATTAACTATTTTAAATTGAGAACGTTTTAAGTAAAATATTGAATAACGCAAAAATTGTAATTTCATTTTGAATATTCAAACTACCCGAGTAAAAATAGTTATATTTAGTCATGTATAACATGATAAAGTCAAATCTGACTTTGAATGGAGTCACATTACGGCTTATATCAATATATACAAATACATCTGATAATTTTTATTGAGAGAATTTTTATATGGTTCTTGATATAATTATTTGTCTCTAAGCCACATAATAATAATACAAATATATGTAGTGATCGATATGATTATATATGATCCACATCTAAGGCTTATTAAACTATATGTGACGCCATACTTAAAATATTTTCCTTATAATTTTATGTAGCATTATATATATAATCCCATACATATTTCGGTAAAGTTCATTATCAAATTAAGTAGTTTGCAAGACATTCTTTTTCAAGTGATTTCTTGGTACATTGGTAAATTTATATGACAAAACCACTTAATTAGATATTTTTGAAATACAAAATTTTTTCTTGTTAATTTTTATACATTTCGCTATGAAATTTGAATTTTCAACTTAAACACTTTTAAGCATAACTTCAAGTTACAAATAGCATACTCACTATCTGCTCAAATTATATGAAATCAGATATGATTATATTCAATTAAATATAATTTAACGTTCCGGATATGGACAAATATCGGATAAAATTGTATCAAATTATATCTAGTTAGATTATTAGATGCATTTATATGACCCATTTTTCGGATCAATTTGTATGTGTTTATATATGGGAACTTATCAAATGAGATATTTCAAATCGAACACATTAACTTCTTTGAAATTTTCTTGATTTCAGCTAAAATGGTAAACAAATAAAACAAACTCGTTTCTAGCTTGAAACCTATAATAAATTTTATGTTTAACATAACTTTACCATATTTGCAAGTTATATTTGTGAGTTTTTATGAGAAGACCTAATTTTAATGATTTGAAAATTGCAGGAACTATAAAATATTAAAAACAATATGCAGACCATAGTATATCCTATTGTATTAAATTAAATATAAGCATATAGTATAACGTCTAATTTTATAAAATTTAATGAGGACATAATTCAGACAAAACTATATCAAATCACTTCTAATTGTATCTAAATTAATCTAATATGATACAATTAGAAGTAATTTGATACAATTTAATCGGGTCATTTATCAGTTTAAATTTTATATAATTTTGTATGGGGTCAAATTAAATTAGATTAAACTACCTAAAGCTCGATATTAGTAGTTTTTAATCGGGTAAGAATAAATTTCGATCTATATCAAAAAATATCTGATTCTGTATTTGAGATACAACTATTTTTGATCGGGTGGTAAAACTATTTTAAGCATCCACACACAGAGAAAAATTTAGTTATTTTCCAACTGAAATTCGGTTCATACGACTCGAATTCAGTTATTATGAATTTCAGTCGGTTGATACAACTGAACATTAGTTTTCACAAATAAGTTCGGTTAATTGAACTGAATTTTAGTTGCAACACCCAAAATATTCAGAAATCTAATATAATTATCGGTGTACCAACTGATTTATAAGTTGTTACCATTTTCAATACGGTTCTCACTTTATTTCTCTGTATGCACCTCTTACCTGTAGGATATATCACAAATTTTTGGAAATAATTCAGCCATTTCTTACTTAGTGGTTCGGTTGCATTGCAATTTGGACATTACGTAATATCGAGCTTAGGTTTTGAACATCACAAAACCCCCAGGGGGTAGTGCTCGCCAGTTTTTTGTTTCTTACCCGTTTCTTGGAATCTGTTATAGGTTTAAATCTTATAGTTCCCGAGCTATTTCCATTTGAAAATGTGAATTTTCAAAGTTGGTCCGACTCGGGTGCAATTTTTTGCGAATAACGGGATGAAGTCAATGAAAATAGTAGTTTCGATTACGATATCGATTAGATTAGAAAAGTTTTTGAAAACAAATTAAATATTAGATTTAACTAACAAAAAAATGCGTTTTTCATTTTATTCATTTATGCGAGACTATCGTATTTAAATCTTTATTAAAATTCCTCCAAAATTTAATTTCTATATATTTCGTTCAAATTAAATAATTATTTAAGGAATTTATTAGACGATTTATTTTGAAAATATCACCTCAACAACACCAACAAAAAATAGAAGAAACTACATTTAATTTTGTTTTCATTAGAATTTCTTGTTTTTTTCTAAATTCTATAATAAAAACGAGAGACGATAAACAAGAAATTTTAAAAAAGGGGCGTCTAAAATTAAATTACCCTTGCATTTGTTTAATGATAAAATGATAATGTTGTGCATTGAACTTCAATTGCTTGTGAACATTATAGACAGCATTAATTATACTAACTAAACTAAATTGCAAAAATAATAGAAAATAATAGATAGAAAAATCGTATATTTCGACTCAATTTTCTCTAAACAAGAAATAGAAACACAAAAGCTAAATAAAAATATGTGTATGAATAATAACATTTGAAAACCTAATAAAAAAACTATTTTTCATTTTAACATTATTTTAATGTGTTCGAAATAAGAAATGAAAATAAAACATACGAAATATTGTTTGTCGCCACCGCCACGCATTAACGATACAAAATTTTAACGCCACAAAATTTTGTGTACATGCAACGTGTTGCATACAAAAACTAGATAGTAAAAAAAAATACAAC
The DNA here is from genome assembly GCA_021234595.1 of Delia radicum. NCBI lineage: Eukaryota > Metazoa > Arthropoda > Insecta > Diptera > Anthomyiidae > Delia > Delia radicum. Next base: position 148,108,167 of record CM037853.1, on the reverse strand, counting down.
AAATTTTTTAGTTTCAAAATTAGAAAATATTTTTGGCCTGGGCCGAAAACAATTTTTAAAATACTTTAATGTAGGCTGCTAAATAACTTAGCAATAAAAAACACAGGAAATTGTTTTTATGTACTTTATGGTAGAGTAAAATTAATTTGAAAATATATGCAAATGAAAGACTAAAATATGTCTCAAGATAGTAAGATAAGGAAATAATTAGAATATATGTTACAATTAAGAAATTTCAGGAAATAAATAAGAAAAAAACAGTTAAAAAAATCATCAATGAATTACTGCCAACTAAGTACGAGTACGTATACGTAATATTTTCAATTTAATATCACTCATACGCTAAGGTTTTATTTTAATGCATTAATTTTCTTAATATCAAGAAATATATCATTAATTGCATGAAAGAGATATTAAAAAATTGGCTTTTTTGACTTTATGTCATACGATTTTTTTTTATATGTATGTGGAACAGGATGACTCTATGGAGACATAAAGACAATCCCGTTTTTAGATCTTTGAAATTTAAAAAGTATCGATTTTATTACCGTTTTTTATTTTTCAAAAATTTTAAAAAATTAAATAAGTTGTGAACTTTGAAGAGCAATAGTTTCTTAAGTAGGTAGACTTTTTCAAAAATTTTAAAAGTTTCTGAAAGCTGCAATTGTCTTCTTTTACGGTCTATAATCTGAAAACAAGAGCTGCATGTACTTTTTGAATGAATTTATCACTTTTTTACCCCTTCGATTTTAAAAAAGTTAACATTTTTGCAAAATACAGAATTATTTTGAAATTTCGAGTTGTGACAAGAAAGTTAATTTAATTATTAAAAAAATTTGTTTAAAAAAATGGTTACTAGAGTTTTCCATATAAAAACCCAACAATTTTAGTTATTTTTGGATTTTAAATTTTTTTGTAAAAAAAATTTTATATATTGAAGACAGTACAGCACTTTAAACAGCTATATCGTATACAGTTTTTGGCGCATTACAATAAATTAAAAAGCGATTGTCTTTTAAAATATTTTAAACAATTACTTATTGATCATAAGTTTTTTAGTTTTAGTTCAGTTAATTGTTCTTTATTTCAAATTCAATTTTCTGTATTACAATGTTTTATAAGCTTAATAAAACAGAACATATGACTATGACTTAACCTCGTCAGTTGTATTGATCATAATGCAAATGCAATTACTTGTAATGCAAATGCACTTTTTAAATGTATTTTGAAATTAGTTATCCCCTTTTTACAAATCGAATGTTTTTTTTTTTGCAAAATGTAGAATCTTTTCTAGTAACTACGATATTTTTTTTTTTGGATACACAGATTTGATTTTGACAAACAAAGCTTTTGTAAAGAATCAATAATCATAATATTTTTTTTTTTTTAATCGTTAAAATAAGTTAGCTTGCGTTCTCCGAACACATCAAACCCTTATTTTGTACTATGAAATATGTATTTTGCAAAACTATAAACAATACAAAAATTTAAAGGTGGAAGCAGTCTTGAAAATGCATTAAAAAATTGGATTTGAATTAAAAGTATTTGTAGTTGCATTTATATATCTATATGATTTTTAACAATAAAACCTTTAAATTGCTTTTTAAATTATTGAAATGCGATATAAACTATCAGAGATTTAGCTGATCGAAGTGGTATACTGTCTTAATGCTTTTTATATGCTCATTTAAAATACAATAGGGCGTAACTAACAAAGTTAGCAAATATGGTTTTATTTATGAATATGATTCATTGGGTTAAACTATAAGAAAATTTCGATTCTTATATTTTTGCGCATTTTTTGGTTGTCCTGTAAAATATTGAAGTAGGTTAGAGTGGTTATGAAGCACTGCATCGAACTACATTTCTCCACAAAATTGTTTGGTTCTGTGATTAAAATTATCAGTTTTATTAACAATATACAAAATGCAGTTCTAGAAAGAAGCGGTTATTTCTAGTTTACAGGACGTAAAAGTATTTTTAATTAATTTTTTAATATTTTTTACATTTTTGTATTGAAAAATAGCATTTTGGGGGGGGGGGGGGGTGGTAAATTTCCTATTGTCCTCAACAACATATCCAAGTTTCGTTAAAACTTGCGGATTCACCACTGTGTAGTTACTATAAAAATCGGGTGCCACCATGGCGCCAAGGGTACTCATGTGAGAATAATTTTTTATTTTTTTTACACACGAATAAATTCTTTAGGCTCTAAACGTAGGCGGATTTTCAAATTTTTGAATTGCATTAAAATTGTACCAGGGTAAACTCAAAATTAAATAAACACTCAAAAAAATCGTTATTTTTCAAATGACAAAAATTTAAAAAATAACTCTATGTTCGAAACTAAATTTTTTAGTATTCTACAAAAAAAAAAAAACCGAATGGCACCCGATTTTTAATATGCTGTGTAGAGAAAAATGCATTTAAAGAAAATATCACACACATAAAATATAGGGCAAGGAATTTGTTTAACAAACTGTAACTTTTTTATTTCTGCGAGTATTTCGCCATTTCACAGAATATATAGAAAAGGTCAAACTATCGAAATCTGAAATAAAAAAATCACTAAAATTGCAACAGCTTTGTAATTTGAAGATCTTACATGTCATGTCATATAATATTGATGTCTTGACAATACTCATGATAATCCAAGCATAAAAATACGAAATGAATGTCAAAACAACGAAAACTTTCGTAAAATAAACAAAATATTGTTTGTTTTACAAAAGTTTTTTTAATTTTGACATTTTTTTTGTATTAATAATTTTATTAGTATACATGGACTATTTATCAGTTTAACTCTTTATGAATACAAGAATTACTATTATAAAAGAAAAATTTTTAAAAATAGATTTTTTAAGTTTCTCCATGGGGTCATATTAATGAAAAGATATTTTTGAGGTCTTTGCTATGATGTCCTAGTCGGATGAGAAGAATTTATTCGAAATTTAAGTTTTAACCTTAAAACTATGGCAATTTGAAATGATTAATGTAAAAATAAAAATTTTGTTGTCAGAATGAATCTGTTTTGTAGTGCGTGTATTTAAACACATTTTTCAAAATACATTAGCACTCGATTTTAAGTCGAATATAAAAACCAAATATTGACCAAATGGTCATGGCTAAAGAAGACAAATTAGTCTTTTTTGTATGATTGTGCCTTTTTGGCATTTTTAGTCATATTTGCTAATTTTATTTACAATTTGATGTCAAATTTTTGTGCTGAAAACAGCTTTCTATTAAGATTTTTTAGCTTTAAATTTCATTTTTCAGATTTTCTGCTGTTTTCTCAATACTTTTTGCCTTTAAAAAGTTAAATTTTTTACCTTTTTGTAGTTTTGCTATTTTCTGCTTTTTCCCCATTTTTTTTTTGCCATAAACTCAATGAATTTTTACCATTTTGTCTTCTCTGTTCATGCCATCTCTTATATTTTATCTATCATGTTAACTACAACTTTGCACGTTTTGTTAAATACGTACGTACTATAAAATAGTTAATGTTTTACTAAGGCGTATGAGTGATGCAAATCTAAAAATATTAAGTATACTCTAATTGATTGTTAACAAACATTTTTGTATTTCAACTGAATAATGCTTTTTTGTACGAGTTTTTAGACCAAACATTGTGAAAATATGTAGGAGGGTTTTTTGTAAATTTTGTACTTGTCCTGTTTAATTTTAAAGCTCTAAATACGTGTAAAAACTATCTCAAAAGAAGTTAAATGTTAAGTTAAATATTCGTATTTTTTTTTAATATTCATCAGATTATCACTATTTAAAGTGGATTGAAATAGTACACTCCCCTACTTTTTTTGCTATTTGTTTTAAATGCACTTTCACAAATTTGGACACTCGCAATTTGAAAAAATATGGATATTTGCAAAATATGGGATTTTTTATATAAACAACACTTTACTTTTTTGGGTCCCGGGGTTTGTCTATTATAAATGAATTATTGAAAAAAAGCTTGTATAATTTTTCAATAGAAAAATAACCAATTGTTTTTTTTTATTATTTATCAAAATTAAAAAGATAACATTAACAAATGTAGGCGCCGTTTAAATTTATCTCTTCTAAAAACAAGGCGTTTCATTTTTAAGATTTTCATTTTTACATCTTCTTAAGTAACATCACTACAAATGTAATTTTTAGCATGTAGTTACATCTTAGTAAGAGGAATAATTTACGCGATTACTAGTAACTTGTTTTCGCCCATATCGCCTACAGTAGGCAACGAACAAAAATTTGTTAGAAGACATTCTTTTTTTATTTTTTGATGCCACACACATGGTATAAATTTCATCACAAAAAAATATGGCCTTTAAGGGTTAAAGGACTTCTTTCTTAACATTACATGTTTAAATATTTTTTTATATATGCATAAAAATATCTTTATTTTCCAAAAATACAAATTATCACATTTTAATTAATAGCCTCAGCACCAATAATGGCATTAGAGAGGCGAATAAGCAACTAGTGTAAATTCAGTATATACATGAAATTATTTGAAATTCACAAGAATTCATAGTTATTTACATGACTTATTCATTAAGTACATTAAAATTAATTTAAAAATAATATTTTAGAGCTTTTATTGAATTTTACGTAAGAAGTGTTTCAATGTCGTAGCAAAATTTCTAAAGAGATCCAAGGTATGTTTTATTTTTTTTTTTTTTTTTTTTTTTTATAATTTAACCAATACTCAGGGGATGCCCCCTACTCATGCAGTGCATTGTATTGATCAGGAAAATAGGGTATGGGAAGGAGGAAAGAGGGAGTAGTGTTTGTGGATATTTGATTTAAATTTTTCTAAATTGTAAGTAACAGGGAAGACTTCTGCGGGAAGTTTGTTCCACATACGAATTGTTCGAATTTTCTCTGTAATGCGTTGTGCGAAACACAGGACAATCAACTACAAACGGATGTGCTCTACTAGATAAGCGAGTATTACGAATAAAAAACTCGGACTCGAGGAATTAGTTCACTTATCTCAGATTAGCACCTCCCATGGTAATATCGATAGAAAAGTGTCACACAACCCACATTCCGACGAAGCTCCAATGAATCAATAGAGTTGGATACACTACTGTCATTGATAAGCTTCACCGCACTCCCCTGAAAACGGTCCAGAAGCTTCAGAATAGACACTGAAGCCCCTGCCCATATATGGGAGTTGTATTCCAAATGACTGTAAACCAAACTTTTATATATTAGCATCTTCGTATAACAATCAAATTTGTTTCTAAATTTATATAAAACACCGACATCTGAGGATATGTTGGTTATTATTGCACCAATATCATCATCATCCCATTGTAAATTTGAAGAAAACTGCATACCTAACATAAGTTTAATAAATCTGAAAATTTAAAATAAAAACACGTTGTGGTTTTTTCTATGTAAAAGTGACAGAAGCTTTTTTATTGAACAAATCAAAAAAAATACTTAAACATAGAGACCCAAAAAAGTGAATGCACAACTTTTGGTAAAAATTATATATTTTGCAAATAAGCATTCTTTTTTCAAATCGGAGTGGCCAAATTTTACAAAAATATTGCATAAAATATGAAATTCATTTTGACGCTGGAAAAAAAATGTTAATCTGTAGTATAAAAGAATCATTTTAAATGACAATGATCCGAGTTGAAAGAGACTACGAATGTTGAAGCTTAGACATTTTTTACAAATTTTTTATTTTTCGAAAAATGGAAAAAACGCCAATCTCTCGGTAGAGTTTCTGTGTGCAAAATATAATGTAAATCGGATGACAAAAGGTCAGATTTTGACCGGTCTATCGTGGAAAGGCCGATATATATTTTTATGTGGACCATGTATTGAAATATTCGTAAGACAATACTGATTAATTCAGTTTTACCACAGTGATGTTATTTTAAAAAAAACAATACCAGAATTTATAAAATGTATACCTATATCAGCTTTTATTTCATGGACCGATAAGTCAGAATTTTTGTTAACATATAAACTCTGAGTGTATCATTTGAACTATGCAATCTTGTAGCAACTATTTTTAAATTCTTAGTATTAAATAAATGTTTAATGCTGCATTTAGACGTATGAGTGATTTTAATAATAAAACAAATATTAAGTATACTCTTCAGCTTGTAAGCTAGAACAAATTTTAAAAACTGTGTGTAGGGTTTTATCATACGGCCTTGGTGGCAACAGTGATTTAGCAGGATGAAGAAATAATTTTTAAAATCTTTAAAACCAGGAATTAAAGATTTTCCTGTTTACAAATTTAGTTATTCAAATAAATGGCCACTTGTTGAAATATTCTTAAAATTAAATAATAATTTCAAATAATATATTTCAAATAATATTATAGTATACTGATGCATGTAATTTAGCCATGCAAAGCAAAATATACACAGTGAAACCTCCTTATAGCACTCAATAATAGAGACATAATTTTGTCCGTTATTATAATCTGTCTGCTATTAGGAATACTACAAGGATGACAACTGTAACTAATATTAAATCGTAACTGGGTATAAAACGATTCAACTATATCTTGTCTGATTATAATACTGCAATTTATAAGATCCTGTATCTTGTTGTATTAGAAAATCAAATGTTTTAATAAAAATATGATTCAAAAACCGATGTTGTAACTGGTGCCGTTATTCCTAAACAGTGAATTAATATCGAACCGGCTTAATAAATCTTAAAAACTGAACTCATTTCAAATACCGTAATATGCAATTGAGATCCCGATAGATCCCAAAAATTCACATGTGACTAATTTAGATTTCATTGGATCAAATTAGATTCAAAAATATAAGTAATTTTTGATGGATCAAATTTTCTATTATAAGATTGAATTGGATCTACTAAAATCTCATGAAATATTTAATTTTGAATAAATTTTTTGAAAATAATTTGTACAAAAATTTAAAAAATATAATGCAGTCAGTCATACAATATAATGTATGAGGTTAAGAGGCCCATTCTTACGAAAAAGTTTGTGACTCTTATTAGGACTGTATTCGCCATGTGTTTGTTGTTGCAATAGTCACAAAAATTTTATTTATTTGAAATTTTGTTTCAAAAATACATGGCAATTCAAATTTGAATTTTATTGTTGTTTTGTATAGAAAGTTAAGACTTTTAGTCTTTAAAATGGTCTTATGACAGTCATAACGGGTCACAAGTAGGAATAGGCCTGTAAATATAACAATATTTAATTACACATACGCATTACGCATAGAAAATATGTATGAAGGCGGACCATATATAATCATATCTGAAACAAAATTGTTTATCTTCTCTCATATATGGAATTTACGTATCATTTATCATTTGATACCATATATATTTATATCTTACGTTATATTATTCATATAGCACCATATATAAGCATATATTACATCACACAAAAAATATAATTTATGAAACAGCATATGTTATTATATCTTTAAATATATAGCTTATACATGACCATATATGATTATATAGTATGTTATAAGTGACAATGTATTACATACACTCACAATAGCTTAACAGTAACTTATTGTAGTTTATTTTAAAAGTAATCAGTAAATTTTGTTTTTTAAGGAATATGCATTTAAACTACAAAGAAATATTTTTTTAACTTATTCTACCTTTTATTAAACAAACAAACTACACATAAATACTGTTTTTATATACCAGTTATTATTTTCATTTAAAGTTTTATTTTCTTTATTTGAACCAAAAAGTTAATGATAGTAAAGAAAAAAAACAAAACTGTTGTTTTTAATCATATGGGAGTTGAAATAAAATAGTTTATTTTTACGGATTTGGAAGTTTTTTAGAATTTTTTATTTTATTTTTGATAGGAAAAATAAAATAAAATCTTTTATTTTTTACGGATTTTGAGTTAAACAGTTAAAAAAAATTTTAATCTGACAATTATAAGACACAAATAATAATACAATCTAAATGGAAAATCACTGATGAGCCTGTCCATAAAAAGGCAGAAACAATTCTAGTTTGATTTAAAAATTAATAGTGTTTATAATTTCTAGAGAAAAACTTTTATTCTTCGGCTTAACCTCAACATTTCTAAATTAAAATACATTTGATTTAAAAAAAAGTGAGTAGATCGGTTTTTAGCTATATGTTTAGTAGTTTTGAAGTACAAATCCTTTGTTTTTAACGACAAAATATTGCGAGTATATGACAATAGATCTATCATATTTTATTATTGAATAGCATATAGGCCTAACATCGAATTTTATAAAGGTCAATATATAATAACATTGTATCGTTATGTGTGTTACCACATAAGGAATGTAAAACACTACATGGCTATGCATGACACCATATATAATCATATATTATAATATATTGTAAAATGAAAAAGTATAAGACTATATAAAAATTCCATATATGAGAGAAGATAAACAATTTTGTTTCAGATATGATTATATATGGTCCGCCTTCATACATATTTTCTATGCGTAATGCGTATGTGTAATTAAATATTGTTATATTTACAGGCCTATTCCTACTTGTGACCCGTTATGACTGTCATAAGACCATTTTTAAGACTTAAAGTCTTAACTTTCTATACAAAACAACAATAAAATTCAAATTTTAATTGCCATGTATTTTTGAAACAAACTTTCAAATAAATAAAATTTTTGTGACTATTGCAACAACAAACACATGGCGAATACAGTCCTAGTAAGAGTCACAAACTTTTCGTAAGAATGGGCCTCTTAACCTCATACATTATATTGTATGACTGACTGCATTATATTTTTTAAATTTTTGTACAAATTATTTTCAAAAAATTTATTCAGAATTAAATATTTCATGAGATTTCAGTAGATCCAATTCAATCTTATAATAGAAAATTTGATCCATCAAAAATTACTTATATTTTTTTTTTTTTTTTTTTTTTTTTTTTTTTTTTTTTTTTTTTTACTTATATTTTTGAATCTAATTTGATCCAATAAAATCTAAATTAGTCACATGTGAATTTTTGGGATCTATCGGGATCTTAATTGCATATTACGGTAGTTCTGTGATAAGTCCTGCTTTGACCAGTCACGGGATATTGCAATTTACTCCTCATTTCCGTTAAAGAGAATTGTCCAATATTGAGTGATTTCACTGCAAAATATATATATACATTTACAAAAATATATTTCTTCGTTGTTCTTTTATTACAGTCGTGTGTGAACTATTGATCTTTGTTAATATTTCTAAGAAATAATATATATGATTAACATAATGCGAATAAGTTATTCAAATTTAAAACTTTTGGCAGATGCTTTAAAATTTTAAAATAAATACTATTTCATGGTACACATATTAAATATATATATATTTTTTTTTTTTTTGAAAAATTCGTGTGTTACAATGACTCACTAAACTACATATTTATTTGTCATTTGTCATATATTTATTTTTAAACAAATAAGTAATATTGTACAATATTTTCATACGTGGTTCATTTTGATGTGTTTTTTTAATATAAAATGTGTTAAAATCAAAAATAGAAAATACAATAAATTAGATCCCTTGTACACATATGAATGCCATATAATAGAACTCACACCAGGAAGAGTTAAAAAAAAAATGAATAACAAAATTGAAACCGCACCTTAAGTATAAAAAGAATTTTTAGAATATACAAAATTTATAAACTTTTTACACATGTTTCTTAACCATAATAAAAGAAAATGAAAATATGTATTTTTATTGTTAACATTCGTAGAAAATTGCTGAAAAAAAAATAATTTCGATTGAATATAGAACTCAATCAAATTTATAGGAAACATGCACATTTTTCTGCATAATTTTTTTGTTCTGATTAATCATTGGTGGATCCAGCAAAGTTTTTGGTCTAGGGGGTTAAGTAAAACTTGGAACACAATCCAATAACGGGTTTAGTCAAATTTATTGTTTATTTCAGTTTCGATTTTGATATCGGTAGGGGTATTTAAATTAATATTTCAATATTATAGATGCCATTCCATTTTTTAAAAATAAGTAGAAACACACAGAAAACAAAATCTGTTTGATTTCAAATATGTTTCTATTTAATTTAATGTTGTTTCTACTTGATTTTCTAATGCTTTTTTCTGTGTGTACGGTTCATAAAGCGACCCCGTACTCAATTAGAAAAATCTAATAAAAATTCTCAAAAATCTTTTGGGGCATTTGCCATTAAATGCCACTTTTTCAATTATTTTGTAAAGACACCATTTGATTCGGATCCTAGCTATACTAAGTACCCAGGCAGAAAAATACAATCGGCACATTGTTGGCCAAGCGTCGGCGATGGTCGGTTATTCGTTGGCAGAACTTGGGATTAACAACCTTGACAGCAATTTCCTTTTACCCGATTGATAACAGTGGCCAACCGTTGGTTTAAACGAACTTTCCACCGTTGGCAAAACGTGGGTAATTCAAAAAATTTGGTGCTTTCCAAAAATATATTAAATTGAATAAATTTTGAGAAATATGTGCAATAAAACACATTTAAAAATCAGCAATAAAGTTCGGTCTTTGCCTTATACATCATATTTAAATGTGTGAAATATAATAAAACAAAAATGCTTCTAATTGGTTGTAATATTTTTAAAAACAATATTCGGTAACAATTTTGCGGGTGGTACTGGCAAAACACATGTTTTCAAAACAAAATAGTATCACCCTCACCCCCTGGATCCGCGACAGGATTAATAAATGATTTTATTAGTTCTACCTTAGTTTAATGCTAAACATTAAATTCCTTAATGTATTTAGGCCATTTCGTTTGAATTTAATTACAATTCATTCGTATTGCTTTTAATTACAAAAATATTGTATTTTTATTTATTTCGATATTTTTGTAAGGCATGCAATATGCAACAACGACAGCAGCAATAAAAAAATGCGAAATGTGTATTTGGAAATTGTTGTTCAGTTGTTGCCTTTATGTACCGTTAATGCAATTTTTTGCGTTTTTTTTTTGGCATTTTGCCTTTATGTGCTGTTTTTCTAAGTGATGCGTTAAAATTGTTTCTTTTTAAACCAAACAAAATTACATCTATGATTTATATCTGAACATGCAATATGTTCAGGTCTATTTGAATCAATAGAATTTGTTTAATAATAAGGTTGTTCACAAGGGGTGTACATACAACATTTGCACCTATGTTTAATGTACTAACTGAGTGAAACCCCACAATCTTCGTAAAATTTAAAATAAAATTTTACCATCTCTATTTTTACAATACAACATAAAACACTTAGTACACCTAATGAAAACACTCAATATTATTTTAAAAAAATATGTAATGATTTATTAATTGATTTGAATATGGTATAAAAAGAACTACTAGAACTAATTTACAAAAAAATTTTAAATAAATTAAAGGTGATTTTTAAAAGGTAATACGGAAATTATTAATGCATTTGTCAATGGTATTTTAATTTTGAATAATTGCATAATTTTATTAAGAAAACAATTTTAGAAAATATGACACATTATTATAATTAAAACCAAATGTAATTAGGATAGATTTTTATAGATTTTCGACAAAATTTAATAAATTTAATAGTCGAAGCTGAAGTTTTAATTAGCTGTATTTAAGTGTTTGTGACAGTCTTGGTCTGCTGAATTTTAATAAAACTTTTATTTTTATTTATTTAAAGTAGACAAATATTTATAATAATTTTCATTTTAAAAATTGATCTTATTTAACTTAATATTGTTTATATTTGATTTTTCATTTTTTTCTGTGTAAAGTCAACAACTTCGAAACGCAAATAGATAAAACAAATATTTTTGGTAGTGTTAAAAACCCTATCAATAAAAGTTATATTTTAAATATAAAATCATATCTTATTTAATATAGATCTATATTTAATCTTATCCAAGTTAATATGTATCAGAATTGAGGTCCCTGAGAAATATTACTGAATTAAATTAGATCAAAATTGGAAGATCCAATAATATCAAATTAAGATCCTGATAGATTTCAAAATATACCATGATATTAAAGTAAATCTAATTAAATCCAAATAGATAAGTAATTTTTGGTGGATAGAATAAGACTTTATGAGATTAAATAGAATCTACTTAAATCACATGAGAGTGAACACATGTCCACTTAATCGCCATTCGGATAGACCATCTCAGATTTCTATGAAATTCACCATAACTTTGATGTTCGGCAAGAAATCAACGAAGATTCCGGACTCTTTTCGTTTCCGAAATATGGCGTAATGAAAATTGTAAAACAGTTTATCTTTAAAATGATGTGCATATTTATTATTTCCATGGAAGAATCAAAAGTTATTTTTGGGGGTCTTGAGTTTAAATGCCCATATCTCAAAAAGTGTATTTTTTAATTCTTAAAAAACATATGAATTTTATTAAGCCCTACTTTACATTTTTGAAAAAATGCATGGTGGTATCGCGATTGCTCTCTGAGTTATAGCCAAAACCGTAACAAAAGTATGGGAATCGCCCTAGTTTATATGAGTTGAATAACCAACTGGGTATGCATACAATACTATACATGCATGTATTAAACAGGAAAAAACATAGTTATAATCATGTTTTCGGCTATAACTCAGATAGCAATCGGAACACCACCCTGATTTTGTTCACAAATGTAGAGGAGGGTTCAATAACAAGCATATATTTGGATAAGAATTTAAGAAAATGCATATATTGAGAAATGGGCATTCAAACTTAAGATCACAGCAAATGACCTTTAACCTTTCCATGAAAAAAATCAAAATGATATGCAATTTAAAGAGTATATTTCACCCTTAAAACAATTTTTTTACCTAAAAAATATCTTTTCATCTCAAGAAATCTATAATGTTTATCATTTGAAGTTTTTATATATTTTATTCTGTAATTTTTTAGAAAAAATTTTTTGTACTAAAAATTAGTACATACAAAAACAGTAAATTAAGATATAAAACGTTTTACCGGTTTTAAACTAAATAACTTTTTGTATTTGAGTGAAGGAACTAATAAAAGTTTGTCACTTCTGTAGAAACTTTAGATTGGTACTAAATTTTAGTAGTTGTATAAAAAAAAACATTTGTGAAATCCTCAAAAAATGTCCTTTTATTTCCACACTTATATATTACTAGGCGTACCGTTTTAGGCTCAGACGGACCCCTGGGTCCCCGACGCCCTTAACTCCAGATAAAAAAATTTCTTTTTTATTTCCTGAGGGGGTCATATTTTACTTTTTTTTTTTCTTGAGTGGTGCAGTTAACTTTGAGTGGTTAAAGTTAACTTTTGCCAAATATTTTACTAATTTTTTACACATAAGATCCTAAAATTATCACAATGTTTTTATAATTTTCTTTTTAATAGTTGAGAACAAATTTTGTTTGTCAAGTCTAACATTTTAAGAATCTAAGATTTGAAAAACAAAATTTTTATAATCTAAGATATAAGATAAGACTGAATTTTAGCAACGTTTACTAATTTTTCCTGCTTCTTTCACTTTACCAATAATTACAGACAAAATTAGCTAAACTGTCTGCTGGCCTTAAAATAGTTAGTTTTTCTGTAAAATATCAGTTTTTCTTCAATACGAACGATGCGTAAAATGATTTTTTACATTTTGCGCCATTTTATTGCAATATTCTTTTAATTTTTACAGTTTCTGCAAGTTTTCTTTTTGGTTTTTCTAATAAACTTTATTTATACCAGAAACCTAATTTGATTACTTTTCTTTCTAATCCAGATTGAACGTGAGAAAGCCGATCTCAGTGTCCAAGTCATTCAAATGTCTGAACGTCTTGAGGAAGCTGAAGGTGGTGCTGAACATCAAGTAAATTTATTATAAATAATTTATATTAATTTATAATTAACTTTATTTTAATTATTTTGTTAACCAAAGTTCGAAGCTAATCGCAAACGTGATAGTGAATTATTGAAAATGCGTAAAATGCTTGAAGATGTTCATTTGGAATCCGAAGAAATGTCCATGGTGCTTAAGAAGAAGCACAACGAAATTGTTGCTGATTTCCAGGACCAAATCGAAATCCTGACTAAATCAAAGAGCAGGTAATATAAAATATGTTTAAAGATAAAATTAATTATAAATTTATGCTTAAAGCTATCGCAAAGCTAAAGCTTTTTTAAAATAAGAAAACTTTAGTCGATATAAGGAGTGAGATGGAAAAATTTTCAATTGCACCTAGAACTTTTTTATGTTTAAAAAGTCTTCAGATTATGTAAACCCACAGAGAAATATTTAGGCCAACTAGAATTATGTTACTACTACTGAAACCGGTTGGTTTAACTGAATATTGGGTTTCACTACAAAATATGTTCAGTTCAACTTAATTTTAGTTACAAGACTCAATTTATTAAGATATCACAATTAAATATGGTTGTACTAACCGAATGCATTAGTTGTAGCCACCGAAATATAATTTTCAATTCGGTTGGCACTTTATTTTTTTGGTGTGTACAAAATATCAGCGTAATCGGATTATAAGTTTGTTTACAAATGGACTTTAAACAAAAAGTAAGACTAAAAAGTAACATTCTTACGAAGAATTCTTCAAATTCTAACAACAACAAAAATGGCTCAGCTAGTTGTCCACAACTCAATACAAATAAATCATATTGTCACTTTTTTTGGAAATGGTCAGCTCCGCTCAATTACGATGCTAAAGATGCAAAAAAAAACTCTATTTATCACTTTTTGTTCAGACTCCATTTGTAAGCGAATTAATGAGCCGATCGATTAACGTAAACCACAGATTCAATAACTTTAGTTGCTGAAATTCCGCCAACAACAAATATTGCTAATTCAATTAGAAATCGATAGCTCTTTAATTGAATTATTTTTCAATTAAATAATAACTCATTTCATTAGCAAGTGATCAATATCGACACCTTCCCAAAAAGCAAAAAAAAATAAACATAAAGTGTTGTTGCCATACCAAATGTATTTTAACAGATTGAATTTAATAACATTGAATTTAAACCGGCATGAAATTCTCATTTAGTTAGCAGATTTATTTATACTTATGTGAACAAATTCACACAGAAATTCGTTTTTTTTTTTCTTTCAATTGAAGCGTAGGGTGAATGGCAAAATTTCTTTTTTGGATTTCTTTTTTTTTTTGCAGAAATTAGCCCTTTTCTTAAAACCAGAGTATTTTTTTTTTTTTTTTGTTTGAAATAATTCTTAATTCATTTGTTGCATATTCTTTCTGTTTACAAATATTTTTAAATTTTTATCAAACAAAATTAAATTTAAATTTATTTTCATCGGGATAAACATTAATTGCATTTATAGTAATTAAATGTGCTAAAGTCCCAAAACTTATTTAACAAATTGTGAAAAGCAATCTGATGTAGGCGTTTGTCCCTATCCGGATTTCATTCCTGCCTAAGGAAATCTTCAGGGGACTTTGTTATCAGAGTTTCTAGAGATATTTGTCTTGTTAAATCACAAACTCAATGAGAATTTCTTGTCCTCGTCTAGGAGCGAGATTCAAAATTTAAAATATCAAAGAAAAAACCAAAACAACAACAAAAAATTGTCACAATTGGCTTTGTCATCTTCCAAATACTACTCTGTTTTTTTGACAGACCTAGCAATGTAGTGACGTTTATTCAAGTAAATCAACAATAGAAAATCATATGTTTTCTATTAGTGTCAGTTACATTTAAATTTGCACAAGCACCTGCATATTTGTTATTTAAATTTATTTTCATCGGGATAAACATTAATTGCATTTATAGTAATTAAATGTGCTAAAGTCCCAAAACTTATTTAACAAATTGTGAAAAGCAATCTGATGTAGGCGTGTCCCTATCCGGATTTCATTCCTGCCTAAGGAAATCTTCAGGGGACTTTGTTATCAGAGTTTCTAGAGATATTTGTCTTGTTAAATCACAAACTCAATGAGAATTTCTTGTCCTCGTCTAGGAGCGAGATTCAAAATTTAAAATATCAAAGAAAAACCAAAACAACAACAAAAAATTGTCACAATTGGCTTTGTCATCTTCCAAATACTACTCTGATTTTTTGACAGACCTAGCAATGTAGTGACGTTTATTCAAGTAAATCAACAATAGAAAATCATATGTTTTCTATTAGTGTCAGTTACATTTAAATTTGCACAAGCACCTGCATATTTGTTATTTAAATTTATTTTCATCGGGATAAACATTAATTGCATTTATAGTAATTAAATGTGCTAAAGTCCCAAAACTTATTTAACAAATTGTGAAAAGCAATCTGATGTAGGCGTGTCCCTATCCGGATTTCATTCCTGCCTAAGGAAATCTTCAGGGGACTTTGTTATCAGAGTTTCTAGAGATATTTGTCTTGTTAATCACAAACTCAATGAGAATTTTAAAAATAACATTACTCACATTATCAAGTTTATGATAATGTTTTAAAAAAATAAATATTCAGATTTAAAGATTTTAAGATGAAACAAAGTTATTTAACTTAATAAAGTAAGAAACCTAATAAGAACTAATATATAATCTAATTGAAATGAATTTAAAATATTTAATACTAATACCACTAAACATAAACATAAACGTTTATAAAAAACAACTACATAAATGTTATAAAAAACAACTACAATGTGTTGATGTTTATTTTTGAGCGATAATATAAAAAACTGTCAAGCAAGTTCCAAATGTGAGCAAATACTTAATTGATTCAATTAATTGTTAATTGGCAGCTGTTAAAATTTTACACAAACCGATTTAATTGAAAAAAGTATGAAAATATTTTTTTTTGTGTAAGCATAACTTGATAAGAAAAAAGTTTAGTGTCGTATACAAAAGCCGTTATTAGTGAAAAAGTGTGTAGGAATTTTTTCTATATTACTCCTTATGATCGATAACTAATTTAAAACTTATTGTTGTATTTTATAAGAAGATTTGTGCATGCGTTTAAGTAATGTTTCTTTAAAAGTGTAAAAAGGTATTTCTAAATAGCCGGCATTCGGCTGGGTAGAACAGTTCTCTACAAAAATCATTTATATGGATAAAAAATACAAATTCTTAATCCCACAACACTTAGAGATTATGAATATTTTGCAACCGTTCCTTCATATTCCTTATGTAGCATTTGGGCATTTGCATTTTTCAGATATCGGGACACAAGTAGGGCAACACTCTTAACATTAAAACTTTTTTTTATCTCAAATTGCTATCTTACGAATTTCAGTTATTTAGAGGAGTAGTTGGTTAGAATCCTAAAGGAATCATTTAGGAAAGTTTAGAAGAATTTAAGAATTTTGTTAGATATAGTATCGGAATTAGGTTTTTTTTTTAAATTACACTCATGGAAATATATATACTGTCAATACTAAAATGTGGTTTTAAATAGCGAAGTACCAATTCAAAATTATAAAGTGGTAATATTTTGTTAATATTAGTGTTTTATTTTCAAATTATATAAATTTCGAGGAAAATAAACATACTTCCAACTACTTAAATTACTAATTATGTACAAGTAGGACGCTTCTTTCTGATATTTTTGCATTTATTTAAAAGTTTCTAAACTCGGTACCACTGAATAAAAACTTTTAATAATTCCACATCTATAGTGAAAACTTTCGCGTAAAAACTTTTACTCAAAAGAAAAAAATTCTGAAATGAGATTTTTTCGGATGCCGAATATGTGATGCGGTTAGAAAAATTACATGAATATGTCGTAAATTTGATCAAATTGTGCAACAACCCATAGGCTTATAAAAGTTGTGAGGTTCTTTTTCCGAAAATATCAAAAAATTTATGGATGCTATAGAAAAAAAGCTTACTTTATTTGAATCCTTTTACAATTTAGAGTGAATTTGATAATAATTTATTTTCTAGCTATGTTAGAACAATTTTGCATTTCATTGAAAAGAAGTAGGAAATGATATTAGTATCATAAAACGCGTTTAAGTGACAATTAAAAATATCAAAACTAACACATCTCTTTTTTCAGGATAACGATTTAACCAATTTTGATTTTATGTGTTGTGACTTTAATTATCGTTAGTCACTAATTTAGGCGAAATGTCATTTTAATATTTGTTATTTAATTTTTTAACTCTCACTTTAAGAGTGCTTTTACTAACCACCTTCTAATTTTATTTAATGGTATGCCAAGTCTTTCTTACACATCTGGATGATGCACTTATGTCAAAATTTCTTAACAAAATTACAGTTCGTAGTTGATGTGATCTATTATTGCTTAGAGCATCCATAACTTTTCTCATACTTTAAGAAAATGGACAGCTCGTCTTTTACAAGGGTGATGATTCTTATTCCATTTTTTCTCATTTTCTGCATCCTCATGAAGACTTTCCAACTGCGTTTAATTTTTCATAACTGTATATAAAGCATCAGTGAATATCATGAGTTTTATAATTTCTTTATTTTGAGCGAGTGTAGATAACCGAAATATTTCACTATTAAAGTGCAGACAATTAAAATGTTAAGTTAAAAAATTATGGACATACATGGCCTTCTTGTTCAAAATAAGTAATATGATTTGTTAGCAGTATAATTATTTCCTTCGATGTAAATACTAAATAGCGAATATTTTATTACGCTATTGCAATGGCATATTAATTTTGCATTTTATATAATATTTTATATAAAGATAAAATAACAACATTATATTTTTTGCTTAACAATTCGCGATATAAATGAAATTTTACTAGGTGCAGAATATATATTTTCTTGAGTGTATTTAATTTGTATAATGGAATAAATTGAAAATATTAAAATATTTTAAGTATTATAAATAGGGTTTTTTAAAGAAAAAATCTATCAGAGGAGGTCGAAGGGAGTATGTATAAGTTTAAATAATTCTTAGAATTCTAAGAAAAATATATAAAGGACCAAATTTGCGTTTGGTTACTGCAACATCAAATTTTGTTGTTTCAAACCTATTTCAATTGCCACAACCTTATGTAAAGTAAATCAGCAGAAAATGGCTGTGACAACCGAACGATTTGGTTGGACTCAAATTCGGTTGGGACAACAAATCGTTTTTCTATGTATATTAATTGGACGTTTTCTATAATAATTCAGAATCAAAAGAATAAGGAAGAAAGGATAAAATTCTGCTGGACTTTAAGGACCAATGTTCCATGCACCACTTTTCTTAATAATCGAGATTGAAACTTTTTTAGTTAGGTTATTAAAATGTTTAATTGTTATCTATAGAAAAAATGTTTACTATACCAAATTTTTATAGAAAGGTTAACCCAATAAAAAGTGGATTAACTACTTAATCAAGCACTATAAAATTCGATTTAAACCATTTTTTGATATTTTTGGTTAATAGAAAATCCAACTTTTCATCTGGTTAATATACATATTGTGTGCAACTCTGTGTTTGATATAATTTCGGTTGGCAACTCTAAAAACTATACATACATAGTCAGATAAAAGTCAACGTAATCTTTTACCGTATCGCTATTGGCGATCCCTTTGTATTTTAAACTGACAAAGTTTATCTATTTTCAGGTGTCAAATAACTTTTTTTCTAATTGTTTTTTTCTGTTAATTAAAGTAAATTATCACAAATAAAATTATAATTTTTCTGTTAATATAGAAAAATATTCATGATCTTTAACCGAACTAACCAACAACTCACATACAATTTATATAGATCAACAATAAAAATTCACTATTAAACTTTTAACTATAAAAAATGTGGGAAGGTAAAAAAATGTTGATTAACTTTAATCAAGTAGATTAATTTCGATGTCACAATTGGCTATTTCAGTTATCGATTCCTGAGACTGTACCTTTTGTATAATTTTAAATTGTGTTGGAAAATTTATTTGTTCCTAATCAGCATACATTTGTGCGGCCAAAAATCATGACTCCTAAACAAGTTTGAATCAGATCATTTCCAGAACTTTAAAATTTTAAAGTCCTAAATAAATTTTCATTGACTTTTTCAGATCTTTTTTTATAATTTTTAAAAGTCTCAAAAATGTAAAATTAAAGACACCACAATGACTCACAAGGATTTAAATGAAATTTGAATACGTGATAAGGGGGAAAAAAATGACACGTGAATTTGTTGTAGCAAATCAATCTCACGTTTAAGGGCGCGTTTTTTGGCATTTCATTTAAACTCGGTTTAGTTAAACCGATAAAGAATATTTCAGCATTTTCTTAGTCTATTAACAATAATTTGTCGAAACCACTTAATGATGTTTTTAATATTGGTCTTTATTATAATAATGCAAATACACCTCATTTCGGAAGCGGTATTCTATTTACAAAAGTCGTTAATCTAAGTTTAAAGATAATCTAAATAATAAAAACTCGGCCCTAACAGTTAAAAAGTGGGTAAAATAAAAAAGGTTTAAACTGTGTTCAAACCAATTTCACCACCTAAATATAAAAAACATAAATATCATCGATATCGAAATCAACATTAAACAGGGTCTCCTTTAGAGATGCAAGCCAAAGGCACCGTTTACAATATTGGCAGGTACAAACTGAAAAAGCCTGATTTTTTTTTAACATTTCTAATTTAATACTTTAATCTATAGTTAGTACCAAGCCTCCTACATTTTTATACAGCTTGAATCTCTGCTCTCCTTGAAAATGGAGAACTTTCTCCAAATGTTTATTTTAAGAAGTCGTCTATGTTCTAACGCTCAGGTAGATCGGTCATTTCTTGTAGGTTAAACACTCTTTCTGATATGTTTTTAGGAAAATTTTAGCTTCTTTAATAAATTCTATCGGAGCTTAAGTGTTGGCACTGTAAATTATCATATTCAATATTGGTATCAAAAATTTTGTTTTTCTAGAGTACTTTATGTTCTAACGCTCAGGTAGATCGGTCATTTATTGTAGGTTAAACACTCTTTCTGATATGTTTTTAGGAAAATTTTAGCTTCTTTAATAAATTCTATCGGAGCTTAAGTGTTGGCACTGTAAATTATCATATTCAATATGGGTATCAAAAATGTTGTTTTCTAGAGTACTTTAAACTGCAGATATGTTTTCATACAAAAAATTTTAGATTTTGTGTACAACAGTTGTCTGTCCTCCACAATATATTTAAGTTTTACTAATACCACAGTTTAGTTTCCTTGTACGTTTAATTTTTTAAGTAGTATATTCCCTATGAGGCGACTTTTCATTCGAAATATTATGATATCACTATTCCGTACTCTCCAGCGAAAATGCCCTATATCTCAAAAATTAGTAAAGATGGAAAAATATACGAATATTTGTTGGAGATTACAACAGATGGTTTCTATTTAAAAAGTTATTTTACAATTAAGTTTTGGTGTAAATGTTAGCGCGTTGGACTCTTAGACAATACGTTGCGCGTTCTCTCCACAGGCACATAAATTTAGAAAAATAATATTCTTGATTTTGGTAGCGATACAGAATTCAAAGCGCTTTTCCTTACAGAATAAATTTTACCCCAACAAGTTATTTATATAATCCTATCATTTCTCTTATAGAAAAAACTGCTATAGCTAGCAGTTGTTTGCTTAATAAAATAAGTTGTTTGCTTAAAAAAAGTCCGGGCTTACAGGGTTAGTCTCAATCTCAATGAAAATAATGGACACGTATTTTTTATAGCGGCCCAATCTCATGTTTAGGGGTTAAAAAGTGAGGTAAAAAATTATCCTATTTGTCATTTTTTTTGTCTTATTTTGAATTGTTTCAAAGAAATTTCAGACAAATGGGGTACCAAATGAAAGAGCTTTGGAGATGCATAAACTGTTATACGAAAAATGTCCGATAACTCTGAAGTATTTTTGTTATTCCAAAGAATTAGTTTTAAGTGATATTAAATAGTTGGATTAAGCTAAAAAAAATATGATATTACATGCCTATAATCTACATACCTATAATGCCTATTGCATCAAAGGGGATGTCTGAGCTTTTCCCGACGTTCGTAATTGTTCGGCTTTTATGCGACATTTTCATACGAGCTTATTAACCTACATATATTTCAAATATTACAAATAACTGGCAACCCTAACATACTACATGGCCAATATTGGTATCAATCAAGCTGTTATCTAAAGTATCTGAATTTCATTAGTTTCAGATTTCATTAGTTTCAGTTTATTTCTTATTTTTTGAAATTTCTTTAATAAAACAAATCTCATAATTTTTTAAATTTTCATAATTATAAATCTGTATGCTCTTTTTGCAATTTTTTTTTTTTTTTTTTCATTTTAAAATGATTTAAAAATTTTGATTATATGGGCCAATGTTATGTATATTTCAAATATTTGTTTATTTATTTAAAAATTTTAAATTTTCGCTCAAATACAATTAACAACAACAACAAAAGCAACCATACGGCAACAACCTGTATGGAACAGTGGTTGTCAATAAACAAATGCAGTTAAAAATTTATTTAGCTTTTCAAACAACAAACGATTCATATTCCATAAATCCAAAAATAAATTTTAATAAATAAAAATTCAATTCAAAAAAAAATTATGAAATAATAAACCAAAATTCAAGGCCCATTTAAAAAATTTTAATCTTAAGAAGCTTTTTCTTGAAAAAAGTATCAAAAGCACTTGAAATTATATATTTAATAAAAAAAAAATGTATTTCTTTAAGTGAAATATTTTAGATTTATTATGGATTTATTAAATTTTTGTAATCTTTTTTTTTTTTTTCATTCTACACTTAATTATTATAATTGTGAGGAATGTTTATAGTTTTTTCTATACGTATGATTTATAAAATTTTAGAGTTTGCGCAGTATGAGAATTTTATTGAATATTATTAGTAAATATTGTATTCACTCTAATTAATACCCACACCCATTAATTTTGATCTTCATATCGTATTGTAAAGAACAAAAAAAAAAGCTTCTTTATTGCAGTTGCTTTTAAAATTTTATTTAAGCTTTTAACACTCACACAAAAGCTTCTTAGAGTGAAAACCAATTATTTCAAAATCTGTAGTAGAAGACCACATTATATATTTAGTTTATTTTAAAATAAGTTAAAATTTGAAATATGTTTATACAAAATTATTTGGTTGCTATATAGAAATTTTTTCACAATTTTCACATTTTTGTATCTACCTTTAAAATTCTCTGTTTATTATATTGAAATTTTCAACAACAAAAAAATACTTCTCCGTTAAATTTCCCAAATATGTCTTGATTGTTTAATATTTTTTTTTTTTTTTTTTTTTTTTTGAATATTATTATATTGTTGTCTCTTTTTGTTTTATATTTTACCTTTATGGAAATTCGATACTTTTTGTTGTTGTTATTTTTCATATGTATATTTTCCACGTAGAAATATCAAAAAAAAAAAAAAAAAAACATTTTTAGAAATATATGTATTAAAAATTTAATGTTCATTGTCATAATATGTATGTGTTAAAATATGAGTGTATGAAAATTTTGAGTTAAAATAAATTTCAACAAAATTCTCATTTTTGTGTCGTTATTATAATGGGTTACCAGGGCGTAATCCTCAATAATGACGTTTAATTTTGTTCTATACTTTTTTTTACGTTTCTTAAAGATTATCAATAGATTTTATTAAAATTAATTACATGTTATTTTTAAACATTTTATTTCTGTTTGTTTTCATCATTTATATAGAAAAATGTTTAATATATCTAGCATTTTTTATTAAATCTTATGACCATTCATTAAAATATTTTTTTAATAAATTTATTTATTTAAATGGAAAATTCGAGAAGAAAAAAGAATATATCTTTTGTTATTTTCCATATTTATATTAATGACCTAATTCTTATGGTTATCAGGGTGTAATAATTTTTGTGGAATTTCTTTTTAAAAGTTTAAAGGAATTTTTTTGTATGAATTTTTAAAACGTTAGTTTAATATTTGAAATAAACAAAATGGAATAAATTTGAGTCTAACAAAAATTATTTATCTATGACTGAATAATAATTTTGCAAAGGAAGAGCTTTTAAGTTAAACCTTATTTAGCCCTTTTATACCCACTGTACATATAAAGCACACATACTTTATGTTTCTTTTAGAACACTGGAAACTAAGAGAAACAAAATTGGTCTTTTGTCAATACAATTTTGAGGATAAGTAATTTTCGAAATTTATTTAAGACATTTGGCAGCATTTCTAGTGTACGCGATTTAGTGACACAAATAAACTTCACTATTTGAATTAAGACAATAAGTTCTAGTCAAGATTCCTAATAATTTCAATCAATTTTGAAAAGGGCTCACCTCACTAAAATGAAAATGACACCTGCATTTTACAGCTATTATAACGTGGTATGAGACCTGCCTTCTCTATACACACAGAAAACACGGACTAAATATACTGAAAATTTTCAGTAAACTAATGAAACTTTTTTTCATAAGGTCAACGAAAAATTTCTTTAAAATTGATAAAAAAAAAAAGATTTGTACTTTTTATGAAATTGTTTTTTTTTAACTACTTAACTGCGTTGTCAAGAATTAAACAACCGTCGCTTGATGCGTCAAATAAAAAACAAATGCTGCACTTATGTGATCAGGATGTATATATGGGTGTCCCTTAAAAATAGTTTTGTCATAACACCCCCAAATGGAAGAAATCGATTTTTTGAAAACGTTTGCCCGTGCCGCAAGACTGCCCAAATTGGTCAATTTTGGGAAAAAAAAAGTTTATTATTATTAAAAATTCCCAAATTCGAAGTTTTGAAGAAATTTATTTGTTATTTTATTTATTCATTGAATTTACTCAAAATTATTCAGATATTCCTTAACCCACTTTAGCCTGGAATTCAAAATGACCCACGAATTTGATAAAAACGCAAAACGGTTTTTAAATTTAAAATTCATTTTATTTTTTTACAAAAATTTTTTGAACATTTTCACTTTTATTGAAAATTCAAATTTTAAGAACAAAATTTTTAACTTTTCTTGCAAACTATGGAAAGCTTTTTTCATAATTTTTCAACTTTTTTCTTTGAACTTTGATTTTTTCTTCTAGCAGATTTGTATTTGTATGGCAATCATTTTAGCGGAGTCGCATTTTTGTGTTGGTTTTTTGACCAAAATACAACTCTGAATATATTGAGTAGTTTACTTTTAAGTATCGAGTACACTAAGGATATTACGTAGCTAAGACGACAGCAATTTTATTCAAAAACAAATGAAATTTCACTTGAAGAAAGGACGAATAGCATTTCATTAAACTCAACTAACATTTTGTTTTTACTGTTCAGAAAATTACTAACAGTTGTAGTAGACATGAACCACAAATGTTAGTAAAAATAAACAAACATTTACTTTTTTTTATTTTTTAATTAACAAAAAAAAAAAGTGTAAAAAATGACTGACACTTACATTAAAAATAAAGAAACTGTATTACAATCCAAACAACTACATAATATAATAACTACACCATTTCCACTTGTTATTCAAAAAATCACAAACCAATTTCAAAAAAAAAACCAATTGTATTTTTAAAATTGCAATTGATTTTCAAAAAATATCAAATGTAATTCAATAACACCAATTTTTATGCAAAAATACCATATGTTATTAAAAAAATAACATTTGGTTTTCAAAAAATCGCATTTGTTTTTCAAAAAATAGCAAATGTAAATCAAAAATCCTATATGAAATTCAATAAATACCAAACCCTCCAACCCATGTTTTTAGACCAAACCTCATATTTTAATATGCTCTTTACTTCGTTGTTATATCACCTTTCTATCAAAAGTTATGGGCTCTTAAAATTTGCGTAGACAAATTTTTTCAAATCTGAGAATTCCTTAAAGGAAAATTTTTTAAACAAAAACGACTCTTAAACCGATACGAGAAATGGTTCATCACATGCAACAGACAATTTGATGAAATGTCCTACTTTAAATATTTGTAAATAGAGTTTATTGTTAGGTTTTACGAAACCGCGGTTTTTCAAGCCTAAAAACCGAAACCGCAAACAGACAAAAAAAGTCGGTTTTCAATAAAAACTTTAAACAATGAAAAAAACCTATTCACTAATTTTGGTCAAAAAACGACATACAGTGGTCATCTATACCCACTGTAAAAGTCTAATATCGGTCTATGTACTATTTTGCGAAAAAAAACCTAATCTAAGCTTTTTCAGTGGGTAGAGATGACCATTGCATGTCGTTTTCATGCAAATAAAATGGATTTTGTTGAACAAGGTTTTGATCTGAGAACTTGCGGGTTTTTATAGCGGTTTAATCTGATTAAAGTTGTAGACAAATTTCTTGAAATCTAAATTCTGACAATTAAATCATAGGGATAATTAAAGCAGCTTACAATTATAGAACTTTTAGTGTATATGAGTATTAGGGCGTTTCAGCAAATTCACTTTTTGGATTTTTTTGCAAAATTTGATATATTTCATAATCTCTGGATATTTTTGTAGGAAAAATTCCCAGTCCTCTCGCTGTGCTTTTAGTATTAGTTAGAAAAAATGTTCACCCTATGTATAATACGTTCATAATGGTCGGCTAATTTATCTAAAAGGAAGCTTAATTTAAAGTTATTTTATTAGGATATGAAATGAATTTAATGAAGTCAATTGAATTTCAAAAAATGCCTTCTAATAATTAGTTAAATTGTATGCGTATTTAATGGTTTTTAGACAATTTTTTTCAATATTACAGGAAAACCGAAAAATAACCGAAACCGCGGTTTTTCTAATTTTCAACAACCGAAAGCGCGGTTTTAAAATTTTTCGGGTTTTAGCAATATGTAGTTCTAAGGAGACCAAAATAATTAAAATTTAATAAAAGTGTAATTTGACTACATTATATTAAATAGTGTAAAAAAGCAAGGGTTATCTGTATATTAGGGTGTCCCGACTCTTCAAATTCGCTTAATAGCACTCAAACAATGCGTATTGAAGAACTGAATACGTTAAATATAAAGAAATTTTTTCGGAAGGTACTTTTAGGTTTGTTCAAAAGAAGTTGTCCTACTTTTTATGACCCTCGTGTTGAACAAGTGCGATATTTTATTTTATTTTTTTTTGATCTGAGAACTTGCGGGTTTTTATAGCGGTTTAATCTGATTAAAGTTTCGTTATGCAGAGCTTAGTATAAGAAAAATATTTATAAATTTTTTTCAGAACTGTTTTGGCCGACCGCTGCATTTTTTTTTTTTCAAAATTAAATACATATAACAAAAACATATAATCGCAAATTAAATTTTTTGGTTTTATGAATATGGAAATTAACAAAACAAACCCCTATTAAAATATATTTTATTGAAATGTAGTCACTAGATTGATGCTAGATTTAGTTAAGCATTAACAAATCATCTAAACTTGCAATAATAAAACTATTTATTGTACATATCTCATGAACCTCCTATCCTAATCAGCTATGAGCAGCATCAATCCAGCTAAGCTTACAGCTTCTATAATATACAAAAGCACGCTAAGTATCTGTCTTCATGCAATATATTTTAATCTTAATAATAAAAATAAACTCACAAAATAAATTTGTTTTGCCAATTTTCCCCTTCAAACAATAGAGCCGAAAAAGAAAAATCCAAATTCCAAGCTGAAGTTTACGAATTGCTTAGTCAAGTCGAATCCTATAATAAGGAAAAAATCGTCAGCATCAAACATATTGAAAAGTTGGAAGTCAACATTTCCGAATTACACGTTAAGATTGAAGAACTGAACCGCACTGTTATCGATATTACTTCCCACAAGACTCGCCTCTCACAAGAGAACATTGAACTGATCAAGGACGTCCAAGATCTCAAAGTCCAATTGGACACTGTCTCATATTCCAGAAGCCAAGTCGTCTCCCAATTGGAGGATGCTCGTCGCCGTTTGGAAGATGAAGACCGTCGTCGTTCGATATTGGAATCTTCCCTTCATCAAGTTGAAAGCGAATTGGAATCTATTCGCATTCAACTCGACGAAGAGTCTGAAGCTCGTATTGACTTGGAACGTCAGTTGGTCAAGGCCAATGCTGATGCTGCCACATGGCAAAATAAATACACCGCCGAGGCAGCCGCTCGTGTTGAAGAGTGCGAGGAAATCCGCCGCAAATATCAAATTCGTATTACCGAATTGGAGGAACATGTTGAAAGTCTTATTGTCAAAATGAACAATTTGGAGAAACAAAAGACTCGTTTGGCCAGTGAAGTTCAAGTTCTGATTATCGATTTGGAGAAGTCCAATAACACTTGCCACGAATTGACAAAGACTGTCAATACATTGGAGAAACACAATGTTGAATTGAAGAGCCGTTTAGAAGAAACCATTATCATGTACGAGAACAGCCAACGTGATTTGAAGAACAAGCAAGCCGATTTGCAACGCACCATCCATGAATTGGAAAAGGTTAAGGATGCTAACAACCAATTGGCTCGTGAGAACAAAAAAATGGGAGGTAAGTTGCAATAAAAGAGAAAATTTTTAGAATAGACTTAAACATTGTTGGGGCTCTTTTCTTCCTTAGATGATCTCCATGAAGCTAAGGGTACCATTAACGAACTCACCCGCCGTATGCATGAAATGGAATTGGAATTGCGTCGCTTGGAAAATGAACGGGATGAATTAACTGCTGCCTACAAGGAAGCTGAAGCTGTAAGTTTTAATAACTCAATTATATTTTGTTATAAAATTATTAATTATGTTATTGTATTCTTATATTTAACAGGGCCGCAAGGCTGAGGAACAACGTGCTCAACGTTTGTCTGCTGACTTCAATCAATACCGCCACGAAGCTGAACGTCGTTTGGCCGAAAAGGATGAAGAAATCGAATGCATTCGGTAAGTAGTGTTTTATTATATTGTTTGCTACAAATTTCAAATTATTGAATACAAAAAGAAATTGATTTGATTGCTTTAAAAAAAATGTATAACTGAAAATAAATAAGATGTGTTGACTTAATCAACCTTAGACACAAAGTGTTTTGACATGTATCAGAACAAAAAAAATTGCTTTCATAAAACAGAGGAATTATAAAATTTTAAACAATATATAAATTTAAAAATAAATCTATTTATTTATCATATTTTTAATATATTTAAATGTCGGCTTTCTTTAATTTTGAAAACGTCAATCACACAGAGAGAATTTTCTTGTGCGAGTTTTTATGAAATTGTTCAATAAACTAATGAAGTTTAATTTACAAAGATAATGAAAAACTACTTGAACTTATAAAAAAGCTTCATACTTTTTATGAATCTATTTTTAATTTAACTTTTTCATTATGAATATAACAGTTCTAATAAATGAAATGAATTTTTTCATAAAATGTTATGAAAAAATGTATTGAGTTAATGAAAAGTTTTAATGGGCGAATTCCAATCATTTTTCATAGGTCTAATGTAGATATTCATTCATATCATGTAGGTAATTCTATCAGTGCAGTCTGCACTTCGTCCTCTTTTTATACTAATTTAGCGAACAATTTCTCAATATTTGTGAATAAAAACATTTACAAGCACAGAGTTGCATAACAACAATCCTTCTCGATTTATAAAAATCGGGAATGATTAAAATTGTTACTTGAGTGGTTCGGTCATATTTTGCCAAAATTGGAAAAAAGATACGGTTCTTTCACGATATAGGATAAAATACGTCACCCCCAAAAAAAAGTAATGATACAATAAATGTGTATCTACCTTTGAACTTTGAATCAAGTTATGTTAACCGGCGAGGCATTAAAAATTATCCATAAATGCGCTAAATGGGTGTTTTGCAATAAGAAGTTAAGCTATTTCGACAGAAAACCAAATTCTCAAAATATTTTGTGAAGTCATTTTTTGTGTGCAGTGCACGGTTTGGAAGCGAGAAAGTGTTAAATTTCGAATTTCAAAAAATAAATATTGTGAAATGAACACAATTAAAAATATATGTTCTTAACTGGATTTTAATAAAAACCTAGCTTTAACTGTGTTTACCAGTTTCTTATTCAAATTAAATACAGTATCATAACCATTTAAAAAAAAACACATAACGCATTGGTAGTTCTTGCAATGCTTCTGGCAGCTTTTCACACCAAATATGGCAATTTTGCTTGTTCACGTATCCATTCAACCAGAAATGAGCTTCGACGCTGAACACAATTTTCCGATAAAAAAGTGGATCTTCATCCAATTTTGCCAGCGACCATTCACCAAAAGTTCGCAGTTGCGGTAGGTCGTGTGGCTTTAATTCTTGCACCAGCTGCATTTAGTGAAGTAACAGATGCCCAATTGCTGCGAACGGCGCCGAATCGATAATTCACGGTCATTAACAACACTGGCAGATATAGCTGCGATATTTTCCTCTGTCCGCACTCTACGTATGTGTGTTGGTGATTTAATGTCCAATAACGTAAATTTGGTGCGAAATTTAGTCACAAGATTCCGAATAGCAGCCTCCGAAGGTCGCCCAAACTGACCATAAATTGGAAGAAATGCACGATGCACTTTCTAAACCGAGCATGAATTTTGATTATAAAATTCAATAATCTGCAAACGTTGTTCGTTTGTAAGTCGATTCATGGTTAAATTATAGACCAAACTGAACATGTTTAAGAGTAACATGTTACACTAAAACAGCTGAGCTGCCAAAAAACAGTATTGCCAAAATTTATATGATAGAGATAGAAAATTTCGGGTTAAAATTTGTGGTCAAAATTAGCCCAATTTTTCCGTATTTCGTTTTTCCCATGCGTCTTTCAAAGAATATACAAATTTGGTACCATATGAAAGGTATTTGGATGACCTTTCCATTGGTGTACCAAATGTCATAAAAAGTTTTAAACCAAAAAAGTTTCAAAACCTATTTTTACACCCTAAGAACGGGAATGAGCCGGTATGTTTCTAAACAATTTTTTTTTATTATTTGGTCTCCTCTGTAGTATATCTAAACTTTCTCGAAATCTGGAGGAACTGTCCAACAATGGTTAAGGTTTAACTCTAGCTGTATTTTTTACTCGCCCTTAGACATTTGAAATTCTGTGCCGATCATGTTAATTAGTTTTATTGGGTATCTCAATATAAGGGAAAGAACGAGGCTGCACAAAAGATCCAATTTTGATACTAGATATCAAATATTTAACTAGATCATTGTGACATGGCTTCAAGAGAAAAAATATTAAAGGTATTCACTAGGTGTACTATGTGTTGCCTATGATGTATGTTGTATTGTAAAAATAGAGATGGTAAATATATTTTCACTTTGACGAAGATTTTCTGTTGGATTTTCTCTCTGTTAGTACACTAAATAAACATAGGTACAAATGTTGTGTTCTACTATTATCTACTATTGTATATTTATAAATTAAATTTTACCATCTCTATTTTCGATACGACAATACAACATTTAGCACACCCCTTGTAAACAACCTTCCTATACAAATATAAAACCCCACAGAAAATGTTTGTCAAAGTTAAAATAAAATGCTACCATATCTACATCTTTGCATCTTATACAACACCTAGAATACTTTTAATATTAAAAAGAAAACTACTTGATGAAATTTATTATGAAAGAAATCTGTCAATGATTTAGAGATTATACTTCGTATACCCATTTAGAGTTGCATTTTCCTAAAGTCTAAAGAGTTTTAACACGAGTGAAAAATACAGTGTTGCCATGTTTGAAGCCTTTCATCTTTCCCCACCTTTCATCTATCCACTATTCTTTTTCCAAAGAAAGCAACACATGAATAAATAAAAAGAATTTCCTGACTGTTGCTTCTCTTTTGAAAAATATTCGAAAATTTTATAAAAGCAGTTGTACATAATCGTCCACGTCTTTTTAACGTTTAAAGCTACATGATTTATTGATACCTCATTTTAAAGGTATTGTTATCGAGCTATAAATAAATAATTGTAAAATGCATTCTTCCCTAAAATCGCTGTTCGAAATGTTTTCCAAAATACAGTAATTTGAAAGGCAGTTTATGAAAAAAATGTTTCCCTTTAATTTTTTTTTTTCATATTTCAGTTAAAGCACAAAAACAGGAACTAGGGGTTTTAACTGCGGAATTCCTGGGATACATTTCCAATTTTTCTCTTTCCGATTCCCGGGAGTTAAATACTATTAAAAAATGTGACACTATGTGTCTTCACGCACTTTGTACAACTATAATTAAGTTTTTAACTAGGGAATTATCTGGAAATTTAAAGACTTACTTCCCAAATCCCGGAAATTAAAAACTACTTGAAAATACATATTTCTTATGAAAATTTGCTATATAAATTTCTCAAAATCTGAAAACTTTTCTTTTAGAAATGTTGAGGTAAGAATCTGTAGCTGTAAGAATCAAACCTCCGCTCTTCTTACATTCCAAACGTAACAATACCAAGTCATGACCGTTTAGCGATCACATCCAAGTATGGCCTCGAATGTAATGCAGCTAAATTGCAGTTTTCTTTCCTATTAACTTTTCTGTTATTGTATATTATACTCAGAAGTGACAACACTAACAACACAAATATTCTATTTTTAGATTTTTGTTTATTTTTCTAATTTCCTCCGTCTCTATTTCACAATGTTACCAGATTGACGTATGGTTTTTACATTCAGGGTTGACAACTTTTGCGTTTTAAGTTGAGACAACGCCACAGGACAAATTTTATAATGTATTTTAGTACAGTGTTATTTTCACGTCATATAGACAGTCGCAATTAATTTTTAATTAATATGCATTTGACAAATTTTAAGGTTAAGAAGAAGAATACACGTTTTTCTCTAAAAATTATAAACACTATTAATTTTTCAATCAGACTAGACTAGTTTCTGCCTCTTTTTATGGAAAGGCGTCATCAGTGATTTCCTATTTAACTTGTATTATTATTTGTGTATTTATAATTGTCAGATTGTCTATATATGATAAATTTTTCAACAACCTGTAGCTGTAAGAATCAAACCTGCGCTCTTCTTACAATTGTTCGTTTAGTATTAAATGAAGATTATTGATAAAAATCTGTTAAATTTAAATAAATATGGTTGATTTTGTTTTAATTTTTATTAAAAAAATTATAAGTTCAATTTTTTTGTTGTATTCTCGGGACTTTTCGAAAGTATTCAAAAAAGTTTCCCGATTCCCGGGACTTAAAAAAAGTCGGAAATTTAAAAACCTTACTAGCAACCCAAAACTTTGTCGATGTCATATTTATATGACACTTACTTTCCACAAATTGAAGTCGAAAATTTGACTTTGTTTGCTTTTATATGGAATGCGTAATATTTAATTGCTTTACAACTTTTATACAACTGGAACATTATTTCTAATCCAGAACCTACAGCAATTTTTAAGTGCTTTATTTTAAATTCTTAGAAAATCCGGATATAGATTTTCTCCCTGAAAAAAAGAAAGAAAATAAAATAAAACAAAACGTCATTGACAAAGAAATAAAATAACGAAAAACATGTTTTAAAATTGAATTCTAAATTGGTACGGGAAATCAATTAAAATGAAAGTTCATTGTATTATTTATTGGCACAAACTATACGACTAAAAGAAAATAAAATAATGTATAAAAAATGTACACTGAAAAAATACTCACATAAAACAATAAAATCAAAAAATTATTCAAATGAATTTCATTATGAAGTTAATTTTAGGGCAGGGAGTCAAACTTTTATATTTTAAACTTTAAACAGAAACTTCAATAAAAACTGGAAGGATTATTAAATAATTAAACAAACAAAAATATAGTTTAGGGAATTTAAAATAAATTTTAGGGTAAAATTAATATATTCTATTTATTTTTGAGGATTTTTCAAATAATGTAATTTCTGGGGGAATTTTTAGACAAATTCTTTTCTAATTTTCGTTGACAATTTCAAGGACAATAAACATTTTCAATTAACATTGATTAGTATTTCCTCTATTTAGTTGATCACGTTTTTTTTTTTATACAAATTTATTTTAATTTATTTTTTGTATCGATCTATTTGTAACAAAAAAAAAAAATCGATCAAGAAAATGGATTAAAGAACCAATTAGAATACCACTTGGCAGTCTATTTAATGTAGTTAATGCAGCAGGAAGTTAATTGTAATTGTAAAGAAAATTTTTTATATATTTTTAATAAAATTTATAAGGATTTATACACGGAATTTAAAAACGAAAATAAAATAAAAAGGACTTGAAAAAAAAACTGAATGGTATGATGGAAAATGTTTTAGAATAATTTTCGTAAAAGAAAAAAATGTAATAACTATAAATTTTTTAGAAAAAATAATTGTGTTATACAATCACTGAAATTCAGAAAAGCCAGAAACATACGAATCTTTAAATAAAGTTCTAATTTGTTCAACAATTTTGGAGTAATTTTGGATTAAATAAAACAAAAAAGGTGGGTTTGAATTAAAATTTTAACAAACTTAATAAATACTTGATAATATCCTTTAACAGACGTCATAAAACTTTTCTGTATGAAAATAAAATCTTGAGATTGCTTTTATGGTTTTATGAAACTGTCAAGGGAAATACATCAAATTGTTGAAGTTTATCTAAACCATGATGGAAATATTACTAAAGTGTTTCTGTTTTTCTCTAAATTTTGATGGATTCCTTTTATAGATTTTCATCTCAGTGATACAAATATATAAGAAGTCACTGCCAACATACAGCAAATAAATAACGACAAATAACGCCATTGAACGTCAAGCAATTGAGGAACGATTGAACGAGGAATATAAAGCATATAGCCCCTTATCAGCTGCTGCATAACAATAGAATTCTTGAAATTTTCAGTTGTCTTTTTAGCAGAAAAACAAAATTTATTTTGTACTACAACAATTGTAGTACAATTGTTTTTTGTAGTTTTTAAGCACACAAACATTTAGAATTGTATTGAAAATCGTACCCAAAACACTTAAGAAAACTACAATTTTGCTAACCCATACACTCTCGCCCAGACACATCGATCACACACACATTTACCCTTTTGTGTACATTGCATTAGACCCCTCTCCTCCACTTTGTTTAACTGTTTAAACCAGAACAAGTACATTACCCATAGAATATGGCTCTTACCTATGTGCGTCCCCCGCGTGTACGTCATATGCACCATACATATGAAGACAACTATGGCTACACTATGAATTTCTATCAGCCTATGATGGACTACTTAGATGCAAAAACTAAAAATTTGCAGGTAAATCCACCACACTTACCGTGGACTAGTGAACGCGGTCTCAAGCAATACAGAGCCTCAAACACTGTACGCCGTTACAATACTGACGAAGTTCTACGTCTATCGCGTGCAGTTGCTGCTAGGGCTGATGAGATTTTATTAGATTTTCGCGTTAAGAAACGATCACCGTTCAGTGTTATTAAGTTAGCTGACGCAGCGCGTGTTAACAGGCATATTGCTCCGGATACGATTGTAGATAGATCGCGTGAACGTCGCCTACGTCGCCAACGAGAATTAGAGGATTTAATAAAGCAAGACACCATTAAGTTACTCGGTCGCATTAAAAAAATGGAATTGGATACCGGTGAAATGTCGAAAGAATTTAAGCGTCAAATACGCGGAAAATCCGCGAGTGCTATTGCGCAAGCTTTACTTTCCGAATCTGAGCGTAGTATGAAACAAACCAGAAGGGACGAAGAAGAGTTTATGTCTCAAGCCATGGTGCGTTCCAGCCGTGCTGCTTCGCGTATACGTTCTTCGTCACCCGATGGAGGTCGTATTTCACAACATACGTATCATTTGGAATTTATGGATGATCGTATGGTTGATAAACTCGATCATAGAGTATCATCCTCATTGCATAATGTCAAACGCCAATTGTCTTCATTGAATCAAAAAACAGTTGAATTTTATGCTGATTCCAGGTGCGATTTAGTTGATAAGTGTTGGATTTGTCGTAAAGTAATGCGTACTCATCCAAAAATCAAGGATTATAGTTATTTATATTGGCACTAACCATAAAACACGAACTTAAAATTATATGGCGTTTACCAGCTCAGGGGGGGAAGAGGATTTATTGTCAATATAAAACGGTGTAATAAAAATTAAAGCCTCAATAATTTCACCACTAAGTTAAAGACGACCATTACACCGAATGTATTTACACATTTTTTCGGAATTTAATTGTATGGCCTATGGAAATGTCTCATTGTACAAATTGGCGATAACAGCGCAAAGACTCACTGGTGGTTGTTTAGCAGTTTTTTTTATTAAAAAAGAGCATAATTGGTCCATCAATTTAAAAATTAATAGTGATAATGTAAGGACACCTCTAACCACATAGAAAAATTTAGCTATTTGCCAACTGAAATTCGGTTACTACTACTGAAATTGTTTGGTACTACTAAATATTGGGTTTTACAACAAAATTTGGTTAATATAACTGAATCTTAGTTGCAACACCCAAAATGTTCATAAATAACGTCTTGATATGGTTTTACTAATCAAACTATTTGGTTGTTTCCACTTAAATGCACTTTTCCATTTGGTTGGCATTTTATTTTCTGTGTGTACATTATAAATAGAAAATAGTTCGTTTTAGCCAAGCATTATTATAAGGAGTGAGTTCGAAAAAAAACCCTACCCACATTTTCAGTTACAACTGATTTTGTATATGACACTGAACTTTTTTTATTATCAAATTATCTTGATCTCCAAATTATGTGTGCAAAATGTTTACAAATGGAATCTGAACAAAAGTGAGTAATATAGGTTTTTGTTGGCATCTTTAGTATCCAATTGCTAGGAGCAGACCAATTCCAGTACAAAAGAAAATTGACAATATTAAGAACTGGTTTGTAGGCTTTTAAAAAAAATTTAAAAAGAATCTTTAGCCCTTCACAACCGACGTTTTGTTTGTGGATATATTTTAATTTGGACTTCAGCTTCTTGTTTGGGGTCCTACCACCAATAAATAGTTCCAAAAATCGAATTTCTGAAACTCAGCCCATTTTTACCACTAAAACATTCGATTATCCAAAAATGCTTTGTATAATTTTGTTCTGGTCATTAGATGAAGCTAAATTTTAAGTTTCTAGCTTTGCTAGTTTAGGAGATACGCCAAACGACCATTTTTTCGTAGATATAGCTGATTAACAAAATCGGACTTTGTTAACAAATATTGCTACTATATTTCCTAATGAACATATTAAAACAAAAATTTAAAGTTTTGTTGTTAAGACTAATTGATTGTTCTAAATTCTGGACAACTATTAGCCGATTAGGCTAATATTTTGTACACATAAACCGACGAATTTTTGATAAAAAAAAAGTTCACTTTCAAACTAAAAAAAGTTATAAGTGATAATAAGTGTCGGAAATTGTTCGATCTTACTCCTTAAAACAATTTGTTTGGACAATTTATAAGTTTCCCCATATTTTTACTGATAACTTTTGAAGCGCTGGACCAATTTTGGTAATTTGTAATACTAAACTTCTTGGAAGGATAACAAACAATTTGATTTAAAACAATTAGTTTCCCTTAAATTTTTGCCTTGTTATCACTATTTTAACATAGAGACATCTTAAGAGCCTTTATCGTATCGGAAGGTCCAATTTTATTTTGCGTTGCCCTGTTTCATTTGTTATATACAGTGTTTTAGGTTCTGTAGCCAATTTATGTAGGTGTTTAAAAAAATTTCTTTACGTGCCAAAAAATTTATTATTTCTCCCTTCCCTAAACCTTTTAAATACCCTTGTCCCTATCATTATTACCAAATTTAACATTCAGAAAATATTTGTCTAAATATTTTCTACATGAAATACAAGCAAATATGTATGTATTGTGTTAATAAAAAATTAAATCTTACAGTTGTTAATTTTTTCAATTTAATTTATATATTTTGAATGAAGAATTTGTTTTCAGTTAAAAAAAAAAGAAAAAAATCAATTTACAAAAAAAAATGTTTTATGCAGGCGTCTTTCATTGTATTTTTTGGGTTGTTCATAGTTATTTTTAAATTTATATGCTTAGGAGTGTGTTAAAATGTTTTTCATCATTTCTGTGTTTCTTTCTTAACTTGTAGACTAATTTATTTTCGTATATTGCGGTGCAAATTTTCTAAACAGACATGGTCATTGCAATTAACTCATAATTTCATAGTTTTGCAATGAAATAGACAATTTTGATAGATTTTTATGTCCTAGTTATATGTAAAAATTCGAAATTTTACATGTGTCTTATAAATTACTAAGGGCGAGTAATTTTTCTACACCCAGAAAACAGACTCGGTCGTGGCTTCCGCATTTGTTGCCAAAAAACAAACAAAAAACAGCAATAAAATTTGTAAATTCAAACACAATCTTTTCAAATTAAAATTTATTTGCAACAATTTTATTTTTTTTTTTTTGAAATGCTTGTAAATTGTAGTTTTATATTTACAAATTCTTTAAAAACAAAAATTCAAAATTACAAAAATATCAACAAAAGGGTGTTTGTATTTACAAATCTCCATTGTTGGTGCCAATTTAAAAAACTGTTTTTGTATTTACAAAAAATTACATTATGACACTTGTTTAAAATTTTTGTTTACTTGAGTACTTTAAGATTTTGTGCAAATAAATCTATATTTCTTTAAGTTTAGACGTGTTTTCATATAAAAATTTTGTAACTTTTCACAGCTTTTTTAAGCCACGAACGTGCAGTTGAGCACTTAAAAAAATGGATGCACTATAATTGTTTGTTATCCAAATCATATCCAAGTTTAATTTAAATTTGCGGGTTCACCACTCTGTAGTTTCCTTGTTAGTTATTTTTCAATAAATTTTTTTAGTTTTGGTCAGTTTTGGAAAGAAGAATAGTTGAGATATTTCAAAAATTGTCTACACCTGTTGAAACTGACTTTAAATGCATTTTATTTCTCAAGATTTTTTGAATTGTGAATTGTTTGGACTGGGTTAGGTAGACTATACTTAAAAATTATGATATGCAAAGTTTCACGTTGAAAAGTCTTCACCTGAAGAATTGATGGCCATTTAAAAGACGAAAAATTAAAAAAAATTACTTGAAACTTACAGTAGTTTTTTCATTAATTTTATTTTTTGAACAGTTTTTAATTTTCAGATCTAAACCAATAGAAAATGGAGTCTCAAGACTTAGGAAATGCATTCACTACAAAAGTAATTTCCATATATTTGCTTGGTGAAAAGTTGTATGGTGGCTTACAAATGAAAACAAAATTTTTCAATTTCCGCCGTTTTTATCAACAGATTCTGTTTTGCTATTCCTATATTACTAATATTTAGTAATAAAAATCTGCTAATTTTAGCAGTTTTTTTTTTTTTGCAACGTCAGTAGTTTTAACAAAAAAATGTTACTAATTTTTTTCTATCAGTGAGGAATTAAGTTTTGAGACAGTATTTAAAAAACGGTGTAATTTTGTACCATTTGAGGTATATCTAGTTGATGTCAGCGCACCTATAACGGAATACGAACATCACAAACTATAAGGATTAGCAGTTTTTCGAAACACATTTAACTTTGTGGCAACTAAAGCTCTAAATCAATTCCGCCAAAACCTATATCACATAAAAGATTTTCACCAGCTTAATACTAGAAACGAAAAGGCATCAAATAATTGTTTGGTTTAAATTTTCTGAAGCAAACAAAATTTTCAAAACCTTAAAAAACATCCTTATATAAAATTTTTAATTTTGCAAATTTAAAAGTATTTAATATGATTTCCTGCAAATAGATTACCCTAAATCGAATTAAATATCATAGAACCGGCAAAAAAGTCGTGTTTTCCAAAATAATTGCGATTTTCTTTTAACTTCTAATATATGATTGGAAAGGCATCAACAAATGTTAGAGACTTTAAATTTTATGGAGCAAACAAAATTTTCATAACCTCAAAAAGCATCCTTATATAAAATTTTTAATTTCGTTAATTTAAAAGAAGTTAATATGATTTCCTGCAATGAAGTAACCCCAAAGACAATTAAATATCATAAAACTTTTCAAAATACCGATTGCTAAATAATAGCAAAAAAGTTCTATTTTAAAAAATAAAATAAGCTTAATGTTTTATCACGAAATAAGCTAAAAAAAAAGATCTACCAAATATAGCTTAAAAACCTTCATAATTTCATTACAACAACTTGTATTTAGTCCAAATAGTTCTATCCTTTCAAATAAAAAAAAAGTTTTAGATTATTTTTGGTTGCCCTAATAATAACCTTTAATCACATTTTTTATATATATTTTTAATATAGATATAATAATACAAACTTGCCCAATATTATTTACATCTTCAGACTAGATTGTAAAACACGTGCTTTACCAACGTTACAAACGGATTCATGAATCCGGCATTGACGGTACGAAATCGGACCGGAATTGACGTATCCGTCGAAGCTTGTACGAAAACGGACCGTTAACGTACAGTAAAATTGGATTACTCAAATTTCCGAAAATTATCAGTTTTAACTCCGTTTTGCTACTACACCGATTTTCATCAGTTAAAACTCCGTTACAACTGTTATCATTTTTCTTTCGGTATTACCGGAGTGTGTTTTGTTTAAAAAAATCAAACAGTTTTATTTATTAATATTATATATATATAAAAAGAAGTGTACATTTTGATTGTCACTCCATAACTCGAGAACGGCTGCAGAAAATAAAAATGGCTGTATACGTTTTGTAGAACATGCAATGAGGATGGTTTAAAAAAAAAAATCCTTTAAAATATTTTCGTTTGGTCCAGATGTGGTGATTTTTCTGAACATTAGTAATTTTCATCTATCTATATATATAAAAAGAAGTGTACATTTTGATTGTCACTCCATAACTCGAGAACGGCTGCATAATATAAAAAATGGCTGAATACGTATTTAAGATTTTTACTGGTAATTTTTTGGTTATTTTTAAATGTACCACTTTTTTAACATTTAAAAATAAAACCAAACTTTTGTTTAAAATTAAAAAAAGGAGAAATCATTTAGATAAAATAAATAAAAAAAAATAAAAATGGACCATTTAAAAAAAAAAAACGGTACGAATACGGACCATATACGGTATATTAAAAACGGAGTCCACTCCGTTTTTAAAATAAATGACGGACAGTTTACGGTACGTTTTGAACGTACACTCAATTCGTACACTCCGTTTTATATACAGCATGACGGTACGAAAACGGTCCGTTTTAGCGTGCTTTATACTGTTTCGAATCCGTATTCGATGTTCCTTTTATTCAGTTTTCCGGTCCGTATACTGATCCGGAAAACGGTACGGAAACGGACTTCGGATCCGTATATGCTGTACCGAAAACGGCACATAAACGGACCGGATTGTTTGCTGGGAATACATTAGGATATAAAGGGTCCGCCAAATAACTTTTTTTTTTGAACTCCTGAACCAATTGGACTTTGTATGGCGTCATACCAAGGTCTTTATGCAAAATTCGTCAATGATGTCTCCGAAATGTTCAATTGTTGAGAACGACGGTGAATTGATGTTGATGGCGCTTCACGCACACTTTCTGCCACAGCAGCAATATTCTCGGGTGTACGCACTGTTTTGGCTTTTCACACTTTGGTTTATCGATGAGGATGCCAGTTTCTTTCACTTTTTTATCAAGATAACGAACATACGGACCATATTCGTTCAGCGGAAGAATAATTAATTATCTGTCAAATCAGACATAGCTAAGTGTTACCATTCACGAAATAAGCACTAGTCGAAAAAAAAAACTTTAGATGGCGGACCCTTTAGAAAAAATATAAATATATAACCAAACAATAAATACATTGAGGGCATTCATAATAAGTTCGTATATTTCGTATAAGTACACAGTGCTTATTTGAAGATGCGTCCCTTTACTATTGTTTCCGAGTTTTTAATATTATTCTTAAATTGAATCGTCGATTTTACAGAACATTCCGTTTTTAACAATGAATTTTTTAATTTACTGTTTCTAATATATTGAACATAAATAGAATAGTTAAAAAACTTTTTAAAATAACCGAAAACAACAACGCACAAAAACCCGGTTTAAAAAACCGACTTGATCACCCTAGTACGTATAAATTTAAAGACTTTTTTAGAAAATGTTTGAATTTTCCAAATGCAATTTTTGTTATATTTTGGATGGACGAAAGATTGTTATTTTGCGATAAAAAGAATAATGTTCA
Organism: Delia radicum; assembly: GCA_021234595.1. Lineage (NCBI taxonomy): Eukaryota > Metazoa > Arthropoda > Insecta > Diptera > Anthomyiidae > Delia > Delia radicum. The sequence continues at coordinate 148,066,165 of CM037853.1, read as the reverse complement.
ATATTAGAGATAACAAATTTTTCAATAGCTCTACAAAATTTATATTTCGTGTAGATATGCCTTTAGACTATCGACTTATTTATACACATTATGATTATTAATTGGATTCAAATTAAATTTATATTCAAATTTAAAAGTGCAAATCTTCTTAATTAGTCAAAAAAATATTGACAGAAGCAACAAATTATTGAAATACATATTAATGTTAAAAATTAACATCTGTTGGCATAATTTTGTTATTAAACATATTAAAATATAAGCGAAAACCAACAATAATTAAAAAAAAAAAAACATTAAAATAATTAGAGCATTATCGTGAAAACTTTTTACAAACCGAAATTGTTAAAAACTTATACAGAAAAAATAAATTAATCAAATTTCTATGCAAACCAATGTTTCATTGAAAATTAGGAATTTACAAAGTTTTTATATTTCTATGAAAATAATTAAAATCATTGTTTGATAATGTCCTTCAAAAAACAAATTGCAATAATGCTTAAGAAAAAAAAAAACAAACAGCTAAATAAATATATTTAAAAACCAAATACAATTGAAAATTGTCAAGTGAAAAATGTATTTAAAAATCGTCTAATATGACAGACAACAAATTTTTGCGTAAACATAACGAAAATTATAAGAAATCCCTCCACCTACTGCATATAAAGCAAAAACTATCCAAAGTTTCCTTGTGTTTCTCATATTGTTGCCAAGTTTTTAAGATTAAGTAATTCAAAAACAAGAAAAGTAGACATATAATCTTAAAATGAAAATAATTTTAAATATTATGCAAAAAAAAAATATATAATAATGAAAATGTTTACAAAAACAGAAAGAAAAAAAGTATTCAACAATTTGTTGATAGCAGTTTATTAGTATGTTGTATTAAATTTAGTATATTTCGTTTTACTTGCAACGACTAAAATTAGCCATAAATTCTTTTAACCTGAATATATCAAATACCTTAATTTTAAGATTTTTCTGTATTTTTTTTTATATTCGTTTGAGATGATAAAAAAAAGGGTATTTTTAGTTTTTACATACTCAATAATTGCATACCAAACAAAAAATCACCCAATGCAATTAGTCATTCTGTCAAATTGCTTAAATGTTTAAACATATGAGTCATATATTGTACTTGGTTATTGTAAATGAAAATTACATTTAGATCATGTTTATTATTGATCCGAGGGACATATTTATAGATCAATGTATATTTTGTGTAAATGTTGTAATTTGTGACAAGATCATGTCACTTGACATTACATTGTAATGTTTTCAGTAATACCTTATGATTAATCAGGTAAATTTTAAATAGAAATATATTAGAGCCAATTAAACTTTATTATTTGAATGCTGTCTCATTACACGAATGAAGGCACATTTACGGCGATAAAAGAGTTTTCTTTTAAGCACAAATATGAAAATTAAGCTATTTCGTTAGCTAATTATTGGTTTGACCTATATGCCAAAAAGTCGGTATCGATAAAAACAATTGGGAAGCTTTACACTGATTTTTCTTAAAATCTACATGATAAAAATTTGTTTTATGCGGTATATACTCTAAACAAAAATATAAATTTTGTACTTTTATGTTAATTAAAACAAAAGTTAAGTTTTTGCGAAAAAAAAAAAAATATTTTATTTACTGCACCGTCATGCATTTTGAAGCCTAAATGCAGTTCTTTTTTTTTGTGTTGATTTTCTTTCGTTGTTTTGGTAATGCAGCCAAAGAACAATGGAGTAAATTGCAGAAAAACAATTATGAAGTATACATGTACACAACATGTTTTGTTTCAAAACACGTCCAAAATACCTCCGGAGGAAACATTCCCAGCAAAACTTTGGTAATGGGTGCGATAAAGTAATGCATTACCTTGTAATGTGTACTCCTTACCTGTATCATTATTTTCCAACAAGAAGTAATGAGTTACCGATAATTGAACACTCATGGATTTCCTTGTAATGAGACCTCATTACCTTTTACATTACTTCAAAACATAAAATAATGACTTACCGATCATCAACAACATAATGCATGAATTATAAACGTAAAGTAATTATATATATATATTTTTGAAAATCTATTTATAGACACATTACTTTGTGATTTTTTGTAAGCATGAGGGTAAGGTGTATATTTTTGATATCACGAACGAAAACACGAAGCACAACAACTCATCTACATTTTAAGCAATAAAATATTATATGTATCGATAGCTCAGTTGGTAGAGTTCTCGCCTAACTAATTGTTAAATACCAGAGACCCCAGGTTCAAATACCAGCATGACCACGTTATTTATTTAATAAAAAAAAGTTATTTATTTAATTAAAAAAAAAATATCTGTAAAAAGAATTTTTTATGCATTTTTTTTTTATGAAAATCTATTTATAGACACATTACTTTTCCCCACCATGTAACCATATAAGTAACCAGTTAATTTACTCTCTACAAGGTAATGAGTTACTTTGAGGCTCATCGCCTGTAAAATTCATCAGTGAAGTCACGTGTAAAGTAATGCATGAAGCCCTATGGCGATACATTACTTTACATATGATTTGGTAATGTGTGGTTTTGCTGGGTTGTGAAATGCTTTTCTTCAGTTTATGATTAAACAAAATTTTTTGTTTTAACTTTTGTATTTTATAGCAAACTGCCATCGAAATTTTTTATTTTTGTATACAAAATTTATGGCACAAAACAATTTTTATTCAACGTTAAAATTGCGGATATAAAGAAAATTCGATTCTGAATATCTCAGATTTAACACAGGATATCGAGAACCTGGTCTCAGAATTATAAAAAAGATATTTGTAATATACGCAAGACATATATGACTCATTTTTTTAAAGGTTTAAACAAACAGTAAGCTGACGATTTTGCGCGCATTTAAAATTTAGATATCATAAAAATATGCAGCTCGTTTAAAGTTGAAAAAATATTATCTAATTCTCAGATTTTATCAGATACAATTTCTTTTATTAATATAAATTTTTAAAATTGTTTGTTAAATTATTGAACCTTTGAGTTTAATAAATGGAACTTTTGGTATTTGGAAAAAAAAACGTTAAGACATTCACAAGGTGTACTAAGTTTTGTACTTGTTGTGTTGTCCTAAGTTAAAATATATATGGTAAAGTTTTTTTCACTTTGACAAAGATTTTCTGTTGGGTTTTCTCTTTGTTAGCATAGGACACTTAACATAGGTTCAAATATTTGATCGTACGATTATTTATTATTGAATAATTTAAATTCAATTGAAGGGCTTATTGTAAAAACTTGATAAACCACATTTATTGTTTTGTGGATTTTCGCTGGTTTCTAGACATCCATTGATTAATATTAAATATAAGTCTTGCTTAAACACTTATTGCAAGTACCTAGAGTATAAACGTCCTGCAAAAGTCAAATTTTTTGCATCTTTTTAACCATTAAAAGTCAAAAACAAACCAAAAACAAAGTGTGGCTTATCAAGTTTTTACAATAAGCCCTTCAATTGTACCATCTATATTTTCGATACGACAATACAACATATAGTACACCCCTTGTGAATGCTCTTATAATTAAAAAAATTTAATAATGTATTCATAAAATGCACTTGTATATGTTATATTGTAAAAATAGAGATGGTAAAATTTTATTTTTAATTTGACAAAGATTTTGGGTTTTTGGGTTGGGGGTTCTCTTTGTTAGCACACTTGAACATAGTACACTAAACATATACCTCATGTATACTACAACCATAAATTTGTAGTTTTTGAAAACTTCTGGATTTTGCTTACAAATTTGTATGGAATTTGAAAAATAAATACAAGTAGTTTTTAAAAACTACTAGTTTTTGGTTGTAGTGTAAATGTAGTAATAGGTACAAATGTTGTATCGTACTTCTCGTATTATCTATTGTTGTATATTTTTAAATAAAGTTTTGCCATCTCTATTTTCAATACGAATATACAACACATACAACATTTAGTACACCGCTTGTTGGACCACCTTAATGAACACCAATTTTTGAAAATTAGAGATAATACTTTTACAATTAAAGTTCGCTAGCTCTACGTAATTTCCGTCGTGCTGCCTCTTAGAGGACCGGAAACTAAGTCCTGGTTCAGACACGGCAATTATAATTGCGCAATTTTTCTTCAATTCTCCTTTGAAATTGCTTTTGTGTTAACACAGGAAAAGTTTGTTTCACCAATTTTCGTATATCAACCTGCAGTGTTGAAAATTGCGGATGACAAAACAAAACGGAATTGGAGTACGGGCAAGTCTGTACCCCCTTCCATTCTCTTTTCCTCCCTCTTCTATAAACTCAAGAATTGCGCACGTATAATTGCCGTGTGTGAACCTGGTCTAAGAGACTCGTTTTTTCGCTGCCAAATCTACAAAATAAAAGTTAAAAAAGATGAGAGACTCATTTTGGAGCTGCCCAATCTCAATTATAGAGATTAAGAATTGGGGTCAAATATGACCCATTATTTGGTTTTTGCAATATTTACGTTTTTCTTATGTAACCAAATAAAAATTTAGTATCAGGTGCAAAGAAAGACACATTTAATTGTACATAAAGGTTTATTCACGCGTTATCCACCCATGTCCATCCTTATCTACTATTTCACAGTATTAATGATACGAAATGTCATTTTCAATAGAGAACTTACAATAGTTTCACAATTCGTATCACCAATACTGGGAAATAGTAGATATGGGTGGGCAGGGGTGGATGGCGTGGTGCCAATTTATGTACATAAATATCTGTTAAATTAAAATAGGTAAGTGTTTTTGTATATTTTTTTTTTTTATAAGCCAAATAATTCGTCAAATGCATCGGAAATCTTCAGATTTTTTTGAATTAAACAAATCAATCAATTTCTTTTATACTGTGTTTCCACTTACGTGTTTTGAGAAAATTACGTGTTTTGGTGAACAAAAATGTATGGAAAAACATGTACAAAACATGTTTTGCTTCAAAACACGTCCAAACCACCTCCGGAGGAAACATTGTGAAATGATTTTCTTCAGTTTATGATTAAACTAATTTTTTTGTTTTAACTTTTGTATTATATAGCAAACAAACTGCCATCGAAATCGAACAATTGAATGCTCGTGTTGTTGAAGCCGAAACACGCTTGAAGACCGAAGTCCAACGCATCAAGAAGAAGTTGCAAATCCAAATCACCGAATTGGAAATGTCCTTGGATGTTGCCAACAAGACTAACATTGACTTGCAAAAGGTTATTAAGAAGCAATCTTTACAATTGACTGAATTGCAAGCTCACTACGAAGATGTTCAACGTCAATTGCAATCTACTTTGGATCAATATGGTGTTGCTCAACGTCGTTTGGCTGGTTTGAATGGTGAATTGGATGAAGTACGTTCCCAATTGGATAGCGTACAACGTTCTAAGCGCACCGTTGAATTGCAATTCGAAGAAGCCCAAACCCGCATCAATGAATTGCATGTTAGCAATGTTAACTTGGTATCTATTAAATCGAAATTGGAACAAGAATTGACTGTTGTTGCTTCCGATTATGAAGAAGTAACCAAGGAATTGCGTATCAGTGACGAACGTTTCCAAAAGGTTCAAGTAAGTAAAATGTGATAAAATGCTGAAATAAATTGGTATTTTATAAAATCTTTTTCAATTAACTTAAAGGTTGAACTTAAACACACTATTGAAATGGTCCATGAAGAACAAGAACGTATTGTTAAATTGGAAACCATTAAGAAATCTTTGGAAGTCGAAGTTAAGGTAAGATCGAATGAGATTTTCCTTTTTTAGTTTATATAAATTGTTCAAATCTTATTTGTGTTTTTTTAGAACTTGTCTATCCGTTTGGAAGAAGTTGAATTGAATGCTGTTGCTGGTAGCAAGCGTATCATCAGCAAATTGGAAGCCCGCGTTCGTGATTTGGAACTTGAATTGGAAGAAGAGAAGAGAAGACACGCTGAAACCATCAAGATCTTGAGAAAGAAGGAACGTACCGTTAAGGAAGTTATGGTACAATGCGAAGAAGATCAAAAGAACATTATTTTATTGCAAGAAGCTTTAGACAAAGCCGTCTCCAAGGTTAATCTCTTCAAACGTCAATTGAATGAACAAGTAGGTTTTATTAAAATTACATAAAATTCTAAAACAAGTTATGCTTATATCTATTCTTTTTTTTCAATTCTTTTTAGGAGGGTATGTCTCAACAATCTGTAACCCGCGTACGTCGTTTCCAACGTGAATTGGAAGCTGCTGAAGATCGTGCCGACTGTGCTGAAGTCAACTTGAACATGATCCGTGCCAAGCACCGCACTTTCGTCACCACCTCCACTGTTCCCGGCTCCCAAGTTTACATTCAAGAAACAACAAGAACGATCAGCGAATAAACTATTTTTTTACCTTAAAGAGAATTTTTAAATCCTTGAAAATCGCTTTATCATAAAACTCTATCAAGTTTTTATATTACATAATATATTTTTATAAAAAAAAAAAAAACAAATACCATCAAAACACTTCATTTAACACCTGAAGTTATGAAAACAATTGTATTTTAATTTAATTTTAATCAAAAAAATGAACAACAAATAAAATTTTAAATTTAAGAATTATAAAATAAAACAACCACTTAAAAAGAACTTACACAGTTTTGTTAACATTTAATTTAAACAAATAAATACATTTATTTAAATTTCAAAAACGCTTTCAAAAACATCAGTGAGCGTAAAAAAACACGAAAGAAAATTTATCATTTTTAGTTTTATTTTTAAGGTTTTTATACACAAGATTTACAATTTTTTGGGATTCAAAATTTTTAAAATGAAATAACTTTGTATTTTCCAAATTATTAATAAAAAAAAAAAATATTCAAATCAAAACATAAATTGAAAACGTTTTAACTTATTATATAAAAAAAAACATCTTAAAGTTTTCAATTTGTTGTTTTTTTGTCTTAAAAAGCCCTTATCAACATTTTACGTCTCCATAACTCTATATTATTGTGTAGTTTTGTAATAATTAAACACATTTATTAATATTTTTACTTGAATGCATAATATCATGATCAGGGGCAACCAGAAATATGCTGTATCATGTTTTTTTCCTATGCGTCGTATTGAAAAGTGAATAAGACATGTATCCGTTTCAGAATAATTATCGAATTCTGGCATCGATTTGTTAGAGCATATTTTTGCACATATTGCTCTTAATACCATATTTTTGAATATTTTGATCTTTAGAGCATATTTGTAATAAAAAAATCTTATTTTTTTGGCATATTTTAGTAGTTTCTAGAACAAGCCTGTATTTTAAGAGCATTTTTTTTACTTTTTTTTTGTTTTTCCTATTTTTTTTCTTCGAAAAAATTTTTTTTTTGAATTTTTTAATTCAATATTTTCTGTGGTTTGTAACATCAATTTCGGATATTCAATAATTTTTTTCCTATTTTTGAGTTTACTGTTTTAAGAATATACAGATAATGCTATAATTAATCATTAATTTCATTTTTGTTAGCAACTGAAATAAATTTCACAAAATTTACATTGACTTTAATAAACAATACATTTTGAAATATATTTTTAAAGAAAAATCTATTTTTAAGTGCATATTTTTTAAATTTTAGGAGCATATTTTCCATTTTTTGATTATTTTTTATGGGCATAAAATGGATGTTTTAGAACATATTTCTGGTTGCCCTGATCATGATCATTTTTACTATTAACATCATAATCATTGTATTTTGCTCTCACTTAGTAATATTTTTTTGCTTTAGTTTATAATGTGTTCATATCATATTTTTATTGAATCAAATTAATTATAAAAAAAAAAAATTATATATAAAAATAATAAATCATATTATCATGTAACATATATATAACAAAATTCATTTAATTTTATTAATTATTTATGCAACGATAACAATCTTATAAAATAGTGCCCTCTCTACGCTGAACCAAAAATAGCGGTGAAATCAACTAAATAACATGTTAAATTGATGAATGGGTGATCACTATACAATCAACAAAACCTGACCGTCATTTTAACAAAATAACAATTAACAAACTATTTGTTGATTGTTATTTTGACGAAATATCGTCAAATGTATTAACAGAAATTAGTTATTTTAACATATTTATTTAATCAAATTGAATAATTATTTAACAATGCGCTTTATACAATTCAACAATGCTATTTATTTAATCTATTTGTATTTTGCCGACTTGTTATTAATTTTTAATTTTATACTTTTTTTTTCATTTATATTTCATAAATTTTAATTTTTAATAATATACATCTTTAGTTGGTATATTAAAAAAATAATAAAATTAAAAATAATAACGTAGTACGTACCCAAACCCTAATTTTTAAAACACATGAAACATTTACCTTTACAAAACACAATCATTTATTTAATATTTAAATTAATAATTAATTACATTTTTTATATTTATATAAATAGTTTTCTTCACAATTACAGATGAAAGTTTACAATTTATATAAAACAGTATGAAATTATATAAATTAATTTAAAAATAATTAATAAACATACATTTAACTAGCCACTATAATTCACTGAGTTTAATAATTCACAATTCTTTCGTAAAAACCCATTTAACATAATTTTATTAATTTTTACAAATTTTACAAATGGCTTTCACACTCTAACACAAGTATTGACGCCATACACTAAAAACAGCATTTACAAAATTCACATGAATTTGAATAAAATAGTTGTTGTTTTAACAAGAAAGTTTGTCAAAAGTTAACAAAAATTTTATGTTGATTTCACTTACGACTTTTGGTTCAGTGTATTAAGCTCAATAATTGAAATCACTACTAGCAAGAACAGTGACGGTCATATGGACGTCAAGGAGTAGGACAAAGTTTCTATCATTTTCTTAAGGGCAATGTGAAAAAAGTGATGGAAACATTGTGTACGTGTGATTTTGCATCTCCCTCTAATTTATAAATTCATAAGTTAGAGGAGGATGCAAGATTTGCATGTGTTAGTTTCGGTCATCCATTTCTTGTAGGGATGCTATTCACCCCTGCCAACCAATATATACTGTTTCCCAGTATCAATGGTACGAAATGTCATTTTCAAAAGAGAATTTACAATAAATTGACAATTCGTATCACCAATAGGGGGAAATACCCTACAACCCAGCAAGTTTCGGTCATCCATTTATTGTAGGGAAGAAATGGATGACCGAAACTAACACATGCAAATCTTGCATCTTCCTCTATCTTATGAATTATAAATTAGAGGAAGATGCAAAATCACACGTACACAATGTTTCCATCACTTTTTTCACATTGCCCTTAAGAAAATGATAGAAACTTTGTTCTGCGCATTGATGGATATTTCCATCAACAGTGATAGTCATTTGACCGGTCATATGACCGTCACTGTTCTTGCTGGATAGTAGATATGCGCCCTACAAGAAATGGATGACCGAAACTAACACATGCAAATCTTGCATCTTCCTCTAACTTATGAATTTATAAATTAGAGGGAGATGCAAAATCACACGTACACAAAGTTTCCATCACTTTTTTCATATTGCCCTTAAGAAAATGATAGAAACTTTGTTCTACGCATTGATGGATATTTCCATCAGCAGTTTCGGTCATTTGACCGGTCATATGACCGTCACTGTTCTTGCTGGGCGTGGATATCCATCTCCAGTGGAATACGCCCCTAATGCAGCATTATTCCACTAGTGGTATTTTTGGCGTGTTTTCAAACAAAACATGTTTTGTACATGTTTTCCCATATATTTTTTCTCACCAAAATACATGTTTTGCTCAAAACATGTAAGTGGAAACACAATATAAAGCTACATTTACATTTACAACCCAGTGTAGAAAAGCATTACCATATAAGTGGTTATATATATACATATTTTGTAATGGCAAGTTGGTGGCCGCCATATAGGTAACAGCTCTAACCACTGAGCTAATGAGACATATAATACTTGATAGTTTAAAATGTACCCCGTCAGAAATTATCAGTGTTACAAAAAATCAAGCACTGGTATACCACTGGCTAACAGAGGAATTGTAAATATAGTACTTACAGAACACTTGTTTAAGACGCTTTACCCGTGTTTCCAAAAAGCATTTTGCCAGTATTTGTTTTACAATATTTTCAGTGGTCTGTAAAAAAGTCGTTGTCAAAGAATTGGTTGAGAATTGGTTAACGAAATGCACATTTATTAATGAAACAAAACATTAATTAATAAAAATCAAAAGTTAAAGTAAATATTGCCTCATTTGTATAAAATATAAAAGCATACACAGTAAATTTTTCAAGGATATAACTGTTATAAGTTTTATAATAAAAAAGTTAATTTATATCTATTATGAACAATTTTTTTTTTTTGATGATATATATTTATTAGAGTTCGTTTTCAAATTTTTTTTATATTTTGATTTCTGGATATTATCACTTTTTAGAAGGTTTTTGTATCAATAAAAATAATGGCATATTTTTTACATCTGAGAAAAAATGGTCCAAAAGTTTTAATTTTGTAGTTACCCGTTCAAAAGTTATTAAAGTTTAAAAATTTAATTTTTTAGTGAATACAAAATAATTTATTGGTTTATATAATAATTTATTGGATTTGAGTCGCCTATAGGCACGGGAAGGAGTTGGAATTAAAAAAAAAAAAATACGCCAATATTTTTATTGATACAAAAACCTTCTAAAAAGTGATAATATCCAAAAATCAATTTTTCAAATTAACTCCAATATTTATACCCAATCAAAACTTGAGTTTCTTGTGGTGGTGGATTAGAATGAGGCTAAAAAGATGACCTAGTTGCTTAGGTGGAAAGTGCGGCACTCCCTCTAGCGCTGATCCACACAAGATTTTTTCATCTTATTTTACATTTATTAAGAATTTGTGTTTCTATTTGCAATAGTAACATTTAATTATGATCTCAAATCAGACAATTCAAAATGAAATTTAATTAATATTTTTATTTTATTGTTCAATAATAGTTATGAGCAGGGCAACCAGAAATATGTTCTAAAAAGTCGGTTTTATGCCCATAAAAATGCGTATTTTAAAGCTTATTTTATACTACAGTTGGACAAACTTTTGTAAAATATATTTCAATTACAAGTTTGATATAATTTTTATTATAAATAAAAATTATGTTTTTTTACCTTTAATTGTGCTATGAAAATTAAAATTATTCAAGTTCGAGGCCATACTCTATATTTCTTTATTAGGATATTGTCCTAACAAACAATCTAGTTTTTGTTTTCAAATTTATTAATTGACCACTTTCAGTGATGTGTTGATAGATATATTTCGGGAATTTTCCAGGTTCCCATCAGCAGAACACGTTTTGAAGGAAGTGACAATCCCATACAAACATTAAACATTCATATAACCTAGTTATCCCACTAAATGAGAATTAATATATGAGCTCGAAGTTAACAATTATCACCATTGATCAAAAATAAATTGAAAACTTGTTGGTTATGTGTACGCTTTACCTTAGGTAGACATACAATACACGCTTTTTGTTTTTATTCTCCTCTTTATTTTTACTCTTGTTTTTTTTTTATTTAAAAACAAGACGTAAATTGGGAGTTACTCCCCCTCATATATTAGTTCACATTTAATGGGATAATTAGGTTATATGAATGTTTGATGTTTGAATGGGATTGTCACTTCTTTCAAAACGTGTTCTGATGATGGGACCCTAGAAAATTCCCGAAATAGATCTATCAACACATTCCTGAAAGTGGTCAATTAAAAAATTTGAAAACAGAAACTCTATAGATTGTTTGTTAGGACATTGGCCTCGAACTTGAATAATTTTCATTTGCTAACAAAAAATTAGATAAAAGATTAATTATACCTTAATCGGTAGTCTTAAAACTAAAAATTCAAATTTGCAAAAATAATTCGTATTTCCAAAATCAGAAAACTAACAAATAATTTGGAAATTTTTTTATTGAAAAATTTATTTGCTCAATAACTAAAAACTTAAAAAAAATGAATAACATGCTCTAAAAAAAGTTTTTTGTTCTAAGAGTACAAAAATATCAGAAAACTAACAAATAATTTGGAAATTTTTTTATTGAAAAATTTATTTGCTCAATAACTAAAAACTTAAAAAAAATGAATAACATGCTCTAAAAAAAGTTTTTTGTTCTAAGAGTACAAAATATGCTTTAAAATTGGATTTTTTTATCAAAAATATCATAAGAGCGAAAAAATATGCAATTAAGAGCAAAATATGCAAAATTATACTTCAACAAATCCATGCCAGAATTCGTCAATTGCTCTGAAACGCAAAAATATTTCAAATATTTTTTAATACGAAGCACAGGAAAAAACATGATAAAAACAAATACAAATATACGCGCTCTAGTAGACTCCGCAAAACCACACATTACCAAACAATGGGTAAAGTAATGTATCGCCTTAGGGCTTCACGCATTACATTACACCTTACAGGCGATGAGCCTAAAAGTAATGGGTGGACTCATTACATTGTGGGGGGGTAAAGTAACTAGTTACTTATATGGTTACATTGTGGGAAAAAGTAATGTGTCTATAAATAGATTTTCATAAAAAAAATTCTTTTTACAGATATTTTTTTTAATTAAATAAATAACTCTTTTTTTATTAAATAAATAACGTGGTCATGCTGGTATTCGAACCTGGGGTCTTTGGTATTTAACAATTAGTTAGGCGAGAACTCTACCAACTGAGCTATCGATACATATAATATTTTATTGCTTAAAATGTAGATGAGTTGTTGTGCTTCTTGTTTTCGTTCGTGATATCAAAAATATACACCTTACCCACATGCTTACAAAAATCCCAAAGAAATGTGTCTATAAATAGATTTTCAAAAATATATATTAATAATTACTTTACGTTTACAATTCATGCAATATGTAATTGATGATCGGTAAGTCATTATTTTATGTTTTAAAGTAATGTAAAATGTAATGAGGTATCATTACAAGGAAATCCATGAGTGTTCAATTATCGGTAACTCATTACTTATTGTTGGAAAATAATGATATTGGTAAGGAGTACACGTTACAAGGTAATGCATTACTTTATCGCACCCATTACCAAAATTTTGCTGTGGAGTTTAGTCGGGAAATTCTGCATGCGCTGGTCTTAATTTCAATAGAAAATTTTTATTGTAGGTGAATTTTTGTGTTTAAATTATTTATATAATATAGTTTATAGCATAGTTCAAAATAACAATTATCGATATTAATTGCAAAATAATAATTATTTTCAAGAAATATTTTTTATGTTGTTCATTAATAATTATAAATCAACTTTAAAATAACTCTCGAGTATGATAATTATTTTGGGTCCTTGAAATTTTATGTTTTTCCGAGATATTTGTAGGCCATTTAACAAGTTATCCTTCAACCAATATCGACATAGTAATGCTCAAATGAAAAGTAGTTTTGTCTACTTTGCTCGTGCAAGAATAAAATTAAATAAATATATTATTATTATTACTATACTTTAGAAATAAATTAATTATAAATTATTATCATTCTTAAAAAATTTGAAGAATGGAGAAAAAAAAACTCCATTTTTAGTAAAAATTAAGTAGCAATATCTCGAAAGCCGTTAGTCCGATTTCAAAAATCTTTAAATATTCGTACTCAGAGCATGGCAAAATTAATTAAAAATCATGTGTCGCACAACATATTTTATTAAACAAACTCTGTTATAAAATCAATTTAAGAAAATTTTTCAAAAATCTAAAAATTTGATCTCATACCACTCCTTGGGTTAGTGGTATCCGATTTTTCTCAAATTCGCACCACCTAACTTTTAGACCTAGTTCTACAATAATCGCAACAATAATTGATATAAATCGAAAGTTTAAAAAAATTCCGCACTATTGCACAGTCTAGCATATGCTTCAACATGTTGTTTCAAAGAAAAGCCACATAAAGTTTAAAGTTAAGTTTGATATAATTTTAATAAAAATAAAAATTATGTTTTTTTCGACCTTTAATTGTGCAATGAAAATAAAAATTATTCAAGTTCGAGGCCATACTCTATATTTCTTTATTAGGATATTGTCCTAACAAATAATCTATAAAGTTTTTTGTTTTCAAATTTATTATTTGAACCCTTTCAGGAATGTGTTGATAGGTTCCCATCATCAGAACACGTTTTAGAAGCGGTAACAATCCCATGTCAAACATCAAACATTCATATAAGCTAGTTTACTCACTACATGAGAACTAATATATGAGCTTGAAGTTAAAGATTATAACCATTGATCAAAAAATAAATTGAAAACTTGTTTGTTATGTGCAAGGTTTCGTTTAAAGTTAAGTTTACTACTAAAAAGCGGAAACAAAACTTTTAACATTGTGGAAGTAGAAATTCGTTCAACTTGAGCTGAAAACTATAGTAGAATCGGTTCAGTAGTTTTAGTAGCTTTAGGATTTGAAAAAATAAAAAAATTAAATTTATTTTATTTATTTATTTTATTTAAAAATCCATATTGTAATACAAAAGCCATCCAGGCCAAAAAACGTATTACATAGCAATAACAATCCTGAATAAGAACTTAAAACTAAAATATACATATATACAATAACAAAATATTATACGCATAAATCATTTCACCTAGAATCAAACCTAACTATTTTGGCTCCCCAGCCGTAAAATATATAAAAAGAAAACAACAACAAAATAGTATAGAATTAAGAATCATATTCCGGTAACAATCAGCAACAGCTCACACATTACAGACATTTTCCAAAACTCCATCTTATGAAAACTTCCACAAATTTAAATGGAAACAGGTTTATACTATTGTATTCGAGAAATATTCCAGTAATTTGAGTCTAAAAACATTGTTGGAGTGAGAGAAAACTCGTAAATCATAAGGCAAATAATTCCAGCAATGAGCAATCCTCACCATGAATGACCTCTTAAACAGAGAGCATGAAATTCTAGGTATAACTATATTCTTTAGTCTCCTAGAATGAAAAAAAGTAAACTCATGACATAAAGGGACAACCAAGCCATTTCTAAGAGTCCTATAGAAAAAGAGTACATTTCGGTACTTAACAAAATTCTTAAAAAAGCACCCCAAAAACTTCTTTACATAACCAGACATATGTTCCCGTCTACGAGTATTATATATATATCGAACTACAGAATTAACAACACGTTCCAGTTTCTTAAGGTTACTACCAATTGTACCCGATACTACTTCTAGTCCATATAAGATCTGTGGCATTAATAGAGCATAAGCTACTCTACACTTTACCCTAAACGGCAAGTATATATTTGTGGAATATATTCTACGTAGAATAAAAGAAATCTTCCTATGAACAGATTCAATATGCCGGTCAAAACTAAGTCGGTTATCGATTATAACCCCTAAACACCTATGCTGATCAACAAATTCAATTCGTGTGTTACCAATAAATAAATTAGCATCTGAAAAAAATCGTTCAGATGAACCAAACATCATAGCCTTAGTCTTAGATGGATTTATAGCCAACGAATTAGTAGACGACCAATGAAGAATACGTTCAAGGTAAAAATTTATATTAGACTCCAACACATCAGCAAAATCACGATCCGTACCAAATAGTAGGAGAATATCATCTGCAAACAAAAATGTCCTGCACATACTCATGTCTAGAATCTCAGGGAGGTCATTAATATATAAGATAAATAGAAGGGGGCCAAGGACAGATCCCTGAGGAATCCCAGAAGTGAGAAATAGACTGTTTGAATACGTTCCATGAAAATCCACAAACTGTGACCTACCACTTAAGAAGGACATAACAAGCTTACAAGCCGACTTCGAAAAGTTAAACCTATCCCTTAGCTTTGTAATCAAAGTAGAGTAGCATATAGAATTAAACGCTTTAGTTAAATCTAGAGAAATCAGGACAGACAATTTTCCATCATTTTCATAAGTCCTAATGGCATCAGTTAAATTAAGCAATAAAGAAGTAGTATTATATCCCCTACGAAACGCGTACTGGGATTCAAAGATTTTCGTTCTAGTAAACGAAAGCATTTGATCCCTTATCAGATGCTCAACAATTTTAGATAAAGCCGGGAGAACAGAAATCGGTCGTAAATCATCCGGACCCCTGATAGTACCAGATTTAGGAATGGGCACAACTCTTGCCGTCTTCCAAATATTAGGAAATATGGACGTTGTTAAAATGGAATTAACTAAATGCAAGATGATGTCAGAAATGTAAGGATATACAATCTTTACAAACTGAATAGTAATACCATCCACACCAACAGATTTCGATTTAATTTTATTCAAGGCTACATAAACGTCATACTCATTAACACAATTAAAAGAAAAGGAGTTATCCAATTCCCCAAAGGAATCAAAATCAAATTCGTCAACCTGATCAGGTCCCACACCACGTACAAAATATTGATTCATGAGTTCAACATCCCCATCAAAAACTACATCATCAGTGCTAACGCAACCAGCTCTTTTGAGCACTCTCCACATGCCAGAAGTGTCTAAATCCCAAAATAATTTAGCATAATGCCTTCTCTTTTCTCTCCGAATCGCAGCCTTTGCCCTATTACGATATTTACAAAACACCCTCCATTTATGACTGGTTGGATCAGATTGATATGCAGAAAAAGCTAGGTCTCTCAGAGATCTCGCTAACACAATAGTTCTTGCCCCCATCCAATTATCATCGTTCGATCTAACAATTCTCTTAAGAGGAACATAGGAATACAGAGTATCAATTAGCGAGCAAAACATAGAACATTTATATTCTACATCATCAGAACAAAAAATTTGAGAAGAATCAAAATGTAACAAAAAGTTTAATAAGCCTTTCCAATCAATTTTATTCAAATCGCGGTGCTCAACAACGGATTCCAAGGTTCCTAAATTCATCTTAAAAGAAGCAAAAATAAGTGCATGGTGTGAAATAGATGGGCATTGTACTTGTCCAGAGAAATTAATCATAGATCGATCACTTACTAAAAAAAAGTCAATCAAAGATGTAGAAGAGTATCTCACGTCATAATGGGTGGGCTTAGAGTTGTGACAGATAGATAAATTTGAAGCAGTACAGAACGAATGAAGTAGACTTGATTTCCTACTATCAACTGGTTAAAATTGAAATCACCAACAATAATAACATGAGAGTAGTTCAGAAAAAGTTCACAATGAATTTCATCAAATTTAGAAAAATCTGACGGAGGGGGTAAGTAAACCACACCAAATAAAACTTTTATACTACCAAAATACAGTTCAAGAAAAAGAGACTCACACTTATTTAGTACAGATGATTTAAATACGGCTTTAAATTTTAGCTTTTTTGCAACATAAATCCCAACACCACCCGCTCTAGGACCTATTCGATCATTACGACATAACTTGTACCCGGGAATCTCAACAGCACGACTAGAAACAGTAGGCTTAAGCCAAGTCTCAGAAATCCCTATTATATCAAATACTGAACCCCCAAAAACAGACTTTACCTCATCAAACTTAGTAATATTATAAGCTGGTCTTATGCCGTTACAGTTCAAATGAGCAATATTCAATTGATTAATGTATGGTTGAAAAGAAGTTTCCAAAAATGAGCTATTGCTAACCACCGGACCAAGATTTATATTAAAAGGTGTCATAATTAAAAATTGGAGTTACAGCTGGGAACCAAAAATAAAGATATGATTCAGTGATAAAATTAATATTCAAAAAATTATTTTCCAAAATCATTTAACTCATAAATAACAGCTGATAAAAGCAGCAAAAGAATAATCAAAGATAAATTAAGATTATATTGACATAATAAAAGAAAATATAAGTCTAATCTTTCATAACAAAAATAACAATTCAAAGTCCCAACATTAGCCAGGAAAACGTACCAATTAAGCTTAATCAGAAAAGTACTATCATAATTCTACTCCAGCACTGAAAGTCTCTATTCTGGAGCACAGCACATCCAGCCGCATCATTAACTTCCAACTCATTACCATCAAGCAACGTTATCTTAGCTTTCAACTTATCAGCATTAAATAGTCTATACTTTTTTATCTTGTTGTCATTTAAAGTTTTCTGCATGCCACATTAAGTCTACTTGCTGCCGGGGTGTAATGATCATTCAAGAAGACTCTACCTGCAATATCATCAGCTACACCATCATCAATAATGTCGGATACTTTCAGCGTACGAGTTTTAAAGTACTCCTTCATAATTTTGTCACGAACAAAACGTTATTAAACTTCACCAAAATAAGCCCCTTTTTGTTAATGTAACAGGCATGACTAATGTCATGGCCAGCGACCGGAATATTAAAAAATGCTCCCAGGGCAACGACAGCAGGGACCAAATCTTCCAGCCCAACGGGTAATCCACGAATAACTATATCCGCACGATTTAGTCTCCTATGCAACACATGATTCTCCATTTCAAGTGCAGATATCTTGGTAGATGTTGACGACTCAACTTTGTTTATAATTTTGGTGCAATTTACAATATCAGCTTTCAACTCTTTAAAACAAGAGGACATTTCTGTTTTGATGTCAGATACAGCATCCGCAAATGCACCCTTGATGGAACTCAAATCTTCCTGACCCCTTTTAGCAAACTCATCAAACTTCTTATGCAAAGCACGTATATCATCACCACCTGTTTGGTTGTCCTGACATGTAGTACAGAAATATGAGAGCGAACTATTTTTTTTAACCAGAGTAAGCTCTTTATCGGACACATTGGCACAGGTTGAATGGAACCACACTGCGCAAACCTTACATTGTAGACTGGCATGATTCTTTCCAATGGTTTCATCACAAATTCCACATTTATATGCCATGATTAATACTGTGTTGGCTGTTTATATATAATAAATTACTTTACTTTAGTGTATTACTAACACACCACAGTAAAAAACAAAACCAAAAAAATAAACAGTTACAAATTAAGCAAATTCGGCAACAACAAATATAATGCAAATAACCACGTTGAGTGACTGAATTTATTTTATTTAGTTTTCTTCTTTTTTCTAAAATTTTTCAGACGTTCTTTATATTGATTATAATATTTTAATGTTAATAATTAGCAGGATGCCAATATAAATATTAAAGTTGAAGTTTAAAGCACAAATAATTTAATTTCAAAAAACTTATCAGCTGCTACAAAAATTCCACAACTATTCAGGCATAGCGTTGCCAGTTTTTAATAAAATTCGTTCATTTTGTTTAAAAAAAATATTATATAAGAAACGCAAAAAAAAATAAATTTAATTTATACCAAAAATGTTTGGAAAATTTGTAAAGTAGAATTGGTTTTCTAATTTTTTTTTCGAAATTTGAGCGAATTTTGGCTCGCACGCACTCTATCACACAAAATTACCACTACTCATATTCATTTAAAAATTGTTTTGTGCGCCCCGGTAGGCTAGTTGGTAGCGTGCTGGCTTATCTGTGCGGGGGTTGTGGGTTCGATTCCCACCAGAGGCACTGGTCTGTCTTCGCTACAACGCGCCGAAGGCCATAGTAGCTAGTGCTCGGTTAGGGTAATAGTATATAATTTGTAATTATATGATTATTAATTAATAAAAAAAAAAAAAAAAAAAAAAAAAAAAAAAATTGTTTTATATATTTTTTTAATATATATTGTTTACAAGGCTGTAACTGTTTTATTTCTGTGATTTTTTCGCTAAAATTTTTACAATATACAGAAAAGTGTCAATTGTAAAATACAAAAAAAAAGCAATAAATACAAAAATTTCAAAAGGGTAAATCCCTTAACCTCAAAATGCATCGGTTGCGTAGACAATGCTGTGTTTACAAGCGTTCGTTGGGGCTTTTTGTGTTTAGTATATAAACGCTCATGTATTTAGGGCTCTGTTTGATCGAAAGAGTCTAAATTTTTTTGTCTGCATGTTTTTGGAGGCAATAAATCAGAATCAATCAAAAAGCGTTTTTGAATTTTTCGTTAGTTTGGGCCGTTTACATTTTATGAATACTTCTTACTGCATATTATTCAGGGTACCGAATATCAAAAATCAAGTATTCATGTATTTTCGTATGTTATTGAACTAGAAACAAAATTAAAAGTCATGTACAAACTAAACAAGTCTAAAAGCTTCCACAAAAGTTTATTTAATAAATAGAATTGGTACGGATTTATAATTATTAAAATGCAATGCATCAAGTACCAAAAACAATATATACTGGGTAGTCTAAATAACACATATTTACAACACTAAGCTTTTTAGCGCTCATATGTTTTGAATTAACCTGCAAGTTTTTGCAATTTTTTCCGTTCATTTACTTTTTTGTGCAAGAGCCAATTTTGAGAGTAAAATTTTCATTTTGCCCAAAGTTTACTCATCTACTGGATTTTACTGGGAAAGTAAACGAATGCACCTTTTATGAGACGTTTCAACAGGACTTGAGGTGCTTGCAAACTCTTTAGCTAAATACTCGTTGAAAAAACTAAAACTTACCAGAAATATAAATTTTTTTTCTCCACTTGTTTTAATTTTTTTTATAAAGTTATTGACAAATTTAATTATTTGAAATTCACAAAAAAAGTTTTTATCAACCAAATATTAGTTGCCTAGTTAATTCTTAATTATTTTAAATCAACTGAGGAGTTCTTTAACTGATCTGAGGAATTTCTTCGGTGCACCTATTTCATGGTTTAACCAACATTTTGTCAACGCTTTTAAATTTTGTTTTCCCAGTGCTTGTCCGACACTTTTTGAACAGTCTAATGATGTTATCATTTTGGGATTGGAAAAGCATTTGTTGCCAGCACCTGTACCACTTGCTGAAGTGCCTTGCCAGTGGTGGAATTTTTCTGACTGGGGTATCTCTAAATTAGAAAAACTGGATTTGTTTGTACACAGGGTTAAAGTACTCCAGAAAACAAAAATATTAATACCCATATTGCCTATATATGTAAAGGGTCCGCCATCTAACGTTTTTTTTTTTCAAACTAGTGCTTATTTCGTGAATGCTAACACTTAGCTCTTGTCTGATTTGACAGATAATTAGTTTTATCCTTCCGCTGAACGAATATGGTCCGTATGTTCGTTATCTTGTGAAAAAAGTGAAAGAAACTGGCATCATCATCGATAAACCAAAGCGTAAAAAGCCAAAAACAGTGCGTACACCCGAGAATATTGCTGCTGTGGCAGAAAGTGTGCGGGAAGCGCCATCAACATCAATTCACCGTCGTTCTCAACAATTGAACATTTCAGAGACATCATTGAGACGAATTTTGCATAAAGACCTTGGTATGACGCCATACAAAGTCCAATTGGTTCAGGAGTTCAAAAAAAAAAGTTATTTGGCGGACCCTTTATATTAGGGTGGCCCTTACAAAAAAAAGTGTTAATCTTAAGGGCTCACCCCCCCCCCCCCCCAGAAATTTTGTCCGTGTA
>CM037853.1:147995653-148044653 GCA_021234595.1 Delia radicum | reverse complement strand
TTTCATCTAATGGTCAATTTGACATATTTCCCTATTTTCAAGGCGTTTGAGGCACCATTTTCCCTTTAAGCGATCACCATAATTTTTGCATAGTGTATTTTGATACTAAACCGAATACTTCTAGGGGGAGTGACGGTCTAAATTGGAAGTTGACATTTTTGACGTGCCCTAATAAATATACTAACCATAAATCCGAGTAAAACAAAAAAAAAGGAAATAATCAAACAGATAACTAATAACTAAGTAAATTGCCTTACTATTTGTTTTTTAACTAGGCCACAAAAAAATGGTGAAATATCGATTTTTCATTTCAAACGCCCCCGCCATTTTGAAAAATATTTTTTATTATGATAGAGCCATGGGACGCTAAAGGCATTTATATTTACCTATTCCCTGTTTTGTTTCCAGATAACAATGTTCGCCAATAGTAAAGACTTCAATTTTTCTGAAGCCCAGAGCAGATGAAAGCGCGAGCATTGTCATGATGGTACAAGATTTGTTTCTCATTTAAGTGGTGTAGTTTTTTCTTAATTTCTTCATCCAATCTGTCCCAATAACTCAACATATTCCGACTGACGACATTGGTCAAAGTCGTATAGTTCTATTTACATTACAAGCATTTAAACTTGTAAAAAAGGAAATGAATTGAAAATAAAGAGCAAATATGCTAACTAATTCAACATAGTACTTGGCAGTTATTGTTTTTTCCTTTCTTCAAGTATTCAATAAAGATTATACCACGTGCATCCCAAAAAACACTGGCCATTGCCTTTCCAGACGATTGTTGGGTCTTTTGTGCTTTTAGTTGGCTTTAGCACGCTTGTAACCACTCCGCAGACTGCCTATTGGACTTCGACGTATAAAAATGAATCCACGTGTCATCCATTGTTATAAATCGACGTACGTAAAACTCAGTTGAATTACAGTCATACATCTCCAAAGCATACTTTCTCTTTTCCCTTATTCAAAATGAGAAAAAAGTAGGTATTATCGACATATCAAAAAAAGGGGGAAAAACAGTTAACCTGTTTTTGCCGAGTTCTTTCCTCAAATTTTTTAAAGGGAGCGAGCTAAAGTAAAAATGTAAGTTTGAAATAAAACAAATTTTTAAAATGATTTTAAAGCTTTTTTAGGCCAAAAAGTACAAATAAAATCTGAACAGGAATTTAATTCTCTAGCCCAATTGAAAAAAATACCACTTGAATGGAAAATGGTAAATTTCATGATAGAAAATTTAACACTTAATTAAATTACTGTTGCAAGATTGTGTAGCATCATCAAATATATTAAACAAATAATAAATTGACTTTTTGGTAAAGTAACAGTCGAGTGCTTGGAAATTTTCGAAGGCTACGCTCGCCGGTTGGGAGGGTCTTGACGTTACGATACCTGCAGCTACAACATAAAAAGAAAATAGAAACTTCTATCTCCAAGACTTTATAAGTTCATTGAAATTTAAAATTTAAAAAAAATCGGGCTATTGAAATTTAATACAAGTTAAAGTTAATAAGCACACAATAGTGATAGTTGTTATTATCACATTGAACACTATGAGAAAAATCCCACCCATATTCGTTCACTTCAGATACAACAGTGTTCATATAATTACGTTATAGTATCTTCCCTAAATCATATAAAAGTTTATTCTAAAATATCATTCGCTTCATCATTTTACCTCTCAACATTCCCAAAATAATCTTACTTATTCCAAGCTTCTCATTTTAATGCAAGTGCTATTTTATTCAACAATTCATTTGTACTCATATGATAATCTAATTGATTAATTAAATTTATACTTAATAAGTATAACTAGAATTTAAATATGATTCTACCTAAATCATAATTCTTATCAAATTATTAGGTGTAGCTTAAAATTTAATTTCAATTCAGTAATTAACTGGTTAGTATATAAACGAATATCAAAATTTCTGATTATGTTTTAAATCGAACGCATGTTAGATATCAAATATTGTATATTACAACTTACGATTTTACGCTGTTTGAGATGACGTATTTCAAATTTACACTTTTGGTATTTACCCTTCTCTGCTATTCAGGCGATGGTTTGAATTCAAAACATCCAGGGAACTGTAATTCAAAATCATTAATAAACAAATATTTAAAGGTTTTAAATATAATATACAATAATTCTCTAACATGCTATAACTTAATTATTAATAATAAAATTAATCTTAAAGTTATAGTATTATCTTAAAATTGAGCAATTCAAATTTAAATATATTCTTAACATACATTTTACATCAGTTCCATTGATTTATTTTAAAATTTAACCATGACAGCACTAAATATTAACAGACTTGATGTAGAGTATATGCTTAGAACTTGCTCTTATGCATTGCTAAAAAATTGTTTATAACACATTCTTTCCCTAATTTAATGATAAAGTGTTATACAAAAAATAAAGAATGTGTATAAAATAATTAAATCTTTGTTAAAAAAAAAACTATACTTATCAGCTTATAGATCACTGATAAAAAAATTGATGACGTCTTAATCTGGTTTTACTATTAGTTGTACGTTCTTATTCTTGATGTAACTTCATTCATAACGTTAAAATCACTGTGGTGGACAATTCTGTAGCACAGCCATTAGTAGTATGATGATTTAGACAATTGTTGACTATATTTTAGAATATATTATTCCTATGGCATTTTTATATGTCAATGAATAAATCAGTCCTGGAATTGCAAATTATTACGTGTAGAGCCGATACTGAATGGATGAAATTATCATTGGATGCAAAAACAACATTTAAAAATTTAATTTGCAGAGTATAATATGAAACATAATTTTATCTTCACTTTTCACAATTATGATGACGTTTCTGAGTTGTTACACAGTTCTGGCAAATTATATTAATTCCACAATGATGACGTATGTTACGGATGGATAAAATTCCCACATGGCTAGCTTCTAAATAATTAATAAAATTTATAATGCAAAACCATTGGTTCCGAAGTATTTGCCTCACAAAAAAAACAGGTTTAGCATCAATTATATTTTAGGGGTTTAACTTTTCCAGAATTTTCTTGAATCTTGTAAATCTTTCACGTGAATATGATTCCAATATTAAAACCCTAAGAATTAATTATTTTACTCAATATTAAAATATAAAAAAACTTTGCACAATTCTTACCAATTAATATTGGGTTTATTTAAATTCCGAACTAGTCACGTTGAATTCTCAAGTTAAAAAAAAGAAACCGGAAGACTTTTTTTCTTTCTTTACTTAACTTTTCGGCTCGTCTGATCACTCTTTTTACAACTGATGATCATTTTTTTTACAACCATTCGATAACAGTGTAAATAATCAAAACCGAAAACGTATATAAGTCTACTTCTACACATGCCAAACGTTTGTATCGTGACATTAAAATTTAAAGACAATTTATGGAATTTTAAAATTATGTTGTGCTAATATGTTGATCGTCAGTGTAACATAAATTATGCTAACTAACATACTATAACATTTTATGCAAATGTTAAATAAAGTTTCACATGAACAACTAGCATAACTATGTTATTTAAAAAAATGTTAATTATACACCCAAAAAAAACTTAGATCGATATGAATAAAAATATTTCAATTGAAAATATTTAAGCAAATCTCAATTGACAACTGCCGTGTTTTCTTCCAGTTCTAATATTGTTAATAAAGGAAAATTTGTTACATTACTTAATTAAAAGCTACACTAAACATTTCACTCTAAATTTAATTTATATTAATAAATAAACTTTTTTAAAATAAAAACAAACTAAATTTATTATTCTTCTTCACTTTTGAAAACCAGCGTTTGCACAAAATAAGATACCAGCAATCTCACTCACTTCAATTATTACGTTTTCTTCGGTAACTGCCTCATTTGGACTACCAGGACGATCTGCATCATTTGTGCTTGTACGACCACGTTTAAATTCGGAATACCACCTTTTAATAATTGAATATGACGGCGAAGATGCACCATAATGTTTATCAAATCCATTTATTGGCTTAGACAGTATCCTACCAAAACAATACCAAAACAATGTTTAATTAAAACACTTTGGAATCCATTTTTTCTCAAACTTTAAAAGCGGCATCATTTTTATAACGGCTACTTTTTCTAATTAATGACATGTCATGAAGTTTTGACGCAATTTTTCTAAGAGTTGGCCCTACTGAATAAACAAAAAATATTGGCACTTTTCACTCCATCTCTATAAGAGGCCACTTACTTTTCACTCCATGTATTTCATGTTAACTAATTGAGTAAAATCGGAGTAAAATTCTAACGAGTTTTAATAAATAAAACTAACAAAACAGGTGTACTTTTTTAATCTTATTTATTATATATTTTTTATTTACAATAAATGGTATCGTAGTTGTAATAATAATCGATCTAAATATAATTTTATGTATATATTTTGTTTTTTCAATTTAGCAAATATAGTTTTTTTGTTTTGCATAAAAAAGAATTGAGTTTTTGTTTGCTGCTATATAACTGAGAAAAAAATACATGTAGATAATATTGAATATAAATGAAATAAGTATATATAAAAATGATAAAATTAAAAAGAAATATATAATAAACAATTACAAAAATATGAACTAAAATTAATAAATGTATACAGAGAAGAAAAATTTATTGTATATATTTTCATTATTAAACAAGAGACTTTATGCGGATAATGAGGAAGATTTCAATATAGCCAACATAAGTATACAAAAAGAGATTTTAAAGATAAGAGACATAAATAATTAAAATTAATTTTAAAATTTATAAGAAAAAGACACTTTAGTTTTATATTAAAGTAAAGAAGAGGCATATCCACAACATTTCCAATTGTATATTAGGAATAACGAATGGTATTTAAGAAATTGTCAGTTATAAAAATAATTCTGTTTATTCCGATTAAAAAATAAACTTTCAAACATTTTCGTTTCAAGTTTAGCTTTTTTGAAATTTTTCTTGTATCGACATCGACCCCAGAATGGAAATAAGACTAATAACTATAAATAGTATTTAAGATATTTTAATTGTAATTTTTGTAATTTAGGAAAATATAAAAAATTACGAATTATGTTTGATGCCTTCAAGTTGGGCGCCAATTTTGAAACTAATAACAATAACATTTGTTTAAACATTCATTAGTTTCTTCAAATTTAATTAAAAATTTCTCTTAAATACATTAAATAATTAAAATTAATACCTATTAAAAAGATAATTTGCAAAATAATTCTAAACGCAAAAATTATTAATTTCTTTAATACAATTTAGAAATGTAGTAGTATATGTTGATTTTGTGTGTGTTTTTGTTTATGTTATTAAAGAAAATCTTTATTTTTTTCATAGAATTATAAAGGGAGACAAAAAATAATTAATAAATGTTTAGCATGAGTTATTAACTAATGTCTAACTTTGCTAACACACTGTTTATAGATTTATTTTAATATTTTGACTTGTTTTTCTGTTTAGCACGTGAATTTCACATTTTATGGTAGTAGAGAATTTTTTTTTTTTGATTTAACATGTATTTTTTTTGTTAATTGTATTGTTTCTGTTGTTTTTCATCAAAGATGTAATTTTATAAAACATACATCATAATTATATAATTCCGGTTGTTTGTTGTTTTTCATCAGCATCAGTTTTTTTTTTTAAATTATTAATTTTTGTTTATATAATAGTGTAAATATTAAATATTTTTTAAAATTTATATTTATGTTCTTGTTGTTGTTCTTATACTTGGTGTTGTGTGTAGAAATTGTTCAAAATTATCCAGTTGTTTTATTGGTTTTATAGATTTTTGCTTTATTTAATTTAATATCAAAAGGGAATGCTGCTCCAAAAAGCCTTTTTTTAAAAAATACGCTCTTACATAGGACCATCAACATGGCTGACTTTTAAACGGAAATAATAAAGCGAACGCAAACATAAAAATGCGCCAGTTAAGAATATACCAATATATGCCACATAAACGCCCGCATGATCCTGGAAAAAAATTTAAATTATAGGAAATTTGGATAAACAAAATTTGTATATAGATTAATCTTTATTGTATTTCAAACGTTTTTAGCCCACTAAATCTTTTGTAATTCAGAAAATATTAAGTAAATTTCAGAATTTCCATTTGAAATTAAGAAAATATCAATTGGAATTTAAATTAAAGTTCAGAAAATAGCAAACGAAATTCAAAAAATATCACTTGAAATTCAGAATATGGGCATTTCCATAGTCGCATACGTTACCAGTAGTAGTATGGTTCAAAGAGGTGAAAAAACAAGGAAAAACATATTTGTTTTACTTCTTTATAGTTTTGTGTAGAACGTAAGCTCTTTTAAAAATAAGAAAACAGTCGAAGTGCATTGTCCTAAATATAAACAATTAAAGGCGGTAACGTGATGTGACAAAAATATAAGTTGGTTTTTTTGTCTTTTACAAAAACAAAACTCTGCGAATTGCTGCGGACTTTTTTGATACGACATTTTTAATATGATTTCGAATATTATAAGCTTGTTTTAAATTTGCTCAATAAATAAACTTTTTTTGATTTTTTGTTACAACGCATATTGTGAAACGTGACGTTACATAGCGTCATGTGATATAAATTTCCTATTGGGTAAATTATAGCAATTATTCAAAAAAAAAATGTTTGTTTTTTTATTTATAAAACTAATATCATATCATGTCAATTATATTAATTCAATTACACAGGCCAACTAGTTTGTTCAGCCCTAACGAACGCTGAATTCGAACAGATAGTACTTTCAGATGACACAAAAAGATTTGAGAATAAAGCTCAATTCGCAATGTTATAATGTCCTGAATTTATCGAAAACCCGAAATTTTTAAATATTTCATGGCCGAACTTAAACTGCTGCAAAATTTGAAATTTTTTTTTGCGTATTAAGGTTTATCGACTCAACATTTCTAAAGTGTCGTCAAAAATATTTTTTTCTAACTCTTTCTCTGAAAAATCCATGAGCCATGGAGGGGAACGTCTTCTAGGGGTCTGGGGTTACATATTTCAAATAAACTTTAATTGAAATCAATTTTATGAATTTTATAACTCAGATGTTTGCGAGTCACTTATTGTCATTTATTGAAATTTATTTTTGTTGTATTGCAAACAACTAAAAATTTGAATAAAATTTAGGAAATTTTACAAATGTTTTTTTGAAATTTTTATTTTACTAATATTTAGCAAAAAAAAATTCTGCTAATTTTCCGGCAACGTAATTTTAACATTTTTTTCTGATATTTTTACAGACTTATTTGTATGAGTGTAGGGATTTTAATATCATTCATGAGGAAGGGATGTTTTCTTTTTGTAAATGAAAATCAGATTATCAATTGAAGGGCTTATTGTAAAAACTTGATAAGCCACATTTAATTTTTGGTTAGTTTTTGCCCCTTAAAAAGTGAATTAATTCAGGAAATATGGCTATTATTGGATTTTTATACTCTATATCCGTGTAACAAGTGTTTAAGCAAGGCTTCATTCAAAATTTAATCAACTGATGTCTGGAAAACAGCGAAAACTAGAAAATTGTAAATGTGGCTTATCAAGTTTTTACAATAAGCTCTTCAATTGATGTTTCCTAAATTTCAAATTGAAATTCTTAATTTCAATTGATATTTTCTGAATTTCAAATGGAATTTCTGACTTTCAATTGATATTTTCTAAATTCCAATTGATATTTTCTGAATTACAGAATTATGTATTATAAGTTAATTTATACTAACCTCAGCATATCTATGTGTGCCAACAGTAATACCAATGCCAGCAATTAGAACAATTAAACCGATAATGACAAAATAATGCCACGACCACAGGCAAAACGAGAACCCACGGATGACACTTTTCTGCAGTGGGGACAACGTGCCAAAGAATTGTTGAATGTATTAAACTAAAATATATAAATATTATTTAATAAATACTCTTTGATTTTAGAAAAAAATATTTACTCTTACTAAAAAAGTATCCGAACAATGACCACATGTTACGCGACACATACCCGGCATAGTGGGTACTGGTGGGGTAACTGGACTGGGAGCTAAATTTATAATACGCTTGCAGTTGGGACGTGGACAAGCAATACGTTGAGATGAACTTTTACAAATGAGCAAACAATTGCAAGGGCAACGTACATATTTTTTACCCGGTGGTGCATTACGTATAGGCTGGAAAACGAAAAAGATAAATGTTATTCAATAAAGAAATACCAAAATTTGTTAAACGACAACAACTTACTGTAGCTTCATTACACTGAAGACATTTAACAACATGTTGATCTCTTTTCGAAGTAATATCAATCATACCTTGACACACCCGACAAGTAACCATGGGTACACCACCAGCTGTACCCTGTTGGTAAGGTGGTGGTACTTCATCGGGTCCAATAAATGGTACGTTCGATTGTGAAACACCACCTAAAATTAATAAGAGAAAAATTATTGTTATTATATTATCATTTTCATAATATCATTTTATTCCACGGCATGACATAGAAAAAATTTATAAATTTTTTGATCAATGGTACAAATTTTGAGAAAAATTACTTTTAAGTTTGGCGGTTTTGCATTTAGTTGTTTGCTTTTTTTTATGGAATTAAATAACAAGAACTGTGTTTATATTTATGGCTCAAAACTTTATATTTAAACCACTGATTCAAGTTTTATGTAGATTTTTACTTTTTTACAGTTTTAGCGAATATAAACGCTTAATAAATAATTGACCAGAAAAAGTGTTAGTTCTCTAAAAAGAGGAAATTAATGGGAAATATTTTGATAAAAAAATATGTATTTGTATATAGCGGCTAATATGTACTATATATTCGAGATTTTTCAAAAATTGTATATGGCAGCATTCCAATTTGACCCCAGAGTCATACTTTTGGTATAATATGTGGGCACATCTAAAAAAATTTGTTGCAAAAATTTAAGCAAACAAGTTTTCATTTGCAAAAGTTATCATAATGTAAATGTGCCTAAATCAATCTCTTAAAGGAATCCCAGAGAATTACTCGCCAAAAGCTGACGTCTGTACCAAGGTTATTACCCCGCCACAAAACTGCTCGGCTAGAATTCGCTAAAAGGAATTTGAAACCAACCGGAAAAAGGTAAGTCAATAATAGCTGTTGTTGGTAGGACTATTTAAATGTGATTTTTTTCTGATAAGAACAAATTTAATCTTGATAATCCAGATGGTTTTAACAGCTATTGGAGAGACATACGTAAGGAACCACGATATTTCCCAAGAAGAAATTTCGGAGCTTGATCCTTAGAGCTTTATTTTCGACGGTATGGTTGATTGGCATTTCCAAGCCCCAGAATGAATACTTCTGAGTACATTGCAGTATTGGAAGAGAAATTTGTCCCATTCATTAAACATAGCAATAGAAGAATTAATTTTACAACAAGACAATGAAGCATTCAGTACATGTAAGTCGTCAGACGATGGAATGGCTATCATTAAAAAATATGAAATGGCCCGCATTTTCTCCGGATCAAAAACCCATTGAGAATACTTGGGGAGAATTAACCCGTCGACATGAAACGTTTTTCATCTTAAAGAAGCAGTTATTTGTGCGTGGACAGTATGTCAGATAAAATTTTGATATATTAAGTTAAATGTATTTATAGTTTTGAAACACTAAATCATTTTGTTATACCGTTTTAAATAGGAAAATAAAAAATAAATGAATTGATTTTTTGTTAAATATTAAATATTATTAATTATCCATTGGTTTTACATTTATGCCGGTTAAACTCTTCTACTTTTTTTTATTTATTTAGTGAAATTAATGTGGAATTATAGTTTTGCAACGCAGTGTATAGTTTAATATGCAAATACATTTTTTTTTTCAAAGTATTTCCCATTAATTGCCTCTTTTTAAAAAACTAACACTTATTCAGTTCAAGTGTTAAATATGAGCTATACATATGAACACAGGTCTTGTTATTTAATTCCATCAAAACAAAAGCTGATTGGTTGCTTTCGAAAAGTTTCAAATACAAAAGCGCCAAACTTTAGAGACATTTGTCTCAAATTTGAACCATTGATCATACAATTAAGTACATCATTATAATCAGCATACTGGAAATATTTATTATTTATGGTCAGATCTTTATTTATTTTTAAAAAGTAACATTTTGTCCTCCTGTGTGTGATATATATATATGTCCTTTATTTATCTAAATATAAATAGAATTACATTTCTGAACACCATAAATACTTAAATAAAGTTCAGTGCGAACATAGGGCGTCAACAAATTCTCTCCATCTGATTCTATCTCTGGCAATTGTTTTTGTTTGATTCCAGGATACTCGAGCAAGTAAACATTCTTGTTTAAGGCAACGAACCCAGGTGTTACGGGGCCTACCTTGGCGGCGTTGTCCTTGGGGGTTCCAGTCGAGGGCTGTTCTTGCAATTTCTGTTTGTGGTCTTCGCAATATGTGGCCTATCCACGTCCACTTCCGTTTACGAATATCAATGTGTGCTGGCAAGGAGTTTGCTCTTTGGAACAGAGCTTCATTTGAAATACGATCTGGCCAGTGGATGTTAAAGATCTGTCTTAGACATTTGTTGATGAAAGTTTGAATTTTTCTAGTGGTAGCTTGCGTTAAGCTCCATGTGGTGCAGCCGTAAAGTAATACTGACTTCACACTGCAGTTAAAAATGCGGATTTTGGTTTTCCGAGAAATATTATTTCTTCGCCAAATTTTAGATAAGGAAAAGAGCTTTATTAATGCGATCGGTAACGTCAGCATTTGAACCACCATCCTTAGTTATCTTGCTACCAAGATAACAAAAAGCATCCACATCTTCAATACGTTGGTCATTTATTATTAATGGGGTAACGATATCTGTACCTATGCGCATAAGTTTTGTTTTACTTATACTAATTTTTAAACCAACTTTTTTGGCGTTTTCAGACAGACTTGTAAGTTTAGCTTCTATATCCGAGAAGCGATGGGCCATTAGACATATGTCATCGGCATCGCAATCGAGCAGTAGCAAAAACAACGTTGGAGACAGGACACAGCCTTGACGCACACCTGTGCCTGGAACAAATGACCGACTCTCATTCCCATTGAAACGTACCCTACTGTGTGTGATAGTCTCATTTTATTAATGATTTTTTGCTAACACAAAATAAATAATTTTGTTTAATCTACCAAATGAATAAGCTTCTTCTATAATTTTACTTAATCAAATGTCTGTATTAATAGTTAGTATTATGTATATTTAAACTACAATGGAATATACTATTATATTTCAGATTTTGTATTTTTTTTTTTTTTTTTTTTATTATTGAACTTTAGTTTAAAAACAGTGTCAATGCTTAATCTGCAATATAAAAAGTTAAAATGAATTTACAGACTCAAAGCAATTGTAGATTTTATAATCAACAATTTATTAAGAAAATAATTTCTCATTACATATTTTTATCATCAGAATTTATATCAGAACAATGAAAATGACTCTGTATACTCTTTTGATGACATATAGGGGGTTTATCATAGTATTTATAATATATTTAAATACAATAGAGCTTAACTAAAGAAATTTCATTGGAAAAAAAGATAAGGCGCATCTATGGGTTAGAAATATATTCAAAAATTCTTCTAAATAGAACTAGATATTGTGAATATTTTTTTTTTTTTAAATAATGCAGATTCCCAGCCAGAAATTGCCGATGGTCAGAAAAATCAATACCATTGGCAGAAATTCAAATTAAAGCACTGCCAAAGTCCTTATTTAAATCGATTTCCCAACGTTGGCAAAAAGTGCGTTATCAATACTTGATATACGAAATTTACAACCCTTAATAAAAAATTAAAAAAATGACAACGCCCTGATTTAGAACGCTTTTCCAACGCTGTCAAAATGTGCTTTGCAAGTACTTGATTTATAAAATTTTGTATAATTTACGAGCATATAAAATTTTGTCTGCCACTGGCCGGACCTAATATTATTTTTATTTTGTAGTTTTAAGATTTGAATACTTATTGTTAGTTCACATAATTTTAGTGAAAATTCAATAAAATAAAAAATGAAAAAAAAAAAAAAAATTACAATCTTAAAAATGATTTAACAATGGCAAATACCTAGTTTATAACGCTTTCCCAATGCTTGCAAAAAGTACTTTGCCAGGACAAAATTTATAAAATGTTTAATGAATAAACAATATATTAAGCACCGATAAGGCATTTGTTAAGAACGCTGTCGCAGCGTTAACAAAAAGTGCTTTGTCAGTACTTGATTAACTAAATTTTCAACCGTTGTTAAAATAAAATATTACACAGAGAAAAAACTCATATTTTCAACAAATAGTTTTTTGAAATGCTTGTAAATTGTAGTTTTGTCATATAACTATTTTTAAAAACAAAAATTCAAAATTACAAAAAAACCAACAAAAGGGTGTTTGTTGTATTTACAAATCATCATTGTTGGTGCCAATTTAAAAACCTGCTTTTGTAAAGGGTCCGCCAAATAACTTTTTTTTTTTTTGAAAATGCTATAAAAAAACTACTAAATATTTTTTCAAATTTCTTTTTTTGTTTGAAAGTACAATCCTTCCGGTTAATAATGGAAAATAATTTCATTCAAATGGCTGCCTCGGCTGGCCATGCAGTAGCCTACACGATCGGTCCAATTTTTTAGCACATTATAGATTGTGTGCAGCTGTATTTCACCAATGGTTTCACGAATATTGTCCTTTAAAGCGTCAATTGTCTCTGGCTTGTTGGCGTAACACTTATCTTTGACGGCACCCCACAAATAATAGTCCAACGGTGTCAAATCGCAGCTCCGAGGTGGCCAAACGACATCAGCTCTGCGGCTGATAATGCGACCTTCAAAAACGGGGCGCAAAACATCGAGTGTAGCTTCGGCTGTGTGGCACGTAGCGCCGCACAGTGGTTATCGTCATAGTAGAAATGGAAAAAAATAGAAGGAGTCATCGTAGAACATCCAAATTTTTTACATATGCTTTTTTTATTATCATTAGGAAATATATGAAGAATAAAATATGTCCGACCACTTTTACGCCCACTCCCCATACAAGTGAAATATATAAATGGCAATATTTTCATTTGAATTTATGCTATTTCAACCGAATTCGGTTATATATATGTTTTGTAGCAATTAAAATCAATGGCTAAAAAATTTACGAAATTCGCCCACAACCACGCCCTACTTCCCATATAACAAAATTTTTTAATATGATGTATATCCCTTGTTATCAATGCTACAATCCCTAAACTTCATAGGATTATTAAAAATAATATCATATCCAAATCTTCCATACACACCCCTCCTCTAATACCCCAACTTTCCCCATCAATTTTCTAAATAATTAGAAAATTAACATGTAACCTGGTTTTAAATCAAACACGCTTTTAATCCTAGTAATAATAAAAAAACATTAAAATGAAACATGTATATATAAAATTAATATTTTATTATAACAACAATTCCTTAACATCTACAGGTAGATCTAATTCTGCTTTTTTTGAACTTTTCGAAACTTATTTATAAAAGGATCCGAAGAAGCTAAAAGTAAGTGCATCACATCTTCATTTGTTGATATCCTACTACATTTTCTGGCATGATACCTTCGATATTCACGATAATCGCGATTCCTCGCTTCCTGGGCTTCTTCTGATAACATTCCGATAGGTAAAATTGCTGCTGCTATTATTTTTCCTCCATGTATCAAGACTTTATGTACGGTCATTGGCATGTAGTACCAGCTATACAACCTAACATATAATTGGGCAGTGTTCGAACAATATTGCTGAAACTTATTCGGACATATATCAGCGTTGCTGTTAATAGTTATTAAAATTACTTTGAAACGATGAATAAGATTTTCATCTACACCCACAGCTTCAGCAGTAATTCTGGGATTTTCAAAAAACCTCCTTGATGTATTTCCATCATTGGTTGTACCCATTCCTTGTTTAACCATGTCAACATTTATTCCCAGGCTCAACTTTAATTTGCCTTGAATGATTTTTTTTGTTTGCTCCCTTATTTCCTTGGTTGCAGAGTTAGTTCTCCAAGCAGCAAAATCTTTATTATAAGCGATGTGCAGTATACACTCCATAAATTTTATGCGAGCATGTAATGGAGATACACCAAACTTAAGAGCTTCCTCACTTTCTGGCTTCATTATTAAAATTTCCAAATTATTCATTTCGGAAGGCTTTGCTTTACATATATAGCATACCGCATTTGATGATGTTTGTGTTATTGTGTTAGCCACCTTTCCGTCAATCATTGCCAAAACCAAACTATGACTTACTTCGAAGATTTTGTCAGAAATTGTGATGATTGTTTTATTTAAATTTTTTATTTCATTTTTGAACTCTTCCAAATTCATTTGTTATAACATCAGCTGTTTCTTTCACAAATTCAAACTTCAAAGGTCTACAGAATCTTATAGAGGAAGGTAGTAAATTTTTCCAGCACACATTATTTGAATCTACCAAGTCCGTCAAAGTTAATGGTACTAAAGATGTCAGAAACATATTTTTATCGCTTGTGTTATCACTTGTAAAATTTTGATGGTATTCACTGTGGCCAGACGATCCATCACATCCCCATTTCGAAACTAAATTCAACTGCCAAGGAACTTCTTCTAGCTCTGTTTTTGATTTTGCCTCCAATATTCTTGTAGCTGTATGATTAAGTAAGTCTTGTAGACTAACTTTGCTCATATTTTCTTCTATCAGCAAATTTTTTGGATAACACGCTTTTTTGCTATAAGCACCTGTAATTTTGTTTTTGAGGACCATTATTATAAAAAAAATTATTACAAAGTACTAATGTACTTCAGCAATACAAAACTCAAAATCACAAAAGTACCTGGTGATATGGTGGAAAAATATCACTTCCAATATTCTTTGCAGCATTTCGCATAAGTTCGTATTGGTTTTTAGATAAATGAGCATCAAGAATCAGGTTTAGTGCCGCTTCAGGTGAAAACTTATTAATAATTTTCTCTTCATGACATATTTTTTTTCGCAGCAGATGTTATGAGTTCTGCCGAAAGATTGCTACATAGCTCATTAATTTTATTTTTTTTTTGCACGAGGGCCTAAATCCTCATAGCTTTTTGTTGGACGACCACGAGAGCTTAACAGTTTTGTTATTAAATAATAATAACTTTAATTTTCCATGGTTATTTAATAGGAAATAAAAAGACTTGTTCTTTTTTTGGGTGTGAGTTTTTAACTGATCTTTTCTTTTTATTTTCTCGATATTTATACAAAGTTTGGTATTGGATTTAAAACTAATTTGCTGACTTATAATAAATTGTTTTTATTAATTAATTATTTTTGGTTGTAAACAATTCATAGAATTGTTTACTAGTTTTTTCCGTTCAATTGCATTTTCGTTTTAAGACCGGAAATGCAATTTAAAAGACAATTTTAAATATCCAAATTTATTAGGAATTTTGTCTGGTTTCATTTCTGGTTGTAAACAATTCATGGGAATTGTTTACCAGGTATTTTTGTTTGATTGCATTTTCGTTTCAAGAACGGAAATGCAAAGACAATTTTAAATATTCAAATTTATCAGGAATTTAAATAATGTCGGCTCGTGCCAAGTGAATGACCGGAGACATTGTAAACAATTAATAGGAATTGTTTACTAGTTATTTTTGCTTGATTGCATTTTCGTTTCAAGAACGGAAATGCAAAAGACAATTTTAAATATTCAAATTTATCAGGAATTTAAATAATGTCGGCTCGTGCCAAGGGAATGACCGGAGACATTATGACACCCCCACCGTTAGTGTGAGGCTCCGACGAAATTATAAATTTTTGTTTAGATCTGCACATATACGTTATGCTTAAAATAATGATAATAAAGATAATAATAATATCAATACTAAAACTAATTGTTTTTGTTTTTCTACTATGGTGTAGTATTTGGTCTAAATTATTTTCATATTTAATTTGCTTAAGGAATAGTGTTTTCAAGTTTTATGTCACTTAAAGCTATGGTATTGTTTTCCTTAATTTTCGTTATTATATTTGGTAATATAATTTTATCGTATATTCTTATGTTAATATTCGTGTAGGTTTTATTTAAAGTTTCAATTTGACAATTTTCAAATTTAATAATGAAATTTCCCTTCTGTTTTATTTTAAATTTATTGCAATTATGGGATATGTTAGAAAAAAAATTTTTAAATATTAGGACACCGGAGAGTATTTGGATTACTTCCTGTTCTTTCAAAATTTTCATAAGGCAATTTGCCTCTTTAAATTTAACAATGTTTGATAGACACTCATTATCTATTTCTCTCAAATTTTGCAATAGGTTGTCTTTAACGTCTGTTTCGTATATTCTATTGTCCGTGTCAACGAATATTTCGTCCGTATTCAACAAGATGGATCTGTTAAAAGGATCAGGAATTGGTTCGAATTTAATTCTATCAAGTGTTAAGTCTGAATATTTTGGGATTTGAAGTATTATCACCAAGTTCCCATCGTGGAATGCCACGGCTACCTTTATTTTCACATAGCTTTCAAAGTCCGTGATGAGATTGAGTTCGGTTTCCGTAAGGATGTCAGTGGGAATTATTCCCAATTTACTAGAGAATATTATCTGTCCAATGTTGTCTACATGGTCCCGAAATAGTGTTATGTCATTGTTCACTTGATAAACTTGAGACATGAATGTCACTTCGTCCTCTAGTGTTGATATCTTGTTCTGAATAATGTCCTTGAATTTGTCCAAGTATTTACTAATGCTAGATTGTTGGAAATTTATATGGTCCGTAATATTTCGAATTTGCCGTGAAATAGAGTCACTTACATATGTTAATCTATCCATATCGTTCGTCAAATTTACATTCTTGTCGAAAAGAGATTGAAGTTTCTCCTTTATGCGGATTTCGTCGTCGTTGTCCATTGTGCCCGCTATTATCTTCAGTCCTTTCCCCATTATGTTCACAAGTCAACGTTTTGATTTGAAATGAGGATGTAAGTTGGATATCTTTGCTTCCAATAAAGCCAAGTTTTTGTCCACGGTGGCTAAAAGGGTCTTTGTCTCCGTTGTTGTTCCCCTTAGTGTGTTGACATTGTTAGTAATTAATTCCAAAGTTTGTTCATATTCCGTTAGGTTTACAATATGCAGGACTTTGTTGTAATGTTCGATTGGTCTAAATTCTCCGATTTTAATTGGTATATAGCCATTGTTGTTCGTTAAGTCTTGTATATCTATTGTCTCAGCCTTAATAGTTTCCAATATTGTTAGTACCAGTATCAGAATTTTTTTTTTTTTTTTTTTTTTTTTAATAAAGAGAGGCAACACTCAGGAAATACTTCCTATATTTAGTGTGTTGCTTTCTTTGGAAAGGGATAGTATAGAGATGAAAGGTGGGGAAAGATGAAGGGCTTCAGACATGGCAACACTGTAATTGCGCGAGATGATAAGACTTAGAACAGTTGTTGCTCGCCACCTGATGGAGAGTTGGCGAACTTATTGAAGCTTTTTTTTTGGTTCATAGCCCCGATTCATTATTTTACTTCGGTGGGGTTAATTGCTATGGGAACACCGAAGGTGGACATTGCGATACGTATGAGGGATAGAAAAAACTCATACATATTAAT
The DNA here is from genome assembly GCA_021234595.1 of Delia radicum. Taxonomy (NCBI): domain Eukaryota; kingdom Metazoa; phylum Arthropoda; class Insecta; order Diptera; family Anthomyiidae; genus Delia; species Delia radicum. Next base: position 148,027,016 of record CM037853.1, on the reverse strand, counting down.
TTGATGTTGCCGGCACCGGGGATCGAACCCGGGACCTTCTGCGTAAAAGTCCAACGCGCTAACCATTACACCACAACGTCCTTCGTCCAATTCAATATCCTTTCTATCCTTGTTCATTTTTTCAATATATTTTCCTTTTTGGAAACCATAGAATCGTGTATTTCCTTGTACTTTTCCAGATTGCATACTTCACAGTTATTTATGAACTGTGTTATTCTTAATTTCAATTGGGGATTGTAGATACGCGTTATTAGTTCCTTGTAGACTGCTTGGATACCTCGGTGGTTTTTGTCTTTTTATAGTTTCGGTTAGGAGTTCTTCGTCTTCTATATCTTCCAATGAGTGAAAACATCTTGCGATCCTTAAACTTCCGTTATTTGAAAATAGTTCTTCAAAAGCTTTCACAAAGATCGTGTAAAAATCTTCGTCTATTAGTATAGCGTTCAATTGAGTAGGGTTAAAGTGATGTTTAAGTAAAGTAATGGCTGTGTCTCTGTCCAGTTTCTTCATATAAATAATCTTCCTCCTATTTCCGAAAATTGACTTGCTCTTTATTTTCAGTGACCCTGATGAGGATTTTGTTATGACAACTTGATTTTTGAAAAGATTGATCGGGGATGAAGTTTCTCTTATGCCCATGTTTTTGGATTCCAGTGTATTTATATCTATTGGTTCGTGTTCGATTCTGGATAAGGCGTCGGCGTTACCATTTTTAATTCCCCCTTTTATATTTTATCTCATAGTCAAATTCTGATAGTTTTAGTCTCCATCTTACTAGTTTGGAGTTAGGTTCTTTTATTGCGAAGAGCCATGTTAGGGGTTTGTGGTCTGTTTCAATTATAAATTTGCGTCCGAAAAGGTAGGGCCTAAAATATTTTGTGGCCCATATAATGGCCAAAAGTTCCTTTTCGATGGTACTATAGTTTATTTCATGTGTATTGAGGGTACGGCTAGCGTAACATATTGGATGGTTGTCCTGCGAAAGTATCGCTCCTAAGGCAAAGTTACTAGCGTCCGTAGTAAGGGTGAACTTCTTTGTGAAATCTGGGTATGCCAAAATCGGATCATGTATTAGTAAAGTTTTAAGGGTGTTGAAGCTTTTCTCGTATTCTGGGTCGGATACGTTCATCTTTGTGTCCTTTTTCAAGTATCTGGTCATAGGTTTTGCGATCAAGGAATAATCTTTAATAAATTTCCTATAATAGCCAGTGAGGCCTAGGAATTGCTTAATTTGTTTCGTATTTTTAGGGATTGGAAAGTTTTTAACACATTCTATCTTCTTCGGATTCGTTTTTATTCCGTTTGGTGTTATTATGTGACCAAGGAATTCGGTTTCCTTCTTTAGAAACTCAGATTTGTCTAATTGAACCTTAAGGTTTGCTTCCTTCAGACGGTTAAAAAATGAGTCTTATTGAGTTCATGTGCTCTTGCAATGATGTAGAAAAGATTATTACGTCGTCTAAGTAAACTAGACATATTTTATTGATATAATCCCTGAGGATATTATTCATCAATCTCTGAAATGTCGCTGGGGCCGTCTTCAGTCCAAACGGCATTCTCAGAAATTCGTAATGGCCTCCTTCCACGCTGAAGGCTGTCTTATGAATATCTTCCTTTTCGATTTCTATCTGGTGAAATCCTTTTGCTAGGTCAAGTGTGGTGAAATACTGGCATCTTCCCAGTTTATCTAGGATTTCATCGATATTGGGGATTGGGTACTTGTCGTTGATAGTTACCTCATTGAGTTTGCGGTAATCAACTACAAGTCTCCATTTGGTTTTTCCACTGGCGTCCATTTTCTTGGGTACGATCCAGATGGGTGCAGAGTATGGGGAATTGCTATGTCGGATAATATTGTCATCTAGCATTCCTGAATTTGTTTTTCCACTTCATTTTTATGAATGTAAGGGTATCTGTATGATTTGGTGTATATGGGAAAATTATCAATTGTTCTTATCCTATGTTTTATGGCAGAAGTGAATGAAAGTTTGTCGTTTTCCTGGTAGAAATATCAGAGTATTTCTTTATTGTTGATAACAGTAGTGATTTTTCTTCGGAATTGAGGTGTTTTGTTCGGATATGATCATTCAGATGTTTAGTATTCGCGGGTACTTATAAAGCCAGTATTCAAGGTTTCATCATTCATCATTCCATTGTATGTAGTTCCTTAATGTAGTTAATTTCGTTGTTTTCGTTGAATTGTTCTTCGTGATGGTCTTTGCTTTTAAAGAACAGGGGGTAGTGTATTTCCTCCAATCTTTATTGTATTGTTCTGGTAGCAAATTTGAGCACCCAATGGTCTGAGTATATCGTTACCTATTAGTCCGTCGTAAAAATTCATGGAATTTCGCTATAATAAAACTCTATGATATCAAGTCCCGTACCAAGTTCCTTGAAAGTGGGGATCCTGACTTTTTCCTTTAAGTTTATTCCGTGTTGTAATGTTTTTATAGGGATGGTTCGATTTTCTGTATCCATTTTGGGTGACATATGTTCGGATTCAAAATGGAATTTGTTGCACCTGTGTCTATTATCAATTTCAGGTGTCCCAATTTAGTTGTCACTTTTATATATGGTAGTTCTCTGAGGCCGAAGATTGAAAATTTTCGTCCTTGGTTACCTTTTGGTTTGTTGATGATTCGATATTATTGATGTCCATGGGTTCAGGTTGTTGGTATCGGTTCGGTTGTTGACCATGATGTTGATAATTTTGGGAATTATTATGTTGATATTGGTTCGGTTGTTGACTACGACGTTGATAATTATGGGAATTGTTATGTTGATATTGGTTCGGTTGTTGACTACGACGTTGATAATTATGGGAATTGTTATGTTGGTTATTTGCACCATGTTGCATCCAGTTTGGTTTATTTCGCCAATTTTGTTCTGGGGTATTATTTTTGTAAAAATTGTGTTGGGGTTGTCTGTGATTTTGTTCCTTATTCTTTGATGTACTTGGTTGTGGATTGGTTTCGTACTTCTGGTTATCTTTGGCACGTCCTGGGTGTATTCGACCATCTTTGCCCATTTTGTCGTAACCGTTTTCGTACAGAATATCCATGGCACTTTCCAACGATGTTGGGTTTCTACATGCCAAAATTGTTTTCATAGGTTCTGGCATTTTGTTTTTAAAAATATGAAGTGCTGATCTCTGGTTATTAATGGCAACTTGGTTGGCAGCTTCGCCTTCTCCTGTCATTATAACTGATTTATTATTTAAACGTCTCAATTTATATTTGAGATCATTATAGAAATCGATGGTGTTTGTTTGGAACGTTTACAGATCTCATTTCATCATAGAGTTGATCGCAGCTCTTTCTTTCGCCAAAGTTATTATTCAAGGTACGTTTTATGTCCTCCCATGATTGTACCTGTGTGTTTATTTCTAATATTTCTTTCGCTTTGCCAATTATTCTGCTTTTAATTATATCGGAAAATAATAGTTGTGATAATTCATCATAAGCGGCCAGGATAGGATATATCCTATCCACTAATTTTGTAAATGTTGGAAGGTCGTTAATGTTTCCACCAAACTGAGGAAGGCTATTTAAATACTTAATTGGGTCTAAGTGAATTTGTGGGGGGTTTGCCATTATGAAAAAAAAAAAAAAAAATTATACTATTAAGTTGATTATTCCGGGGGATTAAAGTGTCTTTGAATGTCTTCGTTGATATCGGTTTGAATAACCGTCGTTCGAATCGAAACCCGAATCGTAATAAATATCGTAAAAATCTTCTTCGTCTTCGGAATCAAACTCGATATCGTCTAGAATTCTGAAAAATTCTTCCTCTGATTCTGAATCAGAAACTCGATATCGCTCATGTGGGAGGGATAAGAACTTATTCCAAACTCCCAAGTAGGTTGGACCAAAATAAATGGTCGTCTTCGTCAAACGAAGAGCAACTATCCTCTGAGGCCTCAAAATCGGAGTCAGAGTAGTCACTGTCAATGGGTATTCTACTATCTCTAATTCTTCCTCGGAATCTGAAGAATATTCTGATGAAGAATCAGGGATGGTCATACGAAAGAAATAGATAAATCGAGGTCTTAGTAATTAAAAAAACTCGAAAGCGGAAAAAAAAATTTTCTTACAATAAATAAAAATAAAAATATATGTGTTTCTTACTTTATTTCTCATGCGTTTGTGGTGTCTTGACGATCCAATGGATGATTTAAATTTATATTTTTCACTTTCCGAAGTAAAGACGTCTGCTGAAATTTTCTGGTACCTCGTGTTGTACTTTGGTTGGAACTTAGATGCCAAATATTGTTGTATTTTCCTTGAAGTTGGCCGTTGTATACCTTTCGTGGGTGGTTGTTTCGTTGAAATTTGGCTGGTGATAGTTGTAGTTTTGGTTGCCTTATTGTAGATAGGTTGTTTTACTTGTCACTCGGTGTTGTTAAAGTTGTAGATAGGTTGTTTTACTTGTTACTCGGTGTTGTTTTAAAGTTGTAGATAGGTTGTCTTACTTGTTACTCGGTGTTGTTAAAGTTGCTGTTAGATGGTTTTATTTGTTGCTCGGTGTTTTTTAAAGTTGTAGATAGGTTGTTTTACTTGTTATTCGGTGTTGTTAAAGTTGCTGTTAGATGGTTTTACTTGTTGCTTTTTTTTTTTTTCTTATTTAGTAGGGATTTATAGAAAATCTTTTTTCTATGGTTAGAGGGAATAGCCCGTTAGGACATTAAAATGTCTAATATCCTTTTTTTTTTTATTTATTTAACTCCCTTCTTCGGAGTTTTTTTTTTTTTTAAAAATTTTTTTTTTTTTTATTTAACTCCCTTCTTCGGAGTTTTAAAAAAATTTTTTTTTTATTTAACTCCCTTCTTCGGAGTTTTTAATTTTTGGAGGATATTCGGGCTATCCTACCGACTGCGCCAGTTTTGTTATTAAATAATAATAACTTTAATTTTCCATGGTTATTTAATAGGAAATAAAAAGACTTGTTCTTTTTTGGGTGTGAGTTTTTAACTGATCTTTTCTTTTTATTTTCTCGATATTTATACAAAGTTTGGTATGGATTTAAAACTAATTTGCTGACTTATAATAAATTGTTTTTATTAATTAATTTATTTTTGGTTTGTAAACAATTCATAAGAATTGTTTACTAGTTTTTTTCCGTTCAATTGCATTTTCGTTTTTAAGACCGGAAATGCAATTTAAAAGACAATTTTAAATATCCAAATTTATTAGGAATTTTGTCTGGTTTCATTTCTGGTTGTAAACAATTCATGGGAATTGTTTACCAGGTATTTTTGTTTGATTGCATTTTCGTTTCAAGAACGGAAATGCAAAAGACAATTTTAAATATTCAAATTTATCAGGAATTTAAATAATGTCGGCTCGTGCCAAGTGAATGACCGGAGACATTGTAAACAATTAATAGGAATTGTTTACTAGTTATTTTTGCTTGATTGCATTTTCGTTTCAAGAACGGAAATGCAAAAGACAATTTTAAATATTCAAATTTATCAGGAATTTAAATAATGTCGGCTCGTGCCAAGGGAATGACCGGAGACATTATGACACTTAACGAGATTATTAAATCTCTAATTTCTAATAAAATAGATGTGCTCTTATCATCATTCATTGTTATAACAAGAGGTATGGTTGCTATGGCAACAAGCGAGCAAGCAGCAAACGTAATATAACGAGAGAATGCGTAATAAGCAATAAAAAGTAGCTTGTTTTCTATTTAAACGTTTACTAGACAAAGGCTAGCAAAAACTAGCAGCTGAATTTAACTTTATTGCTTAAATTAGACTTCAAGCTTTCATTTGGTATAGTTCTAGTCCATCAAAGTTGAAGAAAATAATAATTTTTAGACTCCTAAGATGAAGCAAATTTTTGTCAAAAAAATTTTTTTTCTTTAATTTATTTTTTTTTAATTTTCATCTAAAATACCTAAATTATGGGAAAATACACAACAACAATACATATTTAAAGTCATTCAAGAGTTTTTAGTTTTTTTACTATTTTTTAGGATTTTCTTTTAAATGTTGTGTGTTAGACTTGGCACACTTTGAGGAAACGCCTACAAAAAAGTAATGAAAATATCGCCCTAGCATTTCAGATACATGATATTCAATATGTTTTTAATGAAATTAATAAATTTCATCATGAGCGGAAAACATGAAATTCAGTATTAATTTCAACTTTTCAACCACTGTGCGCCGTCCTGTTGAAACCAAATGTTGCCAATATCCTCCTCTTCAATTTTTGTGAACAAAAATTCGTTCAACATGGCCCGATAACGATCGCCATTGACTGTAACGGCCACTCCTTGCTCATTACCATGATTTTTCAAAGTAATGTCGCAATATTTCCCAGCGTTGTTCAAGCGTATACACAACCATATTCGTTCAGCGGAAGGATAAAACTAATTATCTGTCAAATCAGACATGAGCTAAGTGTTACCTTTCACGATATAAGCACTAGTTGAAAAAAAAAACGTTAGATGGCGGACCCTTTATATGGTGATGTGGGGTACTTAATACAAATCGTTGTACTAGAATTTTACTCTTTCGAATTTTCATTTTTAAAATTTTTAATTTTCAAGTCATCTTTGCTTTTTACTTTTGAGTTTTGAATAATATTTTAAAATAAATAATTTTGAAAATTCTTTTAGATCTTTTTTTAAATAAATGTGTTTTATTCATCACAGTGCCATATAAATAATGCAATTGAAGATATAATTATATATGACATTAAGATTAACAATTTAGTTTGAGATATGATTATATATGGGATCCATCAGGATCTTAAATTAGATATTTTTGGACTCCCTAATTTTAAGATTAATTTTGATTTTAACTTAATTCGATAATTTGTGGATACCCCAATTTTGCGATAAACTTGAAAGGAATAATGTCGATCTATATCAAATGAGATCTGATTTTGTATTTACTATGTAATTAAGAGAAAAACATATTTATTTTTTATTCAAATTAATTTTTTAAATGCCGAAAAATAACATTTTGTTTTATAGATCAAACTCAGGGGATGCCCCCTATAAATGCAATACATTGTGTTGACATTAGAAATAAAGGTAATAGAAGAAGGGAAGAGGGAAAAGTGTTATGGATGTTTGATTTGAATTTGTTAATCTCGTAAGATTGGGAAAAACATGTGTAGAGAAGCCTATTCCACATACGTTATAGTCCTATTAAATCACAGATAAAACAATGACACACAGCCAACATTCCGGCGATATCCAAGGGAATCAAAGGGAGCCAGAAAATGCTGTCATCACCTATCAGCACCTGCCCACACCATAGGAATTGTATTCCCACTTTTGGTCGAATATATGTAGTGTAAATACGGAGAAGTAAGATGGTGAAAAGTATTTTTTGAACAGCCTTAAGAAGCACTTGAATGCTTCTTTCGATCAAATACATGCGCCTTCCATCGGACATCGCACTGTATTTTCATGCCCAGAAGACCAAGACTAAACACGGTGTTGGTGCATTCTCTGATTGTTTATGCGTCAACAAGCAACATATGGGTCTTACTGGCATGAAAGGCGACCCCTATTAATACGACCCATTCAGATATCAAAAGCAGGTCCCGGTTCAAAGTGTCATTCATATTTTGTATCATGAGACCAATCTCGGGAACATTTGGCATATGTTCGAATGAATATGAATGACAAATTCTATTGTCATCAACGAAAGAGTAGATTGGGCTCTGGTAAGATTCAATAGATAATTGATAAAAATAATGAATAGGGATGGGGAAAGACATGAACCCTGTGGAACGCCTGCATTTATCACGAAATCCCCGGAGGAAAAGCCATTCTATAAAACAACACGTATGGTGCGCTTATTGAGAAAGCTAAAAACGAATCGAAAGAATTCGTCACCTACACCAAATACAATTAGTTTCGACAGAAGTGCTTCGTGCCATAATCTGTCAAACGCTTGGAAATATCCCAAAGCTACAACCTTAGTCTTACCAAGGCGATGAATAGCACGACTCCACTGGTTTCCGTAGAGCGACTCATTCGAACGACATACTGTCGATCGTTCCAGAGATTATTTAACTCCAAAGCGCTCTTTCGAAAACGCTGAACAAATCGCTATCGGACGGTAATTCCCGGGGTCAGTAGCCGAGCACTTTTTGGATGGACTTGAGCAATCTTCCAGCAAGGGGGAACATTTTCACGTCTAAGCACTCTTGCACACCTAGACCTAGCTGTTTTCCGTTGAAGCTCGGTTATTTTCCGAAACGTAATAACATTGAAATAATTTGACAATTTCATTTGAAATTAATATATTTTAAACGATATTTAAATTTAAGTGTAAAATCCATATATTCTTAGTATTTTTTAAAGATTAGGATGTCGTTGTACACAAAATTTAAGTCGTTTATGCCTACGTCCTTTGTTTCTGAAAACTTCAATATTGTTATTGTTATGATTAAGAGTATGTTCACCAATAAAAATTAACTACTAAAAGTTACAAAAAATACATACATTTTGTATGAAACAATAAATATCGCCAGTAGCCTGACGGATTTTTGCATTTCATACATAATCTATGGGAATATATTTTCGCTTTTAGTTTTAACTGTTTATTTTCATTTGATGCAAAATTTGTCTATATTTCCTTTAAAATATAACGAAATAATCCGAAAAAAAATAAAATGGGTTAATTTTTGACCCCACTTAGTAAACTCTAAACCTGAGATTGGGCATAAAAAATACATGTCCTTTTAATTTTTATTCTCTTCAAAAACGGAAAATCAGTTCTTATTTTGGGTACAGGGAAAAAGTTCAATGAGACACACGAAACGATAAAACGAATATACTTACTACCTGATAAGGGCACAAATATCGGGTCAGAGTGTATAACCCTTTGAGACCCTTACTCACAATTGTGAGATTTGATGTTTTCTCCTTAAACTATGAATATTTCGTAATATATATATTGAGATGAAAAAATGTTATTATATTTTTAACTAAATTATAGTTCATAAAATATCTATAACTATAGGGAAAGTTTAATTCTTTTTAAATTATTTAACGTTAAACTTGAAAAATCAAGAACTTTTTCGATGCAGCTTGGGTCTCAAATTGATAAAAAAAAAGAGTTTACTATAAAACTGCAATACGTTTGTTAAATAAGCCGTTTAAAAATTAAGGAAAAAACAATATATTCGCCCATGTCCCTACTTTAGAACGTTTTTGCAATTAGAACGAAATTGTGAAATCACACGAAATTAAAATTTGGTGTTCTCAAATCCTAAAAGCTTTCGAAAACTCGAATTTTTTTCGAAATTATTATCGAAGTGCCAAAAACATATGGTTTTATGGAAAATAAAAAACATATGGAAAGTAAAATGCTTTTAAGAAATGCTTCTAACATTGTTGTCAATTTGTTTGAGTGTTTTCTAGAATATCAAAACAAAAAAATGTATTTTTAAAACAGTTTTTTAGAGTATAAACAATACAGCCAAAAATACAATAAAATCAGAAATAAGAAAAAAAAAGTTCTAAATTTTTAATATTAAGCACCATTTTTGACCCTAAATTGTAATTTATTAGAAAAAAAGTTCATTCGTTTACTTTCGACCAGGCTTTTTTACACGAATTAAAACGAATAAAAAAAATTCTAAAATTTTCACTTTCGCTCTGATTTAAAAGCCGTAACAGGGGTGATTATAATAATAATAAAGACATAAACAAAAACCATACTGGTATTTTGAATACTATTATAAACAATTAAAAAGTGTTCAATCTGATAATAATGGGCTTTGTTGAGCCAAACAAACAAGCAAAAGCTGTTAAACAAACAAAAGAAGAAATTAATTTTTACAGAAAGAATAACCGGCTGTTGCGGTGGAAAAAACTACACAGAAAAAAATAAAAACGGGTTTCAATTAAAATTTAATTGAATAAATTAATATTTTAATTGATTTTGCACCTACCACTGTAATGATAGTATTAACTAAAAAAAATTGCAGACAGTTTATTAAAATTCTTTCAATTAAAATAATAATAATATCAATTAAAAGATTTATTATTTGTCTTTACAACCTCAATTAAAAAGTTTAGTTAAATTGATTAAAACTTTAATTGAAACTTGAGAAGAAAACAATGGTAGTTTTAATTGAAAACTCGTATTTTTTTATTTTTGTTATATGCCCCCCATTAAATAAAAAAGAAATGTAGTTGTAAATTAAATTGACATTTTATTTATAATAAAATTATATATAGATTATTTGTTAGGACAATATCCTAATAAAGAAATATAGAGTATGGCCTTGAACTTGAATAAATTTCATAAACAGAATTATAGGTCGAAAAAAACCTATTTTTATTTATTTTTAAATAATAATTATAACAAACTTTTATTAAAGCTTTTTAATATAAAAATGTATTATAAAAAAACAAATAAAAGTAAAGACAAATTTTTTGTTTAGCTTGTCTTGTCTTGAACTTTTTCTTGTAATTAAATTGCTTTCTTAAAAAAATCACACACAACTTTAAAATGATAGTTTAATGACACTTAGACTTATTGAAAATTTAATTATTTACATAAAAAATAGTTTAATTGTCCTTTTTCGTTAAGGTTATTTAAATCCACATGTGCACTTTTATTACCACAGATAAAACACGAAAACTAAATTAAGTTTTCGCGCGTACACGAATATCTCAACAAAAAGAGATATTCGTGATATTATATTAGTGAAATAACTATGATTTTGCGTGTATTTGAAATCGGTAAAACTATTCAACTTATTAAAAGTTAATCATTTGCGATTTTTTTCTTTTTATTTACAAATTAAATAATATATTGATATAATTAAACCTTTGTTTGATGTTTAATCTAAAAAAAAATAGTTTGACAAATTTTTAAAAATTTTGTTTACATGTTGTCAACACTGTATGGATATATTAGAAAATTCAATAAATTTTTTAATTGAATCAATTAAAAAATTGTTTTAATTGCCATTGACATTCAAACAATCGATTAATTAGATATTTTTGGCCCATCATTTTTTCTGTGTATATGAATTTACAAACCTACAAACCTATATGCTGTGCTATGTCATTACATATTGTAATACAAACGTGATAACTTATACACTCACTATGAGTCATAATAACATCAAGTGCTGTTGTTTTGATATGACTACAAATGTTATGGGAGTAATAAACAATAGAGCGGATCATTTTTAAAAATAAATCTCTGATCGAAACGTAATACCCTGCAAAAGTTGCATTCTCATAACAGAAGCTCAGATGTAAAATTTGGTTCTAATCGGAGCAAAATGATCTGCCCTTTTTATTTTTTTAAGGATTTAAATTATTGCATCGAAATAAAATCACAATATCTTTAATTGACTTGGAAGAAGATATTTTCCGATCGGGATTTAATTTTAAATTTGAGCTTCTGTTATGAGTACGCAACTTATGGGGGATGTTACGTTTCGATCAGAGACTTTTTGAAAAATTATCCAATTTAGTCAGCAAAACCAAACAAAAGAGCAAGAGTACAATTATTAAACCATACGATCAATTTAGATTAACTGTTCATTTTTTTAATTTAAAATTATCGGGAGTTTTGATAAAAGCACTGAAGTTAGTCAACTTAAAAAAATTTCCTAGAGCTATTCATATTTTGTTTTTGAACAAAGTTTTAGAAACTCTCAAATGTATTGTCATGTATTTTTTTTTTCATCAATGTTAAAAGTTGAAGTTAAATTTTAATTTTATTGAAATTAAAATTAAAAATAGGAACGAGGCATACGACAAGAAGTTTATTGAACATTAAGAGAGGTCAAAAGCCTATGAAAAGCAGCGTTATCACTTCCTCAGAGTATATTGCAGATTCGAAAAGCAAAAATCGTGCTCCCGAAGAAAAACAGGCAAATTCTTAAGTCAAAAAGTTCATGAAAGAAACAGAAAAACAAAAAGAACAACCAACGCACTGTGGAATATCATAGTTAAAGGTTTTTTTCCCGGGAATTTCCATTATTTGACTTTCCCGCTTTCCCGGGATTTTCCTGCGGGATCCCGGGAATTTCAATTGTAATAACCTTGCTTTATAATTACATGCTTGAAATTTTAAAACCTATAAAAGTAGCTGTGGAAAGGTTGAGTAGCCGTGATATAAATATATTAACCTTATGTAAAGAAATTCCATCGATTCCATCAATTCTTGGCGAAAAAAATGTTTCAATCTATTCATCTACGTGTTGATGAAAGGATAGACAAAAAATTGTATACATTGGTAAAATATTTAAAAGAACAGGGTTTCTTTAACGACAATAATGAAAATAGTTTATTTTCCTATGCTTCTAAGTGCTCCGTAATTGGATATCGAGGGATTATATTCAATACCGTCTATCTACATTTTTACGAAATTTTTTTTTTTATGCCAAACTCATCTCTGACCCCATCTGCATGTACTGTAAAAATTGCAGTAGAAAAAAAACTATTTTTAGTACTATATATCCTGTATTTATCATTTGTCTATCTACAAAGATACTTATTTATGAATTTTATGACGGCAATACCGTCTATCTACAATCATAGAATTTTGTCGTTTTATTTAATTTCAGGCTATTTCTCTGTTTGATATCTATTTATTCACTGTTCGTTTTCGGATACATACTTCTCGTGTCGAACGATCAATGCCTACCATAATATCGCTACTTGTAACTCCTTACAACGTATTAGATACGATTACGTATCTTCAAATGACGAAGATATTGAGGGCGTATATATTACAGGTTCGTAACTGCAAGTAATATCAAACTACATGAAAGTATGTGCCTAATAATTTCTCACATTTACACCAAAATTTTAACCAGTAAAAATTATAATAAATTATAATAAAAAATTATAAAAAACATTGTCTTTGAATTTAAACTGGTTAAACAATTCTTCTGAACACACCTACCCTCTATCTGACACCCTTTTTGAGACACTCATGCCAAAACAAACAAAAACTAGTCAAAAACAACCCCTAGCTCCCTGAAGGGTTCAAATGTTAGAACAGGTCCTACTATTTTTCTATCCCCAACATTTCTTGTGAACATATCTACCCCCTATCTCCCACCTTTTTCGGGGTCCCCATACAAAAACCGTATATACAAACTTAATTTTAAAATAAGGCAATACCGTCTATCTACATATTATTTTCCTACACAATGAAACGCGAATTTCAAGAAACTTTTTAGTTAGAACGTTTGTTAGACACATTCTGTTAATATTATAGAAAATGAGTTCATCGAAATTGTTACTTATTTGCGAATAAAACAGTTTTTTGGCTCTCCTGAAAAATTGTGTTTATGTAGATAGACGGTATTGAATATAAGCCCTCGATATGTCGAAATTCTGTTTAATCGTCTTTTTGGCGGATCTAATGATACTGATGAAATTGATGATTATGACGATGTTGAAGAATGTGGTGCTGTTAAAATAAAACATTTGAACAAGTTTTAAATGCAGCTATTAATAACGTTAATTAATGCTCTCAATCTAACTCCAAAAAACCGGCAAAATGTTCCATAAAAAAATAACTCAAATTTTTTGAAGGAAGTGGTCAAAAACTCAAAATACTAAAAAGGTGTTAATGCACTTCTAACTGTTCCTCCAACTTCGGTGGAAAATGAACGAGTGTTTTCCGTAACAGGACAATTTGTTTATAAAATCAGAAATAGACTTTCAAACGAGCCAATTAATGGTTTGAGTGTATTAAAGAACTATTTCCTAAGCCGTCAAAATAAAATTTAGTTTAAGTTTTCTAAATAGTTTACATATTTTAAGAATTGAATTTTTATGTTTTTGTTTTCCATCTCATATTTTGAGTACTTGTATTTTTTATATTCTATAATTAATTGAATTGTTATGTTTATGTTTTTGATCTCATATCCAGAGAAAAGTTAAAAGTAAATAATCTAAGTTTCTATGTTAATTTTAAATTAAAATTGATTTTAATAGTATTTAATATTGTTTTACTTTTTAAGCAAGTAAATTTATGCTTTTAATAAAAAGTTTCTTATTAAAACAAACTAAACTTATTTTTATTATTTCTATGGAGCGGGATCCCGGGAAATTTAAAAAAATTTACCGCTCTCCCGAAAAAGTGCGGGAAAAAACCCTAATCGTTGTGTAAGACCACATCATAATTAGTTTTTACAAATGTTTTAATTTCTGTAAAAAAAATCAGTATTAATATAAACTAAGATTCGAAAATATAATAATTGAAAAAATTGTGGATATTTTGTTAATAGTAATGTTCGGAAATTACTACCGAATTCACACAATGATTTATGGAAATGAAAATACAACATATTCAAATTAGTATATTTTTTACTTTAGTATATTTTTATAGGAGTGTTATATCTTTTTGGAAAGGAAATGTTATGCAGGTTCTATTTCTTTTATTAATTTTTAAGTTTCTGTTAGCGCATTTGTTCATAAACGAAACGTTGGCAAGGATTTTAAATATAAGCTACCCCCTTATACATTAGGGCGGGTCGATTTAAAAATCGCTGAACGTACAAGGAAAATCGTATTCTAGGGAACAAAATAAGAAACTTTGCCGAAGGAACCATACCTCTAAAACGAATTCTGATGTCCCGACTTTTGACCCGTAGTGTCAAATTGTGAAAAATCCCACTTTGACCCGTTTAGAGTGCCCCAATCGAATCCAACCCAATCGAATATAATTTATACATTCATCTGCTAGAGCGTCTTCCGGAGAAGAAATAGAGACCCTAATCTTGAAAAGACTCCTTCTTACTTTCTAAAATATCTCTATACCGAGATTTGTACATTTTGCTATAAAAACACGGCTATAAAGGCCCTCTTTCAACTTAAATTTTAACCCCTTAACGGTCACCTAGAATGATGATTTATGCATTATTCTGCTAGCGCGTCTCCCGGAGAAGAAGTAGCTCCCATAATCTTGGAGAGATTCCTCCTACTTTCTAAAATATCAAAAAAATGGTCTTTTTCAAAATTTGACCCTCGTTTCATCAGAATTCGTTTTAGAGGTATGGTTCCTTCGGCAAAGTATCTTATTTTTAAAGATTTTCCTTGTACGTTGATCGATTTTTTTGCCTCCCTACAAATCGACCCGCCCTATTATACATATATATTATTAAAGCCTGAGTTATGGTTAAAAATTAGTCATGTATAAAAATTAGCTGCATATTCGTGCCTTAATAAATTCTACATACAAAAACGCATTTAAGCTAAATAATAAAATGTACCATTTTGTACATAAAATTTCAAGGTGCGCTCACATTTTCACTAGTAACTTTTTAATATCGAACGTTGTGGGTAAAAATAAAAGTCGAAAAATCTGAAAATCGCCTTTTATGGGGTCCTTAGAACCATAATTTTCAAACTCAAATATCTATTTTTTAAGAGCTAAACCAGAAAATCGATTAGCGTTACTGAATTAGTTGTACTCGAATTAGGTTTATCTGCTAAATTGAAATATTTCATCTAACTAAATCGAATGATAAAGTTTTTTTTTTTCGATTATGTGTTTTCTTAAGCAAATTATAATCTATTGAATTTTCAATTTCGATTGAAAGTGAAATCCATCACATACTAGATTAATTAAAATGATAAAAGATATATTTCCATGTATGATGCAAGATTAAAAAAAACTATGATTTCCATGTCATTAATATTTTCTGAGCATATAAGATATAATTGCATGTTGTTATATATAACCCCATATACAATTACTAGCTGACCCGACAAACGTTGTTTTGTCTTCAATTGTATTTTCATTGAAAGTCTGGTTCCGTTACAAAGTCGTGGTGGATTGATATTTCGAAGAAGAATGATAGCTGGACTGCACCGACAAACCAAATTTTGTTCAAATACCTTCAAAAGGAGCAGAAATAATGTATGCTCCCAATGCGCACAAAAACGGATTACGGACCCGTTCCGGATCCGTAATAGAGTTAAAAAACGGAATCAGTGTAATCGCGATTTGACAGTGTAATCGCTAATTGAGTTTTAAGAAAAGGTCATTGTGTGGACCCAGCAAAATCAGTTTTTAATAATTGAGTTTTTTTTATGAAAAGGTCCTTGTGTGGACCCAGCAAAATTAATTTGTAATAACTTTTTTTTTCTAAGTTATCTAACACAACTCCATTGAAATGATTTTTTTTTTTTTTTTTAATAGGAGAAAAGCATTAAAAGCCAAATGTTTTTTATGTTTTTAATGTATTTTACTTTTATATGTTAATTTTAAATGAACTGACTGAATTGTTTTACTTTACTATCAAATGACTGTGAATTTAATAATAATAATAAAAAAAAAAATTAAAACAAAAAAATTCATCACAATATTAAATCTTTTTTATTAAAACCACGCAGTGGATTCCGTTTTATTAAAATACACGGGTCCGCAACGGATCCTAATATGATGTCCGTAACGAGTCCGTAACGGATCCAAAAAACGGACATAAATCCGTTTTTGGATCCGTTTTTTCGAGAGGAATTTCTCCCGCTTGCGGATCCAAAACTGATCCGTAACGGATTCCGCTACGGATCCGTTTTATGAAAACAAAAGGGTCCGTAACGGATCCTAATATGATGTCCGTAACGAGTCCGTAACGGATCCAAAAAACGGACATAAAATCCGTTTTTGAATCCGTTTTTTCGAGAGGAATTTCTCCCGCTTGCGGATCCGTAACGGATCAGTAACGGATTCCGTTACGGATAGAAAATACGAAGATGCGGATCCGTTACGGATCCGAAACGGATCCGTTTGGCACACTGGGCTGTCAATCAAATGAATGTGTGTATGTATGAGTTTGTGTATTAGGTTGGATTAAAAACCATCCTCATTGCATGTGCTACACGTATTCAGCCATTTTTTATTTTTTGTACCCGTATCCAAGCAGTGTAACAAAGCAAAAATTGTTGATATTCACACAATTTATATGAAACGAAAATATTTTTAAACAATTTCTTTTTTAAACCATCCTCATTGCATGTTCTACAAAACGTATTCATCCATTTTTTATTTTATGCAGCCGTTCTCGAGTTATGGAGTGACAATTAAAATGTACACTTATTTTTATATATAGATACAACTACCTGATGTCCTGTGATAAATCACAGCTCGGCTACAAAAAATATAAATTTTGTTATAATTTTCAACTCTATTTTACCCACTCATTACTAGTTTTTACAGATCTTAAAAGAATAACTCCTTTTGTGCCAATAGCATTGCATTTGCAAATTATTGTTGTTGCCAACTTAGAATTAATTATATTTTAATAAATAATAATTTGATATTCCCAATTTTAAAACAATATTTTGTGAATTTTTGTGTTATTTGGACACTCACAACATTTTAACAGTAATTTATTGTAGTTTATTTAAAAAGTAACCAGTAAACTTTGTTTTTAAGGATATAGAACTTTGAGTTGGCAACACTTGTTTAACTGGCGGCCATTTTGTCAGCTGTCAAGTGATTTATGTTTAGTTTGGTTTTGCATTTCAACATGAATAGACTGACTGACGCCTGAACAACGCTTCCAAATTGTGCAAATTTATTTTGAAAATCATGGTTCAGTTCGAAATACGTATCGCTACGTCCACTTTACGGTCAACATAATCGTCCATCAAAGCAATTAATTCGATTAACTATGGAACGTTTTCGAGTATTTGGAGTGATGATAATCCTCAAGTGTATGTTGAGACACCGTTACATCCAGAAAAACTGACTGTTTTGGTGTGTTTTATGAACTGGTGTAATCATTGGTCCCTACTTCTTTAAAAACGATGCTGGTCAGAACGTTACAGTCAATGGTGACCGCTATAGAGCCATGATTACTGACTTTTTCATTCATAAATTGAACAACCATGATGTGCAGGAGCTGTGGTTTCAACAAGACGGCGCAAACATGTCACACAGCTCGTGCCACAATTGATTTATTAAAGGAAACGTTTGGTAACAGCATAGTTTCAAGTTTCGGACCCGTGAATTGGCCTCCAATATAGTGCGATTTAAAGCCGCTGGATTATTTTCTGTGGGGATATGTGAAGCCCCTAGTCTACGCCAATAAGCCCGAAACGATTGACAACTTGGAGGACAACATTTGCTGCGTTATTGCCAATATACGGCCACAAATATTGGAAAAATTCATCGAAAATTAGACCTCCAGATTAGACTACGCCCGAGCCAGCCGTGGCGGTCATATGCAAGAAGTCATATTTAAATTATAATGACAGTAGATTATATTTCGAATAAAGTAAATTTTATGTCCATTTAAAAAATTCATCTTTGTTTAATTCCATTTCGAAGTTCTATACCTCTATAAACCACACATATTTAAATTATAATGCCAGAAGAATATATTAGGAATAAAGTAAATTTCATGTCGATTTAAAAAATTCTTCTTTGTTTTATTCCATTTCCAAGTTCTATACCTCTATAAAACACACCCTTTACAAAGAAATATTTTTACTTATTTTAACATTTATTAAAAAAAAAACTACACATAAATACGATTTTTCTGTACCAGTTATTTATTTATATTATTTATTTATTTAATTTATTTATTTATTTATTTATTTTATTTTTATTCATTCAACAATAATACAAAAGCCATTAAGGCCAAAAACTGCATTATAAAGAAAAAAAGGAATCATGAGCAAGAATACTTAAAATAATTAATATAAGGTGGCGCAAAAATAACCTTCCGATGTTTTTTTTTTTATTATGTATAGCATTTTCTGATAGGAGGATTACTTTTGCGCCACCTTATATAGATAAACAAAATCATAAATACAATAAAAATATAAATATAAAATTAGTATACTCATTGTCCTAACATATTGGCTCCCCAGCCGAAATAAATATGCAAAATAAGATAATATCACCAGTAGAAATATAAAAAGTAAGAAGTAAAATAAGCCCAAAATAGTGACAAACGGGTATATAAATATCTATATCCTCAAATCTAGTAATCCAACTTGATAAATATGCATAGACAACTAATCAATAAAGATGAAAGAAAATAAAATGCCAAGAGAAGCCACTAGCTACACAAATGTTGAAGAATTTTCAACCGAAAGACATTATTAGAATGCGAAAAGACACGCAAACTATATGGCAATCTATTCCAGCACCTAGCAACTCTAATCACAAAGGACCTCTCATACATTAAATTTATAATTCTGGGAATAAATATCTGAGTGTTTCTTGTAGACCGCGTAAAAACAAAGTCCCTACATAAGGGAGAAGGTCTACCACTCTTAACAATTCTATAAACCAGAAGCAACGATCGATAACTTATAAAATCTTCAAACATGCAACCAAGAACACGCCGTACGTATTCAGAAATATGGTCAAAACGACGTACATTGTAAACGAATCACACAATAGCATTCACAGCACGTTTGAGCCTAGTAAAATTTACACCAGTAGTACCCGAGATTACCTCAAGACCATACAAGACTTGCGACATTAAAATGCCATGCGCTAACCTCAGCCTTACCGATAAAAGTAAGTAAATATTTGACGAATAAATCCTACGTAGAGCACTCCAAACCCTACAGCACAGGGTATCAATGTGAGTCTTAAACGAAAGCTTACTATCAATAATAACCCCCAAACACTTCAATCGGTTAACAAACTGCATCTGATCACAATCCAAGAATATGTCAAGATCAAAATAAAACGGTCAGAAGACCCAATCATCATTGCCTTTGATTTAGATGGATTTTATACAAACAATTTTTTTTTTGACCAAAAATGTAATGATAGTAAAAACAAAAGTAAAACTGTTGTTTTTAATAATTTGAGAGGTAATTATTAATAGTTAAAATAAAATAAAATCGTTTATTTTTAAGGATTTGGGAGGTTTTGTGAATTTTTTATTTTATTTTTGATAGCAAAAATTAAAGAAAATCTTTTATTTTTACGGATTTTGAGTTAATTTTTTAATATTTAAAAATAAATGAAAATATACAAATGAAGAATCAATTAATTCAATTCAACTCTTTCTATCGGTAATTTTTCTCTTTAAAAAAAAGTCCAATAATTCCCATAAAGTTTTTTACAAAAAGAGTTTGTTTAAAAAGAAAATTATTTCAATTGAATTTACAAGAAATTCAAACATACCAACATAGCAAACATACAAAGAAATGCAAACATTGGTTTGTGTATGTGTTCTGTTTTGTGATCACAAAAACAGCTTTTAAATTTCAAAAACAAAGAAACAAGTCGTTTTTTTGACGTTTTGGCCATTAAAAGGGTTTCTTTTGTATTTACTATTGGTATCGGTTATTTAAACAATGTTTAAAAGTAAATATCAAAATGGATAGAAAATAATGGAAAATCAGAGTAATTTTTTTAATTTTGTTTTCAGTTAATTTAATAGATATTTTAGGTAGTTTTTAAAGTAATAATATCGTGAGTGTATGTTTAGTAGTTTTAAAGTACATATTCCTTTGTTTTTAACTACAAAATATGGTGATTGTAATTATGTCCGAACAATTAGAACATCTAATTGTAAAACATTAGATCTAATCTGATACAATAAGATATTATTTAATAAATTAGATCTAATTTGATTAAATTAGATAAAGTTTGCTACAATTGTATCCGTATCTAAATGTATCAAATTATACATAGGGTGATAGAATTATATCCAGTCAGATACAATTGCATACAAATATCTGCAATTACATGTGACATATATAATCAAATATGCACTATATGATGTGTAATATAAACAAAGGTATAATTATGCATTTAGATAAAATTCTATATGATTATGTATGAATATACCCAGCCAGAAATTGCCGATGGTTTGAAAAATCAAGCTTTGGTAGATACTTGATTTAGAAAATTTACAACCGTTAACATAATAAAAGCACTGGCACATCCCCTGCACACAACGCTTTCCTAACGTTAACCAAAAGTGCTTTGTCAGTGCTCGATTTACTAAATTTCATAAATAAATCACGTTTTCATATCTAATATTCTTAATTTATGAGCAATTCCATTTAATAGCAGCGTGAAATTAGTCGATGTTTTCCGATTTTGATAAAATTTTGTTAGTGTGTGCGGTAGTGAACGCAAGTATTAAAAAAAATTTTTTTTTTTTTTTGGAAAACAATGGCTACCCTATGGCTTCAAATTGTGGGGTAGGGACTTCACTTAAAAGGTCATAACTTTTGATGTGTAAACAATATCGACAATTTATTTTTGCAAAAAAAACGACTAGGTTTTGGGGTATAAAAAAATAAATAAAAAAAAATGTTACACATTTTAAAAAAAACTAATTTTTGAAAATAAAAATTTAAAATCAATTTTTGGAAAATATCCATTTTTTTAAATTTTTTATACAAATAGCTACACATGTGTTCTAAACACAATGAAAATTTCTGAGTGGGAAGCTCCTTACTTAGTGAGATATCAGAAAAATGTAGAAGTATGTACAACAGAATATGTGTTTTTTTCAATAGTAATAGTAGTTAGTTTTTCAATAGCAATAAATTGAATGCGAAAACCTAGTATTAATGTTTTTAAAATAAAACAAACCATATTTATATTTCAAATAATATATAGACCATCCTATTTCCATTCAAAATATAAAATAACTGTCAAATAAAAATTAAATTAGAAGAAATTAGGTCTGTTTGACGTACGTTATCACAGGTACCCCAATTTTACCATAAAGCGTTTCTATTGTGAAAATTGTGTGTAAATTGCTGTTGTTTCTGGTAAATTGGGCTACCGCGGGAACCCGCGGAAACGTCGGCACACAGACCTATTGATTAGTGTGCCTTCAGAAATAAAGAAAGTTTGTCAATAAAAATCTTATCATGTGTGAGGAACGTAAAATTTTATAGTTTTTAGCGTACTGTGGAACTGAATGTGAAGTAATGTAAAGCAACAAAATAAAATTCGATATATTTAGATCTTTCACATAACGATAGTTATTATAGTATATAACTGGATAATACCTACCGTTAGATTGGACCAAAAAATTCCTCAAACTGTGGATGTGAGTTCAATTTGAAGCAATCCTTTTAGCGATTTTTGGAGAAAGAAATGTTGTAGAGAATACAAAGTTGATTCGACCCATTTAACCCTTTCAATGATGATATCTACCATTCAAGAAATATTTGACCCCATAATTCTTTAAATCGCGGATGCGCCATTCAATTTTGTGCTGAATTTGTTTTCTTTTTATTTATTTTGAAGCACAAATTAATATAGAGACAACGAAAATTATCCGATCGATTTAGTATTCACTCGAATAAAAATTATTCGATTAATCTAACGAACAAAAAGAAAATTCGAACGAACAATTTAAAAAACATCATTTTCGAATAACGAATAATTCGAAAAATTTTGACAATTAAACGAATATAAAACAAATAATTTATAAAAATACTTCTTTTAATAAAACTTTTTCGAAAATTTAAAAATTTTGGGAAAACTTGTACAAAAATTGATATAGATCTAGCAGCACATTCCGGAATAGATCTATCAACATTAGGGCGGGTCGATTTAAAAATCGCTCAACGTACAAGGAAAATCGTATTCCAGGCATCAAAATAAGAAACTTTGCCGAAGGAACCATACCTCTAAAACGAATTCTGATGTCCTGACTTTTGACCCGTAGGGTCAAATTTTGAAAAATCCAACTTTGACCCATTTAGAGTGCCCAATCGAATTCAACCCAATCGAATATAATTTATACGTTTATCTGCTAGAGCGTCTTCCGGAGAAGAAATAGAGACCCTAATATTGGAAAGACTCGTCCTACTTTCTCAAATATCTCTATCCCGAGATTTGTACATTTTGCTATAAAAACACGGCTCAAAATTCCTTTCTTTCAACTTAAATTTGAACCCCTTAACGGTCAGCTAGAATGATGATTTGTGCATTAATCTGCTAGCGCGTCTCCCGGAGAAGAAGTAGCTCCCATAATCTTGGACAGATTCCTCCTACTTTCTGAAATATCAAAATGGGCTTTTTCAAAATTTGACCCTACGCACAGTGGTTGCGCCCATACGACAAAAATAAAAAAGTTGTCTTAATATATTGGCGTTTTAGCAAATTAAATAGGCTGTCATCCAATTTCCCTCTTCTTAATTTGTTTTGATAATTTCTAACGGTAGTTTTTTTTAAACAACTAAAGTGTGAATATTCATAGAAGTAAAAAGTTGATTAAAGAACAAAGAAAACAAAGTGAAACTTCAATTGTTAAAATAAAGTTTATTAAAGTGCTTTCTATTTAAATAGTTTTCAGACTCCATCTGACTAACCGAATTATTTTGTAAATGTTAACAGATGTATTCAGTTTAAGATTATGTTTTATTCAGGTGCATGAATTTCCATCTTTTTTTATATATTGAATATACTAACTCAACCTCTGTGTTTAATGTGTTTTTAGTATATGTAACGAATGTTGTTTGATTTAATCAGAGTGATATTTTTGTTGTTATTGAAAGGTATTTTGTACTTTTTTTATATAGAAACATCCCGTCAATGCATATTTTCTCGCCTGTCAGTTTTCGAGATTTGGTGCTCTAAAAAAGGTTCGAATTCGGTGAAAGCCCAGCAAGTGTTCGACGAAGCTGTCAAATACATTGATTTTGAATGCGAGGAATGTGCGTTTTCTGAATTATTGAAACGTGTCCAATATTTATTCGACAGAATTGTTTACATTTGGAAAAAAAAATAATCGCATAAAATCACTGGTTTTAAAAAATCAGTCTGACAGACTGACTACCAAAGAAGTCGTTTCTTTAAGACTGAACACCATATCTTCTTCACCTAAAGAAGAAGCATTAAAAGGTAATAAACGTGGACGCCCTACATCTGATTTCTCAAGTTCCTCTAAGAGAACCAAACAACGTAGATTAGCAAGGTTGGCAGAAACCGATGTGACTGCAGCGGATGCCTTACGTGGTGTATATTCAGAATCATCACAAATTTGTTCAGAATTAAATGTTGCTGAAGTTCTTGCACTAATAGTTGAAACAAATTTAACAAAACATCAGTACTTACACATCCGAAATTTTATAAACTCTAAGGTTTCCTGTAATATGTTTCCTAGTTACGAAAAGGTTTTGAGAGAAAAGAAAAAACAGTTAACCAATTGCAGAATCTATCACAGTAAGTGAATCTCAGGCTGAAGTTGATTTACAATATTTGCTCGACCATACAGCTTCACGTATTTTAGATGGGGGCTTGATGGTAGCTATGGTTATAATGAGTATAAACAACGTTTTAGTAACAACACTCTTGATGACAATTGCTTATTTGTAACATCTTACGTGCCCCTTCAACTAGTGACAAAATCCGCAAAACCTGAAGATGCAAAAATAATATGGAAAAATCATCGGCCATCGTTGACTCGGTACTGCAGACCAATTCGATTCCAATTTAAAAAAGAAACATCTCAAGTTTGTATTGCAGAGAGAGATTATTTCAAGCAGAAAATTGAAATGCTGAAATACACATAGTATTTTAAATCGGATCAGAAAATATATGTTGAACACAAATTGCAACTGACTATGGTTGATGGTAAAGTATGCAACGCTTTAAGTCAAACGTCATCTGCTAAATGTTACATATGTAAAGCAAAACCAAAAGAGATGAATGATATATAAACATGTCTAGAAAAAGTGGTGTACAAAGAACATTATGAGTTTGGGTTGTCACCCTTACATTCATATATTCGCTTTTTCGAGTATTTCATTCACGTTGCTTATAGAATAGGTCTAAATAAATGGCAAATTAGGTCAAAAGATGAAAAGAATAAATTTATGGAAAGAAAAAGAGAAATTCAAAGCAAGTTTAGATCTGAGATGGGTTTGTTAGTTGACAAGCCTAAACCAGGAGGAAATTTCTAGAATTGCAACAAACACGGATTTATTAAACATGTTATTGCTGAGTTCAGATCCATTCATTTCAGGTCAGCGAAAATTGCCATGTAAAAAGAAAAGTACGTTATTAAAATCTGCAATTGAATTGCTGAAAGAGTAGCAAATTTGTGCAAGTAAACGTTTTTGTAATTGACAAAAGTTTTTTATTGTTTTATTAAATACTGCGGTAATAATTAAAAAAAATAAAAAAAATTAATCTATCAAAAAATAATTTACAAGGATAAATCAAAGGTTTAAGAAATTAATACATGATAAACATTTTTGAAGAGTTTGTTCCATAAGTAGAAACCTAACCTCGAAAAATACATGCATATTCGTATATAAAGAGGAAAAACTTTGATGTGACACCTGTAAGTCATTAAATTTATTGGAATTTTCTGCATCTTATTTGGCTCTATCAGTCGTTAACAAACTTTGAGAACAAACATGTCTTGGCCCGGTGGATCATTGCATGTGTGCTATATGCGACCAAAAGCATTTCAAAAAAGGAGGAGCAATAGAGTGCACCCAATGTGGTAAATGGTGTCATTCCAAATGTGCTGATGTTACCAATGATCAACTGAAGCTATTAAAGCTAAATGCTAAACTTGGTTTTTTTTGCGGCACTTGCCAGGATGAGGATGAAATTGATGATGTTTTATCCTCATCTTTAGCTGATAAAAGTGAAATACAGGTCTTGCGCAATGAGGTTAAGTCTGGTTTTGATGCAATGAATAAAAACTTCAAAGACATGATGGAACAAATGAATGCAACACTTTCTATGAAGATATCAGAATTAAAAAGTGACATTGAAAGCTGTAATACAAATAATAAGGCTACTGCGTCTAAAGTATCGCATTAGAAATTGAGAACAATGTCCTCCACAAGAGAATGAATAGGTTGTGATGTAATTGCAACAGGTATGTCTCATTCCAACAATATCATGGATACTGTACTAAGCCTTGCTGAATTTTTAAATGTACCAATTACTGCACATGATATTCAACAATGCTGTTTTGTTGATAAAAAGGATAAAATCCTTATTAAGTTTAATTCCGCTGATAAAAAAGACTTGTTAATGGAAAGTTATTTCAAAGTTGGAAAGCTAAAATTATCAGATTTTGTAAAGAATGATAATAACATTGAAGGGAATAAGAGTATAGATGACAACCATAATGAAGATAATATTCAACGAGGAGATGCAAATCAAACGGAAAAGAGAATCAAAAACAGAAGCGGACTATTAAAAATATACATGCAAGGGTTTATCTTAATGATAACCTCACTCCTATGGAGCGTAAATTGTCCTATTTTTGTCGCAATCTAAAGAGAATTGAAAAGATACAAAAATTTAATCTGATGCACAGTAACATTCCAAAAGTTAAAATAGTATTACCTAGTGGAAATAATAAGTATCTACTTTTTTGGGAATGCTATGCAGAATTCGGTGATCAACTACAACAACAACATTAAGTACATCTTGGTCTCGGTGATTATGATCTCTTTATACAAAAGTTGCATATATATTTCTTATTATTTTTATTATTTTTTTTTTTTTTTAAAGAAGTTATCTACTAATATTATATAATTTAAACTTTTGTCAATTATTAAATGTAAATAATTATATAGAACTTTTCTTTTTTAATTGAATTTTAAATTAAAAAAAAAAAAAAAAAAAAAAAAATCTTTATTGTAATATGGATCTAAGCGCGAACTTATGTTATGTTACGAGTAATAATGATTATATTTTAAGACATTTCTCTAACAAGGAACAATATTTAAATATAGGTCACTTAAATGTGCAAAGCATAAAGCCATCAATGCGGGTTTCAAAATTTGAAGAGTTTAAGAATATTTTAAGTGGAAATGTGTTGGATGTTGTTGGGGTAACGGAAAACGTGGTTAAAGTCGTGGGTTGGCAGAGTAATGCTGTACACATACCTGGTTATCAACTTTTTAGAGTTGATAGGACGGACGATATGAGGGCTGGTGGTGTGTTGCATTGTATGTAAGGGAAGGGATGAAGTCCAAAGTTGTGTATGAGTTATCAGATCCAAATTCAATTGAATGCTTATTTTTGGAAGTAATCGGTGAAGATTCAAAAATCCTAACAGGAGTTGTCTATTTGCCGAAAAGTAGCAATGCTAGTATGAGACGTCTTGATATTATATTAAGTGATATCACGTGTCGCTATGAACATGTTGCCGTGATGGGTGACTTCAATTATAATTTATTTGAGCCCATGAAGTCTAGAGTTGTGAGAGATGTGTGTAATCGTAATAATTTGAACTACGTTCATAATATAATGCCAACACATTTTGATATAAAGGAAAACTCTGTCTCTTTAATAGATTTCTTTATCCTGAGTAATAATTCTTCTTTAAAGTTTTCTGGGCATTTTCAATCCCCGCATCTATCTAAACACGCTTTTATTTGTACAAGTTTAGAATTTTCTAAATATGTGGAAGATGTTTTCGTAGAATATAGAGACTATAATGCAATTGACTACAGCCATCTTGAGCAAAAGAATCTCTGCTCTGATTTTGGTAGTATTTATCAAACATCGAATGTTAATATTCAAATTCAACAACTCAATTTTATTCTATTTGATTTGTACTCATGTGTTCCTGTTAGGCGTAGAAAAATTCGAAAAATCAACAACCTCCAAAATACAGAAGAAGTTAGATCTGCCCAATATCTGCGAGATCTAGCATATCGTGCTTACTGTGAGTGTAAAAGTGATCAGAATTGGTCAGTGTATTGTAAATATAGAAATCGAGTAAAAAAAATTTTAAGAAATCTAAAATTTAGAGAATGTACGGAAAAATTTAGAGGTAATGACAGTAAATCAACATGGAAAGTGTTAAAAGATATAGGTTGCAGGGATAAAAATGATTTACCTATTTCGGAAGACCCTAATATTTTAAACATATCCTTTGCATCTAATCAAACCCATGATTTTTGTCCATTAGTAGAAATGAATGACACAGGTGTTTTTTCTTTTAGTAGATTTAATGAGATTGATTTACAAAAGGCTTTTTTTAGTATCAAATCCAACTCATTAGGTGTTGATGAATTTCCGATTAAATTTTAAGAATCTTATACCCTTCTATTGAAAAACATATTTTACACATTTTTAATACAATCATAATGACATCAACTTTTCCGTTATTATGGAAAACTGCAAGAATAGTGCCGATTAAGAAACCAGGAGGTCACGGTGCGGCCTATCAGTATACTTTCTTGTCTTTCCAAGGTATTGGAACATTTACTAGTTAATCAAATTAACAACTATTGTTTGATAATAACTTATTCAGTATTTGCCACAGTGGTTACCGAAAGGGTTTCAGTACAACCACCCTTCTGCTTTCGTTGACGGATAGGATTAGGCAAAATCTAAATAATCATCGTGTTGGTGTTTTAATCGCCTTGGATTTATCCAAGGCATTCGACACCATAAATCATAATAATTTGATAAATAAATTGTACTCGCGATTTAATTTCAAAAAGGAAACATGTAACTTAATGTTATCATACCTAAACAATCGATCACAATTTGTTACTTGTAGAAATAGAGTTTCTACAGAGTTGCCTTGTGTAAGCGGTGTTCCACAGGGCTCTATTCTAGGACCACTTTTATTCATGATATATATGGATGATTTTATTCAGACTGTAAATTTACCTGTTTCAGACATTTACTTATACGCCGATGATATTCATATGGTTTTCTTTGGCGAAAAACAATTTGTTGATTCTTTAAATGAACGGATAAATTACACGCTTGGAATTGCTGGATCATGGATGAAGGACAATTTCTTTTCTGTAAATACAAATAAAACTAAGGCAATGTGCTTCGGTATTAAAAATACATCTATTTTGAAAATTAAATTTAACGCTTGCGATATTGACGTTGTGGAAAACATGCGATGTTTGGGTATAGTTCTTGATAACAAACTTTTATTAATAAACACATAAGTGTAATAATTTTCTAAAGTAAATTTTACCTTAAAATAACTGTACAGTTTAAAGTATAATCTTCCTAAGAAAGTTAGAATTATTGTTGCACATACACTTCTGTTATCAATTGTAAATTATGGTATTGAAATCTATTCGGCAACGAATCGAAATAATCTTAAAAGCATTCGGAGAGTTGTTAATAGAATAGTAACATATGTATATGGTCTGAAGGTACGAGATCGCATCTCATCACATGTAAAATTGTTTTTTGGATTCTCATTTGTACAGTATCTTCGGTTAAGATTGCTGTTGTTATTTTATAAAATAATTTCTACTAAAACCCCACGCAATTTGTATGATAAGTTTATTTTTTCAAGGTCTACTCGCTCACCCCAAATCATCATACCTAGAATTAGTCTTTCGATATTTGAACGTTCTTTTGTGGTTAGAATTTCAAGAGTGTGGAACTTTCTTCCTAATAATTTGAAAACTTTTTCCTTACGTTTCCTAGAGCTAAGTTATTCTTTCTGGAATACTTTGCAAATCAATAAGCTTAATATTATTCCTTGTTATATTAAATTTTAATA
This sequence comes from Delia radicum, assembly GCA_021234595.1. Classification (NCBI taxonomy): domain Eukaryota; kingdom Metazoa; phylum Arthropoda; class Insecta; order Diptera; family Anthomyiidae; genus Delia; species Delia radicum. Next base: position 147,997,593 of record CM037853.1, on the reverse strand, counting down.
ATATCTTTAAAGTAAGTGAATTTGTTAATATCATTATTTTTAGATTTAAGTGTTTTTTACATTGTTTTTGCACATTATATTATACTATTAGCCGTATATGGCCCATAAGGGCTCGGTTAATTTAAATAAATGAATAAAATGTCGTTTTTATATCATCAGAAATATACTGTGTAAATTTCAAGATGATATCTTAATTCTAACTATTTTTGTCGCTCTCCTTCATACAAGTTCAACCAGTGTGCTACGGGTCAAAAGTCGGGACATCAGAATTCGTTTTAGAGGTATGGTTCCTTCGGCAAAGTTTCTTATTTTGATCCCTAGAATACGATTTTCCTTGTACGTTGAGCGATTTTTTTGCCTTCCTACAAATCGACCCAGCCTAATCAACATATTCCTGAAAGTGGTCAATTAATAATTTTTGAAAACAAAAACTCTATAGATTCTTTGTTAGGACAATATCCTTATAAAGAATATAGAGTATGGCCTCGAACTTGAATCATTTTTATTGTACAATTAAAGGTCAAAAAAACATAATTTTTATGTTTAATAAAAATTATTTCAAAGTTGAAAATGATAATGGACAAAAAAAAATCAAAACTCTATTGAAAAAATAACAGAAATTTTTAAAACTTTTATTACTCCCTTTCAAGATATAGACTCGTTAACAATGCATAAAGATATATGATTTGACTTTCAAGCAATCAGTATGAAGGAATTCACTGATACATTACTACAACGACAGCACGTTAGCATTAAACTGCGCATTCCAATGATGTAATTTCTACCGTGACTAAAATAAGATCTTATCAGCCCGCTATACTGAAACTATGATCAACTAATGTTTTAAGATGTCTATAGCAGAAGAGATTCCCAAACAACAAATGCTACGCCTGTACACAAATTGCTTCGAACCAACACGTTCCAATTATAACAACTCAAGAAATTTTATGATCAACTAATATATGAAAACACTAAATCAGCAGTATGGACTGGTAAAGAACTATCAGAAAGCTTCAACACATATTCTGGTGTACGCCAAGGTTGCCTTCTTTCTCCTTTGTTATTTACTTGTACCTAAACGATCTTCATACTACGTTAGAAGGAGGGTTAAGAGTAGGAGAAACCAATATACGGTAACTTCTTTATGAGACGATATAGTTCTGTTATCAGACAACATACATACAATGCAAAAAATGATATATAAATTAAAATCTTATTGTACTGAGTGGAACATGGAGGTAAATTTAGAAAAAACCGGCTATGATGGTGTTTAGACAAGGTGGTCGGCTATCAACGCAAGAGAGATGGATTTATAAAGGACAACAAGTAAAAATCGTAAATGAGTTTTGTTACCTCGGCATAGTGCTCACACCAAGAATGTCAGTTGTGAGACATTTAGAACAAAGAAAAGTTTTGGCTAAAAACAGTATAAACTGTAATTGGCAAAACTTTCTTGGTAAAACATCAATTTCACTAAAATCAAAATGGCAGCTTTTCCAAGCTGTTTCAGTCAGTTCAGTCCTATGGAGCTCAAGTTTGGGGATGTTCTTTGTTTAACCAGGTCGATATTTTCCAAAGGTATTTTATAAAAAGAATATTGATTTCACCCCAAATATGCCTTATCACTAGAAACAAACACCGAGTACAACCACTTCTATACTCTTAACTTGCATATGAACTATATATTCAACGCAATATTTAAATATAACGAGAGCAGATTACCACATAAACTATCAGTTTTGACTTTTAAACAAAAGATGCTATTCGGCAAAAGAAATAACCATGGGGGAGCAGACTTTAACACCACGTGTCATAATGAAAACATATCGACTCAAAATTGGATTCGGAAATTAATGTTAATTCCACAGGAATTAAAAAATGAAAGTCGTAGTGAAAAGATAGAATTAGCATTATCTTAATCACAATATTGGAGAAAACTA
>CM037853.1:147794003-147995553 GCA_021234595.1 Delia radicum | reverse complement strand
TTTTGTCCGTGTATGACGTCATTTTACGACAGGTTTACGACATCCAATAAAAAAATCTTGTTCCATATCTCATAGCCTTGAGTCTTTTAAGTAAAAAATTATAACTTAGTAATCGATTTCAAAAATATTTATGACGTGTGGTCGAATTTCTCAATGAAGTAATAATTTAACCTTTTTTGGTCTGGGGCATTATTTATTACTGGGCTGGTTCTTAACCGAATTTGAATTTTTATACCTTTTTGAATAGATAATTATCTCTTTATATCAAATAATTTAACATGTAGAATAAAATTTTTTCCCATAATTGAAAAATTTACATGTCTCGAAAAAAAAGTAATTTTTTCCCCATATAAACGCATTTGCAATTTTCAATCGCTTTGAGCGACCTCGTATTTATCACTTTTTTGGCCATTCGCATATTTCTGGGGGCTGAGACCTAAAATTTTAACACTTTTTTTTTGGCCCATATAACGAAGGGCCACCCTAATGTATATAGTGGACCCAGAGTTGCCACATTTTTGAATTATTTGAAATATAGGGGAAAAAGGCTGTTCGAGAAAAGTCGCATAAATTCCGAATGATATCGAATATGGGGAAATGCTCAGACACCCCCTCAATTGAATTAAATAGGCATTACTGAGTTCACAATTGTAGCCTGAAATTCTATCTGCACTCCATCAAAAATGTTAAATGTTTCGAAAAAAATTTTTAAATTCGGATATCTTGTACCTTTCATAAAAATAAAATCTAAATTTTAAAATTCGTATATCTAGTGTAGAAGAGTAAGAACCATAAAATAAAAGAAAAAGTACAATTTTGTTAAAAACAATTTTACAATCGGCCTCATTACGATTGTTGAACAGGTAGTCAAATTTTTTGACTCCATACAAAATAGTTTTTCTTAATTTGAAAATTATACAGAAATTTAACCCTGCTTACTTATTTTCTAGAATTGGATTGTTATTTTTGATAAATTCAGTTGTAAAATTGTTTAAAAGTCTTTTTAATGAATTTTGCTGTAAATTCGACTTACTCTCGAATTCGACTGTGACAACCGTGGTAAGGCCAAATATGTGCAAAATTTACGAATTCAAAATTTTTTTTCGAATTTCAGTTATATTAACCACAATTTTTGTTAAATTTTTATTTTATAAACTTTTATTTTTTAAGACCCAACTATATTTAGCGAAGTAGAATTAAGGGAATGAGTGATATGAAAATACTTTGAAGCACCCATGCCACAATACTTTATTATTATTTTCCACTCGTTTTGTCAAATCACGTGGTTTGCTATGTAGTCTGAAAATTAAATTGTGAGTAAAGCTTTAATTTTTTTAACAATTAGACATGTGAATAAATCAGGAAACTTTTAGGATTATTTAAATGCATTAAGATATTATAAAATGATTATTTAAAGTAAGAATATGCAACAGATATTAGGAAAATGGATTTCCGCTTGTTTTAAATAAATATAGTTGATAAATATAATAGTTTCCGCAAGAACAACATTTTCAAACAACATTGATTTCAAATTAAAATAAATTTAAATTCCTAGTAACAGATCTGATTAAATAACTAGATTAATCTAATTAGATATAAATATATCAGATTTTTAAAAATTTTAGCCGATATTAATAACTTGAAGTTATGTTAAAAGTATTAAAAGTTTAAATTTAAATTTTTAGAAATCAACAATTTTAAAGACCAATTTTTTTTTAAATGAAGCAACGAAATTATGTAATAAAGACTTAACTTGCAGATAACTTAATTTTATATTGAACTTTACCAAAATATGTGTGGGATTATATATAATGCTATATAAAAGTATAAGGAAAATATTTTTAGTATGGCTTCACATATAGTTTAGCATGGGACCATATATAATGATATCGATCACTACATATGCTTCGATTATTATTAATTGTCTTATGTAGTTATATATGGAGTAAGAATTGGAGACATATAATAATATCAAGTATCATAAAAAAATCTCTCGACTACAAAAAAAAAAAAACAGATGTATTTGTATATAATGATATTAGCCGTAATGTGACTTCATTCAAAGTCATATATGACTTAATAATATTATATATGACTAGATATAACTATTATTACCCGGGAAGTGATAGATTTTTTGTTTATTTCTACCATATATGTTTATATATAATCTATATATATAAAACAGGATGTGTGTATGTATGTAACGTATGGACTCCACAACGGCTGGGCCGATTTTGATGAAATTTTCAGGGAATCTTCAGAATATTCAGGCGGGTGACACTCTGATTTTTGATTTTCGGTCTGTGAGCGGAGAGGCGTGGCAAAATCCAATTTTCATATTGTGCCACCAATGACATATACAAGGTGGCGCAAAAATAACCTTCCGATGTTTTTTGGCTGTAATCTAAAAAAAAAATGAAAAACTTTGATTCTTCTTGTGGATTATTTTTATTTGGTATTTTAATTTTTTTTACATCAAGTCGAGAATATGATGTCATGTAAATGGCCGCCGCCACAGTTGATTGTCATTTGAGCCCTTTTTATGACATTTTCCATCACTTTGGCCAAAACTTCCGGCGATAGGTCCTCACATTCTTGACGGATATTGTCTTTATGAGCTGCAAGAGTCTGAGGCTTGTTGACATAAACCCGCGACTTCAAAAAGCCCCACAAAAAGAAGTCTGGAGCAGTCAAATCAGGCGATCTTGCTGGCCAGTGCAAATCGCCAAAACGGGAGATTAGGCGCCCGGGAAATGCATCCTTCAGCATATCGGTTGTGGCACGTGCAGTGTGTGCCGTTGCACCGTCCTGTTGGAACCACATGTTTTCCAATCCCAATTCATCAAGTTGCGACAAAAAGAACTCGTTGATCATTGCTCTGTAGCGCTCACCATTCACAGTAACCACGACGTCTTCGAAGAAAAACGGTCCGATGACTCCTCCAGCGAAAACAGCACACCATACAGTGACTTTGAGCGGGTGTAATGGCTCTTCGTGGGTTACACGCGGATTTTCAGTGCCCCAGAAGCGTACATTTTGCTTATTTACGTACCCGCTAAGATGGAAATGGGAATGGAAATTGTGACAAAGTCACCGACCGATTATTGGTCAAATAAATAGTCACCAATATTCCGCGTTCTGGAGCAGTGTAGCGTAACATTGTTTATTAACGTGTATTTCGCATATGTTTACTACACAAATGTCAAAACAGAACTGACATTAGGGGCCAATCGCAAAATTTATAGCATTTTCTGATAAGAGGATTACTTTTGCGCCACCTTGTACATATATTTATTTTTTTTTGTTTTTTTTATTTTTTTTTTTCTTTTTTTTGAAAGCCGTTGTCATGTTTTTCAAAACGAGATATCAAACTCTTAAATCGGTTATGTAGTTCCGAAGATATTTACAAAAAACCTATGTTAATCTTCAAGCTATGTTACACTAGGGTTGTCCTTATTTTTCAACTTGCGATTTTTGGGGCTTCCCCCTCTTAAAATATTTGTTTGGGTACAAAAATTCACCATGCAAAAAATTAGAGTTCTAGCATAACGGGAAGATGTCCCGCATCGCCCTTGAAAATCGGGCCCCTTGGAAAAATGGGCATAATTTAAAAAAAAATTACAATTTTTTTTTTCTTCAAAATTAAAAAAATATAAAATAATTTTTGTGTTGGGTTTAATCAAAACTACACAGATAAAAAATATTACTTTCCCAGAAAATCGCTAACTTACCCTAACTTTGTGTCAAAAAAATTAATAAATAAAAGTCAAAGTGACTTTTTTGCATTTTTGAAAATTTTATTCAACAAAAATCAAAAACCTAGTGTTTGCTGTCAAGTATTTTATTAAACACATCTCAATTATTAAATAAGCCAAGTATTACGGATATCCGTTGGCAAAAATTTTTGTTAGAGCATTTTGATTCTAGCGGATTTCAGCGTTTTTTTTTTAAATTTGTATAGACTTTTTTTTAACAAGATTTTTGTAATATTTCATCAATGTTATTGTGTATGCTATTTTATATAATTGTAATAACTTTATTATAAAGTATAATTTTTCGTGTTCATAGTTAACCTGTGTTTTCATGGGGTCACAATTGAACCTCGTATTTTAAAGAGTCAAAAATCACAAAGATGACAAAATAAATTTTTGTTTATGTTTCTAATTGTAATTTATTTACATTTTAAAATTAATTAAAATTAATTATTTAGAAAATGAAAAATTATTCAAGTTCAAGGTCATACTCTATATTTCTTTATTAGGATATTGTCCTAACAAATACACCCCTGTTACGGCTTTTAAATCAGAGCGAAAGTGAAAATTTTAGAATTTTTCGGTGTTCTTGCGATTAAATCAGAACGTTTTTCCATATTTTTTATTCGTTTTAATTCGTGTAAAAAAGCCTGGTCGAAAGTAAAACGAATGCCATTTTTTTTTTAATAAATTACAATTTAGGGTCAAAAATGGTGCTTAATATTGAAAATTTAAAACTTTTTTTACTTATATCTGAAATTATTGTATTTTTGGTTGTATTGTTTATACTCTAAAAACTGTTTTAAAAAAATTTTTTTTTGTTTTGATATTCTAGAAAACACCCAAACAAATTGACAACAATGTTAGAAACATTTCTTAAATGCATTTTACTTTCCATATGTTTTTTATTTTCCATAAAACCATATGATTTTGGCTCTTCGATAATAATTTCGAAAAAAATTCGAGTTTTCGAAAGCTTTTAGGATTTGAGAACACTAAATTTCAATTTCGTGTGATTTCACAAATTCGTTCTAATTGCAAAACGTTCTAAAGTAGGGACATGGGTGATAATTTATAGAGTTTTTTGTTTTCAATTTTTTAATTGACCACTTTCAAGAATTTGTTGATGGTTCCATTTCCTTTAATTATTTAGTATAAATTCAGATATTTGTATTCATATTTAAATTGGTTTTTTGTACATATTCAGGAGTATTTTTGAAAAACGTATTTTTAATTTAATAGTGTAAATTTTTTTGCATCCGGGTAGTGCTTCCGATAATCGGCTACAATTTGCATTATTACTTGTTTTTTCCTCCTCGTTTCGTGACAATACTTTATTGTAGTCCTCCATGAGCTTCACTGCCCTTTCTGCAGTGTCATTAACAATCTTTAATTTGTTAACGTGGGTCATATTTGACCCCAGGTATACAAGATTTGTCTTGGCCGCTATACAGTTTCAACTTGTTCAATTTTCTCTACAAAGCCCTGCGTATTGAAAGTTATTTCAAATTTACCTAAATTAAAAACTTAACAAAATAAAAACAATTTTTATATACACATTTTGCATTTATCAGAGTCAAATTTTATTTTTTATTGCAATCGTTAATTTTAACAACATATATTTTTGAAATTTCATTTATAAACTATGTTTTAAGGTTCTATGTATGCAATATATACTAATATTTATTAAATATACTCTTTTTTTTAGTTTCTAATACATTTAATTAGCCAATTTTGACAATGTTCCGTAAATATTTTGTAAACAGTTTTATTCAAAATTCTGAGTTAAAGTCTTTGTTGTAGCTAGCGGGACATTGTCAAATATGGGGCTTATTGTTTTTTTTTTTACTATTTTTGCTGATTTTATTTAGAAGACTTTTGTGTAATCGATTTTGAATATTTTTTTAATATTTTTAAAAAGATTTTGTCTAAAATAATGTTTTTACTTTTTTTATAGTTATACAAAAAATATTTTAAATAATTTACAAAAAAAAATAGCTTAAATAAATATATATATTTTGTATGGTTTAAATATTTAGCAAAAAAAGGCATTCGTAGGATAGTTTTTTTTATGTATAAAAATAAAGTATTGTGTTAAATATTTTTCTTGGTTGTTATTTTTTGTTGTATTCGTTAATACTAAAAAAACATAAACACATAAATAAATATATTTATAGCTTATTTATTTTAAGTTTATACAAAATCACAAAGCATTATACACGAACTTGGTAAATGTTAACAAATATTTGCACAACTTACACAAAAATATAGTGTTGGACTACATTTTGGGCCAATTTTTTGGAAAACTTTTTTTTCGTGTAGGATTTCTAGGAAAAAACAAAAAAATATGAGATTTACAAGTAAAGTTGAGCAAAATGTTTTGAGATTTTATCAAGACGATGCTGGAGCATATATGATGAGTCTTTCTGGAAAAAGACTCAAGAATAATAACCCATGTTATATGTGTGTGGCCAAAACTTTCAATAAATTCTAGTAGAAAAAATTCTTAATTTAAGTTCGTTTTATTGGTTTTTGGTCCTTCGAAATGTAATTTTTTTAAATTTGAGTAGAGATTAATTGCAATTATATTGTAAGAAGTTTGGTCTATGCGAACATTTAATAAATTAAAGCAACTCTTAAAATTTTCACACTACATTGCAAAACACGCGTTTTACCAAAACATGTGGAAAGGAATAAAACCCGTTGGAACAGAACAAAAGGCTTAAAAACGTGTTTTGCTGTCTAGTGTGAATGTGGCTTTAATTTGTTTTAAAGTGTCAATTCTATACTTAGTTAAAGGGTTAAGTACAAAATTATTTGAAAAACTAAAAAAAATACATTTTTTGAAAATGGTCCGTAACAATACGAAAAAAAATGTCAAACAAAACAAAACTTTCGTAAATATTTGTACATTTTACGAAAGTTTTCGCTGTTTTGACACTAATTTCGTATTTTTATACATGGATTATTATGAATGCTGGGTCACAATGCTAGACACGATATATTTTGGGAATCATAATAAAACATACCAAAGGGACATTTTTAAGTGTGAACAAAGGAAACTTTTTTTCGTGAATCGGTTCATTGAACATTACTTCTAGAAAGCTTCAAATAATCTTTAACTTGTTTCAGAACAACTGCAATTTTTGCACATAAAAAATTTTAAAATTTGTAAAACTGATATAAGAAAAGTTTTTAGAACCGTTCCATAGAACCATTTCCCAGCGTAACAATTTGAAACAAATATCACGGATACTAAAGGGTCCGCCAAATAACTTCTTTTTTTTTGAACTCCTGAACCAATTGGACTTTGTATGGCGTCATACCAAGGTCTTTATGCAAAATTCGTCTCAATGATGTCTCCGAAATGTTCAATTGTTGAGAACGACGGTGAATTGATGTTGATGGAGCTTCCCGCACACTTTCTGCCACAGCAGCAATATTCTCGGGTGTACGCACTGTTTTTGGCTTTTCACGCTTTGGTTTATCGATGAGGATGCCAGTTTCTTTCACTTTTTTCACAAGATACCAAACATACGGACCATATTCGTTCAGCGGAAGGATAAAACTAATTATCTGTCAAATCAGACATGAGCTAAGTGTTACCATTCACGAAATAAGCACTAGTTGAAAAAAAAACGTTAGATGGCGGACCCTTTAGTACCTGTTCTTTAACCGCTCCTTACAACTAGTTCTAAGAGTAAAAATTTCAAAACAAATCATGGGTTACAACGCTAAACTATAACCAGTACTGGCTCAAAAGAAGTAGTAGTTATAGAACTAGTTGCGGAATTGCCAAATTTGACAAAAATAAGTCAAAAAATAACTTTTATTAATGCTCGAAAAAAATACAAACCCAAATTTTAAAAAGCTAAGGATTTTATGAAAGACTTCTCCACAAGAATCAATTAACCTCTATATACTTTTTTATTTTAAAATTTCAAAAATAACTGATATTTGCTAAAACTGCATTTACGTTTACCATCGAAATCCAGATTAAACTACATTTCGATCATATGGTAGTTCATAAAATAATACACTACTAGATTTCGAAATCTAGTTTTGACTAGATTTCGGTCGTAAGCAGCCTAAGATTAATTTAGCAAACTTAAAATTGATATTTGGAACAAAGATAAAAGGCATAAGCAAAGACTATATAAAGGAAATTGGAACCTTCAGCCAAATTCACGTTTAACCATGCTCTTACATTTTATATGGGTACTCTGCTCTGTTAACTTCACAAAAGAATAAGAGAAGAATATGAGAAACAAAAGGAAAATAGAAAGGATAACAGTGTTGCAGAACATAAAGTCAGTTTTTTGTTGATAATTTGTCTGTTCTCTTAATCTGTTAAATAATGTTATTAATGTAATTAATGTAATTGTTTATAAAAACACTTTTATGCGGAGTTTTTATGATGTAGATTATCTTTAAACTTAGATTAACGACGTTTTTAAATGGTTTATTTTGTGTCATCCCAAAAACTCGGCTTCAATAATTAAATTGTTAATAAATAATTAATAATTTTTTTTTTTTAAAGAATCATCACTCAGGAAATTCTTCCTATTTATTAATGTGTTGCTTTCTTTGCAAAAGGGATAGAGGAGAGATGAAAGGTGATGAAGGATGAAGGGCTTTAAACATGGAAACACTGTAATTGCGCGAGATAGGTCTTAGAACAGTTGTTGCTCGCCACCTGAAGTAGAGTTGGCGAATTTATTGAAGCTTTTTTTTCATACCCATGATTCATTATTTTACTTCGGTGGGGTTAAGTGCTATGGGAACACCAAAGGTGGGTATTGCGATACATATAAGTGATAGAAAACTCATACATATTATTTTCTTAATTGATGTTGTCGTCTGTGTAAAAGTCCAACGCGCTAATCATTACACCACAACGACCACAAATAATGCATAAATAATTAATTTCTTTTTGTTTAAACTTTCGTTTTATCTTTTTAAGAACATTTTTATTAACTTGAAAGTTTTATCGGTATTCCTTAGCTCTCTTTCGGTTGTGAAGTTTCAATGCGAAATTTGGCTTTTTTAAAAACGTCTGATGGATAGTTTCTGACATAAGGCTTTTTTCCAAATTCAAATTCCATCCAACTATGATATTTCAAAAAAAAAAAAAAATCAGTTTTTAAATTATAAAATTTTTATTCTATAGATTACATAGATATCTAACTCTTTGACATTATCTGTCAGTGGACGTAACTCGTGAGAGAGTGAATGGCAAAATGTTCTAGTTGTCAAAAGAAGAAGAGGTTAATATTTACGTAATCTATGTTTTTTCTAACAAGTTTGCAGGCCTAATTTTTGTGCTTTTAAAATGATGTTAAGATGGTTTAATATAAAAATGCTAAATAAGTTAAAACAAAATTTAAGAAATTTTCCAACAAAAAATGTTCTGCCAAAGAATGCTACTTCCATCAATAAATTTAAGATTGGCTTGTCATTTTTGGAATGCCTCCTTCCCATGAAAAGGCAATGTTAAATTCATCGATCGATGAAATGTCGAATTAGAAGACAAAAAATTTTTTCGGAACCAATTAATAGTACTACCCAGGTGAAAAAGGGATCGTATATGAACATATATGATCATATATGGGATTGTATATGATCATATATGGGTATAGCTGGTCATATATTTTCATATATGGTTCGATATATGACCATATATGATCTCATATATTTCCATATATGTTCGGATCCGAAATTTGAGGGTATATGGTCATATATGATAATATATGTTCATATATGCACATATATGATCCATATATGCTCATATATGATCATATATGACCATATACCCTCAAATTTCGGATCCGAACATATATGAGACCATATATGGTCATATATTGAACTATATATGGACATATATGGCCAGTTATTCCCATATATGATCATATACAAGCCCATATATGATCATATATGTTCATATACGAATCAATTTTCACATGTAGTGAGTTTAGTCAGTTTTGAAAGATTAAGTTTAAAAATCTCTTTGAACTATCTGAATTTAAAATTCATTTAAGATCTGGTACTTCGAGCAGTAAATGTTTTTGTTTTAAGCAATAAGCAGGTACTTTTATTCAAATCTGTTTTAAAAATTTATGTAATTCAGTCTGAATGGATGGATTATCTAAATAGCGTAGGTCCTAAGAAGGATTACATTTGCTAACAATTTCTTAACATTTTTAAGAATTTAATTCTATTTCTTTTGTTCATGAATCCAATCTGTAGCGTAGAGTACTCCAGTATTGTGAAAATAATAAAAAGAAAAATATAGGCTAATGTGCTCTGTTCTCTAAAGTGGAACTTTCGTTTTTTTTTTGTGTTGTCTCTTGAATGTGAAAACTGTCAATTGTCATCAAGTTTAATTTTCGCTGTCTCTATTTTCATAAAGTTTAGACTTGAATGCACACGTTTTTCCTGGTTTTGTTGTGTCGTTCCAAAAAAACGGAGCATAAACTTTAATTTTTCATTAACATAAAAAGTGAATAACAAGCAAATTTTAAAGAATTTTCCAAGTCGGATTTTTGTAAGCGGTAAAAATTGTATTCATAATTGTAGTAAAAGTAATTGCCTATAGTAAATAAAAAAATTAAATTAAAGAATTGGTATCATTAGAAAACATTAACTTACAAAAAAGTACGGAAACGGAAAATATGCAAGAATTAGTAAAATAGATTAAACAGCTAAATGTAAATATCAAATATACAAAAAATATATATAAAATTAAACTGACTGATCAATATGGAAAAGATCAAATTTAATGGAAAATGTTGACATTTTAAAACTAAAATAAAGTTTCAACAGATTTACGAGCTTAACTTTGTTTTTTCGAATCGTAATAATTAACAATAATGATACAAATTTTTAGTGTCCGACCGAGTACTCGGCTTCGGCTTCGGAGTTCGAATTTGGCCGAACTACCGAACTTTTCATGATTATTTTTAAAAAGCACAAATAAATAACAACTGGTTATATTAACTTTTCAGAATTTACAAAAAAACTACATAAAAAATACAATGTTGAATATGATAGAATATCAAAAAAAACAGCGATATTTAAATATCAATGTGTGTGAAAAAATTTCAAAAAGCCAAGAGTTTAAAAAAAAATTTCCAGAAATATACCTACAAGACTTATAAGCAAATAATCAAATTTATTGCGATATATGTAATTAAATACATACAAAAAAAATTCGAATGGTAATTAATCCTAAAAAGAGAATAACAGGTTCATCAATTTGGGATAGACATGATGCAGTACCAGACTTAGAAGTAGAAGAACCAAACGAAAATTTTATTGAAAAAGAAATTAAAATGTTTATTACGGAGCCTTTAAGTCCCAGAAATATAAATATATTTGAGTATTGGAATTCAAGTCCATTTCCAAATATAAAAGCTGTAGCAATAAAATATTTATCAGCCCCACCAACTAGTGTAGCTAGCGAACAGCTTTTTAGCGCTGCCGGACAGCTGTATTCTGATAGACGAAGCAATTCACAACGTGTGAATGCGGAAAAATTGCTTTTCTGTCATTACAATATCAAACTTTTTAATTTTAAATATTAAAGTTTAAGTTTTTTTTCTATATCAACTTAAAAATCGATCAACTATTTTTCTTTGACTATAAAATATAGTACAAATATTTTATTCTTTTTTTGTACTTAAAATAGTACAACTATTTTCCAAATATGATTTTTTAATAAAATATACTTATAAATTTGTATTTTGTTTATGTTTAATAACTTTTTGGTTTAAATTTATTGATCTAAAAAAATAATTCGGCTTCGGCTTCGGCCGAACATTGATATTATGGCCGAAGTTCGGCTTCGGCTTCCGCCGAAAAAAATGAGTTCGGTCGGACACTACAAATTTTTCCATCACCTCACAATTTTGAGAAAACCGCGACTAAAGTTACCAAAAAAAATGGCTATTTTGACTCTTTTTGAAGCCTTTTATCATACGATTGACGCTTTCTAATGATTCAGAATAAAGATAAGTAATTAGAATACACTTTACTCTTGAAGATATGCAATGAAATTTTCTAAAATTGATTGTAAAAATAGCTTAAAGAAACATTTATCAAATGCATTCTACCAAAAAAAATATAAATACATTTTTTATATGAAATTGAGAAAAATGGATTATAATTTCGCACAATTTTAAAGATAGATTATATTTGAAATGCAATTTAAACAAAGTCGCAGTAATAATTTAACATTTTTCGTCGACATTAAAAAAAGGAAAGTTCAAAGTTTATATCGTGGCCCTAAAATAAATTAAAGCAATTCCGATGCATGGCCTAGGCTACTTTTAAAAATCTAATATTTGTTAATTTTTTGATGGAGTATTTTTCAAATCCAATTTAACATATTATTATAAACAAATTTGAAACATATGTTAACTCATTGTAGAGAATAAAGTTCAATACCAAATACCAATTACCATCGTAATAAAAATGCTTAAGCTGTTCAGATGTGTTGTGCACACAACTTCAAAAATGGTTAAAAACGCAAAAAACGCTTTTCCCAAAATTGTGACGTGATGGAAAAATTTGGAAAACAGATTTGTTATCAGCGAGACAAACTCTTTTGAGACTGTGTATTTTTTTCGATTCGGTTCAAAGAACCAATTACAATAGAAATAAATTATACTAAAATACGCTTAAAAGTGAAATGCATTCAAAGTGGGACATTACAAATTGTGATAAGGGTAATCCGAATTCGGAGGTCACAAACCTTCTTTAAGCATTATTCTTGAAGTTTTTTAATGCATTATTTGACATTATTTCCGAGTCAAAAAAGCTAAATGCAGTTAAAACCCGTTTTTGTGAAATCTTAAATTGGGTCAACGGTAATACGAATTCGGAGGTCTCAAACCATCTTTAATATATTTCTTTATTAAACAGCATTTTGATTATTTTTTTTTTACAAAACAATGCATTTTACAAACAACACATTTTACTGCAAGCCCAAAAAAATATATTTCCCTTGATTTTTTCACGAAATAATGATTTTCGGATCTTCATAAAACAGTAGAGGAAAAACATTTTTCGAGTGAAAAGAAAAATTTAAATATTTTTTTTGAAAAATTAAGATTAAATTGGGAGTATGTCATATTAAGTTAGAATAAATACGTATGTTTGAAATATATAGATTTAATCTGGTTCGAATTACCTAAATTTGTTTAAATCCAAACCGATATTCGAAAAAAAAACAATTTTTTCTCTGTTTTACAATTTATACTGGGTTCGGAAAACCAATGTTAAGTTTACAAATCTAAAATTCTAAACAGTCTAAAATTTATACGGACATGTTCAGTATTGCACTTTCGGTGAAAAATTAGCGGTTCAAAAGTCTGCAAATTTTGTCGAAAAAAATTGCACGAAAATGTCTCTGAAAAATTGTGGAAGTGACAAATCGCAAAACTTCCTTGTTGACTAATAGTGTTAGGTGTTCTTTATCGTACAACAAATATTTAAGTGTTTAGGACTACTTATCTATGATACATGTCTGATTTCGTGATATGACCATTAAAATACGCATTTTACAGTTTTATAAAATACATTTGCTTGAAATATCGATTATTTTTAAGTAAAAATGAGGTCTTACGTGGAACATCATAAAAAAAAATATTTTATTTAAAAAACATGGGAGGAATTATTTTATATCAGCGATCGTTTTTCAGAAATAGTTTTTTCGTGTAATTTTGATACAAACAATTCCCGCATACAGTGTATTTTCTAAAAATTCATTTTTATCACCTTTTTACAATTGAAGTAGATTTATTGGACCAAAATTACTGGACAACATATTTTTAATTACTTTTTACGTAATGTGCGTTTTTTTATCAAAAATAGAAGAAACACAAAAATTTGAAAACGTTTAGTGTTCTTTAAGATCGATAGGAATCGTAATAGTCTAATTTCTTCGTAATAGTCTAATAATTTTGAACTTCAAAAAGGTTTATGAGGCAAGTTTTTTAAAAACAGCGAAAAAAAAAATAAAAATGCGTTTCGTTGTATTTCTTATGGACTATACGCCTAGAATAGATAAAATTTGATAATTGCAAATAAATCAAAAGTTATAACCCTATTGGTCATTCAATAGAAAAAAGTTGAAATCGAATCAAACTAAATTTTAGAGCACAGTTTATATAGTCCCATGAATTTCAATTTCACTACGATTTGAAATCACTTGAAATCCAGAACACAGCCGATAGATTTAAACCAGTTCGAAGGACTTATACTAGAGCCGATAAAAACTGAATTTGTGTTAATTTATTATGAACAGGAAGTCGAGAAAAATTATTTCTTTACAAAATTTATTACAGTAAAATCAAAAAAATTTTACAACAAATTATTTTATAAAAAAAATTTTGCTGAAAGTTGTTGAAAAAAAATGAATTTATATTAGACAAAAAGCACATGTTTTAATACAAATGTTTTAGGTAATATTTAAAAATCTAGATGTCTTCTTCGAACATTTTTATTTATTACTTTTACCAAATAATAATAATATTCCTAAAAAATTTACAACCCCGGCTAGATAGACTCATCGTGCTATAATGATCAAGAATATACTTATATAGTGTCCGAACCATATTTCGATAAGTTTACAAATGGAATGATTAGTGGCGTTATAAAAAATTAAATTCGAATCAAAGTAAGAAGTTCTGTTGAAGCTTGGCAAGTGTTTGGAAGTTGTAAATGAATTGTTAAATTAAGTTTTACCTTTTAAACTCTTTTGTCCAACATTTACGAGACATTACTCCACCAGATTTAGTCTTGTATATATAGAACATACAAATTGTCCATAATATTAGGCAGAGGCACACATATGAATGTAATTTTTTTTTCAAAATTATTACATTTATTTATATATTTTTTGTACGCTTTTTACAATTTGGATTTTTTTGTTGTTGTTTTTTAGAGTTCTTTTATGTATAAATACATTTTTTTATGTTTTGTATAGTTTAACAATGAGTATGTTTTTTTGTTGTCTGCAGTTTTTTTTTTCTTTTTGTCATCATAAACTAAATATTCATCACAGGATCAAATAAATTTAATATTTTAAATATTCTTTTTCATTTGTTGTTGTAGTTGTTTTGTTATTATAATGTTTAAATAGTTGTTAATGGAGCTATAGTTGCTGATGCAATTAAATTTGTAGTTGCATGTTGTAGTATGTCTCCTCCATTGGCATCATCATTCTCTGGATTATTGACATCATAATTGTTGTCGTCTACAACATCTGCGTTTGTTAATGAATATTGTGTTGCTGCACAGCAACCGTGGGTTTGTTGTCATTGACGCGGTGGCATTGCAGGTCCCTGTTCTCGATAGGTTTTTAATTTTGTTTCTATTGCCTGGAAAATGTATAAATTAAAATGGAATTTCTTTATTAATAGTAGATAAATCGTATAGTGTTATTTATAATTGTTGTGGCTGGCATTCATGTGTATCTGTAAAGAAGGGTGCAACCACTACTTTGTGGACAATTAATCTCTATTTCTAAAAATAAATTTTTAATACTTTCTCCGATTTACTCATAAATAAGTTTATAAATAAGGTTAAAGCTGCATTTACATTACACTCAAAATCTAGTATAAACTAGATTTCGATCATATATCATATATATGTATAAGTATATAGTGTAAGTGTATAATGTCATACGAGAGAACTAGACTTGAAATCTACTTTAAGTGATATCACACTTATGAAACTGTATAAATGTCAGATACATTTTATCTGTTATATTAATTTTAAGTTAATATTTTGTAAAAAAACTTGACTTGATAATCGACTTAAGCTGCATTTAAATCCAGCTTAAACTAGATTTCAAATCTAGTTCTCTCGTATGACATTATACACTATATACTTATCAACAGTTTCAGATATATTCATATAAAATTGAAAAATATATGATTTCAAATCAGTACAAAATTTAAGTCTTAATATAGGTTTGAATCAAAAATATGTTTTAGTTTTGACAAACCACTGCAAGTTTATTTTCCTATGGAAAATCTCCCCGATTTTGTCCAGACAAATGTTTTAAATATATTTTTTAGAACAGGTAATACTGGAACCGATTACATGGAAATAATGCCTAGAGTTTAACTAAAGATTCAAGCTATCTATGAAGCCAGTTATTCTCCCAGTGTAGGAAAAAATGTCCATACAAGTGGTTATATATGTACATACATATGTATTTGGTAATGGCAAGTACTTACAATTGTCATTACAAATCTCATTACTTTTATATGGGGATGTCGCGCAAAATAATGACATAACATAACTTAACAGCTTACAAAAAATAGAAAAATATGTAGTTACCTATATGCTTACTAGTGTGGACAAAAATATGAAGTCTAAAAATAAATATAAAACAAACTAAATTTAATTAAAAAAACATATTTTTTTGATTGAAAAAATGTTTTTTTTAATAACTCTAGCATCTATCTACCTTCCATCTGAGCTATCTCGACTTGTTATACTTGATAGATAAAAACACTTGCTTGCACAAAATGTCATTACTTTCCAGCTTAAAAAATCAAAAATAAGAAATATATATGTACTTACTAGAACTGAAAAAGTAATGAGTCTAAAAATTGATTTTCAAAAAATGCTCATTACATTACTTTACATTTAAAATAATGATAAAAATAAGTTCTTATGGGTAACGCATTATATTTGTATTGAAATAATGGGAAAATTAACTACTTATTGGTAAGTCCTTATTATTTGTGTTAAAGTAATGCAGAGAGTAAGCTGGTGTCATTGTTAATAGTGAGAAAAGTAATGACATGTCATTACAGTTTCTACACTGGGGTATTAGATAAAATATTTAAAACGTCGGAAGGCAAAATGAAGCGATCGCCCAGAAACCAAAGTATTCTGTCACAAAGCCTGAACTCATAGAAATAAACCTGTAAAAATAGAAAAAGCTCCTAAAGGAATCCCATACACTTTGCAATATTATTGCAAATATTATTACCAATATTACTGTCACTTTTACCTACGCAGTGCAATAAGATTTACATTACTGTTGCACAAAATATGGCACCACTCTTTTGTTCTGTTGTGGAGGGATATATAAATTTGCACAATGTGGCCAACACACTACAAAATATTATTCACATTTCTTGGTTGCACAATAAGAATCAAAACCTATTTGATTTTTTCCAATATTTTGTACAACCTTCCAATATGACATACACACTGGTAATATTTTCTACAATAGCAAAAGTTGCACAAGAATATTGCGTAGTGTATGGCTACCTTAAAAATTTGTTAAAAATTACCTTGCAGAAGAAACTGCTAAATGTAGCAGATTTTTTTGCTTTATATTAATAAAATAAGAACAGCAAAAATAAAACTGAAAACTTTACAAAATTTTAGTTCGAGTTGAATTTTAGTTAATTGAAAATAGTAATTTACTCTGCTAAAATAAGCAAAAACTTTTACTAAATATATGCCGACTAAAACAGCAAACAAAAACTGTAATATCAACAAAATGTTTGCCACATTTACCTTAAATTTAGTATACTGCAAATAACAGTATATTTTGCTAAAAAAATTTGATTTTTGAAGGGCAGATTGTTATTCTCATAAAAAAAAATTTAAAAATTTCATATTTTTTAATGATTTCTTTTTTGTTTACTAATATTTAGCCAATGTTTTGCTGATTTTAGCAGATTAATTTGCAACTTCCAATTAACTAAAATTTTGCTCAAATATACCTACACTGAGGAGCATAAGTGTATCACAAACCAACAACTATCACTTTAACAATCTATATTTTCTATAAATTTTACTCAAATGCAATCAAATTTTTCATATTATGTTTGTACAAGTGTCTTCTCTTTCAAAAAGGTTTTATTAAGATCTGATCACAACAACAAATACACGAAGGCATAATTCAAATAAATCAAAATGATACAGTTTTGCACTCACTATTCATTTTTATATTTTTAAAACAATAATATATTTTTAATAACTGGTCCAGTAACCCTTTGCCTTCTTAAGGTCCTGTATGCTATTAGGTAGACTTTGTGTGTACCTCTGCATAAATTCTGGAGGAATCGCCTCCCACACTTCTTTCGTCCGCTCCCACAACTCGTTCACGCCTTTTGGAGACTGGCATATTTTGCAAGCTGCGATTTGACGTGACTCCACAAATTCTCGTTCGGATTCATATCCGGAGATTGTGGAGGCCACGTCAACACACCAAATTTTTGCATTTTGATCCAGTCTTTCACTACATGTGCGGTATGTTTGGGGCCATTGACCCTGATACAATCCAACCAAATAAGGTACGCCAAAACGTTAAACACGGTGGTGGCTGTATCATGGTATGGGGTTGTATATCCAAAGATGCAGTGGGACCCTTGGTGCGCATCGATGGAATTATGCTCAAGGAACAATATTTGTCCATCCTGCAACAAAATCTTCCTGATGTAGTGGAAAAAATGGGTCTTGCTGCTCAAAAAGTAATTTTTCAGCAAGACAATGACCTCAAACATACCGCACATGTAGTGAAAGACTGGCTCAAAAAGCAAAAATTTGGTGGGATGACGTGGCCTCCACAATCTCCGGATATGAATCCGATCGAGAATTTGTGGAGTCACGTCAAATCGCAGCTTGCAAAATATGCCAGTCCTCTAAAAGCCGTGAACGAGTTGTGGGAGCGGATGAAGGAAGTGTGGGAGGCGATTCCTCCAGAATTTGCGCAGAGGTACACACAACGTCTACCTAATATCATCCACGAGCTTAAGAAGGCAAAGGGTTACTGGAGCAGTTATTAAAAATAAAATTTTGTTTTAAAAATATAAAAATGAATAGTGAGTGCAAAACTGTATCATTTTGATTTATTTGAATTATGCCTTCGTGTATTTGTTGTTGTGATCAGATCTTAATAAAACCTTTTTGAAAGAGAGAAGACACTTGTACAAACATAATATGAAAAATTTGATTGCATTTGAGTAAAATTTATAGAAATTATAGATTGTTAAAGTGATAGTTGTTGGTTTGTGATACACTTGTGCTCCTCAGTGTAAATATTAATAGATTCAACAGATTTAGTTTAGCTATTCTTATCTTACTAATATTTAGCAAACAAAAATCTGCTAATTTTAACAGTTTTTTTCTGAACCGTAACTTTTAACACATTTTTAGTAGTGTTCGATTGACCCTTTTTGTGCCGATGATACCTTATATCATGGTACCTGTACAGGTACGCCGCCAGACCCAGCATATGTCATCGGTAAAATGAATAAAAATGCTCGAACATTCCAAAAAAATATTCGTTTTTTTGCCAAAAGAAAATATTTCGTAAAATATTATATATTATATTTCTTTGCAATATTCATAATATTTTTGTTTTTTACGAAAAATTTTTTGTACAACTAAAATATTGCATATGTTAAATAAACGAAAAAATTTCTAGATTTACTAAATGTTTTGTTGATTTGAGGAAACAAAATATTTCGTAAAATTAAGAAATTTTGGTTTTTTAACCGAAAATAATTTTTTTTTATTTTTCAGAAATCTTACAAGTAAAGTTAACACATTCAGTTATGAAAAAAGATGTTAGGCATACTCGGAGCATTAAAGTACATACTTTTTGTCTTCGATTTCTATAAAAATATAAACATTTTTAAATTAAACATGTTATAATCAATTAGAAAAGTACTCACCGTGATTTGAATTCCAGACGCCAACTTATTAGGAGGGCTTCCTTTATGGAACAGATTTTAGGGACAATCAAAGCGTCATAGTTCAATTGATTATCTTCGATTTACATAAAAATATAATGAAAATGGTTACAATAAATATTTTATTATCAATAGGAAAAGTACTCACCGTGAATTATTTTATTTAATATTTCAGAAGCTAAAAAACTAAAAAAAGTTGGCAACCCTTGCGATAAAACGTACTTTTTTTCTGTGCTAAAATAGCTCTTAATAAATTGTTAAATTTTATATTAAAAACTGCATAACAATTGTTGCAAATTTGTAAACAAATAAAGTGTATCATACGGTATTCAAATAAAGTGAAGGATGTCTAAAAAAACAGCTCGTCGCAGTATGGCAAATAAAAAAATATTAAATTGTGTTATTTGCGAATATGAAATTAAAGAAGAGTCTGATAACTTTATTGAGTGTGATAAATGCGGGAAAAACTTTCACTCTCAATGTACAAAATTGAGTAAAAGAGAATTTGAGAGACTTTTAAAGAATGAAAATGAACTGTTCATCTGTCACTTGTGTAAAGAAGGAGGGGGAGATATAAGAAAGGAACTTAACACAATAAAAACAGAACTGAAAAAGCTAGAAAAACTAGAGAAATTGGATCAGCTGACTGAGTCGATCAATTTAATGTCAGCTAAGTTCGATGAGGTTTTAAAGACGTTGCAGAAAATAAGAAGAAGATTACAGAAATACAAAAAGAAAATAAAAAATTGAAAGCTGAAGTACAAACCCTTAAAACTTCAGTGAAAATATTAAATGATAACAGAGTCAAAAATGATTGTGTTATAAGCAATTTGAAAGTTGATGATAAAGTTAATGCTATGGAGGCTGTTGTTAATTTGTCTAAAGATGTTGGTATTGTTTTCGAAACAAATGCTTTTGATGCAGCTTATTTTCTTAAAACAAAAAAACAATCTGAGGATGGGAAAAAAACTGTGGTAGTAAAATTTGCATCTAAAATGCATAAGGAGAAATTGATGTCATCCAAATCTAAATTGAAAGAAAATGAAAATACGAAGGAGGTGTATGTGCATGATTTTCACAGCAAGGAGACTTTAAACCTATTCTATTATGCAAAATCGTTAAAGTCAATTGGTTTTCAACATATTTATGCCAGGGATGGAAGAGTTTATTGCAAAAAGAGTGATCTGGGAAAACAACAACTGATCAGATGTGAGGATGATGTGGATCAAATGTTATTGGAAGCAACAACTAATAAACATTATAAAAGAAGATCTATGGTAAACAATAGAGAATTATATACTGTTAATACGAGTGATGATGATGGCGATGATGGTGCAGCTTATGTGTCCCCCTAAAAAGGATATGTATTTGTTATTATTTTGTTTTATATTTTTTCTTTTTTAACTTTTTATGATTAAAAATCAATATTTTAAACAGTTTTCAAATTTTAAAAATTATATTTGTAAACTGAATTCAAATTTTTTTAATATAATAAGCTTTAACATTAGAAGCGTTTCGTCTATTGGAAAATTCGATCAATTTAAAGAATTAATTGCTAGCTTACCGAAGTTGCCAGATGTAATTACAATTCAAGAAACATGGTTTTGTAATGACATTACACAAATTTACGAAATTCCCGGGTTTACTAATGTTCATTGTTGTAGAGAGGATGGTTATGGTGGCACATCGTTATATGTTAATAAAAACATTCATTATAATGTAAATATTTGCAAAAGTGAGAAATTTGTAGAACGCATAATTGTTACTTTTTGCAATTTTAAAGTTGATCATAAACCTTTAAAACTTTTTTCGTTTTATCGTTCCCCAAAATGCAACGTAAATGATTTTATAAACATTGTTGATTCTGTTTTAAGTGTCCATGCTCGTAATCCAATTATTATAGTTGGTGATTCAAATGTAGATTTTTTTCAAAATACTCATTACAGTGATTTGCTTACAATGTTTCAAAATTATGATTGTGATAGTGCTCACAGTTTGATAACGAGGCCCCAGAGTAAAACCAGTATTGATCAGGTGTTCAGCAACTTTGCGGATAAAATTTATGTTGATTCGGTTGAATGCAATCTGTCAGATCATAATATAGTCTGTTGCAAGTTTGAAAGTAATGTAATGAATGCTAAATATACAGAGATAAAGAGGACTTATTGTGATTATACGAAAGCAAGAGAAATCCTGCAAAATAGTTTACCAACTAACTATTCTTTAATTGATGCCTCAGAATTAACGAATATTTTGGTTTCTTGCATGAAAAATGCCTTAAATGATTCAACGACAGTAAGTAAATGTAAAAAACAGTTAAGATTTGAACTTACTCCATGGATTAACAAGAATCTTCAAGAATTAATTCAATTAAAAGAGAAAATATTAAGAAAAAGAAGGAAGTCTAAAAACAAACAGGGCTTAGAAGATTTTTTGAAGCGAATAAGTAGAGTTATAAAAATTGCTACCAAAAAATGTAGAGATAGTTATTATTCTGACAGTTTATCTAATATTGGAAATGACCCAAAAAAATCTTGGAAATTCATAAATACAACTCTCGGCCGAAAGAATAATAATGAGATTCACCTTTATGATGCTCAGGGGCAAAAAATAACAAGTGATCAAGCTAAAGTTGATTGTTTTAATAACTTTTTTCTAACAACCGTGAAGAACCTCAAAAGAGGAATTGAAATATATCCTGGTGACAATTGTAACTTGCTGAGGACGCTTTCCCACTCGCCGAATCGCTTTACCATTAATAACATTAATTGTAGTGTAGTGATTGAGGTAATATTGGGTATGAATGCTAATAAAAGTCCGGGCTACGATAATATTTCACCGAAATTTGTCAAGGAATGTCGAGAGGAAATTGCTCCAATTTTATGCGATATTTTTAACAAAATGATTAATAACTCAGTTTATCCTGATACCTTAAAAGTTCACAAATTAGTGCCAATAGCAAAGGAAATAAATGTTTCTACTGTAGATAAATATCGGCCAATTGCCGTTCTATCTGCAATTGATAAAATTTTTGAGAAAATATTGTATGATAAACTGTTAGTGTACCTGGAAGAAAATAATTTTTTGTATAATTTTCAATTTGGATTTAGACGAGGATGTGGTACAGAAGATGCTGTTCTTAACCTTGTTAAAAATGTTTGTAAGGGTCTAGATGATGGTTTTTCTGGAGTTGCTGGTATATTTTTTGATTTCACTAAAGCTTTCGACCTTGTAGATCATCAAATAATGCTGGAAAAGTTAAAGTATTATGGTATTCAAGGTCGTGAGCTTTTATTGTTTGAAAATTACTTTAAAAATAGAAGACAATATGTAAATATAAACAATTCAAAAAGTTTTAGTGGTGCAGTCGAATATGGTGTGCCGCAGGGAAGTGGACTGGGCCCTCTATTATTCTCAATTTATTTAAATGATATTAAAAACCTGAACTTAAGTGGGCAGCTGTGTATGTTTGCTGATGATGTGTGTGTATTGTATCCATATAAGCATGATTTGGTACTTAAAACCCAAATTGAAAGGGATGCATCATTTATTTTTGAATTTGCGAGATTAAATCGATTACTGCTGAATCCTGGTAAAACTAATCTTATTCGCTTTAGACCACATTCTTTGAGTAGTAATAATAACTTTAATGTATATGTTGATGGAAAAATAGTGCACGAAACCCATTCAATAAGGTATTTAGGAATTATTCTTCAAAGTAATTTATCGTGGGATCTGCACATCAGTGATGTGAAAAAAAAGATAGCTCCGGCAATCGGAATTTTATATAAATTAAGGAACAAATTGGAAAAAAGATCAAAACTGATGATATATCAATCCTTGATTCAATCTCATTTGAATTACTTGGCTATAACATATGCTTATAATAAAAACAATGTTTCACTTAAATCGCTTCAATGCATGCAAAACAAAGCATTAAAAATTGTATACAATTTACCATTGTTGTATTCAACTATTTCATTATATAAAGAAATATGCAAAACAATATTACCAATTTATGGGTTACATGAATATCAAGTTTTAATGTTTGTTTTTAAATGTATTAATAATATTGGTTACCATACTATACCTTTCATGCAAAATCAAATAAATTTCAATACACGGAACAGAACGAATTTAAGAATTCCTAGATGCAGGTTAGAAACAACCAAACAGAGAATTGATTATATTGGTGGAATTAAATATAACAATTTGCCTACAGCTTTAAAATTAATTGATCGAGTTTCCATTTTTAAAACGTCTTGCAAAGAATTCTTATATAACACAATTGAAACGCTTTTGATATAATTTTTCTCTCTCTCTTTTTATTAATTACATTTGTAATATATTATATAAGCTACTTTTAAAAAATTTTATTTGTACATTTAAATTGTGAGTTATTTGCCAACTTGCCTCAATAATGCCTTCGTGGCGCTGAGGCCAAATTGAAATTTGTAAAATAAAATTTGTCCAAATAAAATAAGCAGCTACATTGATGTTGTAGTTGTAAAAATACAAAAAAAAAAAAAAAAAACTTATCTGGAGGGGTGCCCTTATTATACAGATCATTCTCTTATTGTACAATTCACTCATGAATTGGTACATTATTTTTTTTCAACACGAGTTCTTATAGCAAGTTTTTTTTATGTTTGCGTTCACAATTTGAAACAAAATGCAGAGTAGGAATAATGTGCTCAAGTCATCAGCCGGTATCTCTTGGTATATAGATAAAGAGGTTGCCAACAAGGCAAAATACAAAACGATTGGTCGGTCGTTACCAGTAGAGACAACTCCAAACCTGCCAAATTTATGCCTTCAGAACCATAATTGTGTACAGATGTGCTCAATACAACATCTTCATAAGGAAACTAAGGCCCTTTCAGCAAAGGAACATATCCAAATTCTGAAGAAGCAGCTAATGCTGGAAATCCGAATTTCTATCTGACGGAGTAAGAACCCACCTACGAGACATGTTAGAAAAGGCCTTCGTATCTGTAAGGGGGAAAGCAGCGGTACATGAGGGTTCCCTTTTACGAAGCATCCTACAGGGCAGGCCATTAATTCTTACCAGATTAATATCTTTCTTGGATATAGTTGCCCTCCGATTTATGAAGATAAAGAAAAAACGTTGCCATCCCAAGCACGTGCCCCGCATGCCAAAGAAGCCCTTACGATGTCAACCCCCTCTTTAGTTGCGGCGAATCCCGACTACTTTAGACACATCATTAAGGACTAAACCGGCTGAGGTAGCCCTGGGTATGGATCTATATCGAGCCCTAGCCGCCAAAAAGACCTAAACGCCAAAGTCTAAATTTAACAGGTGATTCTTTTTTACTTATTTTTCTTAATTTTTCTTTGGTTTATCCAATTGACATGGAATATTGAATATGTTCAAATTCCATAGCAATATGTAATAATCATCTCCTGTTAAATTATGATTTTGGAAATTACGTGTTTTTGGCGGTTAGGGCTCGATATGAGGCACCAGAATAGGATGAAGAAGAAGACTAATTAAAATTATGCACACATTACTGGTTATGTTGCTACAGCAGCAACTCCTTCATATGCTCTAGATATCTTATTTTGGATAAACAAAGAAAGAAGTCCGCGATTGATTTTGCCGTCAAACTACAATTCACAATGACAAGTAATCTATAACGAGGAGAATTTACCTACGGGTGCTGAATTTATGGCTACGAGATAAACGTCACGCGTCATCCAAATTCTTTTTCGGAAGATTGGGTGGAGAGGGTACTTTGGAGAAGACGCGGCACAGATCAAGTTGGATAGGAGTCTTTCTAGGCAAATTTGCTTACATCCAGACAAATTTTTTGTTCCAAAGAACTGGATGTAATTACACCTTTTTTGCTTCATGACATGTTTTAGTATCGATTATATAACAGCTTTTTCGGAATCAGTTCTCGAACCAGGAAAATTACAGCATAACTCGATTCGAAAAAAAAATCAAATTCGAAAATTTTAAACCTTTCGTATAACGAATATCTTTACCACAAATCTTATTTTTTTTGTTTTTGACATGTACAATAATAAGATCCATAAAATAAGAACAAAACTGAATTTTTATTCATAACTTTTTTTTTACAATATGTGAAAATTCGAAAATTTGTTTGAAATGAGGATGTGACTAAGCAGTTTAATATTAGACTCATATTATTCTTAGGTAACGGCGATATTCTAAAAATTCGTATAGACGTAGAACTTGCGAAACTAGGAACAACTAGCAGATTCCTATGCCACTTAAATGTGTTATTGAACCTCTAGCTACTTGCAAGCTAAGTTTTCGACTTTGCGCTGTGACGGTGATTCTTGTCTCTTCCTGGCTGACTGTCATAAGACTATTTTTAAGACTGAAACTGTCTTCCCAGGCAGAAAAATGGTCAGTTATGCGTTGGCAGAACGTGATATTAACACTCTTGACAGTATTGTCTTGTTACCCGATTAATAACAGTGGCCAACCGTTGGTTTGAGCGAACTTGTCACCGTTAGTATTCCAAAAAATTTGGTGATTTAAAATAGCTTAAATTAAATTAATTTTGAGAAATATGTATAATAGAAAACCCACCCTGAGACTCTCATTGTAAGAAACATCATATTTTTATCTCCAACTTAATAATCTTTAAAAATGTAATGAGGGGTAAATAGGAAAATGTATCTGTGGCTTCAAAAATAATAGTTTTAACGACTACAAAAATCTTGAAAGTTTTTCTTATTTTGACTTAAGGGGTTTACTCTCCTTAGAAATTAATATTAACAGCAATATTTAAACAATTCTAAAAAAATAAAGAAATGGTTTTTTGAAAAACTTCTTTTTATGATAGAAAAAAGAAGTATTAAATATTGTTCCAAAAACTATAATTTAAAATTCGGACTAACATGACAACCCTGGTGGCCATTTCATTATAGACCCTTTTCTTTAGGCAAAATCGAGTGCCACCGTGGAGTCATGGGTACACATCTGAGAATAAAATACTTAATTTTTTTACAAACAATAAAATCTCTAGTCCCTAACGTAACTGGATTTTTAAATTTTTGATTTGCTTTTAAATGGTACGAGGGTAAAGTCAAAAATTTAAAAAAAAAAAAAAAAATCTTCGTTTTAATATATAGGGCAAGGAGTTTTTTTAACAGCTTGAAACTTTTTTATTTTTGCGAATTTTTCTCCAAAATGTTCACAGTATATAGAGAAAAGTTCAAGCTAACGAAATGTGAAATAAAAAAATCACATAATCAAAAAAAAACCTAAAGAAAGTAGACCCCTTAAGCTGTTACCACCTAATACAAATAAATTATTTACGAATATGGGATAGTGTGGATAAAACGTTAAACAAAACATAAAATAACATAAAACATACAATTAATACATTTATTAAATAAATACATAAAAATACTAAAAATATATAGTACATACATAAAATATGTATAAAAAATAAGATTGAACATAAAACATTATGAAAAAATTAAATTTAAAAAAAATGAAATCTAAACTACTTAACGAAAGCACTAGCATTAAATTTTTGTTTGTTTGTAAATTCATCAGTCCTCTTTTAAAATATATAATAATCTCATCTCCTGAATCCCAATAATAGCTATGTATGTTCATTACGTAAATCACTACTAGATGACGTTGGTGTTCTCAATGACGATAAAAAATTGCTATTCGAACTCATGCGTTCTGCAAAACGTTTAAACATGTTGGTGCCAAAATTTAAACTTGTATTACTTTTACTAGTTGATGATCGACGCAGTAAAACATTATTGTTGTCGGTAGGGCTTTCTTCAGCCACCACCGACGATTTTGTAGGATTATCAATATTTGTACTAGCCTTAGAGGTGGTTGAACGCTGGCAGATACAACTAAATCGCTCACAATGATTGCATAAAAGTGCTTTATCCAACTGAAAGATAATTTATACGGTATAGAGTTCAAAATTTTGTTGAAATGTGTTCCTTCTCTTAATGGGAGACCATTATAGATTATGTTAAATGTTGTCAAATCAAATTAAACAATGAATGCAGTAAAAATGTAAATTATTTATGGGTTAAAATGCATGACATTATAATGAAAAATTTTGGTTATGTCTGTATAGAAAGAAGTCAATGGAAGAAGGATAGATATTGGAAAAGTAAACATTGGATAGTATATTTAAATATCAAGTGCAGTTGTAAGTATTTTATATTTGTACGTGTAAATTACGAAATTTACAAAAATAACTAGTTCTTGTCATTAATTACACTACTTTATAATGGTGAAACACAATATTAGGTATAATCGACTCTTTTAATATCGAATATTTCATCAATGCTTTATATTAATAACTACCCATGCAGAAAAATACAATCGCCAGTGTTTGGCAATAACAATCTTGACAGTATTTTCCTGTTACCCGATTGATAACAGTGGCCAACCGTTGGTTTGAGCGAACTTGCCACCGTTGGAATAACGTTGGTAATTCAAAAAATTGGGTGCTTTTAAAATACGAGAGCGGATCAATAAGTCCGTGACTTTTCGAACTTCCCTCGTAGTTATATGAAATGCAACACTGCTCCCATCAAGTACCACCTGTTAGTAGACTACTGTCAAATTTTGAGCAAGATCCGTCATTTACTTTGCGTTTAACAGCTGTTCAAAACATACAACCTAGTGGATTTTTTTTAAAATGGAAAAAAGTGAATTTCGAGTTCTGATTAAAGATTATTTTTTGCAAAAAAAAAACCGTCCATCAAACCAAGGAAAAGCTTGATAAATACTATGGGGACTCTGTACCATCGATTTCAGTGGTAAAAAAAGTGGTTTAGTGACTTTCGTTGTGGTCGCACAAGTACAAATGGCGCTTAACGTTCTGGACGGTCAATTGAGGTCAATACACCCGAAAATGTCGAAAAAATTCACGATATGGTGTTGGCCGATCGAAGAGTAAAAGTGCGTGAGATTGTTGATACAATAGGCATTTCATATGGCAGTGTGGTTTCGATTTTAAATGATCAGTTGGGTTTAAGAAAGCCTTCTGCAAGATGGGTGCCGCGTTTGCTCTCAATTGACCATAAACGTAATCGTGTGACAAAGGATTGTTTGGAGTTGTTTAACCGCAGTTCGAATAAGTTTTTGCGGCATTTTGTAACTGTGGATGAAACATGGATCCATTACAACACTCCGGAGACCAAGCAGCAGAAGAAGGTCAAGGTAAGTTTGTAGGTCAATAAGTTGATCGCAACAGTTTTTTGGGATGCACGCGGGATAATCCACATCGATTGCCTTCAAACGGAAAAAACAATAAACGGCAAATATTATGCCAACTTATTGGACCGATTTGACGAGGATTTAAAAAAAACGACCACATATGGCCAAGAAAAAAGTTCTTTTTTTATCAAGATAATGCACGGGTGCACACGTGTGACGTCTCAATGACAAAATTCCCTGAATTTAGCTAAGAATTGGTACCTCAATTAGGTAACATCATCCGCCATATTCTCCGTACTTAGCCCCTAGTGTCCAAACCTGAAGAAATGGCTCGGTGTAAAGAGATTTAGCCCCTAGTGCCCAAACCTAGAGAAATGGCTAGGTGGAAAGAGATTTAGCTCCAACAATGAAATTATTGATCAAACAAATGCCTATTTTATGGACTTTGAAAAATCCTATTTTTTTGGAAGGGATACAAAAATTGGAGAAACGTTGGACTAAGTGTATTGAGCTAAAAGGAGATTATGTTAAAAAAAAAAAACTGTGTTTCATTCAAAAAGTCACGGACTTATTGATCCGAGCTCGTATGTATAATAAAACACATTAAAAAAGAAGCAATACAGTTCGGTCTTAGACTTCTTTTCAACTCCAATTGACATGCCGTTTGTAAATTTCGTTCAAAATTTTTGTTAATTTTTCTTTACATTTTAGACAAAAAAAAATTTCGTCAAATTTGCGAATACGTTTCATGTTTTTCTGTTTTAATTATTCTTTTATTTTTGTATTTTTTATTTGTTAAATTTCTTTTGCTGGTTTGAAATGTTTTTAATTTGGTTAATTTGGGTACGATGAGTTTCGATTACAAATTAACCAAATTAATAGAGTTGGAAATTTACTAAAGTTGACTTAGATAAGGGTGATCCAATGTATTTTCATACAATCACTCATTTAATTCAACTTCGCTAAATATAGTTAGGCCTTTATAGATCTTATTTAAATGTGTGAAATATAATAAACTAGAGGGCGTTGCCCGCTACGTTGTTAGCGTGCCTTAGACCTAGTTTTTGGGATGATGGATAACTTTTCAGTTTGCCCACTATCTGTGTACCAAAATTTAATAAAATCCTTTAAGCTATATAAAAGATAACAAAAAGTGGGAGTAAAACTGCCACGCCCACCATGTCTTAATCTATTATAGCAAATAGTGCTTATGAGTCATCCCAATATCTGTGTACCAATTTTCAATAAAATCTGTTCAGCCATATAGAAGATAGTGAAGATGTGGGCGTAAAAGTGCCACTCCCACAATATCTAAATTTGATATAACTTAAAGTGCTTATCTGTGAAATCTCTTTCTGGGTACCAAATATCAATTGCATCGGTAAAGCCATATCGAAAATAGTGAAAAAGTGGGCGTAAAAGTGCCACGCCCATCATATAAAAATTTCATATAGCCTATAGTTCCTTCCAGACCGCCCACTATCTATGTGTCAAATTTGAATAAAATCGGTTCAGGCGTTTGGACGTGATGCTCACACAAACAAACAAACATTTTTATAATATTAATAAGGATTATTAAAGAAAAATGCTTTTAGTTGGTCTTTATATTAGTAAAAACAATATTAGCAACAAATTTTCATGCTTTCACAGAAAAAAATGTTTCCCTACTTTTTTCAATTAAATCGGTTTGTTGAATATTTTGAAAGCTGTCAATTAAAAATTAATTGAATCAATTAAATATTTGCTCAAATTCGGAACTTGCTTGACATTTTTTTATTTTATTGCTCAAAATCAAACATCAACACATTGTTGTTGTTTTTTTTTTTGTAATATTTATGTAGTTGTTTTTTTTTAATGTTTATGTTTAGTGGTATTAGTAATAAATATTTTAAATTAATTTCAATTAGATTAGATATTAACTCTTATTAGGTTTATTTCTTTATTAAGTTAAATAATTTAGTTTCAGTTGTTTAAATCTGAATATATATTTATTCTAAAACATTATCATAAAATTGATAATGTAAATAACGTAAATAATGTAAAAACATTATCATAAAATTTACAATGTAAATAACGTAAAGTTTAGTTTGATTTAATAAATTTTTTTCTTAACAGAAAGAAAATTAAAAAAAAAATTAAAAATTACTTTAAAAAAAAAATACTCTGATTTAAACAAATGGGCTAATTTCTGCAAAAAAATTAATCAAAATAAAATTTGGCATAGTCACTACGCTTCAATATAAAGAAAAAACTAACTTCTGCATGAATTTTTTCACATAAGTATAAATAAATCCGCTAACTAAATGAGAATTTTATTCCAGTTTAAATTCAATGTTGTAAAATGCAAGCTATAAAAAACATTTGGTATGGCAACAACACTTTTATAAAAAAAAACATTTGGTATGGCAACAATTTTTTTTTTTTGGTTTTTGGGAAGATATTAATCACTTTTTAATCAATTTCTAATCGAATTAGCAACTTTCGTTGTTAACGGAATTTCAGCAATTAAAGTTATTGAATCGGCGGTTTTCGTGATTGAAATTGGTTTTTATTTTTTTGTGTGTTGCAAACAAAACAGTGTTATACTAGTACAATATTAGTTGTATATAGCTTTGGTAATTTTTAACACGGTAGGTCTTACAAAAATAGCAGTGGTTTTCAAGTACTATTTTTTGGCACGGTTGGAAATTACTAACTGGGTAAATACAATGTTATAGATGAACAAAAATTTATTATTTAGTTATTATCACCAAATAAATTGTATCGTTTCTGGACCTACAAATTTGTATTAGCGTTTTATTAATATAATAGATTATGGGCCTAAATCTCATAGAGATGAGAGAGAAGGGAGACTTTAAACGTCAAAAGTAAGTCTATGGAAGATGTTACGTAACCTGTCGTTTTCGAAAAAATAAATCTTACTTTAGTTGAGATGACACATACCGCAAAAACTAAAACTAATTCAAATATTTTGGTGTTTTTGAATTCACTTTCATTAGTTTTAATGTAAATTGAATTCGCCAAATGATTAGTAGGCGAAAGTAATTAGTATGCGTGTTTTTGATGTTAGTAGCTTTAATTAGCCATATAAGGCTCTAAGGGATCGGTTATGTAAATGAAGAATTAATAATTATATATAATTCATATAAAGGGTCCGCCATCTAACGTTTTTTTTTTTCAACTAGTGCTTATTTCGTGAATGGTAACACTTAGCTCATGTCTGATTTGACAGATAATTAGTTTTATCCTTCCGCTGAACGAATATGGTTGTGTATACGCTTGAACAACGCTGGGAAATATTGCGACATTACTTTGAAAATCATGGTAATGAGCAAGGAGTGGCCGTTACAGTCAATGGCGATCGTTATCGGGCCATGTTGAACGAATTTTTGTTCACAAAAATTGAAGAGGAGGATATTGGCAACATTTGGTTTCAACATGACGGCGCTACGTGCCACACAGCCGAAGCTACACTCGATGTTTTGCGCACTGTTTTTGAAGATCGCATTATCAGCCGCAGAGCTTATGTCGTTTGGCCACCTCGGAGCTCGATTTGACACCGTTGGACTATTATTTGTGGGGTGCCGTCAAATATAAGTGTTACGCCAACAAGCCAGAGACAATTGACGCTTTAAAGGACAATATTCGTGAAGCCATTGGTGAAATACAGCTGCACACAATCGATAATGTGCTTAAAAATTGGACCGATCGTGTAGGCTACTGCATGGCCAGCCGAGGCAGCCATTTGAATGAAATTATTTTCCTTTAGTTAGTCTCTTTACAGGAAGAAGAAGAAAACATTTTTTATTGAAAAATTTTACGGACACAAGGGATACACCAGACTGCCGCAGTTTCGTCCCCCTCCTGGGACTCGTCAGTGGTTAATTTATGTGTCAATTGAACAAAGTATTTTTATATTGTTAATTTGCTCTATATTTATTAACCGGAAGGATTGTACTTTCAAATAAAAAAAAAAATTGAGAAAATATTCAGTAGTTTTTTTTATAGCATTTTCAAAAAAAAAAGTTATTTGGCGGACCCTTTAGTTTGGAATTATTTTTTTTTTAATTTTAAGTCAATAGTTAACGTTTCAACATTACTCAACATATAAAAAAGAGTTTTAAAAATCATATAATCTTTTTTTGTGAATTACACATGAATTCCCGAGTGTTTGAAAATAACCACATTTCTGGCGATCACAAAGAAAATTTAATTTGTTATTAGCACTTTTAGTTAATTTTTCTTTATATATTTAAGTTTAAATTCGAACGAATTTAAGAACACCGATTTTTCAATAAAGCGAATTTGAAAAATTTTGCGTTTTCATTTCCCACTAATTTTAGAACATACACGTATATGTTAGATTATAGTTTACTAATGGATTTGTTGGCAGACTTGATTTGGTGTTGGCGTATATAGGAAATTGGTGTCCAAATAATTTGAATGATAACTACGGCTTATTAGTATCAAAGCTTATTGCTATCGACTTTTTACGAGCTTTCTCTATTTATTAACTATTAATATATTATCTTTTCTAATTAAAGGGTCCGCCAAATAACTTTTTTTTTTGAACTCCTGAACCAATTGGACTTTGTATGGCGTCATATCAAGGTCTTTATGCAAAATTCGTCTCAATGATGTCTCCGAAATGTTCAATTGTTGAGAACGACGGTGAATTGATGTTGATGGCGCTTCACGCACACTTACTGCCACAGCAGCAATATTCTCGGGTGTACGCACTGTTTTTGGCTTTTCACGCTTTGATTTATCGATGAGGATGCCAGTTTCTTTCACTTTTTACACAAGATAACGAACATACGGACCATATTCGTTCAGCGGAAGGATAAAACTAATTACTTGTCATATCAGACATGAGCTAAGTGTTACCATTCACGAAATAAGTACTAGTTGAAAAAAAAAAGTTAGATGGCGGACCTTTTATTTTATTAGATAAACTTTAAGTTTTTTGTAGACGTAAAAACCATTAGTCATTTATTTTTATTCTGCGGTAGGCCAGGCTTTTTTCCACACGCAACCGAGACATTTTCAAATGTCTAGGTTTTAAAAATCTATGCAAGAATTACTTCACTTTATCTTACCTTATTTACAGAAAAAAAATACCGATGGTACAAAAAAGGACTGGCAAAGGCGTAAGTTGCTACCAATAAAAAAGCATTGGAAAACCACTTTTTGTAAAAAGGCATTGTCGATACAATGTTTTACAAAGTTTACAACTGTTGATGAAAAGAGATTTGGCTTAAAGAGATTTGGCAGTTTTTTGCAACGATGGGAAATTATTACCAATAATAGTAAAATAAGTGCTCTGCTAACCCTGAAATGATAACGCTAATCTTCGGTTGGTCGTTTGTATTTCAAAAGGTTGGCGAAGCGTTGGCAAACAATATGAAAAGTTATATAATAGTGTTTATTTTTGTCATAATAAAGAAAACTGAAATTTGTATTTTTTAGTTTAAATTGAGAAGTGTAGGAGTGTAGGAGTAAACGAAACTTTTTCAATCAAAATTTTATTTGAAATATGTTTTTATAAAAAAACTAATTGATAATAAAAAGTAATAAAGTCTAGATTGGCCAATTGTACAAAATCTAACGAAATTTTTGTTTGTTTAAATTTATAAAATATCGACGTAATTTTCCATTTGCAAGATATTTGCCAGTTTAAAATTTTTCATAAACAGAAATAAATTAAGTGAAACAAGGTGCTGATAAAGAACTTTTTTCGAACGTTGGTAGTGCACTTTACACCAATGTTTTGCCAGCAGTATCTTTTCATTTGTAGCAGTATCTTTTCATTTGGGCTATAACCCAATATGTTGCCTGTAGTATTTTTTTCATATACAGTAGTAAGTTTTGTTAAAGAAGTACTGGCAAAGCACTTTTATAAACTCTGGCAGACCACATTTAAACAAAATTTTCCCAGCAGAATTTTTCCATATACGTTCGTAAATTTTGTAAAACAAGTACTGGCAAAATCCTTTTTTAAAACGTTGGCAAATCACTTTTAACTGATGTTTAGCCAGTGGTTGTTTTTTATAAACAGTTGTAAATTTTGTAAAGCAGGTATATGCAAAGCACTTTTTGCAAACTTTTGCATAGCGTTCCAAATAAGGTCTTTCTAAATCCAACGCTCTGAAAGTGCTTTGTGTTAAGTACCATCGGCAATTTCTACCTGGGTATGTGTGTATGAAGTCCCGTTTTTAATTTTTAATTTAATGTAAGTTGTTTTATATTTTAATTTAATTATCAGAAAATTGACCAACTTAGGCCAAAGAAAATACCTTACAAGCAAATTGGGTATAGTTTTTTCTACAAACATTATATTTATGAATTATAAACTATTTTCAACTGTGAGCTTTTCAATTTAAAGTGTGCGTTTTAACTTAAAAGTAAGAAAATATCAAATATCATTCAAAGGAGGTTAAGTGCACAATTTTATGTTTGTTCCATATTTTAGATCAGAATGATTTTTCAAACAGTAACTTTTAAAGGGAATATTTACTAGATGGAGCTAGATATAACGACGATTCAAAAGAGCGTATGAAAACATTAATTAAACAGTGATTTTATACGTTTAAAAGGCATGGTGACATAACAATTTCTAGACATGTTTGTTATAATTTTTATTAAAAATAAAAATTAAGTTTTTTTCGACCTTTAATTGTGCAATGAAAATGAAAATTATTCAAGTTCGAGGCCATACTCTATATTTCTTCATTAGGATATTGTCCTAACAAATAATCTATAGTTTTTTGTTTTCAAATTTATTATTTGACCCTTTCAGGAATGTGTTGATAGATCTATTTCGGGAATTTTCTAGGTTCCCATCATCAGAACACGTGTTGAAAGCGGTAACAATCCCATGCCAAACATCAAACATTCATATGAACTAGTTTACTCACTACATGAGAACTAATATACATATGAGTTTGAAATTAAAGATTATAACCATTGATCAAAAAATAAATTGAAAACTTGTTTGATGTGCAAGATCCACCTCTGGTAGATATTCAATACGGATTGTTACCGCTTTCAAAACGTGTTCTGATGATGGGAACCTAGAAAATTCCCGAAATAGATCTATCAACACATTCCTGAAAGGGTCAAATAATAAATTTGAAAACAAAAAACTCTATAGATTATTTGTTAGGACAATATCCTAATGAAGAAATATAGAGTATGGCCTCGAACTTGAATAATTTTCATTTTCAATTTCTAGACATTTTAATATACCCTTTAAATCTGCATTTATTGTCGAAAAAAAACGTTTTTTAATACTTCGTGAACTAAAAATTATAAAATTTGGCCATTTTTCAACCGATTTCAAAATTCCGAGCGTGTATGGAAAGTGAGATAGTTGAGCCTTTTGAATATATACAATGTTTATGGCTTCTTGTTGCTACATTTCTTTATTAAACATGCATTTTATCTAATCTATTCTGAAATTGATTTTAATTCAAAGTTAAATAAGCTTTAGTTTTAAAAACCGCTTAAAAATTGACAATGTCACCCATTCTTTTTAACATGGAGCTTTTGCATTTGTATGAAAGTAGATGTATGGCGTTGTTCTATAACAGCTAAGATTCCATGAGTAGAAAATGTACCACAACTTTGTCAATTTCCAATGCATTGCAGCATTACCTGATAATTGGATTTTAATTTTAAACATTTTTTGTGTAAAGAATGTGTTTTTTTTTAGGGAAGTGGCAATGATTTTTTAGAATAAAGTACTTCTATTCTCATAGTATTTAAATTACATGTAATATAATTTAATTGGCCAATTAGGCTACATATATTACAAATGAATAAATAAATGAAATGAAAATATATGTATTTCAACAAAAAAGATCTAATTTTACGAAGAACTAAACACACTTTAAAAAAAATTTAAAAAAACACATACAGTCGACGAAATAATTATGAGTGAATTATAACATAAACTTTGAAATGATTACATGTTAATTTCTTTATACATCCCAATGAATCTTTCAACCGACGCGTCTCCTATTCATAATTTGACTACATAATAAATAACACTATTCTTCAATATAAACCTCGCATAAAACTAATGTTCCATATTTTTCTATGAGCTGATTAAGTTTAAAAAGCAGATTTGATATTCAGAAATATCAAATCCATACAGCTCAACTATTTTGTTTCTGGGCAGAACAATTTTGCATTGATTTGATCCTTCGATTTGACAAAAAAAAAAAAACAGACAAAACAACATAAACATTGACATAGACTTTAAGAAATATATGATTTTAAACAACACTTTAGAAGATGAAAAATAAGAATAGGATGTTATGTATCTGGAAGAGATTTTTTTACACAATATAAATTACTTTCATATGGATAAAACACTTTTTTGATTAGCACAAAAAAAAATAACGTTTATAAAATAAAGCATGCACAACAAACACATTTAAATATTTCCACACCATTTTTAAAAATATAAAACAATTATAAAAATTTACAGAAAAAATAAAACTACTTACATTTAATTTTCTGAGCATATCGGTAACAATATTAAATGCTGTTGTACGTGAACTAGCAGTCATTGCATTACCATTAAGTAAATTATCCGGATCGGCAAATGGTTTTCCTAGATAAACAAAATTACAAAACAATTAAAATAAGGAAAACATTTATAAAAAACTAAACTAAATTTAAAGAAAAGAAATAAATTAACTAAAACGAGACTTGGGGACATACACATTAAACGTACACACACATTATATTTTTAAGGCATTACAAAATAAAAGTTACTGAAAAAGTTAGTTGTAATCATAAAATGATAATATAGTTAATGGTATTTTTTTATTTACTTTATTGACATTTTTTATTATGATTAACTTAACAAATATTTTATACAACAATAAAACTTTTTAAGAACTTAAAACAAATATTTAGCCTCTTTTTGAAATACCTAATGGAATATTTTTTTTAATATTTTTAATCTAGCTTTGAAATAATTTTTTTAAAACTGATTGCAAATGCCGTAATATGTTTAGGATAAATAAACCAATACAAAAAAATATTGAAAGCTGAAATTATTTACAAAATATGCTTTTACAAGTTGGTTTTACCGAATATTTTTGAATACCCTCCACAATGAATATGTGACAATTAATAAAAATAAAAAAACTTTAATAAAAAATATTACAGATGTGAAAACAATTTTTGTGGTGAACAAAAATTTTTGAGGTGAAACTAGGGGTGTTTTCATCAGGTCTGTTAAAAAATCTGTAATTTCCTGCAGAACTTCACTAGAAAATATGCGATAATAATTTAACAATAAATTACACAGGAGGACAAAATGATATTTTTTAAAAACTAATAAAGATTTGGCCATCAATTACATTTATTTCGGACATACTGATTTCAATGGTGTACTTAATTTTCTGATCAATGGTACAGATTTCGATAAAAAATGTCTTTAAAGTTTGGTGATTTTGCATTTAAAACTTTTCGAAAGCAATCAATCAGCTTTTGTTTTGATGGAATTAAATGACAAGACCTGTGTTCATATTTATTGCTCATATTTAATGCAGAATACTTTATATTCAGCCCACTGCTTCACGTTTTAAGTGTTAGTTTTTTTAAAAAGAGGAATTAATTGCCTCTTTTTAAAACTCGGAAACTTTTTTGTTTCGATTTTCGCAAGACTATTTTTTAGATGTACTCACATATTATACCAAAAGTATGGCTCTCGGATCAACTTGGAAAGCTATGCTAACATATAAAGTATTTGAAAAATCTCGAATATATCAAATACATAACGTGAAGTAGTGGTTTAAATAGAAAGTTTTGTGCATTAAATATGAGCCATAAATATGAACACAGGTCTTGCTATTTAATTCCTTGAAAACAAAAGCAGATTGATTGCTTTCAAAAAGTTTTAAACGCAAGAAACATTTTTCACAAAATCTGTACCATTGATCAAAAACTTAAGCACACCATTGAAATCAACATGTCCGAATGTATCTATGTCATTATTTATCAAAAATTGCCCTATTGAAGTTATTTTTTGTACCGATTTATTTAAAATCGGTACAAAATCGGTATATATGTTATAAGTGAAGCAAAATAACATAGAGCTTATTTTTTTTTTTCTTTTGAGGGTAAAAAAGAAATTGTGCGGTAAAAAAAAAAATTTAAGGTGAAATACCATTGTTGTGGTGAATTTAAAATATTATTCACCTCTAAGCGTCTGGTGAAAAAATATAAGACCTTATATTAAATTGAAATTGTACTATCCTATGAATTGCATATAAAATTTTGCATTTCACACTTGTACTCATAACTTTTGAACCGATGATCCCATTTCGCTTATTTTCAATACCAAACTGATGGGGTCTATGTTCATTAATCTAGGTAAAAATAAATCAAAATAAGCCGCTTGCGTTTCCGCGCTATGACCGCCATTTCAACGGACAGACAGGTGAACATTGCTAAATCGGCTAAAAATTTAATAAGGATTTGTACTTTATAAAGGGTCCGCCATCTAACTTTTTTTTTCAACTAGTGCTTATTTCGTAAATGGTAACACTTAGATAAACCAAAGCGTGAAAAGCCAAAACAGTGCGTACACCCGAGAATATTGCTGCTGTGGCAGAAAGTGTGCGCGAAGCGCCATCAACATCAATTCACCGTCGTTCTCAACAATTGAACATTTCGGAGACATCATTGAGACGAATTTTGCATAAAGACCTTGGTATGACGCCATACAAAGTCCATTTGGTTCAGGAGTTCAAAAAAAAAGAAGTTATTTGGCGGACCCTTTATGTTCTTAGACCTATGCGTTACATCGTGTGTAGGGTATAAAATAAATATAAATTTTAAATCTAACAATATGCAATAGTTTAAAAAATTTTAATGAAACCAAAAATAAGAGAACAAAGTAAAAAATTTGGTCATATAATTTTTAAATAGTATTTTTTAAATTATAGATTGAGGTCGCAAAAATCTAAAAACGTAACGCAAATCATATAATTCTACGCAATTTAAGAAATAAACTTTAAAATATAATTTTAAAACTTTGTATCAAACTTTTT
Organism: Delia radicum; assembly: GCA_021234595.1. Taxonomy (NCBI): domain Eukaryota; kingdom Metazoa; phylum Arthropoda; class Insecta; order Diptera; family Anthomyiidae; genus Delia; species Delia radicum. Next base: position 147,955,802 of record CM037853.1, on the reverse strand, counting down.
GCATATATAATTGACAATTTACAATACTAGGCTCATATAATTACTAGGGCTACGAAAGTTTATGCATATATACATAATATGTACATAATATATGTATAACCATTAATTTTTTTTTATTGATTTTTTAATGTTTTTTTTTAATATTATCAATTAAATTTTAGTATTTTATGTCTTAAAAGTTTGTCTTAGCGATAATAGAATTCCAAAAAATATTCAAAAATTTATTGGTTTTATTGTGCAATATCAAAAAATTTAAAGCATATTTTTTGATATCGTATTCTTTACAAAATATGCAAAATTATCCATATACTATTGACAAAATAAGCATTTATAGCGAAATATGCATTAACTAATCGATGACATTTTGTTGACAGTTTGTTAGTTTGGTTAACATTCTTCTCCATCTAACGACAACAAACTTCTATTTACATGAACTTCTGAGCCCTAATAATAACACATTAAAATGATGCATAAAACATTTAAACATAAAATGAGAAATGATCGAAGAATATATAATATAATGAACATACAAAATATTAAATATGGCAAACAAAAATAAACATAGAAACATATTTACATATAAAAGGATATTTTTTCAATGGAGTGTAAAAAATTGTTAATAAATAAAAATAATGCGAGTGTTTTTTGTTTATACTACTTTCATATTGAACCCCAAAAATACGTATTTTCACGTTTTCGATTTAAAATATATATGGAAAATCCCATTCGAAAACTTGAAAAAAAAACGAAAATATATATTTTGCGGTTCAGTTTCTTTTTTTGTGTAAGCCCCTAATAAATTTTAAAATTAATCTCGTTTACGATATTTTTTGCTAAATTTGAAAACATTTTTTGTTTGTCTTAAAGAACGACAGATCTTACTTTTTAATGAACGTTGTTGTAACTGATAATCATTAATATTTGTTGCGGTATTTGTTGTGGTTGTTGTTGATTCTGTTTTTATATTATTTAATGTTGCCGTAGTTGTATCAATTTCTTGCAACATTATCTCACCTTTAATACTATTGGGTGTGGTAACTTCTGAACCCAAACCAAGACCATTTTGTGAACCATTTGTTGTCGTATAACGCGTTTTTACATTTAGTTCTTGTTTAAGATCTAAAAAAGATTGTATATAATATGAGATTGTATATATTTTTACAATTCGAATCGTTTAGACTAACCTCTTGTTTCGTCCATTAATCTTTGTAGCTTTTCCTGTAAAACTTCTTTTTCATCTACTTCCATTTCAAGTAATGCATTCTTTTCATATGCTTTGTCTAGCATTCGTTCAAAATCTACAATACTCTCGTTAAGAATACGATGCGCTCTCTCTAAATCATCATTTTTCTGTTCCAACTGTCGCAGGTAATCTTTCATGGAATCTCGTTCTTTTTTCATATTTTCCAATTGTTTTTCAACATTATTTAATTCCATACTATGTGATTCGAGTTTGATCTAAAACAAGTTAAGATCGATACAAGTTTAATAGAGATTTTAGTGAAATTTGTCATAAGTTAGTTATAAAAAATATGAACTAGTAAAAATGGCAAAATAAATTTGGATTTTCCCAGCCAGAAAGAAATTTTAGACAATGCTGTACCAAATGAAAGTTTTTAAAAACGCATTAACTGGTATATGAAACCATGCCCTACTTATAACTTACAGGTATTTTTGTTATTAAAAAATATATATAATATAAAACTGACTTTTGGTTTAGGAATTAATATAGATTCACAACACTGGAATCTACGCTATAGATTGAGTTTTCGACCAATATGTTTTTTATTTTTTAGTTTCGCTGCTAAAGCCTTAATTTTCATTTCGGAATATGAAAGTTGATAATTTCTTAAATAAACAATTAAAGCATATTTTTTTAGTTTACAAAAACTTTTTAAGTTCGAAAAGATCTCCCAGTCAGAAAAAGACAAACGGACACCCATTGGCAAGGCACTTTAACAGGTGGTACAAGGTTAACAGGTTAGTAAATTTAGCGGACAAGTACTGAGGAAAGAAAATTTTTAATGTTGGCAAAACCATGATGTGTTTTGTGAAGAAATTTTACGTGTGGAAGCGAGAAAGTGTCAAAGTTAACATTTCAAAAAATAATTATTTTGAAAGAAACACAATTTTTAAAAACATTAATGCATTACTAAAAACCATTGATAATAAACAAAAAGTAAGATTGAAACTTAAGCTTTTATTATAGGGCATTATTTATGTACTAGGACACACGGTATTCGATCAGGATACCTTTAAAGAACATTCTGCTAACTTAAAAACGAATAGACAGATTAATATGAAATTTAGATAAAATAATGTATTTAGTATTATTAATAAATTGTTTTCGTTGAATTACGTTTTTTCAGAAAAGCGAAAATCGCCATATATTCTTAAGTAAAAGCACGAAAAATTTAATTTTTTAATTGAAATTATATCTTAGTAAGATAAATAATTTTTGCCTAAACGTACTTCTATTAGGTCATTAGTTTTGGAGATAACCTCGAAACCCAATTTGGCAAATATCGTCTATATTAGGCAACGAAAAGCACTCATTAATTTATTTTTTTGCATTTTCTTTTAATGGGACCTATAAATTTTCATCTTGTTAGTATAACTTTTATTTTAAGTTAATTATAAGAATTTACTGTTCATTACACATGCATTTAATAATGTATTAATCATATATGGCCTCGGAGGCTTGATTAAATAAAAAATAAAATAAATAAATAAATAAAAGGTCGATTTGCAAATACTAAAAAAAAAAAAAAAAAAAAAATGTGGAAGATTTTTTTTATTATGTTTCATGCCGAACGTGGTATTCGCAAAAAGTCGTAGGGTCGGTTAGAGGGTTAGACTTTTGTGCCGTTTGCACACTCGGAGAATAAAGTCTCATCATATTGATGATATTGTTACATAAATCGTTTGTCGTTAATTATTCATCACATTTATGAAGTTTTCATACCCAGCAAAACTTTCTTTCACCCGGTAATAGGTTTGGGAATAAGAAGTTATTTTTTTATTACAAACCCTCTTATTTTAAGAAGGGCACGTTCATCGGGTCCATCTGGTAACACCTTACAAAACACATATACCTCCAGTAAAAATGTAATAAGTTTTTTTTAAATTAGATTTTTTTGTATTGGGTATTAAATTAAAATTTAAAAGTGTTTAACTAACATTTTTGAACATGAAGTTTTGGGTGGAAAAATAAACGTTTTGTAATAAGAAGGTAACGTGTTACTTTTCTAGTACAAACCCTATATTAAAAAGGGCATGTCCATCGAGGTAGGTTAGGTTAGGTTAGGAAGGGTTATGTGCCCAAGGGCACAACTCCACTCGGAGACCAATACGGTCCATTGTGAATCGCTTCATAGAAAAAACGGTGAGAAAGAATAGAAATAGACAGAAAAAATAGCTTGAAAGATAAATATAAAGAAAGGTAGAAAATATATTTACTCCCCAGAAACCGGATCCTAACGTCCCCTAACCAGAAACAGCCGTCCTATCTCCCTGACAAATCCCAGCAAATCAACTGGATTGTATCCAGCGACACACCCGAGTTCGTCGTGAAATCTATCTCCTAGCCATTTCTGTCTGAGACCCTGTAACCTAGGACAGTGGCACATTATATGCACACCGTCTCCAGTTCCTCAACGTCCTCGCACAGCCTGCAAAAATCCGGTATGTCCCTGTCCCATCTGCTTGTGAAAGCCCTGACAGTACAATGACCGGTCAGGAACCCCGTAAGGGTCCTGAGACCTTCCCTGTCCAGTCCCAGAAGAACCTTGGTTGCCCCTGCGTCCAAAGCGGGCCATAACGCCCTAGACACCCTGCAGTCCATTCTGTTCCTCCATGATTGGTTAACGGTTTCGCGGAATCCCTTCCGTATAACCTCAAAGTAGTGACATAAAGGGGGCCTTACCCCCCCCCCCCCCCCCGTCTCTTACTGCCAAGTCCAGATTTGAACCCTCCCTCGCAAGTTCGTCCGCCAACTCATTGCCATCCACCTTGCAGTGTCCGGGTACCCAACACAGCCTCACCGTGAATGCCTCCATGAGCTCCCTCAGAGCACACCTACATCGTGCGACCAGGCGCGAGCGCACCGTGTAGTTTGTCAGTGCTTTGAGCGCCGCCTGACTGTCGACATAGATTGTCACCCTAGATCCCCCAACGATGTGTCCCAGTATCACTTCCGTCGCCCTCCAGATCGCCAGGATCTCCGCTTGGAAGACACTGCACTCATCTGGGAGTCTGTATGATCTTCTCACGTCAGTGCCAGCAATATAAACACCGGCACCCGTGCCCGTGTCCATTTTGGATCCGTCCGTGAATACTGCCCACCCCTCGAACAGCACATTGGATCCACGCCAGACCTCCCTAATCGGAAAGTCCACCGGAGATGTTCCACCGAGGTAAGTATTACTTCGGTAACATGTTACTTACTTCGCACTTATAGGTAAAGAATTGTTAAAATTTGTTGCTTTAAATCTTTAAATTTTAAATCGAATATTATTTTAATATTATTTTAAAAATGGGCAGTCAGTTACACTAAAAATCGCTAAGTAATATCGGGTAAGGATCTTAACTTGTTCCGTAATACCAAACTATTACCGAGGTTTTACTGGGTAAATATAAATATACAAATTTATGACAAATGTTTCATAGAAAAAATGGGAAATTTTTAGTTTTTTTAGTGTTTTTTTTTTTAATGCAAATAAAAGTTTGCCCTTATGAAATCAGCAATCTACATTTTTTTAGCAGTTTTTGCTTGTTATTTTCAGTCTACAAATATTTAGTAAAAGTTTTTGCTAATTTTACAGAATAAAATGCTATTTTTAATAAACTAAAATTCACATCGAATATAACAAAAATTTTGAAAAGATTTATTTAAAAGATTTCATTAATATTTAGCAAAAAAATCTGCTAAATTTAGCGGTTTTTTTTCTGCAAGAGCATTTTTAACTAATTTTTAGAAGGTTTTTCTTCTATTTTTACAGGTTTTTTTCTATTCATCTGTTAAAGTGCCATGCCAGGACCACCCGTTTGTCTTTTTCTGACTGGGTAGCTATCAAGTATTATAATCCAGTTAGAAATATAACATGGGGTCAGAACTGAAATGGGTAGTATGTGTACTGTTAGCAACGAACAAATGTAACACCATTCCAAAGTGTTAGGAAAGCACACAGAAAAATAAAAATCAAGTGCTTTCCCAGAGGTGTCAATTCTTTGCAGTGTTGAGAAATCACTCAAAAAAACAAGAAATCTTGTATTTTTTCTATTGTTATTAAATAAAAATAATTCCACTTAAATTTACATGAAAAACGCAAAAACGAAAGAATGTTTTGCAAATTAAGAACTGGGAAAGCATCCTTTTCAGGCGTTGGCAAAGAGTACGCACTTAGTACAATGCCAGTGTTTTTTTTCGAAAACCGTTGACATTTTGGCAAAGGTACACCCTCCGGAATTAAAAAAAATAAAAAAATTCTATCTTGGGTTAAGGGGCCGGGCCACTGGGAGCCTCCCGGGCCCGGTACGAGTAGTAACATACAAGTGTGGGTACTCAAAAGTAAAATTCCTTAGGATTTCAAAAATTATATTTTTGTATGATCCATGATACGTGGCGCCTTCTAGAAATGTGAAAATGTGATTTTTGTAAAACTTAATGTAAAATTAATAATTTTACATGAAAAATATGACTTTTTAATTGCTATAGTTGGCATTACCCTGCGATTTGTATTTTTCACTAGTTTTTGTTGAATTAACAATAATAAATATTACCAAACATTTTCCTCTTATTTTAAGAAATTTTGGAAAATTTTGATTCTAACTATGTGAAATTTTATTACGTTGATGACTAAAAATGTTCTTAGTTGCCTTACATATTTATTATATAATAAAAAAAAATCAATAATTCTGCAATAAAAGTAGTTTTTAACTAATCGGGGTCTTGAAGCAAAAATAAGCCAATGACCTTCTTCTATACAATTTGATATTGTAGAAGATATAGGTGGGCCAAAAGGCTGGACCTTTATGATTATGAAGATACCTAACGATATTCGTTTTTGTAAAATGATTTTGATAATACGTAAATACATAATACATATTTAATTTTGACACATTGGCTCACTTTTGCTACACAGTGTAAGTTTCCTTACACAAACATGTTTACAAATGTTAAGGTATTTTTTAAAGTGAGTTCCCTTGCCTCTCACAAACATGTTTAATATTGGGTGGCTTTTTTGAAGTGAGTTTCCTTGCCTTACAGAAACATGATTAATAATGGGTGGCGTTTTTAACGTGAGTTCCCTTGGCTATCACAAGTGTTATTTTTGAAGAATTATACTTCATCATTTTTAGAGCCGTCTTCAAACGACTCAACAACTTCGAATTCGGGTGGTGGATTTAGAGGATTGTAGAAAGTCAAAATGGATCTAGATTCTGAGATCTACATTTTTTTTAGAAACATAAATTTCCCCAAATACACAGCCATCAATTTCTCAAGTCGACCACTGGTTGGAATCGACCATTTGGCATGTGCCCACTAGCCCACTATTGAATTTATGTGTGTGTCACAAACATGTTTAATATTGGGTGGCTTTTTTGAAGTGAGTTTCCTTGCCTTACAGAAACATGATTAATAATGGGTGGCGTTTTTAACGTGAGTTCCCTTGGCTATCACAAGTGTAATTTTTGAAGAATTATACTTCATCATTTTTAGAGCCGTCTTCAAACGACTCAACAACTTCGAATTCGGGTGGTGGATTTAGAGGATTGTAGAAAGTCAAAATGGATCTAGATTCTGAGATCTACATTTTTTTTAGAAACATAAATTTTCTCAAATACACAGCCATCAATTTCTCAAGTCGACCACTGGTTGGAATCGACCATTTGGCATGTGCCCACTAGCGCACTATTGAATTTATGTGGGCTCTCCTTCCCGAATCTTCGAAGTGTAAATGAGTGGTTCACTTTAAGATACACGAGATTCGTTCAAGACAGTCGTATGCTCTCTAAAAATCACAAATAATAATGGTTTCTTCGGATATTCTCCTGAACATACTTGGGACTAGTTCATTGCATGAACCAATTAATTGACGATTTAATTTGCATTGTTTGATTACCTCCTATTTTCTTTTAAGGAACGCCCAATAAAGTGCATGTGCTTTGTTTTTGTTACCACACAAAATGTCTACCAAAGTTTGCGAATTATGACCAAGGAAATTTTTTATTATCATTTTTTTTTTTAAGTATTTAAGCAAAAAACGTTTAAACAAAACTTACCTTGAGGGATTCATTTTCATTTTCCACTGAAGATAATTTAAATCTGAGATCTTTAATTGTAGCCTGTTTTTGATCAATAGTAGCATCCATTTCGGCTTCCATTTCACGAGATTGTTCAACATATTCGTCATACTCCTGCTTAACATCTGTCCACCTGTTTTATACAAAAAAAACATATAAATGTCAAAATTTTCAAATTTACTTTAAAAAATCAATGGCAACCAACTCACTCTTTATGATAAAGTTTAGCCCTTTCCTTCCAATAACGACATTCGTCTTCAACACTATTAAAGAGGGGAGCGGACTCCATCATAATTAATCTGTTTCTGTTTATTTGGTCGTTGATGAAGGATTGGCAAGTATATTTTGTAAAGAGTTCAGTGAGCAAAAGTTTCGTTTGACCAAGAAAAAATAAACTTTCTTTTTTTCCTGGCACTTTTTTTTCAAAGGGAGCAAAGAAGGTTGTCTTTATAAATAAATTTCATTTGTTTGACTTTTTTTTTTTAAAGTTCCAAAAAAAGAAACTAAAATTGTTTAAAAGATTTTCGCTTTTTGTTTGATATATTATCTTCCCTATTTTTTGTGGGTTTTCCGCTAATGTCGTCGTTTCGTTCTTTTTGGTTTCTAAATTTTTACAATATTTTCCTTTCCTATAAAGAAAATAAAAACAAAAGGTAAGAGCTAAAACACATGTAAATAGTAATCGCTGTCCTCTACAAGATGAAAAAGTTTTTTTTTTTTGTGAAAAATCAATTAATTAACAAGTGTTTGTCTAAAGAAAATCCCACAATACATTTTCTCTTTTTCCTTTTGTTAAACCAACTTTTTTTTACGTTGTTTTGTTATATGATTGTGTATTTTTTTTTTTTTTTTGTTGTTTTTTTCTAAATTTGTTTTTATTTTTTTAATTAGTTTTATTCTTGTGTTCGTGTTTTTACTCCAGCTGCTACCGCTACTCAGGTAAAACACCATCACAAATCACAATGATATCGACAAACTACAACCACATATTTTTATTGACAATCGTCATTAGCGCTGTCATCTTGTACCAACTTTGTACCCATTTTGACAATTTTCGAAGTGAAATTTGATGAAATGATTATTTTACAACAATTATTGTATGGAAAATGACGACTTCTAAAAATTGTGAAAGCTTTTTGGCAGGGACTGTATTTATTAGTTTTTCATGAAAGTTTTTTACTGATTTTTATTTTTTCGGTCAAAAATAAGTTATCTTTTGACTTCATTTTTTTTTTAATTAAAAATTAAAGCTACTTTTTTCTATTCTGTTTTTAATGTATGGCAATTAAAATTTCCCATGATGGCAATATTTATCGGAATTCTTCAAATGTGTATGCGCTTGATAGATCTTTTCAAATTTTTTTTTTTTATTTTAAAGCATTTTTGTAAAAAAAAAAAAAACAACTGTTATTTTTGCTTGAAAAATTTAAAGTCAAAGAATAACTTTTATATTTGCTCGATAGAATAAAAATATAAATTATAAGATTAAGGGCTAGTAACTTTTCTATAAATAACAAGAGTTTAACTTAAACCACAGATATTTTCATATAAATTTCATTCATAACATAAGTTAGCCGGTGTAAGATTAATAAGGTTAAGATTTTTTTTTTAACTATAATTTATCCTTCAACGTACGTAACCGAAGCATTAAAGGACCGTATAGTCAGATTTTTCGAAAAAATACGGCTTCAATCCTCTTTATAAATAATATAAAAATAATCTCGATGTATATAAAAACAAAAAACAAACCAAACAAAAACTATAAAACAATTTAAATTTAAAATAGTTTTGGTAATTTTTTTTAGCAGCAACGCACGGATAAATTCAAAAAACACTCTTTTAGTGGTAAATACATATCGTCACCTGAAATCCCAAAGGCAGTAACTACAAAAAATTCAAAATTGATTTTTTTTTTAATTGATTACGATGTAGTTAACCAAAATTCCCACAAAATTGTATACGTTTACGCCTAACAACACCAATTTTATTAACGAAAATCAACTAAAAAGTCGTGTAGTGCAGTTTTTTGACTTTTATTTAATGATGTACACTTTTTTTTGTTTAATCAATTTAATTTTATTTTATTTTCTCGGAATAAATTGATTAGTTTTATAAATTTTTCTCGAAAATTTTTAAATAGTTAAAAAGCGTTTTGTTTTGAAAATACTCACAATAAATATATTAAAATACATACATACGTTGATTAACCCTCTAACGCCTGACGATGGCATTTGTCATCGTTTATAAAATTGAACCCAAATGCTTCGAATGAGTGTTTTATACTTAGAAATTGATATAGTTCGATATAAAAGTGAATTAGCTAAAAGTTAGTGCAGTGTTAAAACGTGAGAAAGCTTTAAAGATCAAATTTTGTAAAAATTCAAAAAATAATTATTTTTTAATTAACTGAGATTTCCAACAACTAAAACACTTATTTAAGTTGATTTAAAACTCTTGAAAATTAAGTATAAGTAAGATTGAAGTATTACCTTTAATAATCAGTCCTTATTTTTCTTCAAGGACGAACAGGATTTTATCAGGATATCTCTAAAGGACATTGTCTTAACTTGTAAAGTAATGGACGGATCGTTTTGAAATTTGGTATAGAGAAGACAATCAGTAATAGTAGCAAAAGTCTAAAGTTTGAACAAAAAAAATTTAAGTTAAGATACTTTTTCGCCCTATTTCACATTTTGCAAAAAGCGAAAATCGCCATATCTTCTTAAAAAGAAGCACAAAAAGTTTATTTTTGGATTGTGGTTATGTCTTGGTAAGAGCAATAATTTTTGGTACAAACTTTTGTTTTACTTGCATTAGTTTTCGAGATAAATTTTAAATTATTTTTGCTCATATCGCCGAAAGTAGTCAGCGAAACACATTTTTTTAAGAGAAATTATTATTTTTTTTGCAAGACGAATACATGGTATGAATTTCATTGCAAAACAAAATTCGGGCATTAGAGGGTTAATAACTTTTTGAATTACTGTCGAAAAGCAGTATTTTTTATCATAAACCGATTTTAAATTAGGCCTTCAATAGGATAGATATCGACGGAAATCTAATAAAAATTTGGGACTTCAAACAGATTTTGCATACAAAATGAAATACAAATTTGTGCAGAACAACAAAATACATCACTGTGATTTTCCCCTGTTTGCAGAAAATAAGGTTTATAATATAAAAAATAATTTAAAAAATTATTTTTAGAACTTTGAAAAACTAAAAAATATAACAAGTTAAAAGGTTATTTTTATTGAAATAATATTAATAATATAATAAAAATATTATAAGCCCAATACGAACAATTGTTTGTTTTGAATGGCACCAGCAAGGAGTCTTTTTCCTCTAGAATTAAATGTTTTTTTTTTTGGAATAATTTTTATTTAGGTTATTTTTAAAGTTAGTTTGTTTGCAAAAAAAAAAAAAATTATTGTTATGCAATCGCGGTCGAATTTTCTAATGTAAACGATATCGATTTCGAATTGGATTTCAAATGGAAATCAACTATATATTTTTACAATATAAATTCGATATAATGTAAATGGGAAGTTGTTTGCTTAAAACTCGGAGGAATTTGTAAGTGCTATAATAAAGGAAGACAAAATGGGGAAATTACTACAAATAATACTTTGTTTTGACTAAAAAGTTACTGTAGTAAAAAGTAGATTAACTACATAGTATATTAAATACATAGTTCAAAATAAAGCAGTTGATACACTTATTACTAGATTAACTTTTCTGTGTAAATAAGGTATAAAGTAATCAAAATCCTTTTTTATTGAAATATAAGGACTTACAAAAACTTGAGATTTTTGAGCAAAATGGCTTCGCAACAGTAGGCGTCATTAACATTTTCACTGACGGCTTTTTATGTGTAAAAATCATGGATGGTAACCGATTCGATGAGGGTATCGGTATAGTTAACGCTATTTTCTTTTATTTCGGTAACGGTATTTTAGGGTTATCGCTATTTCAGTTATTTCGGTAACGGTTTTTTAGCCTTAACGGTATTTTACTTATTTCGGTTATTTCTGTAGTTATTTTAGGGATAACGGTTTTCCAGTTATTTCGGTTACGGTATTTTAAGGGTAACGTTATTTTAGTTATCCAGGTAATGTCAATGCACACCGATATTTTTAGCCCCCATTATGTCCGAGTTGCAATGACTGGCTAGTGTATGATTAAACTTTGGGAAAATGTATCTATTTACAGCGATTTTTTTTTTTAATCTTTTTAGATTATTTGGGTAACTGTATTTTAAGGATAACGCTATTTCAATTCTTTCGGTAACGGTATTTTAGCGGTAAGGGTATTTCAATTATTTCATTAACGGTATTTTAAGGTTAGTGATATTTTACGGGTAACGGTATTTAAATTATTTCGGTAATGGTATTTTAAGGATAACAATAGTCAGTTGAATGGGTTTTAAATCGATAACGGTATATTAGCGTTATTGCATGTCATCCCTGGTAAAAATTATGCTCAAATAAAAGGAAATTGCAAAAATATACATAAAATATAGTTAACTTTTTTATATTCAAAAATAGTGCTCAAATGAAAGGAAATTACAATTACAAAAATAGTATAAAAAATACTTTTAACAGTTTTCTTATTCAACAAAACCACTAAAACACACTAATTTTTAATAATAAATATTCTGAAAGAACTCACAGATCTTAAATTACTCGAACCATACTTCCCAACAAAGAAAATGTACCGTTTACGGTACATCACAAACGGAATCCGACTCCTTATACGTATCGTTTTCTGGATCCGTATAACGGCCAGAAAACGGATTCTAAGTCCTGGTTCACACACGGCAATTATAATTGCGCAATTTTTCTTCAATTCTCCTTTGAAATTGCTTTTGTGTTCACACAGGAAAAGTTTGTTTCAGCAATTTTCGTATATCAACCTGCAGAGTTGAAAATTGCGGATGACAAAACAAAACGGAATTGGAGTACGGGCAAGTCTGTACCCCCTGTCATTCTCTTTCCCTCCCTCTTCTATAAACTCAAGAATTGCGCAAGTAAAATTGCCGTGTGTGAACCAGGTCTAAGGAACATCGAATTGTACTCGTAGCTGTTGAAAATCCGTCATGGCGGACCGTTATAACGTGTATAAAAGTGAGTCGAATCCGTTGGAAGTTCCTCAATGAGGGACCGTTTACTGACCGGCCGGTATGCGCTGTATTTTAATAACATTTAAATATTAAATTTTAAATTCTACACATATATTTACTACATATTTAGATAATGCTGTCAAAAATAATTTAAAAAATAGAAAATACATGTGGATAAGATAAAAATTTCAGCTCTTCCCATTTTATCATTATATCAGAATGACTGTTAACATGGCCTAAGACCAATATATTGATTTGTTACAAACGCTCCCACACTAGCCAGTCTATTAAGATTTCATCTTTTGTTAATGAATACCCCGTCCTTAGCTGTAGACAAAAAATTCATTTCGTAGCTTAGACTTTATTGAAAAAATTATGAGGATCTTCTTTGCGGAAATCAAAACTACACCCACCAACTCTTAACACAGAATTTTTAATCTGGAAATATTTTTGGCTACCTTTTGTGGTTTTATTTTGCGCGGTGAAATTCTAACCCAGACATAATATTTACCATTTAATGTATACGCGATAGATCTCCAAAATTATAAATATTTAATAAAATCGCCGTGAATTTTTGTACACAGATTAAAATATTTTATTATATTGAAATATTTTATTATATTGAAATATTGAAATATTTTACATGTAAATATTATAAATTAATTTTTAATAAAAATATGTTAAATTGACAATAAAACAAACACCAGCTGTACACGTTAGAGAAACGGATATGAAAAAACAGAGTTTAAATTGACAATAAAACAAAAACCAGCTGTACACGTTACAGAAACGGATATGAAAAAACGGAGTTTAAACGAATGATTTCCAAAATTTTTAGTCTGCTGTATGTTGACGGTACGTTTTGGTACTGTCTTTAACTGGTCCGTAAACTTTCCGTCAATGACTGATTCATGATTCAAACTAATTTATTTTTATTTGAGCCCCATTCTTGCATGTAAATGAGTTTATAACTTTTCGACTTTTAGACTTAAGGGTCTAAAAGTTTAATAAATGCAGGGATATGGATACAAAACCCCTTCAACTGCCTATCATTATCCCTAAAATACCGTTACCGAAATAATTGAAATACCATTAAAATACTGTTACCGAGATAACTAAAATACCAATACCAATAACTAAAATACTGTTACTGAAATAACCAAAATACCGTTATCGCTAAAATGCCCTTAAGGGAATAATTGAGATAGCGTTATCTTTAAAATACCGTTACCGAAAAAATCTGACAACAGGCAAAACAATTACAATAAATGCCCAGCCAGAAAAATGCAATCGGCACAGTCTTGGCAAAGCTTTGGTGATGGTCGGTTATGCGTTGGCAGTTCGTGGGATTAACAATATTGACAGTATTGTCCTGTTACCCGATTAATAACAGTGGCCAACCGTTGGTTTGGCATAACATTGGTAATTCCAAAAATGTTGGTGATTTTAAAATATTTTATATTTGAGAAATTTGTATAATAAAACACTTTAAAAAAGCAGCAATCCAGTGTTAGTCTTTTATATCATACATAAATATGTGAAATATAATGAAATATAAAAAAAAGCTTCTAATTGGTTGTAATATTGGTAAAAAAAAAAAAAAAACTATATTTTCAAAGAATTTTGCAGGTGGTACTGGCAGAACATATGCTTTGCAAACAAAATAGTGTTTTCCTAGTACAATAATATTGTTTTCCCCGTACCTTTGGTAATTTTTAACACGGTGGATTTTGCAAAAATATCCCTGGTTTGAAAGTACAATTTTTTTTATTGTACGGTTGGCAATTTCTACTTGGGTAGTTATAACTTAACAAAGTTTGATCATAAACTAGCTAGTCATTGGGATTCAAGACGGATGGGGTTAAAAATATCAGTGTGCATTGATATTACCAATATTCTTAAGAGTGTTGCCAACATGTTGAGAGTAAAAAGCGCAACAAAAATCTTAAAACGCGTAATAAAGCGTATTTTTCGGTTAAAAAATCTTACTTGTTCCATTGTTAAAGGCCATTTAAACGGAGCAATTTGTTGCCTGCAACGTTGCCTGCAATTATTGTTTGTAGGCAAACGGGGTAGAGAAGCAAGCGGGGTAGCAAAAAATGCACGATTTTCGTTTTCAAGATATTTTTTGACATTTCTTTTTGCTATCGTTCGTATTCTTGTTAATTTGCTTTATTCGTATTCGGCTTCTCAAGTGTTGTGTATCGAAAATATTTCGTAAAATAATAAATAAATAGTGTGGAATAAGGAACTATTTATATATTATTTTAAATTATATTATTTTATATTATATATATTATTAAATTATATTATTTTAAATTATTATGAATAAATTAAATTTCAACGAATAAACAATTAAAGAAGATTGGAAAAATAAACGTCAAAAAAATTGCATGCAAAAACTCCTCGTTTAAATGTTCATGATTTTTAGAATCAATTTTAAAAGAGAATTCAAAAATTGCCTGCAATTAATTTCTTCGTTTAAAAGGCCTCTTAGAAGAAAATTATCTGAATTTTTTTTTTAAGTTGCAGAATTTGAAAGCTGTTAAATAGTTAAACTTATAAACTTATAAACTTATAATAACCACTAAAATTAAGCAATTGATAGTTTTGTTTTTAGAAAGTGTCACAATTTAAACATTTCTCGACCAAAATATACGATTTTGGTTAATTTTTTAGGCTTTATCATTTTTTAGGCTTTATCATTTTTTACACTACAATTTGGGAGTAATGAACAAAAACGGCAAAACCACCAACCTGGCGCATAATTTGACACAAAGAGTAAAATTTACATGTTTTGGGTCATCGAAAAGCACCAAGTTGGCATCACTGATCCTTGATATAAAATAATGTTACCCTTAAAATACCGTAACCGACAGAACTGAAAACCGTTATCCCTAAAATACCGTTACCGATCAAACTAAAATACCGTTACCGCTAAAACACGGTTAGTAAAATAGCGTTATCGCTAAAAACCGAACTAACTGAAATATCGTTTCCCCTAAAAAATAAAAGAAAATACCGTTACCTTGCCGATATTGAATCGGTTACCATCCATGCTTAAATGGCTCTAGCTAATTCCACGTTCAATGGATTTGAAAAAAATTACCAAATTATTTTCATTTGAGTACCCATAATCCATTTTTGCACCCCGGTGCCACTAACTTAATTTCGTTTTTTTTTTTATTCCAGCATGTGGTTGTGGTTTGTCGATATCATTGTAAATAAACTCTCAACTTCTCTGCTGCGACGAAAACTTGTCTACGTTGACTGCAGAGAAGTACGGAAGCAACAACACAAGACAAGAAAAAATCATTTTTTCATCCGTTTTGCTTCTTCTTCCTCAAGGCAAAATGAAATCATCATTCCTTTTTAATTTTCAATATTGGTTATTCGTACATTTATTCAAGGAAATAAATTATTCTAAATAATAATGTGATTACTGCACTTACTTTTGTATAAAATGTATTAAATTATTTGATTAACACTCGTAGAAGCTTGCAAAATAAAATTAGAACGAAACTATTGTGTGTTTGCTATAAAAAGCACAGTTGCTTACAAATGTATGAACGCAACCATGTCAGGGTGTCAAGTAAGCAAATTTGTAAATAATAAAAAACAGTTTGATTTGATTTGGGAACAACCTGTGTTGCCAGATAAGCAGTTTTAACTTTTGTCCCATTTTTTTTGGAAGGCTTAAAGATGCGATTTAAGAATTACACAGTTAAGACTAGTGTTACCAATTATTCGCCAGGCGGTTAACCGGTTAGGCATTATTCGAAAAATCGCTTAAATGAATTAACCGGTTAATCGACAAAATTGGCGGTTAATCGATTACTCGTTTAAAATGTATTTCTCTTTTAAATTGTTCGAAGCCCTTCATCTTGCACCAACTTTTATCTCTCTAATATCCCCTTTCCAAAGAAAGCAACACATTAATTAATAGGAAGAATTTCCTAAGTGTTGCTTCTCTTTTTAAAAAAAAAAAAAACCCGCGCTGGTTTAAAATGTGTTTGTTAGTTATGATTAGAAGGATTCTGCGATGTTTTAATGAAACATGCCTTACAATTTTGGAATTTTTTTTTTTGAAGGAATCGAATACTACATTCATATTTACCCCAAAATGCGTATTTTCGTTTTTTTCAAGTTTTCGATTTGAAATTAATACGGAATTTGAGTCGAAAACTTGAAAATTTTAGGAATTGTCATGCAATTTTGCTTTTTTGTGAAAATGTTGCTTTATTTTTGTGATATAATGTATTAACTTTTTGTCTTTTTAAACTGGTCCGGGTTATCGTTTATGTTCAGTAGAAATAAATCCTTAGAGTTACACTAGTTTTCTTTTAAAAATCCCTAAGGATCTACCAGTGTTACCATTTTCAAAACATGCGAGTTTCGAAGAACGACTAGTATAACAAAAAATTGTTCTTTATAACCCGTTCTAGTGTCGGTTTTATTGCACCGACGTAGAACAAGTACTTACTAAAACAGCTTCTGAAACTGGTGCTAGCTAGCTAGGTCTTACATTTTCACTGGAACATGTTTGAAAATTGTTATATTAGTTTTCATTAATACGTTCAGAGTTTAGGAAATAGAAATTTTTATTGTAATTGAAGGAAAAAAAAATTTTTCTTTATCAAAAAATATTTTTAAAATGCCGAAAAATAACTGTTGATAAGCATTTTTACAGTTGATAAAGAATTTTTGTAGCAACAAATTGTTAGTTGTTTTTAATACATTCTTAGCTGTCTTTACTGCATTTGTTAGTTGTTTTTAACAACTACATTTTAAGTTATTTTAACGGTAATTGCCTTTGTCGGCGTTTTAACAGAAATTACAGTTGTTTTAACTGTCATTTGCAGTAGATTCTACTGTAAAACTTTTTTATTGTACTATACTTGGTAATAGTATACCCTTTTTTGATAAACGTTCCCCTAGATTTTTTTGTGTGTACATTTGCAATCATATCAACTGTAATTTTTAGTCATTTCTACCTTCTTAATTTCCTGAGTGTAATATAGTTGTTTGATTTCTTTTCGTCACATTGTCTTAATATACAAGTATTAAATAGCCACAAGAAAAGAAATACAATATTTAATAATATTCAAGTGAATTAATTTATTTGTAATTCCAAATCTTACTATAATGTTTTATTAATATAAACTAAATGAAAATTTTTCAAAACTCGATATAATCTTCTATTTTTAAGTAACTAACAAAAATTAACTGATTACTGCAAAATTACTGTTTTGGTAGTTTTTTTGCAAAAATACTAATACAACTGATTCAAACAACTGTTAACACATACGGTAGTTTTTTCAGTTGTTTTTAAAATAACTGTCAAAATAGTTGTTTTGTATTATTTCATAGATAAACAACTGTAATTACAGTTAAAAACAACTACTACTCATTACTACCTAAAAAACTGTCATGTAGTAACTGTAAAACTTTTTTGATAATATTTTTTTTAATATTTTTTTAAATGTTGGTAATGTTGTTTTTACTGCATTTGACTACACATTGCAGTTGATTTAAATGCCAATGTAGCGTACACTTTTTCAACATCATATGTAGTTATTTTTACTTCCATTTTCAGTTGATTCTACGTAAATAATTTTCTTAGTGTACTAATACTGGAGAAACACGTTTTCGCCTGTATTAAAATAAAATATTTTTGATAAAACGTCTGAAATTTTAACACTTTATTTTAAAACTCGAACTAAAGAAATTTCTTACAATGACTGGATTTTTTTTTATTGAAAAAGGTTTTTTATTTGCAAAACTATGAAGAAAAGAACAGAAGAAACAGAAGTTATGACTTGAGTGGTGAACAATTAACTTCACCACTCAAGTCATAACTTGTTTACAGTTATTTGCTGAAAACAATACTACTACCCAAATTACTGTTAAAGGAATTCACTTAGACAAGTTAATCTCATAACAATGGGGTTAACTGCTTAATTAAGGCGATTAAACCATTTTAAATCTTTTTGTTTAACAGTTAATCTAACTTTTATCTGACTACTATTTCTAAGCGACTCTGTATTATACTACTATTTGTGGGCAACTCTGTGTTTTTATGCAAGTTCGGTTGGTAGCGCTAACGAGTAAGTAAGAGGCCATTTAAACGGAGCAATTTTTTGCATGCAACGTTGCCTGCAATTATTGTTTGTAGGCAAACGGGGTAGAGAAGCAAGCGGGGGTAGCAAAAATTGCACGGTTTTGGTTTTTCAAGATATTTTTTGACATTTCTTTTTCTATCGTTCGTATTCTTGTTAATTTGCTTTATTCGTATTCGGCTTCTCAAGTGTTGTGTATCGAAAATATTTCGTAAAATAGAAAATAAATAATGTGGAATAGAGAACTATTTATATATTATTTTAAATTATATTATTTTATATTATATATATTATTAAATTATATTATTTTTAATTATTACGAATAAATTAAATTTCAACGAATGAACAATTAAAGAAGATTGGCAAAATAAACGTCAAAAAAATTGTATGCAAAAACTCCTCGTTTAAATGTTCATGATTTTTAGAATCAACTCTAAAAGAGAATTCAAAAATTGCATGCAATTAATTTCTTCGTTTAAATGGTCTCTAAGTATTTTTATTGAGACTTCTTTTTTTCATAACAAAGAGTGGGATAACAAATCTAAAATATACATTATATTTTTAAAACTACATTCGTCTTGTTTTAATACACGTTAAAGAATAAGCTACTTGCTTAAGTGAATGGAAAATGAACTAAGTACACGATTAAATATGTAAACAATGTTTGCTCATAACATTTACTGTAGCGAACAGAGCGAATGTCTGCTAAAGAAAATAATAAATAAGATAAAATTAGGAAACACTTAAGATTAAAATAAATATATAAACAGCTGTAAAACACAGTGTCAAAAAAGAGAACATTTATATCACAGAATGTTGTAACGAATTGTACAGGTACAAAAACGAATTAAGTAATTTGTTAAAAATATAAATTTTAAGTACAGGACGTTTTCCTATAAGGTATACGATAATACCAGTGAGGTTAGACATTTAAAAATACAAAGTAAAATAATAAAAAACTAATTTGTAAATATTTAAAAATCTAAGGCCCATAAATGCTTTTCAATTTTGGCTAGAGACTTTGGCATTGTTTTGTATTCAACAAGGAATTTATTTATTTCCTTATCTAATGACCGTTCTTCCGGTTCCATAAAGTATTTAGCTAATTCTAAAAATTCGTTAATAATAGGTGATTTTGGCTAGGTTGTGAGTTAAACAAACTAGCAAATGATTTGCCAGGTGATGTTAGGGATTGGTTTTGGTTCATAACCCTGCCGATGTTGCCTAATTTTTTTTTAAGCAGAGCAACCTCTCCAGCTAGCTGGATGTCCATTTGGTTCATGTGAGAGATTGTATTTAATACACCTTAAAGCAGAACTGCAGTTACGAGATATGTGACCCCAAAGCTGACACCTATAATACTGAATTTCGTGGTCTTTTCTTTTCGGGTTTTCCCACACTATTGTCTGATTCAGTAAGTACTTTATGTTAGCAACATCGCCTAATTTTTTCCTGATAGCAAGGAAATAAGGAATAAACCAGTATAAAAATTACTTTTTTTTGAATAGGATGTGGAAAATTTTGTCACTTTGGAAACTACTCTGGGAACCAAGCATTCTAGCTCCGCTCCAATTTCCGATATTTCGGTTTTAAAATACAAGCCACGAAGAAAAAGAGATATTTCCTTAAATTCCTTTGGTGTAAAAGAATGCGAATCAATTTTTTTCTCCCTTAAAAGAGTGATAATTTCAGTGTGCAGAGAAGCGTCTGACAGATACAGCTTGCTCTTATGTTTATTCACATTCTTGAATTTAAATGAATCTTTTGGAGTTTTTCATCCAGCTGCTTACTTAGATGTTGAATGTCTACATTATATAAAATAATTGGCGCGCAAAAAGGTTTAAAAGTGCGGCCTGTAGGTTTTACCGATCCTAATGCACCATTATTGACCGCGTTACTGCGTCTAACATTTTTTTCACCGTCCGTTGAATTGGCTTGGATCTTGATTAACAATTGGTTTTGTTATTAAACTGGAAATGTCTACATTCACTGAAGAGATAGGACCATCTACCCTCTTCCTTTTAACACAATTGTCTTCAGCAAAATTGTTACTAGCACCAACATCAGGGTGCCCAATGCCAGCCATAGCATCTTCATCACTTTCATCCCCCATCACGCAACACAGCTATAGGCAATGCAATAAAACTGTTTACAATTAGTCCAAAATTAAATTTTAATAAAATTAAAAAAAAAAATTGCTAAATTAAATAAAATATACGAAAAAAAACAGATCGGTCTAAAGCAGTGATGTGACGAGTCGACAAAAAACTGTTTCTCTTTTGCCGGATCACTATCGGCGCCATCTTGGTATTTTAAACTGACACAGTTAATCTTTTAGCTTGCAAGTTAATTAAAAAACGCAAATGTAAACGAGGAAGATTAAAAAGGAGAATTAACGTTAATCAAGTAGATTAATTTCGAAGTCTGAACTCAATATTACTACAAACCAGTATTTTTGGTTAGTTATTTTTTGAAATTATTGTCAGCAATAGTCATTTGACATTTATACATAGAAAAACAACTACAGCTACAGTTAGTTATAACTTTTACCATTTATCCCCTGAATGACCTAAATGTAGGTACTGTAAAAATATTCTTAAACAAAAAGATTAAAAATGGTTTAATCGCCTTGTTTAGTGATTAAGCAGTTTAGTGCTCACTTAAATTATTCAATATGGCAATAATGGCAGCAGCTAGAAAAGCCGTACACTAAAAATAACGTGTAATAACGGCCAACATGTTGTATTTTTGTGCCAATTTGACAACGAAATGACATTTTGCCTTTTTATTGAATTCGGCAATTTTTCATTCGGGAAGAATCAACCCAAGATATATTTATATAGGTAGTCTTAGTAGCCCAGCTGTTTATCTTCCTCTTACCTGGTTTTGACATTTCTTACATGGTTTTGACAGTACAAAGACTGTATCTTGAGTATTTTGAAATGTCAAAACCCTGTTGTTTTTGTATTGTTTGTAGTTGTTTGTTGTAGTTGTTGTTCTAGTAAAACTACCTATTTAAATATATCTTGAATCAACCATTTCTGCAGTTTTGTGAAAAGTAACGCAAAAAGACTTCTTGCAAATATTTAGTTATTAATTAAAAAACATCAAAAGGTAAACAAATAATTGCAAGATTATGTAGAAAATATTTATACAATAAATTCAAGGACAAAATTGAAATCAACTTCAAGTTAATTCGAAAATGGAAAAAATATATCTGGCGAAATAAGGAAAGTGGGAAGAAACGCGAAAAAATTAATGAATAGAAAAATGCAGTCGGTCGTCCATTAGTAGCAGAGAAAATTGTGAAAAATCTTTAAATTATTAATTTTTTTTCAACAATTGCAGGTCAATTACATATTTAATTCTAATATATAAACGTGGTGAATCAATTTGATTGCACTTTAAACAATTTGTGAAAGATGAGATAAATAAAATGATAAAATTTTTCTTTATTAACGAACAAGAGACCCGCATATAAATTTAGACAAAGACAAAATGTGTTTTTTACAACTTTTTTTAGTGCCAGTGGATGGATAATAATGGAAAATTATTTCTGTTTTCTTATTCTTGCAGGTCTTCTCCATTTAAAAGAACAAACAACAAAAAGTGTAATTTAATCAACACTAAAAAAATAAAAGCAAACAGTAAATAGACAAGATAATAAATAAAAAAAGTGAAATTAAACAAAAAAAAAAAAAACACTAAAGACAATTGTGAAATTAAAAACAAAACTACAAATTTATACAAGAAACATTTGTTACGTTTCTACTAAATTTTTAACCTTTTTTTGTTTTGTTCTAATAATCTTGTCTAGAGCATTATGAGTGATTCCGAAAGGCAAAGTCTGTTAAAAAATGAAGATACTTCTATGTATACTTCAACTGGTGATGGCTCTACAACTGCTGCCGTTGCTGCCGCAGTTAGTCAAGGTGGTGATGTTGGAATCGCCGCTCAACAACAACAAACGGAAGGTAAGAGTTCATTAAACCCAAATTGAATGTTACAAGTACATCCTAATGTTATTAGATTTGTAGGCGTTGGTGGTAATTTACAAAAGAAAATCGTCAACATTTTTGTTGTCTGTGATTTGTCGCGATTTTGCAATTGACTGAATGCCCCGAGTAAAAACTTTCATATATAATCATATCTTGTTTAATAGAATAAAAAAAAAATTTAGCTAAATATGGATTTATGTCATGACATATAATTTAATCTTTGATTTGGTTTGAATATTAATATCAAAATATATATGTATGCTGCATATATTACCACATATGATTGAAAACATA
This sequence comes from Delia radicum, assembly GCA_021234595.1. Classification (NCBI taxonomy): domain Eukaryota; kingdom Metazoa; phylum Arthropoda; class Insecta; order Diptera; family Anthomyiidae; genus Delia; species Delia radicum. Next base: position 147,932,964 of record CM037853.1, on the reverse strand, counting down.
TAAAATCAACCACTCGATTTCCTAGTCCAACTATAACTATAACCTAGTCCAAATGCAGGACAGCAGATCTTGAAATTTCGCGTTTCAAAATATGAAAAATATTTGAAATTTTTTAAAAAGTAGTCGTACTTAATATTCCATATCTTTTTAACGGCTCAAACTACGAGAGTCATTGATACCTAGTTTCAAAGCTACTCAAATTGTGTTTTTACTAGAGCACACAAATTGTTCACTTCTCCACTGCAAAAGCTGTATTTCAAAAACTGGGTTTTATATGTTAAATATAAATTACTTCCCTATGCCGTGTCTAAATCCCTATGTGGAGCTCTCACGGTATCCTGCGTTATGAATAAAAATGTGAAAAAAATTTAACTTAACAGCCGATAACTCAGAAACATACAGCAATAGCACATATGGATTTGGTGACGGTATAGAAGAATAATTTGTAATTAACATATATTTTTTTAACAATTTTAGAACACAAGTTTTTTGAAATACAGCGGTTTGAAATACGTATTTTGAAAAAAAAAAAAAAAAAAATGTATTTTACCGTCGAGAAGTGAATTATGTTTGTGAACCAGGAAAACCACGATTTAAGTTCCTTTAAAATGACGTATCAATGACTGTTATAGCTAAAACCGTTTAAAAGATATGGGTAATTATTAGGGCGGGTCGATTTGTAGGGAGTGAAAAAATTCACCAATTTCCCTATGATTTCCGTATTCTATGGGTTATTCCATGAAAATTTGCTGAAGGAACCATACCTCTATCGATAAAATCGAGTCCCCTACTTTTTGTTGGTAGATTTTTCCCAAATTGACGTTCGTATGAAATATTACCTACACGTTCACATCCATAACTCAAAAACTATCAATCGGGTTTAATCGCCAGTAGGCGCGTTGGAAAGGTGAGCTCATTTTGATCAATTTACATAAAAAAATCTCCAACATTGGTCTAACGGTTCAAAAGTTACGGGCATTTTTGTCCAAATTTTGGAGCATTTTTCCATTTTTTTCATGATTTTGTCCAAGAATATTACTTTCATGGCCATATTTTTGGCTCAATCCATTATTTAATTCAATTTACAATTCAAAACGAAGAGTTTAAGCCCAAATTTATCGAATTCGGTTGATTAATTCATGCGATATTGGTAAAACAAAATGACACATAAAACCAACTTTTTGATTTTTTTTCATCTTTTTATTTTTTTTTTTCTACAAAAATTCAAATTAAGAGATAATAAAGTATCTATCAACCTATTATCAAAAAAAAATATACAATTTGAGTGTAGTAAAAGACAAAATGTGAAAAAAAACATTATTTTTTGTGAAAGTCTTGATTGCTTTCAAGTCTGGGTGTTTTCGTACGGCTTTCTAATGTCGTCGCCATAGCGAATTCTACATTCGTTCCTGCAACTCGTTTAGCAGTGGCAGCCTTTCCGTTCCTTGAATGTGTAAAGGAATTTGTGGGTCATCGAACGGAGGCACTTCGTAATTTAAATATCCCTCCAAATGTTCATACGAATAACTTTGCGTAAACGGTGGTTCGAATAAAATGGTATCGTCATTTAAATCAATCATATTTGTATATTCCGTACAATTAAAGTTTATAAAAGATTTTTTATAAACTCTAAGTTCCGTTGGGTCGACAATATCTCTTCGGTAATGTAAAATCTTCTTTATAGCAATGTTTCGTTTTTTTTTGCGATGAACCAGGCTCTGAATCCATTTTTTAAACCGTCACTAAAAGAATTAAATATGTTTTTCATAGAATAATAATATAACTATTAACTATAATAGTTAGCAATGTTTTTACACTTTTTACACCTTTAAATCTTTTCTAAATTTCAAAATAGTTTGATTATTTGTTAGTTATTTCAAGTAACACTTCACTGAAATGACGCTCAAACAAAACTAGCATACACTAGAATATTATAAACAAACAAAAATAAAGAAGTCTATAATAAAGAAGTCTATAAAGAAACTAAAAACAAAAAGAAAAAAACAAACATAACACAGGGTATGCACCCTGTGAAAAAATATGCCAATAATGTAAAGCGGAAATCAGTCCAGTCGTAACGTAAGGTTCGTAAGCTTCGTAAGTCAAAAAAATTGAGCCAAAAAAATGGCCATGAAAGTAATATTCTTGGACAAAATCATGAAAAAAATGGAAAAATGCTCCAAAATTTGGACAAAAATGCCCGTAACTTTTGAACCGTTGGACCAATGTTGGAGATTTTTTTTTGTAAATTGATCAAAATGAGCTCACCTTTCCAACGCGCCTACTGGCCCGACTGGCCAACGCGCCTACTAACCCGATCGATAGTTTTTGAGTTATGGATGTGAACGTGTAGGTAATATTTCATACGAACGTCAATTTGGGAAAAAATCTACCAACAAAAAGTAGGGGACTCGATTTTAACGATAGAGGTATGGTTCCTTCGGCAAATTTTCATGGAATAACCCATAGAATACGGAAATCATAGGGAAATTGTCGAAAAATAAATCGACCCGCCCTAGTAATTATGTGCAACTACTTTTGCAAAACTTAATTTTATGTTTTTTATAATATTATTTTTTTATTTAAATCTTTTTTTCTATTAAATTTAGTACAATTTTTTAAATTTTTATAAATAACTTTGATTCCTGTAACAGCTCCACAAATTAATTTGGCAACAACATATTGGAATAAATTAACATATATTTTTTTGAAAATTTTAAAAACCAGTTCTTTGAAATTCATCGTTTTAAACCGCGGATTTGGAAAAAATGCATTTTACCATCAACAAATTATGTTTTCACTTATTTTATTTAAAGCATGATAACAGTTTCTTAAGAATGAGGTACCAATGAATCACGTATCTTTAGTCTTTAAAAAAATATGAACGATTATGTACGACTACTTTCGTTAAATTTAAAATAGAGCTTACGACACAAAACTTGTACGATGACATATAACACTTTCCTTCCATACCAAATTTGGTTAAAATTGAAGGGGGTAGAGGTCGAAAATTTTATATTTTTTGATGGTTTTATATGGAATGAGTCATGGAATATATTATTTGGCAAGATTTCATATATAATTTTATATCGCTTAATACAATGTATTATACTAAAATGTTGTTTTACAACGAATCTAAAGTGGTAAATTTTGTAAAAATCAATATTTTGCGTATATTTTTTGGTTTTTGGTTGATATTTTAAATTTTAAATCATGCTTCTAGAGGAAAACAAAATATTCGAGTTGAGTTTGTGGTTTAACCTAACAAATATCGCTAGAAATTCTATGAACATTGTTGTCTTCTGACAATCTTCTTCGGCAAGAATAAAATTGGATAGGGGGACCAGTCTGCAACTCCCTTCCCTTTAGAAATTTATTTACCTTTTAGAGACGCAAATAACACATTGTTTTTGTACCAAGGAATTCAAATCCCCCAAACTGAACGCAGCGAAGATCTGATGAAAGATATTGGACTCTTGCTAAAAGATATTGGACTCTTGCTAAAAGAGAATTAAAGGCCACAAAAAGGGTGGCCCATGGCATGAACGTTTTAAGTTTTTTTTAGTTGGGATGTGTGTGGTTGAAACCTAACAAGTGTTTGTTGGCAATATTGCCTCCTTCCATTAATGTTGCATTCTTATATTGCTAATATACATACATATCGCACACTTAGTTCAAAAGTGACTCAACTCAAAATTAAAAATTTTCGGCTTTATATACTTAAACTATGAACACTGTTGCCAGGTTTGACGATTTATCGTCATTTTGACGATTTTTAGTACCTAAATTACTAAATGACGATTTGACGATTTTTGCCTCCAAAATGACGATTTTTTGACAAACGTTTAATATGTCAGCAAAACATGTTTATTTGCTATTATTAAAAAATCACCGGATCTATTTTTGGATTTTTAGTATTTCGTTAAAATTAAAAACTATTTTTTATTGAAAGTTTAGCAAAAAAGTTATTTTGTGGATTCATATTAGGTTTATTTTAATTTATTTTCTGCACTTAATAACGGTAAAGACCACTGCAAATGTAGCTAAAAACAAATGAAATTTCACTTGAAAAAAATAACGACTTACATTTTAGTAAATTCAACTAACATAGTCATTTGTTTTTTACTGTTAAAAAAATTAACTACAATTGTATTATTAATGAGTGGTTCATTCAGTGCAGTAAAATATAAACAAACATTAATTTGTTTTATTGAAAAAAAAAAATAAATACTGTATAAAATGAATGTAAAATCATAATACTGAAATTTAATGTGGTTTGTTTTTTAAATGAACTACAACTGTAGTCAAAAATTAAATTTCTTCTACAAATGACTGTTTTTTCACTTAAAAATAAATATACTGTATTACAACTGAAACAATGACAAATATTTACAGCAGACGTTCCCTGAGTATGTGCTTACTTTTTTCATGGTTGGCAAGCACTACCTTTTCATTACAATGCCATTTGCCTGCCACGGCCACACCAATGCCGTTATGAACGTTTTAAAGCTACGATTCCAATAGTGGCATGTGTCTTTACAGGGTTTATTTCAAAATTCTACCCACTAAATTTTGTTACATCAACAAAATAACGTTATAAATCGTCCTTTCGGCATTTCAGCGTTATTTTGACTTTAACTAGTTTACATAAGAAGAAACATGTGTTTAATGGAATCGCTTTTTTAAATTTCCCCTCCGCTATTAGTGTTACTGTGATAGCCAATCGTTATTATGAAAAGTTATTGAATGCCAACCCTGCTTTTTTAATATTTATATTTTTATAAAGTTTAATTAGTGTAAGATTGAGATAAAAATAAAATATTTTTTAAATTAAAAAAAAAAAACATCCAAGTTTTTGCGAAACAAACATCAAATTCGAATAATCTCATTTATAAATCCAAAAATAAATCCGGTGCTTAAAAAACAGGCCTAATTATAATATTAATAAAGTGTTCCAAAGTGAAACTTCAGATATTCACAATTTATATTTGAAAATGGAAAAACATGCAGTAATAAACAATATTTAAATAAAAATAAATAACAATATAAATAATAAATAAAATAATAAATTATTTTTAGCAATATTAAAAACCAACCCAAAATTAAAAATATGAAATAATCAAAAATTTGACAATATATTGTATTAAACTATGTCATCACATGTCATGTAATTTGAAACTTTAATTCGTTAATGGAAGTCCAATTTTAATAATTAAAGAAAATAAGATTGTTAAAGAATTTCTAAACTATGTAAAAGAATTTAAGATTTAAAAATTGTGCTACTGAAGTGGTGTTTACAGAATTATGTAGAAGGAATTAACAGTTAAAGTGGTAAAGTGCTATCGTTATAAAATTTCATGATTTTCGAAGTTTAAATTACAGAAAAGTGTCAAAAATCGTATTATATTACACCGATAGTACATGAGCATTTTAAATGTGAATTACAACATTATTCTTTTTTTTTCTTAACACTTTCTCCCACTTGTAACAAAAATTCTTTGTTTTGACGATTTTTTTTGACGATTTTTGAAAATAAAATGACGATTTTGACGATTTTTATTGGAAAATTTGACGATTTTATGCTCAACATACCTGGCAACACTGACTATGAACAATACACTTGTTAATCTATAAAAAAAAAATATCAGTGTATTTTGTTGTAGTTAACTGTTGCTAAAAAACAGTTATGTCTTTCTTTATGTTTCAATTGGTATAAAGTTGCAAATATTTTTTCTCTTTCTGAAAAATTAAAAATTTTGAGTTGAGTCACTTTTGAACTAGATGTGCGATATGTATATAATGTTATAAAAATTTCATCTTATTATGCACAATAGCATTATTTACTGTATTAATGAATTACATTTTGGTAAAACAATTTTTTTGCTGTTTTACTCTTTGATTTTTATGAATAGTGACATATTTTTGGTGTCACATTTCATTTGAGTCATACAACTGTAAATTTGTGTCATTATCTCGTTATTTTTTTCCCCCGTTTTAATGTGATAAAAGTAGATATCCGATGCTTTTATATATTATGTGTTTATCGGTTTTAATTTAAACTATGATAACAGTAGCTTTAAAATAAGGTATTAACGATTCACTTAGCTTTCACCGTTAACAAGATATTGCAGTTTATGTACGACTACTTTTGTGAAATTTTCGAATATTTTTTATATTTTGAAACGCGATATTTCAAGATCCGCTGGGCCTATCTAACTTAGGCGATGTTATCTAACAACTTCTGTACCAAGCTTAGTTGAAATCGGAAAGGGTGGAGGAAATCGAGTTGTTGATTTTATGTTTTTAGTCAGTAATGTGTTCGATTGAATCAATTTTTTGGATTTACGAACAATCTTTCCAAATTTGGTTTGCAAATTTTACCAACACATCTGGTTTTTGTGAAAATTGAGGTCAAAGTAACAAAAATCTTTTTTTGTCTATTTTTGAGTTGTTTTTACAGACATTGACCCTGAGTTAATGAAAAACACAAGACATAAGATTTGAAATCATCACAGTAAGTTAGTGCGAAAACGCATTTTTAATAGTGTTTTTAATTTATTTTTTTAAGTTTTTGAGCAAATGTCAGTGTTCAAATACCACGTGTTAAAAAAATCGGAAAATACGGAAATATTAGGTCATTGGATAAATAATTTTGTTGATCTATATGTCCATTTTTTCGTCGAAAATCAATAAAAAAAAATTTAACTTTAAAGAATTATGGGGTCAAATATTATTTAAATGGTAGATATAAGCATATTACTGTTATATTTAAATACTAGGGTTGTTAATTATTCGGGTTTTTATTTTGTTCGAATAAACGATCAAACAATTTTTGATCGAACGATACATTTAAAAAAAAAATATTTGATTAATCCAACGAATAACGAATAAAAATAATTTTAAAATACTCAAATATTTAAAGTATTTTACGCTATCATATATATATTTCTCAATCATACGCCATTTGACATTATCTCGTGATAAAAAAGTTACAGTTTTGAAAATCGTTGAAAAGTTAAATATGTACAGTGCCGGACAAAAGTATTCACACAGCAGAAAACTTTATTTTAAATCTTTTATATTTTTAAAATGAAAGCTATTAGCCGTATAAGGTATTCAACAAAATTGTTTATTAACTTATTAATAATTTAAATACAACAAAAAACTAACACTAAGCATGTTGTATTTAAACAAAAATTAAAAATTTAATTCAAAGTACGGTTTTAAGAGGACAAAAGTATTCACACATTTATAATTTGGAGTTTTTAAAAATACATAGATATAAACATATTTGTTTGATATGGCAATACTTTTTGTTAAGGAATGTGGAAAACAACCGTTACAAATATTTTATTTTGTTTTAAGTCCGCCTAAAATAATACTTTAAATTACATATTCAGTTTTTTCTTATAATATAACATACTTAGAATAAGTTTTTTGTTGTATTTTAATAATTTATAAGTTAATAAACAATTTTATTGAATACCATAGTGGGTTTAATTTTAAAAATATAAAAGATTAAAAACAAAGTTTGCTGCTGTGTGAATACTTTTGTCCGCCACTGTATATGTATATATCGGCGATAGTTTAAGTAATAATAATAATAATAACCTTTATTTAGTTTTTTCTTAAATCATTACGTTGGATTTCATTTAAATTAAAATACTGACAATGACTATAAAGCCGTCTGTCACATATAATTTTTATTTTCATATATTTTTAATAATTGAATTCATCTATTAACAATTTTCTGTACTTCAAAGCACTTACATATGTATAACATAATTATAAATTCTATTCCAAGCATCATGTAAGTTACCGTTTAAAATATCAATCAACTCATTCTTTTCAATGATCATTTCCCCAAAATACCTGAGTCTGAATTCTCTTAATAGTGGACATTTTCCATTTCGTTTCTGAAACTATTACTGTTCAGGGGCAGCATACCACATCGTGTTTTACCGATAATCGATACTTGTTTAGATTCTACAACGCTTTTATGTAGTTTTCTCCAATATTGTGATTAAGAAATCTATAAAAACGATTATTAATGGATAATGCTAATTCTATCTTTTCACTACGACTTTCATTTTTTAATTCCTGTGGAATTAACGTTAATTTCCGAATCCAATTTTGAGTCGATATGTTTTCATTATGACACGTGGTGTTGAAGTCTGCTCCCCCATGGTTTATTTCTTTTGCCGAATAGCATCTTTTGTTTAAAAGTCAAAATTGATAGTTTATGTGGTAATCTGCTCTCGTTATATTTAAATATAGCGTTGAATATATAGTTCATATGCAAGTTAAGAGTATAGAAGTGGTTGTACTCGGTGTTTGTTTCTAGTGATAAGGCATAGTTTGTGGTGAAATCAATATTCTTTTTATAAAATACCTTTGGAAAATATCGACCTGGTTAAACAAAGAACATCCCCAAACTTGAGCTCCATAGGACTGAACTGACTGAAACAGTTTGGAAAAGCTGCCATTTTGATTTTAGTGAAATTGATGTTTTACCAAGAAAGTTTTGCCAAGTACAGTTTATACTGTTTTTAGCCAAAACATTTCTTTGTTCTAAATGTCTCACAACTGACATTTTTGGTGTGAGCACTATGCCGAGGTAACAAAACTCATTTACGATTTTTACTTGTTGTCCTTTATAAATCCATCTCTCTTGCGTTGATAGCCGACCACCTTGTCTAAACACTATTATAGCCGGTTTTTCTAAATTTACCTTCATGTTCCACTCAGTACAATAAGATTTTAATTTATTTATCAATTTTTTCATTGTATGTATGTTGTCTGATAACAGAACTATATCGTCTCATAAAGAAGTTACCGTATATTGGTTTCTCCTACTCTTAACCCTCCTTCTAACGTAGTATGAAGATCGTTTAGGTACAAAGTAAATAACAAAGGAGAAAGAAGGCAACCTGGCGTACACCAGAATATGTGTTGAAGCTTTCTGATAGTTCTTTACCAGTCCATACTGCTGATTTAGTGTTTTCATATATTAGTTGATCATAAAATTTCTTGAGTTGTTATAATTGGAACGTGTTGGTTCGAAGCAATTTGTGTACAGGCGTCGCATTTGTTGTTTGGTAATCTCTTCTGCTATAGACATCTTAAAACATTAGTTGATCATAGTTTCAGTATATCGGGCTGATAATATCTTATTTTAGTCACGGTAGAAATTACATCATTGGAATGCGCAGTTTAATACTAACGTGCTATCGTTGTAGTATAGTTAGCAACATTTTTGAAAGTTTGTATACTTTAAACATTAAAAATCAAGTTATATTTCAACGACATCAATGTATCAGTGAATTCCTTCATACTGATTGCTTGAAAGTCAAATCATATATCTTTATGCATTGTTAAAGAGTCTATATCTTGAAAGGGAGTAATAAAAGTTTTAAAATTTCTGTTATTTTTTCAATAGAGTTTTGATTTTTTTTTTTGTCCATTATCATTTTCAACTTTGAAATAATTTTTATTAAACATAAAAATTATGTTTTTTTGACCTTTAATTGTGCAATAAAAATGATTCAAGTTCGATGCCATACTCTATATTTCTTTATTAGGATATTGTAATAACAAAGAATCTATAGAGTTTTTGTTTTCAAAAATTATTAATTGACCACTTTCAGGAATATGTTGATTAGGCTGGGTCGATTTGTAGGAAGGCAAAAAAAATCGCTCAACGTACAAGGAAAATCGTATTCTAGGGATCAAAATAAGAAACTTTGCCGAAGGAACCATACCTCTAAAACGAATTCTGATGTCCCGACTTTTGACCCGTAGCACACTGGTTGCACTTGTATGAAGGAGAGCGACAAAAATAGTTAGAATTAAGATATCATCTTGAAATTTACACAGTATATTTCTGATGATATAAAAACGACATCCTGATTAAATGGGCGTGGTCGCTTGCTCCCACTGCCCATTTTTTATATTTCTGTTAATAAGATATTCATTAAAACGTATGTATGTTTTTCGGCATAGGCAATTAAGCACTTTATTGTTATAAAATTAGAGATAACAAATACACATTTCAAAAATGTTTAAAAATATAAAAAAAAATGTTTCATATGTACCTAAAAAAATTTTGTTTTTGAATTTGCTACTCTTGCAGCAATTCAATTGCAGATTTTAATAACGTACTTTTCTTTTTACATGGCAATTTTCACTGACCTGAAATGAATGGATCTGAACTCAGCAATAACATGTTTAATAAATCCGTGTTTGTTACAATTCTAGAAATTTTCCGAGTGTGTTGGAGCCTATACCTTTTAATATCTTTATTTTTGGCCTCCGCAGCTTCCTCTGAAAGCTCTCCAATTGATACTATAGCTTCGTCAATTACTTCAGAAGCGTGCAGTAGGATCTTGTGTACTGAAGGTGGGAGATAGAAGCAAGGGTATTTCTGTATAAGCCCTTTAGCAGTATTAAGCGCGAATTTTTTAAATTTATCAGTGTTTATTTTGTAGCCTGATGACATTGCTTGCAGTAATGTTGCACATCTGGTTATGAGGTCTTCATCAACGCCAGTTATTTCAGCAGCCAAACCAGGATTACTAAAAAATCGTCTTGCGGTGTAGTCGTCATTTGACGACCCACTGCCTCCTGGTTTAGGCTTGTCAACTAACAAACCCATCTCAGATCTAAACTTGCTTTGAATTTCTCTTTTTCTTTCCATAAATTTATTCTTTTCATCTTTTGACCTAATTTGCCATTTATTTAGACCTATTCTATAAGCAACGTGAATGAAATACTCGAAAAAGCGAATATATGAATGTAAGGGTGACAACCCAAACTCATAATGTTCTTTGTACACCACTTTTTCTAGACATGTTTCTATATCATTCATCTCTTTTGGTTTTGCTTTACATATGTAACATTTAGCAGATGACGTTTGACTTAAAGCGTTGCATACTTTACCATCAACCATAGTCAGTTGCAATTTGTGTTCAACATATATTTTCTGATCCGATTTAAAATACTCTGTGTATTTTAGCATTTCAATTTTCTGCTTGAAATAATCTCTCTCTGCAATACAAACTTGAGATGTTTCTTTTTTAAATTGGAATCGAATTGGTCTGCAGTACCGAGTCAACGATGGCCGATGATTTTTCCATATTATTTTTGCATCTTCAGGTTTTGCGGATTTTGTCACTAGTTGAAGGGGCACGTAAGATGTTACAAATAAGCAATTGTCATCAAGAGTGTTGTTACTAAAACGTTGTTTATACTCATTATAACCAGAGCTACCATCAAGCCCCCATCTAAAATACGTGAAGCTGTATGGTCGAGCAAATTTTGTAAATCAACTTCAGCCTGAGATTCACTTACTGTGATAGATTCTGCAATTGGATAACTGTTTTTCTTTTCTCTCAAAACCTTTTCGTAACTAGGAAACATATTACAGGAAACCTTAGAGTTTATAAAATTTCGGATGTGTAAGTACTGATGTTTTGTTAAATTTGTTTCAACTATTAGTGCAAGAACTTCAGCAACATTTAATTCTGAACAAATTTGTGATGATTCTGAATATACACCACGTAAGGCATCCGCTGCAGTCACATCGGTTTCTGCCAACCTTGCTAATCTACGTTGTTTGGTTCTCTTAGAGGAACTTGAGAAATCAGATGTAGGGCGTCCACGTTTATTACCTTTTAATGCTTCTTCTTTAGGTGACGAAGATATGGTGTTCAGTCTTAAAGAAACGACTTCTTTGGTAGTCAGTCTGTCAGACTGATTTTTTAAAACCAGTGATTTTATGCGATTATTTTTTTCCAAATGTAAACAATTCTGTCGAATAAATATTGGACACGTTTCAATAATTCAGAAAACGCACATTCCTCGCATTCAAAATCAATGTATTTGACAGCTTCGTCGAACACTTGCTGGGCTTTCACCGAATTCGAACCTTTTTTAGAGCACCAAATCTCGAAAACTGACAGGCGAGAAAATATGCATTGACGGGATGTTTCTATATAAAAAAAGTACAAAATACCTTTCAATAACAACAAAAATATCACTCTGATTAAATCAAACAACATTCGTTACATATACTAAAAACACATTAAACACAGAGGTTAAGTTAGTATATTCAATATATAAAAAAAGATGCAAATTCATGCACCTGAATAAAACATAATCTTAAACTGAATACATCTGTTAACATTTACAAAATAATTCGGTTAGTCAGATGGAGTCTGAAACTATTTAAAACTATGTAATTTTTACGTAAATTAGCAAACCATGTAGAAAAAAGTACTTCTTCAAATCTGTATTTTACTAAAACAGCAACACAATTTATAAACTTATTTTTCTTAAAAACAATGCCAATACCATTTACATTAATTTCCATTTTTAATAATTTTAGAAAGCACTTTAATAAACTTTATTTTAACAATTGAAGTTTCACTTTGTTTTCTTTGTTCTTTTAATCAACTTTTTACTTCTACAGTAGTTTTGACTTAGCTGCACAACCAACTTCTGCACGAATTTTTGTGCAGGTAAGCCAAAAGCGCTGCTAACTCAAATTGGTTACCTGCCTTAAAGTGCAGGTAAACTAAATTGTTGAAAACTGCAAAGACCAGATATGATTTAATTTATTTTTATTAATTGATTATTTCATACAATAGAATTTATATAAAAAACAACAAAACGAAAATAAAAAAACATTCATAAAAAATTTTATAAGGTTTTTACATACAAATTTATGTAGGTACAAGCGTTAACTAACCTAACTAACTAAGTAAGCAAAACATAAGAGGCAGCTAACGGCGATCTTTTGTATGAAAATAATGTACAACTGCCAAAAACATGAGGCACTTATTTTAAATGCGCAGGTATACACAGTGCACTTAATGAAGGCAATTGCATACGTAATTTTGTAAAATAACAACGAAACCAAAATTTTGTGCAGTTATGTGAAAAGTGCACGTAAGTAAAAGGCAGTTAAATCAAAACTACTGTATGAATATTCACACTTTCGTTGTTTAAAAAAACTACCGTTAGAAATTATCAAAACAAATTAAGAAGAGGGAAATTGGATGACAGCCTATTTAATTTGCTAAAACGCCAATATATTAAGACAACTTTTTTTTATTTTTGTCGTATGGGCGCAACCACTGTGCGTAGGGTCAACTTTTGAAAAAGCCCATTTTGATATTTCAGAAAGTAGGAGGAATCTGTCCAAGATTATGGGAGCTACTTCTTCTCCGGGAGACGCTCTAGCAGATTAATGCATAAATCATCATTCTAGCTGACCGTTAAGGGGTTCAAATTTAAGTTGAAAGAGGGAATTTTGAGCCGTGTTTTTATAGCAAAATGTACAAATCTCGGGATAGAGATATTTCAGAAAGTAGGAGGAGTCTTTCCAATATTACGGTCTCTATTTCTTCTCCGGAAGACGCTCTAGCAGATAAACGTATAAATTATATTCGATTGGGCTGAATTCGATTGGGCACTCTAAATCGGTCTAAGTTGGATTTTTCAAAATTTGACCCTACGGGTCAAAAGTCAGGACTTCAGAATTCGTTTTAGAGGTATGGTTCCTTCGGCAAAGTTTCTTATTTTGATACCTGGAATACGATTTTCCATGTACGTTGAGCGATTTTTAAATCGACCCGCCCTAATGTTGATAGATCTATTCAGGAATGTGCTGCTAGATCTATATCAATTTTTATACAAGTTTTCCCAAAATTTTTAAATTTTCGAAAAAGTTTTATTAAAAGAAGTATTTTTTTAAATTATTTGTTTTATTCGTTTAATTGTCAAAATTTTTTTTCGAATTATTCGTTATTCAAAAATGATGTTTTTTAAATTGTTCGTTCGAATTTTCTTTTTGTTCGTTAGATTAATCGAATAATTTTTATTCGAGTGAATACTAAATCGATCGGATAATTTTCGTTGTCTCTATATCAATTTGTGCTTCAAAATAAATAAAAAGAAAACAAATTCAGCACAAAATTGAATGGCGCATCCGCGGTTTAAAGAATTATGGGGTCAAATATTTCTTGAATGGTAGATATCAATTTGTTGCTACTGAAAAACTAACTACTATTACTATTGAAAAAAACACATATTCTGTTGTACATACTTCTACATTTTTTCTGATATCTCACTAAGTAAGGAGCTTCCCACTCTGAAATTTTCATTGTGTTTAGAACACATGTGTAGCTATTTGTATAAAAAATTTAAAAAATGGATATTTTCCAAAAATTGATTTTAAATTTTTATTTTCAAAAATTTGTTTTTTTTTTTTTTAAATGTGTAACATTTTTTTTTATTTATTTTTTTATACCCCAAAACCTAGTCGTTTTTTTGCAAAAATAAAGTGTCAATATTGTTTACACATCAAAAGTTATGACCTTTTAAGTGAAGTCCCTACCCCACAATTTGAAGCCATAGGGTTGCCATAGTTTTCAAAAAAAAAAAAATTTTTTTTAATACTTGCGTTCACTACCGCACACACTAACAAAATTTTATCAAAATCGGAAAACATCGACTAATTTCACGCTGATATTAAATGGAATTGCTCATAAATTAAGAATATTAGATATGAAAACGTGATTTATTTATGAAATTTAGTAAATCGAGCACTGACAAAGCACTTTTGGTTAACGTTAGGAAAGCGTTGTGTGCAGGGGCTGTGCCAGCGCTTTTATTATGTTAACGGTTGTAAATTTTCTAAATCAAGTATCTACCAAAGCTTGATTTTTCAAACCATCGGCAATTTCTGGCTGGGTATATTCATACATAATCATATAGAATTTTATCTAAATGTATAATTATACCTTTGTTTATATTACACATCATATAGTGCATATTTGATTATATATGTCACATGTAATTGCAGATATTTGTATGCAATTGTATCTGACTGGATATAATTCTATCACCCTATGTATAATTTGATACATTTAGATACGGATACAATTGTAACAAACTTTATCTAATTTAATCAAATTAGATCTAATTTTATTAAATAATATCTTATTGTATCAGATTAGATCTAATGTTTTACAATTAGATGTTCTAATTGTTCAGACATAATTACAATCCCCATATTTTGTAGTTAAAAACAAAGGAATATGTACTTTAAAACTACTAAACATACACTCACGATATTATTACTTTAAAAACTACCTAAAATATCTATGAAATTAACTGAAAACAAAATTAAAAAATTACTCTGATTTTCCATTATTTTCTATCCATTTTGATATTTACTTTTAAACATTGTTTAAATAACCGATACCAATAGTAAATACAAAAGAAACCCTTTTAATGGACAAAACGTCAAAAAAACGACTTTTTTCTTTTGTTTTTGAAATTTAAAAGCTGTTTTTGTGATCACAAAACAGAACACATACACAAACCAATGTTTGCATTTCTTTGTGTTTGCTATGTTGGTATGTTTGAATTTCTTGTAAATTCAATTGAAATAATTTTCTTTTTAAACAAACCCTTTTTGTAAAAAACTTTATGGGAATTATTGGACTTTTTTTGAAAGAGAAAAATTACCGATAGAAAGAGTTGAATTGAATTAATTGATTTTTCATTTGTATATTTTCATTTATTTTTAAATATTAAAAAATTAACTCAAAATCCGTAAAAATAAAAGATTTTCTTTAATTTTTGCTATCAAAAATAAAATAAAAAATTCACAAAACCTCCCAAATCCTTAAAAATAAACGAAAATAATTACCTCTCAAATTATTAAAAACAACAGTTTTACTTTTGTTTTTACTATCATTACATTTTTGGTTCAAATAAAAAATTGTTTGTATAAAATCCATCTAAATCAAAGGCAATGATGATTGGGTCTTCTGACCGTTTTATTTTTGATCTTGACATATTCTTGGATTGTGATCAGATGCAGTTTGTTAACCGATTGAAGTGTTTGGGGGTTATTATTGATAGTAGGCTTTCGTTTAAGACTCACATTGATACCCTGTGCTGTAGGGTTTGGAGTGCTCTACGTAGGATTTATTCGTCAAATATTTACTTACTTTTATCGGTAAGGCTGAGGTTAGCGCATGGCATTTTAATGTCGCAAGTCTTGTATGGTCTTGAGGTAATCTCGGGTACTACTGGTGTAAATTTTACTAGGCTCAAACGTGCTGTGAATGCTATTGTGTGATTCGTTTACAATGTACGTCGTTTTGACCATATTTCTGAATACGTACGGCGTGTTCTTGGTTGCATGTTTGAAGATTTTATAAGTTATCGATCGTTGCTTCTGGTTTATAGAATTGTTAAGAGTGGTAGACCTTCTCCTTATGTAGGGACTTTGTTTTTACGCGGTCTACAAGAAACACTCAGATATTTATTCCCAGAATTAGAAATTTAATGTATGAGAGGTCCTTTGTGATTAGAGTTGCTAGGTGCTGGAATAGATTGCCATATAGTTTGCGTGTCTTTTCGCATTCTAATAATGTCTTTCGGTTGAAAATTCTTCAACATTTGTGTAGCTAGTGGCTTCTCTTGGCATTTTATTTTCTTTCATCTTTATTGATTAGTTGTCTATGCATATTTATCAAGTTGGATTACTAGATTTGAGGATATAGATATTTATATACCCGTTTGTCACTATTTTGGGCTTATTTTTACTTCTTACTTTTATATTTCTACTGGTGATATTATCTTATTTTGCATATTTATTTCGGCTGGGGAGCCAATATGTTAGGACAATGAGTATACTAATTTTATATTTATATTTTTATTGTATTTATGATTTTGTTTATCTATATAAATTGGCGCAAAAGTAATCCTCCTATCAGAAAATGCTATACATAATAAAAAAAAAAACATCGGAAGGTTATTTTTGCGCCACCTTATATTAATTATTTTTAAGTATTCTTGCTCATGATTCCTTTTTTCTTTATAATGCAGTTTTTGGCCTTAATGGCTTTTGTATTATTGTTGAATGAATAAAAATAAAATAAATAAATAAATAAATAAATAAATAAATTAAATAAATAAATAATATAAATAAATAACTGGTACAGAAAAATCGTATTTATGTGTAGTTTTTTTTTTAATAAATGTTAAAATAAGTAAAAAATATTTCTTTGTAAAGGGTGTGTTTTATAGAGGTATAGAACTTGGAAATGGAATAAAACAAAGAAGAATTTTTTAAATCGACATGAAATTTACTTTATTCCTAATATATTCTTCTGGCATTATAATTTAAATATGTGTGGTTTATAGAGGTATAGAACTTCGAAATGGAATTAAACAAAGATGAATTTTTTAAATGGACATAAAATTTACTTTATTCGAAATATAATCTACTGTCATTATAATTTAAATATGACTTCTTGCATATGACCGCCACGGCTGGCTCGGGCGTAGTCTAATCTGGAGGTCTAATTTTCGATGAATTTTTCCAATATTTGTGGCCGTATATTGGCAATAACGCAGCAAATGTTGTCCTCCAAGTTGTCAATCGTTTCGGGCTTATTGGCGTAGACTAGGGGCTTCACATATCCCCACAGAAAATAATCCAGCGGCTTTAAATCGCACTATATTGGAGGCAAATTCACGGGTCCGAAACTTGAAACTATGCTGTTACCAAACGTTTCCTTCAATAAATCAATTATGGCACGAGCTGTGTGACATGTCTTGTTGAAACCACAGCTCCTGCACATCATGGTTGTTCAATTTATGAACGAAAAAGTCAGTAATTATGGCTCTATAGCGGTCACCATTGACTGTAACGTTCTGACCAGCATCGTTTTTAAAGAAGTAGGGACCAATGATTACACCAGTTCATAAAGCACACCAAACAGTCAGTTTTTCTGGATGTAACGGTGTCTCAACATACACTTGAGGATTATCATCACTTCAAATACTTGAAAACGTTCCATAGTTAATCGAATTAATTGCTTTGATGGACGATTATGTTGACCGTAAAGTGGACGTAGCGATACGTATTTCGAACTGAACCATGATTTTCAAAATAAATTTGCACAATTTGGAAGCGTTGTTCAGGCGCCAGTCTATTCATGTTGAAATGCAAAACCAAACTAAACATAAATCACTTGACAGCTGACAAAATGGCCGCCAGTTAAACAAGTGTTGCCAACTCAAAGTTCTATATCCTTAAAAACAAAGTTTACTGGTTACTTTTTAAATAAACTACAATAAATTACTGTTAAAATGTTGTGAGTGTCCAAATAACACGAAAATTCACAAAATATTGTTTTAAATTGGGAATATCAAATTATTATTTATTAAAATATATTTAATTCTAAGTTGCAACAACAATAATTTGCAAATGCAATGCTATTGGCACAAAAGGAGTTATTCTTTTAAGATCTGTAAAAACTAGTAATGAGTGGGTAAAATAGAGTTGAAAATTAAAACAAAATTTATATTTTTTGTAGCCGAGCTGTGATTTTATCACAGGACATCAGGTAGTTGTATCTATATATAAAAATAAGTGTACATTTTGATTGTCACTCCATAACTCGAGAACGGCTGCATAAAATAAAAAATGGATGAATACGTTTTGTAGAACATGCAATGAGGATGGTTTTAAAAAGAAATTGTTTAAAAATATTTTCGTTTCATATAAATTGTGTGAATGTCAACAATTTTTGCTTTGTTACACTGCTTGGATACGGGTACAAAAAATAAAAAGTGGCTGAATACGTGTAGCACATGCAATGATGATGGTTTTTAATCCAACCTAATACATAAACTCATACATACACACATTCATTTGATTGACAGCATACATTATTTCTGCTCCTTTTGAAGGTATTTGAACAAAATTTGGTTTGTCGGTGCAGTCCAGCTATCATTCTTCTTCGAAATATCAATCCACCACGACTTTGTAACGGAACCAGACTTTCAATGAAAATAAAATTTGAAGGCAAAACAACGTTTGTCGGGTCAGCTAGTAATTGTATATGGGGTTATATATAACAACATGCAATTATATCTTATATGCTCAGAAATATTAATGACATGGAAATCATAGTTTTTTTTTAATCTTGCATCATACATGGAAATATATCTTTTATCTTTTATCATTTTAATTAATCTAGTATGTGATGGATTTCACTTTCAATCGAAATTGAAAATTCAATAGATTATAATTTGCTTAAGAAAACACATAATCGAAAAAAAACCTTTATCATTCGATTTAGTTAGATGAAATATTCCAATTAGCAGATAAACCTAATTCGAGTACACTTAATTCAGTAACGCTAATCGATTTTCTGGTTTAGCTCTTAAAAATAGATATTTGAGTTTGAAAATTATGGTTCTAAGGACTCCATAAAAGGCGATTTTCAGATTTTTCGACTTTTTATTTTTACCCACAATGTTCGATATTAAAAGTTACTAGTTGTGCGCCCCGGTAGGCTAGTTGGTAGCGTGCTGGCTTATCAGTGCGGGGGTCGTGGGTTCGATTCCCACCAGATGCACTGGTCTGTTTTCGCTACAACGCGCCGAAGGCCATAGTAGCTAGTGCTCGGTTAGGGTAATAGTATATAATTTGTAATTATATGATTATTAATTAATAAAAAAAAAAAAAAAAAAAAAGTTACTAGTGAAAATGTGAGCGCACCTTGAAATTTTCCGTACAAAATGGTACATTTTATTATTTAGCTTAAATGCGTTTTTGTATGTAGAATTTATTAAGGCACGAATATGCAGCTAATTTTTATACATGACTAATTTTTAACCATAACTCAGGCTTTAATAATATATATGTATAAAAGGGCGGGTCGATTTGTAGGGAGGCAAAAAAATCGATCAACGTACAAGGAAAATCTTAAAAAATAAGAAACTTTGCCGAAGGAACCATACCTCTAAGACGAATTCTGATGAAACGAGGGTCAAATTTTGAAAAAGCCCATTTTGATATTTCAGAAAGTAGGAAGAATCTCTCCAAGATTATGGGAGCTACTTCTTCTCCGGGAGACGCGCTAGCAGAATAATGAATAAATCATCATTCTAGGTGACCGTTAAGGGGTTAAAATTAAGTTGAAAGAGGGCCTTTACAGCCGTGTTTTTATAGCAAAATGTACAAATCTCGGTATAGAGATATTTTAGAAAGTAGGAGGAGTCTTTCCAAGATTAGGGTCTCTATTTCTTTTCCGGAAGACGCTCTAGCAGATGAATGTATAAAATATATTCGATTGGTTTGGATTCTATTGGGGCACTCTAAATGGGTCAAAGTGGGATTTTTCACAATTTGACACTACGGGTCAAAAGTCGGGACATAAGAATTCGTTTTAGAGGTATGGTTTCTTCGGCAAAGTTTCTTATTTTGATCCCTCTAGAATACGAATTTCCTTGTAAGTTCAGCGATTTTTAAATCGACCCGCCCTAATGTATAAAGGTGTAGCTCATATTTAAAATCCTTGCCAACGTTTCGTTTATGAACTTAGAGCGGTACATTTTTTTAAATTTCCCGGGATCCCGCTCCATAGAAATAATAAAAATAAGTTTAGTTTGTTTTAATAAGAAACTTTTTATTAAAAAGCATTAATTTACTTGCTTAAAAAGTAAAACAATATTAAATACTATTAAAAAAAATTTTAATTTAAAATTAACATAGAAACTTAGATTATTTACTTTTAACTTTTCTCAAAATATGAGATGGAAAACAAAAACATAAAAATTTAATTCTTAAAATATGTAAAATATTTTAGAAAACTTAAACTAAATTTTATTTTGACGGCTTAGGAAATAGTTCTTTAATACACTCAAACCATTAATTGACTCGTTTGAAAGTCTATTTCTGATTTTATAAACAAATTGTCCTGTTACGGAAAACACTCGTTCATTTTCCACCGAAGTTGGAGGAACAGTTAGAAGTGCATTAAACACCTTTTTAGTATTTTGAGTTTTTTGACCACTTCCTTCAAAAAATTTGAGTTATTTTTTTATGGAACATTTTGCCGGTTTTTTGGAGTTAGATTGAGAGCATAAATTAACGTTATTAATAGCTGCATTTAAAACTTGTTCAAATGTTTTATTTTTAACAGCAACACATTCTTCAACATCGTCATAATCATCAATTTCATCAGTATCATTAGATCCGCCAAAAAGACGATTAAACAGAATTTCGGCATATCCAATTACGGAGCACTTAGAAGCATAGCAAAACAAACTATTTTCATTATTGTCGTTAAAGAAATCCTGTTCTTTTAAATATTTTACGAATGTATACAATTTTTTGTCTATCCTTTCATCAACACGTAGATGAATAGATTGAAACATTTTTTCGCCAAGAATTGATGGAATCGATGGAATTTCTTTACATAAGGTTAATATATTTCTATCACGGCTACTCAACCTTTTCACAGCTACTTTTATAGGTTTTAAAATTTCAAGCATATAATTCAAGCAAGGTTAATCCCGGGAAAGCGGGAAAGTCAAATAATGGAAATTCCCAGGAAAAAATCTTTAACTACGATATTCCACAGTGTGTTGGTTGTTGGTTGTTGTTTTTGTTTTTCTGTTTCATGAACTTTTTGACTTAAGAATTTGCCTGTTTTTCTTCGGGAGCACGATTTATGCTTTTCGAATCTGCAATATACTCTGAGGAAGTGATAACGCTGCTTTTCATAGGCTTTTGACCTCTCTTAATGGTCAATAAACTTCTTTGTCGTATGCCTCGTTCCTATTTTTAATTTTAATTTTCAATAAAATTAAAATTTAACTTCAACTTTTAACATTGATGAAAAAAAAAATACATGACAATACATTTGAGAGTTTCTAAAACTTTGTTCAAAAACAAAATATGAATAGCTCTAGGAAATTTTTTTAAGTTGACTAACTTCAGTGCTTTTATCAAAACTCCCGATAATTTTAAATTAAAAAAATGAACAGTTAATCTAAATTGATCGTATGGTTTAATAATTGTACTCTTGCTCTTTTGTTTGGTTTTGCTGACTAAATTGGATAATTTTTCAAAAAGTCTCTGATCGAAACGTAACATCCCCCATAAGTTGCGTACTCATAACAGAAGCTCAAATTTAAAATTAAATCCCGATCGGAAAATATCTTCTTCCAAGTCAATTAAAGATATTGTGATTTTATTTCGATGCAATAATTTAAATCCTTAAAAAAATAAAAAGGCAGAACATTTTGCTCCGATTGGAACCAAATTTTACATCTGAGCTTCTGTTATGAGAATGCAACTTTTGCAGGGTATTACGTTTCGATCAGAGATTTATTTTTTAAAAATGATCCGCTTTATTGTTTATTACTCCCATAACATTTGTAGTCATATCAAAACAACAGCACTTGATGTTATTATGACTCATAGTGAGTGTATAAGTTATCACGTTTTTATTACAATATGTAATGCCATAGCATAGCATATATCCATGTTGTAGGTTTGTAAATTCATATACACAGAAAAAATGATGGGCCAAAAGTATCTAATTAATCGATTGTTTGAATGTCAATGGCAATTAAAACAATTTTTTTAATTGATTCAATTAAAAAATTTATTGAATTTTCTAATATATCCATACAGTGTTGACAACATATAAACAAAATTTTTAAAAATTTGTCAAACTATTTTTTTTATTTGCATTTATAGTAATTAAATGTGCTAAAGTCCCAAAACTTATTTAACAAATTGTGAAAAACAATCTGATGTAGGCGTGTCCCTATCCGGATTTCATTCCTGCCCAAGGAAATCTTCAGGGGACTTTGTTATTGGAATTTCTAGAGATATTTGTTATGTTAAATCACAAACTCAATGAGAAATTCTTGTCCTCGTCTAGGAGCGAGATTCAAAATTTAAAATATCAAAGAAAAAACCAAAACAACAACAAAATATTGTCACAATTGGCTTTGTCATCTTCCAAATACTACTCTGTTTTTTTGACAGACCTAGCAATGTAGTGACGTTTATTCAAGTAAATCAACAATAGAAAATCATATGTTTTCTATTAGTGTCAGTTACATTTAAATTTGCACAAGCACCTGCATATTTGTTATTTAAATTTATTTTCATCGGGATAAACATTAATTGCATTTATTTAGATTAAACAATCAAGCAAAGGTTTAATTATATCAATATATTATTTAATTTGTAAATAAAAAGAAAAAAAATCGCAAATGATTAACTTTTAATAAGTTGAATAGTTTACCGATTTCAAATACACGCAAAATCGTAGTTATTTCACTAGAGTTTGCAACACTCTTTTTGTTGAGATATTCGTGTACGCACGAAAACTTAATTTAATAAGTCTAAGTGTCATTAAACTATCATTTTAAAGTTGTGTGTGATTTTTTTTAAAAAGCAATTTAATTACAAGAAAAAGTTCAAGACAAGACAAGCTAAACAAAAAATTTGTCTTTACTTTTATTTGTTTTTTTTATAATACATTTTTATATTAAAAAGCTTTAATTTTATTATAAATAAAATGTCAATTTAATTTACAAACCTACATTTCTTTTTTTATTTAATGGGGGCATATAACAAAAATAAAAAAATACGAGTTTTCAATTAAAACTACCATTGTTTTCTTCTCAAGTTTCAATTAAAGTTTTAATCAATTTAACTAAACTTTTTAATTGAGGTTGTAAAGACAAATAATAACTCTTTTAATTGATATTATTATTATTTTAATTGAAAGAATTTTAATAAACTGTCTGCAATTTTTTTTAGTTAATACTATCATTTCAGTGGTAGGTGCAAAATCAATTAAAATATTAATTGATTCAATAAAATTTTTAATTGAAACCCGTTTTTATTTTTTTCTGTGTAGTTTTTCCACTGCAACAGCCGGTTATTCTTTCTGTAAAAAATTAATTTCTTCTTTTTGTTTTGTTTAACAGCTTTTGCTTGTTTGTTTGGCTCAACAAAAGCCCATTATTATCAGATTGAACACTTTTTAATTGTTTATAATAGTATTCAAAATATCAGTATGTTTTTGTTTGTCTTTATTATTATTATAATCACCCCTGTTACGGCTTTTAAATCAGAGCGAAAGTGAAAATTTTAGAATTTTTCGGTGTTCTTGCGATTAAATCAGAACGTTTTTCCCTATTTTTATTCGTTTTAATTCGTGTAAAAAAGCCTGGTCGAAAGTAAAACGAATGAACTTTTTTTCTAATAAATTACAATTTAGGGTCAAAAATGGTGCTTAATATTAAAAATTTAGAACTTTTTTTTACTTATTTCTGATTTTATTGTATTTTTGGCTGTATTGTTTATACTCTAAAAAACTGTTTTAAAAAAACATTTTTTTGTTTTGATATTCTAGAAAACACTCAAACAAATTGACAACAATAGGTCCATTCGTTTACACCAAAATTTGCACAAATTTGTACAAATTTGTACTGGATTTTACTGAAATGCGTTCGCGTACACATAAATTTGCAAAAGAGTGCATCTACTAAGAGAGTAAAGTGACAGTTGTCAGCAAAAAACCTGCAAATTTTTACTGGACAAATTTTTGCCAGTAAAATCCAGTAAAATCCAGTAGAAAACAAAAACATATGATTAAATTAAGTAAACAAACAAAAATAAGCATACATTTAGTAATAAAAACATTTAAAAGATCAAAAGCTGAATTAAAAGTACGGCAAAAACTAAAAATAATTATTTTCAACCTGAAACAAATTAAAGTAGTCAGTTACAATTATTATAATAACAATTTATCAGTTTTCTAATATCTGTGTTAATTGTTTTTATTTACATTAATATATTAGAGATGTAAAGCTAATGAATATATGAATACTTCTTACTGCATATTATTCAGGGTACCGAATATCAAAAATCAAGTATTCATGTATTTTCGTATGTTATTTAACTAGAAACAAAATTAAAAGTCATGTACAAACTAACCAAGTCTAAAGCTTCCACAAAAGTTTATTTAATAAATACAATTGCTACTAATTTATAATTATTAAAATGCAATGCATCAAGTACCAAAAACAATATATACTGGGTAGTCTAAATAACACATATTTTACAACACTAAGCTTTTTAGCGCTCATATGTTTGAATTAACCTGCAAGTTTTTGCAATTTTTCCGTTCGTTTACTTTTTTGTGCAAGAGCCAGTTTTGAGAGTAAAACTTTTATTTTGCCCAAAATTTACTCATCTACTGGATTTTACTGGAAAAGTAAACGAATAGACCTAATTTTAGAAGCATTTCTTAAAAGCATTTTACTTTCCATATGTTTTTATTTTCCATAAAACCATATGTTTTTGGCACTTCGATAATAATTTCGAAAAAAATTCGAGTTTTCGAAAGCTTTTAGGATTTAAGAACACCAAATTTTAATTTCGCGTGATTTCACAATTTCGTTCTAATTGCAAAACGTTCTAAAGTAGGGACATGGGCGAATATATTGTTTTTTCCTTAATTTTTAAACGGCTTATTTAACAAAAGTATTGCAGTTACAGTAAACTCTTTTTTTTATCAATTTGAGACCCAAGCTGCATCGAAAAAGTTCTTGATTTTTCAAGTTTAACGTTAAATAATTTAAAAAGAATTAAACTTTCCCTATAGTTATAGATATTTTATGAACTATAATTTAGTTAAAAATATAATAAAATTTTTTCATCTCAATATATATATTACGAAATATTCACAGTTTAAGGAGAAAACATCAAATCTCACAATTGTGAGTAAGGGTCTCAAAGGGTTATACACTCTGACCCGATATTTGTGCCCTCATCAGGTAGTAAGTATATTCGTTTTATCGTTTCGTGTGTCTCATTGAACTTTTTCTCTGTACTCAAAATAAGAACTGATTTTCCGTTTTTGAAGAGAATAAAAATTTAAAGGACATGTATTTTTTATGCCCAATCTCAGGTTTAGAGTTTACTAAGTGGGGTCAAAAATTAACCCATTTTATTTTTTTTCGGATTATTTCGTTATATTTTAAAGGAAATATAGACAAATTTTGTATCAAATGAAAATAAAAGTTAAAACTAAAGCGAAAATATATTCCCATAGATTATGTATGAAATGCAAAAATCCGCCAGGCTACTGGCGATATTTATTGTTTCATACAAAATGTATGTATTTTTGTAACTTTTAGTAGTTAATTTTTATTGTGAACATACTCTTAATCAGAACGATAACAATATTGAAGTTTTCAGAAACAAAGGACGTGGGCATAAACGACTTAAATTTTGTGTACAACGACATCCTAATCTTTAAAAATACTAAGAATATATGGATTTTACACTTAAATTTAAATATCGTTTAAAATATATTAATTTCAAATGAAATTGTCAAATTATTTCAATGTTATTACGTTTCGGAAAATAACCGAGCTTCAACGGAACCGAGCTTCAACGGAAAACAGCTAGGTCTAGGTGTGCAAGAGTGCTTAGACGTGAAAATGTTCCCCCTTGCTGGAAGATTGCTCAAGTCCATCCAAAAAGTGCTCGGCTACTGACCCCGGGAATTACCGTCCGATAGCGATTTGTTCAGCGTTTTCGAAAGAGCGCTTTGGAGTTAAATAATCTCTGGAACGATCGACAGTATGTCGTTCGAATGAGTCGCTCTACGGGAACCTGATGGCGTTCCTCTCGGAACAGTGGAGTCGTGCTATTCATCGCCTTGGTAAGACTAAGGTTGTAGCTTTGGATATTTCCAAGGCGTTTGACAGATTATGGCACGAAGCACTTCTGTCGAAACTAATTGTATTTGGTGTAGGTGACGAATTCGTTCGATTCGTTTTTTAGCTTTCTCAATAAGCGCACCATACGTGTTGTTTTATAGATGGCTTTTCCTCCGGGGATTTCGTGATAAATGCAGGCGTTCCACAGGGTTCAGTTCTTTCCCCATCCCTATTCATTATTTTTATCAATTATCTATTGAATCTTACCCAGAGCCCAATCTACTCTTTCGTTGATGACAATAGAATATGTCATTCATATTCATTCGAACATATGCCAAACGTTCCCGAGATTGGTCTCATGATACAAAATATGAATGACACTTTGAACCGGGACCTGCTTTTGATATCTGAATGGGGTCGTATTAATAGGGTCGCTTTCAATGCCAGTAAGACCCATATGTTGCTTGTTGACGCATAAACAATCAGAGAATGCACCAACACCGTGTTTAGTCTTGGTCTTCTGGGCATGAAAATACAGTGCGATGTCCGATGGAAGGCGCATGTATTTGATCGAAAGAAGCATTCAAGTGCTTAGGCTTCTTAAGGCTGTTTAAAAAATACTTTTCACCATCTGACCTTCTCCGTATTTACACTACATATATTCGACCAAAAGTGGAATACAATTCCTATGTGTGGGCAGGTGCTCCAAAGACTTCTTTGGAATTACTAGATCGCGTTCAAAGAAGGACAAATGTGCTGATAGGTGATGACAGCATTTCTGGCTACCTTGATTCCCTTGGATATCGCCGGAATGTTGGCTGTGTGTCATTGTTTTATCGTTATTTTAATAGGACCATACGTATGTGGAATAGGCTTCCTACACATGTTTTTCCCAAATCTTACGAGATTAACAAATTCAAATCAAACATCCATAAACACTTTTCCCTCTTCCCTTCTTCTATTACCTTTATTTCTTAATGTCAACACAATGTATTGCATTTATAGGGGGCATCCCCTGAGTTTTGATCTATACAACAAAAATGTTATTTTTCGGCATTTAAAAATTAATTTTGAATAAAAAATAAATATGTTTTTCTCTTAATTACAACAAAAATTGTATTTACTGCATCCTACTTAAAATGCAAAGTCAAAATTCCAAAAGGCACTCCAGTTATAACGTTTTTATGCACTGGAGATGCAATGACATTTTCTTATTATTATTTGCAGACTATGAGCATATCAATAATAATAAGTATAAACTAAACAAGAATCTTAAAAAACTCGACATAATCTTCTATTTTAAGTAACTATCAAAAATTAACTGTTTACCTCAAAATCACTGTGGCGACCAAACACTGCTATTATCACTCCTTAGTACCCGATCAAAGAAAAGTTACATATTAAATACAAAATCAGATCTCATTTGATATAGATCGACATTTATTCCTCTTCAAGTTTATCGCAAAATTGGGGTATCCACAAATTATCGAATTAAGTTAAATCAAAATTAATCTTAAAATTGGGGAGTCCAAAAATATCTAATTTAAGATCCTGATGGATCCCATATATAATCATATCTGAAACTAAATTGTTAATCTTAATGTCATATATAATTATATCTTCAATTGCATTATTTATATGGCACTGTGATGAATAAAACACATTTATTTAAAAAAGATCTAAAAGAATTTTCAAAATTATTTATTTTAAAATATTATTCAAACTCAAAAGTAAAAAGCAAAGATGACTTGAAAATTAAAATTTGAAAAATGAAAATTCGAAAGAGTAAAATTCTAGTACAACGATTTTGTATTAAGTACCCACATCACCATATAAAGGGTCCGCCATCTAACGTTTTTTTTTTCAACTAGTGCTTATATCGTGAATGGTAACACTTAGCTCATGTCTGATTTGACATATAATTAGTTTTATCCTTCCGCTGAACGAATATGGTTGTGTATACGCTTGAACAACGCTGGGAAATATTGCGACATTACTTTGAAAATCATGGTAATGAGCAAGGAGTGGCCGTTACAGTCAATGGCGATCGTTATCGGGCCATGTTGAACGAATTTTTGTTCACAAAAATTGAAGAGGAGGATATTGGCAACATTTGGTTTCAACAGGACGGCGCTACGTGCCACACAGCCGAAGCTACACTCGATGTTTTGCGCCCCGTTTTTGAAGATCGCATTATCAGCCGCAGAGCTGATGTCGTTTGGCCACCTCGGAGCTGCGATTTGACACCGTTGGACTATTATTTGTGGGGTGCCGTCAAAGACAAGTGTTACGCCAACAAGCCAGAGACAATTGACGCTTTAAAGGACAATATTCGTGAAACCATTGGTGAAATACAGCTGCACACAATCTATAATGTGCTAAAAAATTGGACCGATCGTGTAGGCTACTGCATGGCCAGCCGAGGCAGCCATTTGAATGAAATTATTTTCCATTATTAACCGGAAGGATTGTACTTTCAAATAAAAAAGAAATTTGAAAAAATATTTAGTAGTTTTTTTTATAGCCTTTTTAAAAAAAAAAAAAAAAGTTATTTGGCGGACCCTTTACAAAAGCAGGTTTTTAAATTGGAACCAACAATGATGATTTGTAAATACAACAAACACCCTATTGTTGTTTTTTTTTGTAATTTTGAATTTTGGTTTTTTAAAAATAGTTATAGAGCAATTCCATATGAAAACGATCAAAATTGGCAAATTTTTGGACGACCCCTCTCCGATTTTAAAATAAATAGTCTCAATCGATTGCCCAGCAAAAAATAATGTACCTACATATTTTTTTTTTTTATAGTGACTGGTTTAGTGGTGGTGTGCACCACTGTCATGTGACAAAATTGAAGAATTCTTCATAAGGGACCTCATTGAAAGTTGAGAAAGTTTAGAAAAAACTACTAAAGCGATCGCAACGAGTGATAGCTCGTTGGAAAGGTATTGAATCAGGCTTTAATTTAAAAATAAAATTTTCCTAATTTTTCTTGTTAAATAATTAAAAATAATTCAATTATAAAAAATATAAAAACAATGAGAACAAGGTGGTCTCTTAAATGCTCTTCTCCTGTCCAAACAAGGAGTCGGGGCCCATTTTTTTATTGCTGATTCTTAAAGCAAAAATTATGAGGAATCCAAAAAAAATAAAATTAGCCGGAAAATTTAGGAGCTTCTGTGGAAAATCGGAAAATTTAATTTTCATGGGAAAAAAGGTAAATTTCTGAGAAAAATTAGGAAAATTTTATTTTTCAATTAAAGCCTGATTCAATACCTTTCCAACGAGCTATCACTCGTTGCGATCGCTTTAGTAGTTTTTTTAAAACAACTTTCAATGAGGTCCCTTATGAAGAATTCTTCCATTTTGTCACATGACAGTGGTGCACACCACCACTAAACCAGTCACTATAAAAAAAAAAAAAATATGTAGGTACATTATTTTTTGCTGGGCAATCGATTGAGACTATTTATTTTAAAATCGGAGAGGGGTCGTCCAAAAGGTGATCGCTTTCATATGGAATTGCTCTATATGAAATAACTACAATTTACAAGCATTTCAAAAACAATTTGTTGAAAATATGAGTTTTTTCTCTGTGTAATATTTTAGTTAATCAAGTACTGACAAAGCACTTTTTGTTAACGCTGCGACAGCGTTTTTAACAAATTCCTTATCGGTGTTTAATATATTGTTTATTCATTAAACATTTTATAAATTTTGTCCTGGCAAAGTACTTTTTGCAAGCATTGGGAAAGCGTTATAAACTAGGTTCTTTGCCATTGTTAAATCATTTTTAAGATTGTAAATTTTTTTTTTTTCATTTTTTATTTTATTGAATTTTCACTAAAATTATGTGAACTAACAATAAGTATTCAAATCTTAAAACTACAAAATAAAAATAATATTAGGTCCGGCCAGTGACAGACAAAATTTTATATGCTCGTAAATTATACAAAATTTTATAAATCAAGTACTTGCAAAGCACATTTTGACAGCGTTGGAAAAGCGTTCTAAATCAGGGCTTTGTCATTTTTTTAAAGGTTGTAAATTTCATATATCAAGTATTGATAAAGCACTTTTTGCCAACGTTGGGAAATCGATCTAAATAAGGACTTTGACAGTGCTTTAATTTGAATTTCTGCCAATGGTATTGATTTTTCTGACCATCGGCAATTTCTGGCTGGGAATCTGCATTATTAAAAAAAAAATATATATTCACAATATCTAGTTCTATTTAGAAGAATTTTTGAATATATTTCTAACCCATAGATGCGCCTTATCTTTTTTTCCAATGAAATTTCTTTAGTTAAGCTCTATTGTATTTAAATATATTATAAATACTATGATAAACCCCCTATATGCCATCAAAAGAGTATACAGAGTCATTTTCATTGTTCTGATATAAATTCTGATGATAAAAATATGTAATGAGAAATTATTTTCTTAATAAATTGTTGATTATAAAATCTACAATTGCTTTGAGTCTGTAAATTCATTTTAACTTTTTATATTGCAGATTAAGCATTGACACTGTTTTTAAACTAAAGTGCAATAATCCAAAAAAAAAAATACAAAATCTGAAATATAATAGTATATTCCATTGTAGTTTAAATATACATAATACTAACTATTAATACAGACATTGGATTAAGTAAAATAATAGAAGAATCTTATTCATTTGGTAGATTAAACAAAATTATTTATTTTGTGGTTAGAAAAAAATCATTAATAAAATGAGACTATCACACACAGGAGGACAAAATGTTACTTTTTAAAAATAAATAAAGATCTGACCATAATTTGTAAATGTTTCGAATATGCTGATTATAATAATGTACTTAATTGTATGATCAATGGTTCAAATTTGGAGACAAATGTCTCTAAAGTTTGGCGCTTTTGTATTTGAAACTTTTCGAAAGCAACCAATCAGCTTTTGTTTTGATGGAATTAAATAACAAGACCTGTGTTCATATGTATAGCTCATATTTAACACTTGAACTGAATAAGTGTTAGTTTTTTAAAAAGTGGCAATTAATGGGAAATACTTTGAAAAAAAAAAATGTATTTGCATATAGCGGCTAATACTATACACTGCGTTGCAAAACTATAATTCCACATTAATTTCACTAAATTTCGTAAGTTTAAAAAAAGTAGAAGAGTTTAACCGGCATAAATGTAAAACCAATGGATAATTAATAATATTTAATATTTAACAAAAAATCAATTCATTTATTTTTTATTTTCCTATTTAAAACGGTATAACAAAATGATTTAGTGTTTCATAACTACAAGGTGGCGCAAAAATGACCTTTCGATGTTTTTGGCTGTAATTAAAAAAAAAAAATGAAAAACTTTGATTCTTCTTGTGGATTATTTTTATTTGGTATTTTAGTTTTTTTTACATCAAGTCGAGAATATGATGTCATGTAAATGGCCGCCGCCACACATCACTTTGGTTAAAACTTCCGGCGATAGGTCCTCACATTCTTGACGGATATTGTCTTTAAGAGCTGCAAGAGTCTGAGGCTTGTTGACATAAACCCGCGACTTCAAAAAGCCCCACAAAAAGAAGTCTGGAGCGGTCAAATCAGGCGATCTTGCTGGCCAGCGCAAAATCGCCAAAACGGGAGATTAGGCGCCCGGGAAATGCATCCTTCAGCATATCGGTTGTGGCACGTGCAGTGTGTGCCGTTGCAACCGTCCTGTTGGAACCACATGTTTTCCAATCCCAATTCATCAAGTTGCGGCAAAAATAACTCGTTGATCATTGCTCTGTAGCGCTCACCATTCACAGTAACCGTTTGGCCCGCGACGTCTTCGAAGAAAAAAGGTCCAATGACTTCTCCAGCGAAAAAAGGACACCATAGAGTGACTTTGATCGGGTGTAATGGCTCTTCGTGGGTTACACGCGGATTTTCAGTGCCCCGGAAGCGTAAATTTTGCTTATTTACGTACCCGCTAAGATGGAAATGGGCCTCATCACTCATGATTATTTTTGATGAAAAATCATCTTCCTCTTGGTGGTGATTAAGGATGGCTTGAGCGTATGTTACACGCGATTGGCGGTCAGCAGCTAACAGCTGATGCACCGTCTGGACTTTGTACGGAAACATCTTCAAATCTTGTACCAAAATTCGCAGTAAAGACCGTCGACTGATACCCATTTGCGTGGCACGTCGTCTGGTCGATGTCGACCAGACGATGTCGACCATCCTCGGCTACAGCAGCAATATTCTCTGCAGAACGGCCACTCCAGGGTCTGCCACGCCTGGCAGCATCTCGTGTTGTGCCAGTCTCTTCGAGGCGAGCGGCTAAACGTCGCAGTGTTTCACCAGTAGGCGTTGGACGGCCAGGAAATCTGCGATGAAATTCACGTTGTGCCAAAGTCACCGACCGATTATTGGTCAAATAAATAGTCACCAATATTCCGCGTTCTGGAGCAGTGTAGCGTAAAATTGTTTATTAACGTGTATTTCGCATGTGTTTACTACACAAATGTCAAAATAGAACTGACATTAGGGGCCAATCGCAAGATTTATAGCATTTTCTCATAGGAGGATTACTTTTGCGCCACCTTGTATAAATACATTTAACTTAATATATCAAAATTTTATCAGACATACTGTCCACGCACAAATAACTGCTTCTTTAAGATGAAAAACGCTTTCATATCGACGGGTTAATTCTCCCCAAGTATTCTCAATGGGTTTTTGATCCGGAGAAAATGCGGGTCATTTCATATTTTTTAATGATAGCCATTTCATCGTCTGACGACTTACATGTACTGAGGCATTCATTGTCTTGTTGTACAATTAATTCTTCTACGTTGCTATGTTTAATAAATGGGACAAATTTCTCTTCTAATACTGCAATGTACTCAGAAGTATTCATTCTGGGGCTTGGAAATGCCAATCAACCATACCGTCGAAAAAAAAGCTCTAAGGATCCAGCTCCGAAATTTCTTCTTAGGAAATATCGTGGTTCCTTACGTATGTCTCTCCAATAGCTGTTAAAACCATCTGGACCATCAAGATTAAATTTGTTCTTATCAGAAAAATCACATTTAAATAGTCCTACCAACAACAGCGATTATTTTCTTACCTTTCTCCGGTTGGTTTTTAAACTGCTTTTAGCGAATTCTAGCCGAGCAGTTTTGTGGCGGGGTGATAACCTTGGCACACACATCAGCTTTTGGCGAGTAATTCTCTGGGATTCCTTGATTGATTAAGGCTCATTTACCTTACGATAACTTTTGCAAATGAAAACTTTTTTGCTTAAATTTTTGCAACAAATTTTTTAGATGTGCCCATATATTATACCAAAAGTATGACTCTGGTGTCAAATTGGGAAGCTATGCTGCCATATACAATTTTTGAAAAATCGCGACTATATAGTACATATTAGCCGCTATATACAAATACATTTTTTTTTATCAAAATATTTCCCATTAATTTCCTCTTTTTAGAGAACTAACACTTTTTCTGGTCAATTATTTATTAAGCGTTCATATTCGCTAAAACTGAAAAAAAAGTAAAAATCTATATAAAACTTGAATCAGTGGTTTATATATAAAGTTTTGAGCCATAAATATAAACACAGTTCTTGTTATTTAATTCCATAAAAAAAAAGCAACAACTAAATGCAAAACCGCCAAACTTAAAAGTAATTTTTCTCAAAATTTGTACCATTGATCAAAAAATTTATTAATTTTTTCTATGTAATGCCGTGGAATAAAATGATATTATGAAAATGATGTCAAGGTCAATATAATAACAATAATTTTTCTCTTATTAATTTTAGGTGGTGTTTCACAATCGAACGTACCATTTATTGGACCCGATGAAGTACCACCACCTTACCAACAGGGTACAGCTGGTGGTGTACCCATGGTTACTTGTCGGGTGTGTCAAGGTATGATTGATATTACTTCGAAAAGAGATCAACATGTTGTTAAATGTCTTCAGTGTAATGAAGCTACAGTAAGTTGTTGTCGTTTAACAAATTTTGGTATTTCTTTATTGAATAACATTTATCTTTTTCGTTTTCCAGCCTATACGTAATGCACCACCGGGTAAAAAATATGTACGTTGCCCTTGCAATTGTTTGCTCATTTGTAAAAGTTCATCTCAACGTATTGCTTGTCCACGTCCCAACTGCAAGCGTATTATAAATTTAGCTCCCAGTCCAGTTACCCCACCAGTACCCACTATGCCGGGTATGTGTCGCGTAACATGTGGTCATTGTTCGGATACTTTTTTAGTAAGAGTAAATATTTTTTTCTAAAATCAAGAGTATTTATTAAATAATATTTATATATTTTAGTTTAATACATTCAACAATTCTTTGGCACGTTGTCCCCACTGCAGAAAAGTGTCATCCGTGGGTTCTCGTTTTGCCTGTGGTCGTGGCATTATTTTTGTCATTATCGGTTTAATTGTTCTAATTGCTGGCATTGGTATTACTGTTGGCACACATAGATATGCTGAGGTTAGTATAAATTAACTTATAATACATAATTCTGTAATTCAGAAAATATCAATTGGAATTTAGAAAATATCAATTGAAAGTCAGAAATTCCATTTGAAATTCAGAAAATATCAATTGAAATTAAGAATTTCAATTTGAAATTTAGAAAACATCAATTGAAGAGCTTATTGTAAAAACTTGATAAGCCACATTTACAATTTTCTAGTTTTCGCTGTTTTCCAGACATCCGTTGATTAAATTTTGAATGAAGCCTTGCTTAAACACTTGTTACACGTATATAGAGTATAAAAGTCCAATAACAGCCATATTTCCTGAATTAATTTACCTTTTAAGGGGCAAAAAACTAACCAAAAATTAAATGTGGCTTATCAAGTTTTTACAATAAGCCCTTCAATTGATAATCTGATTTTCATTTAAAAAAAGAAAACATCCCATCCTCATAAATGATATTAAAATCCCTACACTCATACAAATAAGTCTGTAAAAATATCAGAAAAAATTGCTAAAAATTAGTTAAAAATTACGTTGCCCGGAAAATTAGCAGATTTTTTTTTTGCTAAATATTAGTAAAATAAAAATTTCAAAAAAAACATTTGTAAAATTTCCTAAATTTTATTCAAATTTTTATTTGTTTGCAATACAACAAAAATAAATTTCAATAAATGACAATAAGTGACTCGCAAACATCTGAGTTATAAAATCCATAAAATTGATTTCAATTAAAGTTTATTTGAAATATGTAACCCCAGACCACTACCCCTAGAAGACGTTCCCTCCATGGCTCATGGATTTTTCAGAGAAAGAGTTAGAAAAAAATATTTTTGACGACACTTTAGAAATGTTGAGTCGATAAACCTTAATACGCAAAAAAAAATTTCAAATTTTGCAGCAGTTTAAGTTCGGCCATGAAATATTTAAAAATTTCGGGTTTTCGATAAATTCAGGACGTTATAACATTGCGAATTGAGCTTTATTCTCAAATCTTTTTGTGTCATCTGAAAGTACTATATGTTCGAATTCAGCGTTCGTTAGGGCTGAAAAAACTAGTTGGCCTCTGTAATTGAATTAATTTAATTGACATGATATGATATTAGTTTTATAAATAATAAAACAAACATTTTTTTTTTTGAATAATTACTAAAATTTACCCAATAGGAAATTTATATCACATGACGCTATGTAACGTCACGTTTCACAATATGCGTTGTAACAAAAAATCAAAAAAGGTTTATTTATTCAGCAATTTTTAAAAAAAGCTTATATATTCGAAATCATATTAAAAAATGTCTTATCAAAAAAGTCCGCAGCAATTCGCAGAGTTTTGTTGTTGTAAAAGACAAAAAACCAACTTATATTTTTGTCACATCACGTTACCGCCTTTAATTGTTTATATTTTAGGACAATGCACTTCGACTGTTTTCTTATTTTTACTAAATAAAGAGCTTCTTACGTTCTACACAAAACTAAAGGGTGTCCCAAGAAGAGCGCAATTTTTAAATTTTAAATAAAACACAGATATTTAAAAAAAAAATCGTGAAACTTTATTATATCGTAAAGTAGACAGAATGAGGTTATGTATGGAACAATATATCGTGCAGATGGCCGCCGCGGCTTTGCTGGCATGCACGCGATCTTTTAATGAAATTTTCAATGACCGTTTTGCATGAATGCTGCGGTATTTCATTAATGCAGCGTCCAATTTCCTCTTTTAAGGCTTGAGTCGTCGTCGGCTTATTCGCGTAAACCATCGACTTCAAAAAACCCCAAAGAAAAAAATCTAATGGTGTTAAATCGCACGATCTAGGCTGCCAATTCTGATCTCCAAAACGCGAAATAACACGACCGGGAAATGACTGATGTTGCAATTGAATTGTTTCTCTGGCTGTATGACATGAGGCGCCGTATTGTTAAAACCACATGCCCTCTACATTCATTTCTTCAATTCTAGACAAGAAAAAACTGGTTATCATTTCACGATACCGAACACCATTGACTGTTTGCGCTTGACCTGCCTCATTTCATAAAAAAAAGGTCCAATGATTCCTCCAGCCCAAAAACCACACCACACAGTGACACGTTGAGGATGCATTTGCTTCTCGTGAATCACTCGAGGATTTTCCTCACCCCAAATGCGACAATTCTGCCTATTGACGAAGCCATCAAGATGAAAATGTGCCTCGTCACTGAAGATGATTTTTGCGAACTGTAGCCGCAAAACTTTCACCATTTTGGTAAAACAATTTCACAATGAGAATGCGTTGTTCATTCGTGTAGCGCTCCATTTTTACTAACCTCGTACCTTCTACTAGCAAACAATAACAATTGTTCAAATGTCAAACAATGACACTTCATATGTTGCCAGATTTAAAAATTGCGTTCTTCTTGGGACACCCTTTATAAAGAAGTAAAACAAATATGTTTTCCTTGTTTTTCACCTCTTTGAACCATACTACTACTGGTACGTATGCGACTATAGAAATGCCCATATTCTGAATTTCAAGTGATATTTTCTAAATTTCGTTTGTTATTTTCTGAATTTTTAATTTAAATTCCAATTGATATTTTCTTAATTTCAAATGAAAATTCTGAAATTTACTTAATATTTTCTGAATTACAAAGGTTTAGTGGGCTAAAAACGTTTGAAATACAATAAAGATTAATCTATATACAAATTTTGTTTATCCAAATTTCCTATAATTTAAATTTTTTTCCAGGATCATGCGGGCGTTTATGTGGCATATATTGGTATATTCTTAACTGGCGCATTTTTATGTTTGCGTTCGCTTTATTATTTCCGTTTAAAAGTCAGCCATGTTGATGGTCCTATGTAAGAGCGTATTTTTTAAAAAAGGCTTTTTGGAGCAGCATTCCCTTTTGATATTAAATTAAAATAAAGCAAAAATCTATAAAACCAATAAAACAACTGGATAATTTTGAACAATTTCTACACACAACACCAAGTATAAGAACAACAACAAGAACACAAATATAAATTTTAAAAAATATTTAATATTTACACTATTATATAAACAAAAGTAATAATTAAAAAAAAAAACTGATGCTGATGAAAAACAACAAACAACCGGAATTATATAATTATGATGTATGTTTTATAAAATTACATCTTTGATGAAAAACAACAGAAACAATACAATTAACAAAAAAAATACATGTTAAATCAAAAAAAAAAAAAAAAAAATTCTCTACTACCATAAAATGTGAAATTCACGTGCTAAACAGAAAAACAAGTCAAAATATTAAAATAAATCTATAAACAGTGTGTTAGCAAAGTTAGACATTAGTTAATAACTCATGCTAAACATTTATTAATTATTTTTTGTCTCCCTTTATAATTCTATGAAAAAAATAAAGATTTTCTTTAATAACATAAACAAAAACACACACAAAATCAACATATACTACTACATTTCTAAATTGTATTAAAGAAATTAATAATTTTTGCGTTTAGAATTATTTTGCAAATTATCTTTTTAATAGGTATTAATTTTAATTATTTAATGTATTTAAGAGAAATTTTTAATTAAATTTGAAGAAACTAATGAATGTTTAAACAAATGTTATTGTTATTAGTTTCAAAATTGGCGCCCAACTTGAAGGCATCAAACATAATTCGTAATTTTTTATATTTTCCTAAATTACAAAAATTACAATTAAAATATCTTAAATACTATTTATAGTTATTAGTCTTATTTCCATTCTGGGGTCGATGTCGATACAAGAAAAATTTCAAAAAGCTAAACTTGAAACGAAAATGTTTGAAAGTTTATTTTTTAATCAGAATAAACAGAATTATTTTTATAACTGACAATTTCTTAAATAACATTCGTTATTCCTAATATACAATTGGAAATGTTGTGGATATGCCTCTTCTTTACTTTAATATAAAACTAAAGTGTCTTTTTCTTATAAATTTTAAAATTAATTTTAATTATTTATGTCTCTTATCTTTAAAATCTCTTTTTGTATACTTATGTTGGCTATATTGAAATCTTCCTCATTATCCGCATAATGTCTCTTGTTTAATAATGAAATTTATATACAATAAAATTTTCTTCTCTGTATACATTTATTAATTTTAGTTCATATTTTTGTAATTGTTTATTATATATTTCTTTTTAATTTTATCATTTTTATATATACTTATTACATTTATATTCAATATTATCTACATGTATTTTTTTCTCAGTTATATAGCAGCAAACAAAAACTCAATTCTTTTTTATGCAAAACAAAAAAAAACTATATTTGCTAAATTGAAAAAAAAATATATACATAAAATTATATTTAGATCGATTATTATTACAACTACGATACCATTTATTGTAAATAAAAAATATATAATAAATAAGATTAAAAAAAGTACACCTGTTTTGTTAGTTTTATTTAATAAAACTCATTAGCATTTTACGCCGATTTTACTCAATTAGTTAACATGACATACATGGAGTGAAAAGTAAGTGGCCTCTCATAGAGATGGAGTGAAAAGTGCCAATATTTTTTGTTTATTCAGTAGGGCCAACTCTTAAAAAAATTGCGTCAAAACTTCATAACATGTCATTTATTAGAAAAAAGTAGCCGTTATAAAAATGATGCCGCTTTTAAAGTTTGAGAAAAAATGGATTCCAAAGTGTTTTGATGAAACATTGTAGGAAAAAATACTGTCTAAGCCAATAAATGGATTTGATAAACATTATGGTGCATCTCTGCCGTCATATTCAATGATTAAAAGGTGGTATTCCGAATTTAAACGTGGTCGTACAAGCACAAATGATGCAGATCGTCCTGGTAGTCCAAATGAGGCAGTTACCGAAGAAAACGTAATAAAAGTGCATCAGGTTGTATTGTATCATCTAAAGATTCAAGTGAGTGAGATTGATGGTATCTTATTTTGACATTTTATTTTGTGCAAACGCTGGTTTTCAAAAGTGAAGAAAAATAATAAATATTGTTTGTTTTTGTGAAAGGCGTGGTAGAGAAGAATGAGTGTATTTTCTAAAAATCATAACTACGTTGCAAATTTTCAATTTTTTCTGAATCAGACTGCGCAGTTTCTGGTATTGAACCTTAGTCAGTGACCCTGTTTTTTTTTTGAATTTTTGAATAATGTAATATTTGTTATGTTCTTATTTGTTCGATTGCGTCTATATGAAATTTTTTCTGTGCAATCACTGACCGTGGTATAGATAAACTGATTTCTAATGCCACATTCACTCGCACTACACGTTAGACAGAGCGCTTTAGCCCTCTGAGCTATCGTCAGGTCGAGTTTTGTTGTGATTAAAACTGGTTTTATTCAATACACGGTTTTTTTTTTCTTGCATACATAATCTCAGAAGTACAACTCCAACAACACAACAGTTCTATTTTTAGAAACTTACCTCACTCTAATGTCCACTGTTTTCCCATATGTTGTAAGTAATGCCATATCTATGATATATTCTTTGTATAATTGCCAGAGCTAAGTTTGATTTTTGTTTGAGTTTGATTTTTTATTTTAAAAATTAATATAAATTAAATTTAGAGTGAAATGTTAAGTGTAGATTTTAATTAAGTGTTAATTTTTTATCATGAAATTTACCATTTTCTATTCAGTGGTATTTTTTCAATTGGGCCTGGAGAATTAAATTCCTGTTCAGATTTTATTTGTACTTTTTGGCCTAAAAAAATTTAAAAAATTTTTTTATTTAGAACTTACATTTTTAAAAAATTTGAGGAAAAACTCGCAAAAACTCTTAACTGTCTTTCCCTTTTTTTGATATTCGTAATACCTACTTTTTTCTCATTTTGAATAAGGGAAAAGAGAAAAAATTCCCGGGGAGATTTTATTTAGAATAATGGAACAGGGAACAGGGAAAACATTTCCAGGGAACAAAAACTAAAACGTGTTCAGGATTCAAAGTATGCTTTGGAGATGTATGAAGTTAATTCAACTGAGTTTTTACGTCGATTTATAACAATGGATGACACGTGGATTCATTTGTATACATCGAAGTCCAATAGGCAGTCTGCGGAGTGGTTACAAGCGTGCTAAAGCCAACTAAAAGCACCCAAAGACCCAACAATCGCCTGGAAAGGCAATGGCCAGTGTTTTTGGGATCCACGTGGTATATATTTATTGATTACTTGAAGAAAGGAAAAACAACTGCCAAGTACTATGTTGAGTTAGTTAGATATTTGTTCTTTATTTTCAATTCATTTCCTTTTTTTACAAAGTTTAAATGCTTATAATGTACATAAATAGAACATACGACTTTGACCAATGTCGTCAGTCGGAATATGTTGAGTTATTGGACAGATTGGATGAAGAAATTAAGAAAAAAACGACCCCACTTAAATAAGAAACAAATCTTGTACCATCATGACAATGCACCGGCGCTTTCATCTGCTCTGGCTTCAGAAAAATTATAGTCTTTACTTTGCGACAGTTATCTGGAAACGAAACAGGGAATAGGTAAATATAAATGCCTTTAGCGTCCCATGCTCTATCATAATAAAAAATATTTTTCAAAATGGCGGGCGTTTGAAAAATGAAAAATCGATATTTCACCATTTTTTTGTGGCCTAGTTTGAAAAACAAATAGTAAGCAATTTACTTAGTTATTTAGTTATCTGTTTGATTATTTACTTTTTTTTTTTTGTTTTACACGGATTTATGGTTAGTATATTTATTAGGGCGCGAAAAAAAGTCAACTTTCAATTTACACCGTCACTCCCCCTAGAAGTATTCAGTTTAGTATCAAAATACACTATGCAAAAAATTATGGTGATCGCTTAAAGGGAAAGGGTGCCTCAAACGCCTTGAAAATAGGGAAATATGTCAAATTTGACCATTAGAAGAAAAAAAAATTTTTTTTTTTGTTATTCAATTTCAATTTTTGAACCAAGTTTGATGACAACTATTCACAAAAAAAATATTAGCTTTGCAGGACATCATTAACCTATTTTAACTCACTATACCAAAAATGGCAGTTATTTGTAGGGGAACCCAAAAGTATTTATATATTTGAAAATTTTATTAGACAATTTTTAAAAATTAAAATCGCTCTCCACTAGTTTTTTATATCGTAAAGATAAAAAATGTGAAATATCCCTTCGCTAGTTTTTTTTATAGCGATTTGAATTTAGCGGATTTCAAGGAAATTTAATTATTGGCTATATTTTTTTTTTTAATTTTGAACTAATAACTACGTTTTAAACAAAATTGACGAAATTGGCTTTGCAAATAACTTAATTGAATTATAAATTTTAGTACGTAAATACTTTTTACAGTTTAGTTTAACCCTTATGAACCCTGTTCAATTATGCCCCACTTAGAAAATATTACCCTTTATGCTATTTTTTTTTTTAAATCATGAAATTATTAAATGGAAATAGTTTTAACAATTCATCGTGTATGCACTAAAATAAT
This sequence comes from Delia radicum, assembly GCA_021234595.1. Classification (NCBI taxonomy): domain Eukaryota; kingdom Metazoa; phylum Arthropoda; class Insecta; order Diptera; family Anthomyiidae; genus Delia; species Delia radicum. The sequence continues at coordinate 147,890,474 of CM037853.1, read as the reverse complement.
TGAAGACTTTTTATGAAGTTTTTGTATATTTAATAGGGTATTCAATCGGTTAACCGTTACTCGATTAATCGATGAAATGATGTCGAACAATTGTTCGAGTAATTCGAAGTGGCCAATTTCGAGTAAAGAATAACTCGAACAATTTTGGTCGATTAATCGAGTAACTCGAGTAATTTAAAAATATGAACTATTTTATATTTTTTTAATATTTTGTATAAAATAATGTGAAAGAAATTATATTACGAAAAACGAAGTACTTAATGCGAAAAACTCCGATATCGAAGAAACTTGGATATTTTTTAAACAAGTTCTAAGACTGGGGTGTTTAAGATTATTGGTGCGGATTTGAGGGTTAAAAGTGGAATCAAACATTATTTTTTTTTTAATTTAGTTGCCATTTGATCTAAACAAACTACATATAAATACTATATTTTCAAAAAGGAATTTTTAAATGTCATTTACTAAAAACTTTTTGTTGGTCCCTTTTATGTCGTTGTAACAAGCCAATTTTAGAAGCCCTATATGAAAATTCATAGCGGTCCTACGCAAAATTTCCACATATTAAAATTTACATATAGAAGTAATGAAGTTTTCATTAATATGATGAAAATCTTCTTAAATATTCATGAAAGTTGTTTCAAAACTTCTTTATAATTTTTTTAGAAAAATTACATATCTCAAAATCCCAAAATGATAGGACAAAATGGACTATTTTTTCGTTTAGTACTAACACACTAATATAAAAAACTGTGTCAAGTCTGAGTGAAATTACAAAACGGATCACCTTACAAATATTTTTATAAAACAATTTAATACATATTTACACACAGAGAAAAATTTAGCTATTTGCCAACTGAAACTTGGTTACTACGACACAAATTCCGTTATTACGAGTTTCAGACGGTTGGCACAACTTAACATTAGTTTTCACAACGAAGTTCGGTTTATTTAACTGAATTTAAGTTGAAACACCCCAAAATATTCAGAAGTCCAATGTAAATACCGTTATACTAACTGAATTTATAAGTTGGCACATTTAACATACACTTTTCAATTCGGTTGGCACTTTATTTTTCTGTGTGTATGAACCAGTTATATTGAAAGAAAATCAATGAAGATTTCAACATATTCATACAGAATTTCATTGATATAATAACGCTTTTGCTTTGAGTGTACTGAGACAAAACTGTCGCAATAATAAATGATCTTAGCAAATGTTTTTCTCTTTTAGATATACTTTTTACTAAAATTTTTAATTAATTTGTTAATTTTTATATATATGTTATATTAGTACTAATAAAATATAAAAACTTACAAAAATGTGAGTTTTTGGAAAATAAAATTAAAGTATTAAAATTGTTCGAGTTACTCGAGTTATTCGAGCAATTTTAAATTAAAAACCTCAAAATCGAGTTACTCGATTACTCGAACAAAAGCAAACCCGAGTAAATTGAATACCCTAATATTTAATGAAGCTTTTCATAAATATAATGAAATATTTTTTGATTGTATCAAACACATAAAAAATATTAAGCATTTGTGTAACATTACATCATGTCGATATTATTTTCTTTTGTGTACAATGTTCCATTTTACGCTAAATAAACGTGTAGTTTTATTATAATTTTATTATATTTAAATAAATATATTAGCCGTCATACAAAGGGGAATATTTGCGCTGTGGGTCATCTTCGACCCGGGTTCACAAGGGTTAAAGCTGTCCAGTAAAAATTATTTATTAACTAAAATTTATGATCCAATTAAATTATTTGCAAAACCAATTTCGTCAATTTTGTTTAAAACGTAGTTATAAGTTCAAAATTAAAGAAAATAAAGTCAAAAATAAAATTTCCTTGAAATCCGCTAACTTCAAAGCGCTATAAAAATAAAACTAGCGAACGGATATTTATAATATTTCACATTTTTTATCTTTACGATATATATAAAAACTAGTGGAGAGCGATTTTAATTTTTAAACATTGTCACAATAAATTTTTCAAATATTTAAAATGTTGCTTTTGGGTGCCCCTACAAATAATAGCCCAGTTTGGTATCGTAGCTTAAAATAGGTTAACGATGTCCTGGAAAGCTAATATTTTTTTTTTGTGAATAGTTGTCATCGAAGTGATCTTGGCCCTTAATTCTGACGTAGTAAAGCCGATAATCTATATATTAATATCTGTTTAAATTGTGAATACTAAAAAATTATCAGCCTTGTGCGTCCTTATTTGATCAATTCTTGAAAACAAAAAATGCTTAATTTTTAAACTTAGCGCATGCGAAAAAGGGCGAATTTTTGAGTATTAACGATAAAACAAAACTAAACAGTAAATTTTCTATTACTAAGTCAAAATCTATTGTGAATTACACAACAACAAAATACTCAAATAATAATTATGTTAGTTCCCCTTTCTTCCTTCTCATAGAATAGGTTTTAGCATAAAAATACTTAGATAATTTTAGTTTTTACAATAGGGTTATATCTTCCTTATTATATATGTAGCTAATTTTCAAGTTAATGGTCATGAGTTCACGTTCATATTAATTTTCAGTCTTTCTGCCTTGAATGCCTCATATGGTCCTTATTATTGATAATAACGTTTTATCTTAAAATGTAGGCTTAACTTATTTTTCGGCGTGTGACAAAAAGGGTCTTGCCAGGGCTACTATTTTATTTACGTTCGGCAGATATTCATTTAGTAACCATTCAGCGACTCTCATTTACCATCCAGTTGCTATAACAGATGGCGATTCGCCCTCTGTTGCAGGTTGATGTCCTTGGTGTGGTGAGTTTTCGTCAATTTACATAGACCCCTCTGTTGGTATAAAATGTATTTGTATCATCTAGCCCCCAAATAATTGTGTACGTATTATATGCAAAATCATGTGGCATAGGGTAAGGCATTCAAATTTATCATGAAACTCGCACAAAAAAAATAATTCTAAATAATACAAAAAACGATTTTGTAATTTTAATCGATTGAAACTCTATCTCCTCACAGGACACTGTGGCCTTAGGTATCAATTGTACAAGATGGGACGATCCTCTACGGATACGTGCAGGTTTTGTGAATTGGAACCCGAGACCTCTGAGCATGTTCTCTGCAAATGTCCGAGGCTCTCCGACAGGAGGGTGCGTTATTTTGGTGATCGAATAGTGACGCCATCGGACGTTTGGAACTGTTCACCTGGTAGGATAATTGGCTTCGTAGGGAGCCTGAACCTATAGGGTGTATTCGCTGGCAGCACAAAATACCAATGTCTGGTCGCGGTGCATAGTGCCATTATAATCTAATCTAATCTAATCTAACTCTATTATAAAAGAATTATGCCAATCCAGTTGATTCATTTATTATTCAAAAGAAAAATCACCGATGTCTAATCACAATCAGTAAAAGAAATGGCCTTAGAACAATTAACCCTTTTAATCCTGAGCTTAATGGCGGGGAACCTTTTGAAAATACATTTTCAAGGCAAATAGCATCGTCAGTGTAGAGGTATATGGAAACGAGGTCAAACAATTACATGGTGCCGATTCCGAACGGGTTAATAAATTAAAAAAAAAAATTTTAATTTTATAATGCACGATATGATTGATCTTTATAAAATAAAGAAAACCAATTTTTAACATTAATCCATACATCTACTTATTGCCAATAAAAAATATCCCGCCTGAAGGCGGTCTTGTCGGCTAGAGGGATGAGTATTTTAGTATTTTATGAATGCCTCATTTAGACAAAAACATTGCCTCACAAAAATAACATTGTCACCAGTAGTTTTGATTGTTTTCAAAAATATCATATTGTCATTTAAAAAGCTATTAATGAGTGCTCAAATGTTGCTTACGAGCGTGCCATTAGCCTAGCGAATTTATTGGCAATTTTATTTAAAAAATTGTCCTTGAACAAAACTTGCAATAAAGTTTTTGCCAGCGCATATAAATTCTAAAAATTTTTTAAATTCGTCGAAATCTAAACGCCATTTTCTGCAACGAAAATATAAATTATTATATCTTAGTAAGAGCTACAAAAATTTCAAATTGCATATTACCGAAATCTCATATAAGTTAACCCAGTCTCGGTTGAAGTGAATACGATTTTCAATAGTTTTGCTTGTTCCTGCCAATAATCAATTTTGCGAAAGTAAAATACAATCATAATCCACATTGTCCAAATCCAATGAAATAACAGCATTATTGGCATATAGATGAAATAAAGATTAAAAAGTATGCTTTTTTGGTTTATCGTCATCATCGGCCATCATTTTATTATAGATGTCAAAGAAAATAAAAAAAAACTTTCAAAAACAATAAACCTCACTCAATTTATTGCAATAGAGAATTGGTAAATTAATAGGTAGACTCATGTAAGTTTCTTATTCTGAGACAGATTATTTAAACAAAATATTTCTTAATTTCCAGTCTTACGAATTTATAGCCAAATTAATTTATGTGCAATTTTAAAAAGCGCTGACGGTAACGGTAATTAATTAAAAATATCCCCCGTAAACATTTATATTATCAAAATACAACCTTGTTGAAAAAAGTACTTAAGAAGTACTAATTTTATCAACTATGTGCTTGTCAAAGAGAAAGCTAGAGAGAGAAGTTTTCAATGTAAACATTGCAAAAGAAACAAGAAAAAGTGAAAATGCATTAATTTTTGTGAAAAGTTTAAATTTTATTAAATTTGCCTTAAATAATGGAACCAATTAACGAAATCCACCCAAAGAACAACCCCTTCGACCTTTTAAATTATAAGTATCCCAAAAACTATAAAATGTTGCTTTATTTTAATGTCCATTTAATTTTGTTTCACTAGCACGGCTCATCAAATTGTTAGCTTGACCGGCATAAGTTTTGAAAGAAAAAGTATAATTGTAAGTGAAAAATCTATTAAAAAGGTTTATTTATAATGAAAATGTATCCTTATTATTAATAGGGAGCTGTGGAACTAACTATTGTACCGACCAAAGAGAATTTAAGAATTATACGTTTGAATGCCAAACAGTGTCGTATATATCGGGTGCTCCTCAATGATGTTTGTGAAGCTGATTTCGTTTATTTTGATCCATTTCTGGATATTTGCCAAGGAGATGCTAAAACGTGAGTAGTATACAATAAAAATGTAATGGTATTTAATGTATTTATTAAAGAATTTTACAACAATTTGACAATTCGTATCACCAATACTGGGATATAGTAGATATGGATGGACAGAGATGGATAGCGTGTGAATTTCCCCTTATGACCATCTCGGGTATTGCGGTCATATTGTTGTCACATGCAGACCTTTTGCCTAAACTCTAGTTTACGGGCATAACTCGGATTTTTTTAAAATTTTCTAGATTAATAGAATTTTTAGTGTTAAGCTCAATCAACTACCTTTTTTTTTATTGCGAACGAACGCTTTTTAAACTTTTTGTATTGTCGTCATTTGTAATCGAATCAAAACAAAATACATATTGTTGGTGCTCTGTGCGGAACACCTACAGTGTAGGAAAAAATGATAATGGCGATTGCTTATATTTCAATAGATTGTTAAAATCATTGTTATAAATCGTATTTTTTATATTAAAAAATCGTTAGATTGTGTATAATTGTGTGATCTTCCGTTATACAAATAGTTTTCCTTGATTCTTTTCATTAAATTAACTAGAATTGCAAAAATAGTTTAAATTGATCATCATTTGCTTGAAAAATATAATAGGGACGATTCTAATATTATTTATTGTTTTAAACTTTTTTTGTTATATCTTACCAAAACTTATATTATACAAATACTTGATTGACAATTAATTGATTTTAATGCTATTCTTGCATCTATTTTTCTTGATTTAAAGAATATAAGGACAAATTTCTGGGATATAAAATATTAAACAATACCTATTTTAATGCGAAATTAAGTTAAAATTGTGAAATTATGTTTCTCTTGAATATTTCAGCCATCCAAACTGAATAATTGCATTTGTCACTTATTAATTCCCACTATATCGAAAAAATACGACAAAAAAGGACTATTTTGAAATTAAAAATTAACAACTTAAACCCCACCCACAATTATGATTGATGCATTAATCTGGTAGAGAATCTTCCAAAGAATAGATTGGATAAGCTCCTCCTACTTCCTTAGATATGTCCATACCACACATTGTTACTTTCACAAAATACGGCAAAAAAGGCCTATTTTGAAATTAAAAATTAACCCCTTAAACCCCACCCACAATTATGATTGATGAATTGTTACTTTCACAAAATACGGCTAAAAAGCCTACTTTTACAAAATACGGTTTACAAAATACGGTATTTTATGATAGCATTTTATTTGTGGAGATGCCAACGAAATTACGAAAATATATTTTCCCTTTTATCCTAAATGTTGGACCAACGCCAGACGAAATACCTTTGGCCAAAAAAATCATTTTTTTTTCAAAAACTCTCAGTTTGAATTCATTTATTTAAATAATATTTAAGTTGATATTTTTTGGCTTGTTTGCTATTAGTTAGGTCTTTTGACTTCAAATCTACAGAAATATTGCATTTTTTGAACTGATCGTAAAACATTTTTGTATTTTTTTTTAAATTTGTATGATTAAGATTTTGCAGTGGAAATGCTTTCTAACTTTTATGTTTTCTCTACTCTGAAATTTTTAATTTTAATGACAGTTGATCGAACAATTACCCTAATTTAATCTGTTTTTCACTCTAAAACTAAGAACAGTACAAACTTGTTAAGTTTAAAGCACCCTTGATGGTCCAAATGTATTATTTTTAAAACTACGTAATAAAAGTGACCCGAATCTTGGAAAGGGCTTTTGCTTTCAAAATAACAAATGTAATTTAAAAAATTGCATTCGATTTTCAAAAACTCACAAATGTAATTTCAAATCAAATTCCAAAGATTCTATTTGAAATTCAAAAAATAGCAATTGAAATTCAAAATTTTTTTTGTAATTCACAAAATACCATGTTATTCAACAAAAAAAATAAAAAATACCAAATGTTTTTCAAAAAATACCAAATTTAATTTAAAAAGTAACAAATGTATTTAAAAAAATTCCAAATGTTATTCAATAGAATTTCAACAGATACTTTTTGAATTACATTTGGTATTTTCTGAATTACATTTGTTATTTTTTGAATTACATTTGGTATTTTTTTTAAAACATTTGGGTTTTTTTTTTGAATTACACTTGGAATGTTTTTGATTTTTAAATGGTATACATTTGCTATTACAGTGCACTCGCGAAAATATGAACACTCTAAAATATGAACACCCCAAAATATGAACATTTTTTTTCTTCCATTGACTACTCTAAAATATGAACAACTTAGTGCCAAAGCTTTAAAATATAAACAGCTTATTTTTGTATTTGTAACGTATTTTTCGCACAATAACTTTTAAATTTTGTTTCTTTTTCAAAAATGAATTGTTTTTTTAATCCAATAAACAATAAATAAAAAATTTAACATAATAAACTTTTATTTTTATTGGAAAAACGTTTTTTAAAGGTAACAAAAATGAACAATCTCGCAAAAGTGAACTGGCTTGGTTTTAATTAGTTCATATTATCGTGAGTGCTCTGTATTTGAAAAACAAATGCGATTTTTTGAATATCATGTTTTTTTGTATAACATATGGTATTTTTTGAATAATAATTGCAATTTTGAAATTACAATTGGTGTTTTTGAATTACATTTGATATTTTTTGAAAATCAATTCCAATTGGTATTTTTTGAAATTGATGTGTGATTTTTGATGTCAGGCTAAAAATGCGGCTTAGGAGAAAAAAAAAAATCAAAACACGTTTTTTTCGCGGCATAATTTTTTCACGAATTCATGTAAAATTCAAGAAAAAATGAAAATGAAAAATTATTCAAGTTCGAGGCCATACTCTATATTTCTTTATTAGGATATTGTCCTAACAGATAATCTATAGAGTTTTTTGTTTTCAAATTTATTATTTGACCCTTTCAGGAATGTGTTGATAGATCTATTTCGGGAATTTTCTAGGTTCCCATCATCAGAACACGTTTTGAAAGCGGTAACAATCCCATGCCAAACATCAAACATTCATATAAACTAATTTACTCACTACATGAGAACTAATTAATATATGAGCTTAAAGTTAGAGATTATAACCATTGATCAAAAAATAAATTGAAAACTTGTTTATTATGTGCAAGTTCCACCTCTGTCGAAAAAACATAATTTTTATTTTTAATAAAAATTATATCAAACTTGTATTAAAGACAGAGTACCGTCTAGTTTACTCCCCCTGTTGTTTATAAAATAAACAAAATATAAAAAGGAGAGGGAAACAAAAAACGTGTATTGAATATCCACCAGAGGTGGAACTTGCACATAATAAACAAGTTTTCAATTTATTTTTGATCAATGGTTATAATCTCTAACTTTAAGCTCATATATTAATTAGTTCTCATGTAGTGAGTAAATTAGTTTATATGAATGTTTGATGTTTGGCATGGGATTGTTACCGCTTTCAAAACGTGTTCTGATGATGGGAACCTAGAAAATTCCCGAAATAGATCTATCAACACATTCCTGAAAGGCTCAAATAATAAATTTGAAAACAAAAAACTCTATAGATTATCTGTTAGGACAATATCCTAATAAAGAAATATAGAGTATGGCCTCGAACTTGAATAATTTTTCATTTTCATTACACAATTAAAGGTCGAAAAAACATAATTTTTATTTTTAATAAAAATTATATCAAACTTGTATTCAAGAAAAAATATTATACCACCAAAAAAAGAGCTTGGTGGAATTTTTTCTTTAAAAGTCAAAAAATTAAAAAAATTACTTGAAACTTACAAGAGTTTTTTTTAGTAATTTTATTTGTTTGATCATTATTTTTAATATCACAACAAACCAAACTATATCGTTACGATATCGAAACGATATCACCTAGGTGATATTTTCTATCATACATGATAATCACTTGTGATACGAAAACAATATATTTTTTGTTCTAAAATGTACCTTTGCTAACGATATCGCTATTTCATGAAAATATAATACCGTTTTTGCTATCGAAATTCCCTGGAATAACGATACTAAAATCGCTGTATTCCAGTTTTGTATCGAAATACTATCGTTATTCCAGGCGAGAATGATATCGAAAATGTTATCGCTAATGATATCATAATCTTTTATAAATAAAATAATATTTCGTATTCTTGAAAAAAAACCCTTTAAAAACATTCAATATTCAACTAAAACTTGATTTTATTTATTTTTCATATAAATACTGCTGTGCGTAACAATTTTGCAATAACTATTTTGAAAAATATCGTATAAAGTATATATTAACAAAAAAAAAAAAGTGAAAAAACTGTAAATTTTCATAAATTTTTCGCAAAACTTAATGCATTTATAAAGTCAGCATTAACCATTAGGCATTAATGAAGATGATTTCGGATGTTTTTAGGCTCTGTCCTCTCCAATTCCGCCATAAGAGCCTTTTAGCTGAAATTATAAAAAGAAATTAAATTAATAGTTACGCAGACACGCGAATGTGTATATAAAAATAATATATTGCACTCACCATTTAATAAAAATTGCTGTACCAAAAACGGCTGACAAAAAGGATGAAAAAAAAAAAAAAAAAAAAAAAATTAAAGAGCATCAAAATGTTGTTTAAGTTTACGCTTAAAGGTGGTATCTGTGAATGCAAATAATTTTAATTCTATGGGAATGATATTCCACACCCTCGTTATACGTACATGAAAAGATCTTTCATATATAGATGAGGATATACGATGACATATTATCTGAGGGTTTCTACTTGATATAGAAAATCTAAAATCATCCCTAATGTACTCGGGACAATTTCGCATAACGACTTTTCGAAAAAGTACCTAACAAAATTCTCAATTTAATAAAATTCTCAAAAGAAAACCCAACAAAGTCCATTACAAAGGGAGACACATGATCTCAGTTTATCAATATATCTAATAATACGGCAAAAAGTAAGATGCAGCTTTCTTACGTTGTTGGTACCTGAAAATACTTCCATAGCATAAATAATCTGCGACATGAGCAGTGAACTGGCAACATGCTTTCTCACGCGAAGAGGCAAATATAAATCTAATGAATATAACCGTCTAATGGTACTATTAACTCGGGAACATATATGATCAATATGTTTTGCAAAACTCAAATTATTATCTATAAAAACGCCTAAACATTTCATTTCAGAAACGAAATTTAGCCCCACATTATCCAACGATATATTTAAGTAATTTGAATCTAAACCAAAACACATTGCCCGAGTTTTACCAGGATTAATATTCAACCCATTCTCCCGCATCCACAGACTGATTTGGCTAAGAAAAAAATCATTGTTGGCTTTCAACACATCTAAAAATTGTTTATCTAATGAAAACAAAATCTGAACATCATCAGCATATAAAAATTTCTCAATTGAGTTATTATCGAAAATATTAACAAAATCATTCAGGTACATCGTAAACAAAATGGGGCCAATTACTGATCCCTGAGGTACACCACTAGTAACCTCCAAGGTCAATGACTCCCTACCATCAACTGACACAAACTGCGATCTATCACGGAGATACCTGCACCAGCTTACAGGCTGATTTAGAAAAATTATACATACTACATAATTTGTGCACCAACTTTGAGCGTAAAACTTTATCAAACGCTTTTGATAAATCCAATGAAATCAGCACACTACATTTCTTGTCATTAAGCTTTTGTCTAATTGAATCAGTTAGCCCAATCAAAAGAGTGGTTGTACTATAATTTTGCCTGACTGATGTGAGTGAATCAAATTATTACTATTAATAAAGCCTAACATCTGAGCTTTTATAATGTGTTCTACAACTGTCGAATCGGACGTAAATTATCCAACACGTTTGAATTTCCCTCTTTCTTAATCGGGACTACGCGTGCTATTTTCCAAGATCTGGGATATCTGGAAGTCAAAAAATTTTTTTAATAATGTGAGTGAGTGGCATACAAATGTAAGGAAAGATTATGTTGACAAATTTAAGCGGTATACTGTCATGACCAGCAGCATTCGAACGAATTTTACAAAGTGCTGAATACACCTCGCTATCATTTATGCTGTAGGGACGCTTGTAGCACAATAACTCCAAATAAATTATATTACTTTTTTTTAAAACCTTTTCCCTTTAACGGTTATAATTGTAATTTTCTAACAATTACAACTCTGTGATAATGCAGTTCACTTAATATCGTAAGGTTGAGAGAGATTATTTTATTCATTTGTGTTAAATTTGATAGTGTGTGTGTAAAAATGATTTTATTAGTATTAGTGTTAAATAAATTAATGCTGAATTAACGTTTAATTTCCAAAATTTTGGTACACTAATCTGGGTATAAATACCTTTTCATGCCCAAAAATCTTTCATTTTCTGATTGCTGCCATATTGTCTCCGGAATTACAAAAATTAATTGTGTTTTTTTTATAAAAATTAATTCAAGTTTAAAATAATTTTAATTTTTTTTTTAAGAAGTAAGTTTTTTAATAAAAAAAAAAAAAGGAAAAGGTAAAGTGTTTTTCAAATTATTTTAATTAATGATTTTTGTTAATTATTAATAGATTTTTAAATTAATTTCGAGAAAAAAAGAACTCAATTTTTTTTATCGGCTTTGCAATCAGGGGGAAATTATCCAGCTAAAATAATCTCAACATTTTGATATAAAGCAAAAGGTAAAGAAAAAAGAAAACCTCACACACACAGATTTATTAAAATGTTATATAAATATATTTTTTATAAATATATTTTTTTATTTAATTCAATAAATTTTATTTTTTTTCCGCGATAATAATTTTTTTGTTATACCTTTTATTTCCTCGGGTACATACGATGATTTTTCATTAAAGTTATTTTGCATCTTTTTATTATTTTTAATTTTTATATTTATTTTAATAATATCCGAACTGGATATTCATTTATATATTTAAAATATCCGAACTGGATATTTATTTTCTTTTTCAGCAATTTTTTTTTGATTTTTGCACATCCGGTTTAAAAATTTAGATTTTGCTTTTGAATTTTTTTTTATAAAGTTAGTTAATTTTTTTTTTTAATTTTAATTATGTTAAATTTCTATTTAATTTCCAAATTAAAATTTATATTTGATAATAGTTGAATAACTATTTTTAAGATAAACATTTACATGTTTAAGATACTAGTTCTTTGTAATAAATATTTTGAATTTTTGAAATGAAATTCTAAGTTTCGTGTTTTGATTTCTGTCTAGCTGTTCGAATAGTTTAGTTTATCTATGGGATCATGTATAATATTTACTGCTTTCCACAGCATGATCATGGTTGGGTGGGGAAAAATATCGTGTCAACATCTACACACGCATACAGTCAAAAATTTTTATTTCCTACTTCTATAGAAAATCTTGCTTTCCTTCACTTCCGTTTCCGCTTATTTCTCTGTCTGTCTCTCTATTAACCTAAAAGCATGCACAAATTAAATAATTATTCCTGTAGTTTTGCTATAAAATCTTGCGAAATAGTAGCACCGAACTCCCCCCTTAGCCGACGAGCCGGAAGACGGAAACAAAAGCATGCTACCGCTACAGTCCTTCGCATAAACAAATTTTAGATCATATTTATAAAACGTTACATGCTACAATGCCTTGAAAAGAAAAAGAATACTCATTAACAAAGTTACATTCATCTAAAAAATCACTTGTTGACTCATATGACTGATTAGAAAAAAAAAATTATTTATATCATTTGGGTCAACATAATTAGTCGTGTTACTATATTATACTATGGTTTTTAACTTATAGATCCAAACCAATACAAAATGGAATCACCATACTTGGGAGATACATTCACTAAAAAAGTAATTTCAATATCGCTGTTTGGTGAAAAGTTGTATGGTGGTTTACAAGTGAAATAAAAATTTTCCGATTTTTAAACTTTCGCAGTTTATTTCATAGAGGGTTTGCGTTGTTTATTAGAATTGCGTTTTTGAGATCATTATTTAAAAAATTTTGTAGTTTTATACAGTTTGAGGTATATAAAATTGATGTCAGCGCACCAATAACGAGAAACAAAAATCATAAAGAATTGTCGTAAATTTTTTGAAAATTTATGTCTTTTGCGTCTAACATTCACAATTATATTTAAAATTGGCTAACGTATTGCGTGAACTCAGTTTTTTTTTTTTTAGCAAACAGTAAACGAAACAAAAAGGAATTTTGAAATTTTTAAACATAAACTTTTGAGAAATTTCATTCTTTTTCCATTTTTTTTTATAAAATACATGAATTGAGAACATAGTTGGGTATCTAGAGTGAATCTTTATTACGGACTCAATTAATAAAGAGCAAAAAGATTATTTTTTTTATAATAAAATCTTTATATTTATATAAATTATATTAGTTTAATATAATTTTTATTAAAAATAAAAATTATGTTTTTTTCGACCTTTAATTGTGCAATGAAAATAATTCAAGTTCTAAGCCATACTCTATATTTCTTTATTAAGATATTGTCCTAACAAACAATCTATAGAGTTTTTTGTTTTCAAATTTATTATTTAATCCTTTCAGGAATGTGTTGATAGATCTATTTCGGGAATTTTCGAGGTTCCCATCATCAGAACACGTTTGAAAGAGGTAACAATTCCATGCCAAACATCAAACATTCATATAAACTAGTTTACTCACTACATGAGAACTAATATATATTATATGAGCTCGAAATAAAAGATTATCACTATTGATCAAAAATAAATTGAAAACTTGAACGATTTATAAACGAAACAAAAAATTAAAAGGAGGAAAAAACAAAAAAACGTGTATTGAATTGTGCACAATTCACAAAAAATTAAAATTATTTATATAAAAGCTCCCATTAAGAAAATCTCCAAAAACTGTTTCTCTTAATTCCAGTTAGCATATACAATTTAAGAGTAAACTTACCTGGGCTTAAGTAGCTTTGATCCTCTTTAGTTTATATGCTCAAATAGGCTCAAATATGCCCAAATAGGAAAAAATTAAAAGTGATTTTTTACAGTTATATTAGTTTTTTGTTTTTATACACATCGTGATTATTTTTATGTTATTTTCAATTTATAACGAGCTTTCAACCTCCGTATATTTACAAAAATAAAGCAAATCAAACATATTAGCTAGGTTGATACTAGTATTTCGATCTGGCTAAAGATCTCATCAGAACCCGAAGTTTTAGAAAAGTTAGAGCCTCCATAATAGGCAGAACTTTAACAAAAAACCTATTAATAATCAATTTTGCTCCATTCTTGTCTTCTTAGTAATCAAGCACGTGGTTAGGTCTTTTCCTAACAAGCATCATGACGTTACTAAACTTTGAAGACCAAAAATGTTCTATTTATATAAAAAATTTTTAGTTTGTACTCTGGCTCAAGTAATATTTTTTACAGTTATATTCGTTTTTTGTTTTTATACACATCGAGATTATTTTTATGTTATTTTCAATTTATAACGAGCTTTCAACCTCCGTATATTTACAAAAATAAAGCAAATCAAACATATTAGCTAGGTTGATACTAGTATTTCGATCTGGCTAAAGATCTCATCAGAACCCGAAGTTTTAGAAAAGTTAGAGCCTCCATAATAATGATTTTTTTTACGAAAAACTAAGAAAAATGCAGTAAAAATATTCGTTTAAAGCTAAATAATTAAAAATATGCATTTTTAGCAGAATAAGTTTAAATATGTAATAAAAATATGCATTTAAAGAAATAAATGCAAAAATATGCATTTATAACAAAATATGCACTAACAAATCGATGCAGAAGTAAGGGGAAAACATGCATTTGCAAGAGCTTCCGGTCCCTGATGATAAATTATTAACGCGCCCGGCTTTAGCATGCTTAAACATCGACCAACACACACACACAAAATGTTATTCATATCATACAAAAATATTTGTTGAAAATATTTTCCCAATTTTTTAAAAAGTCTAATTCTATCTAAAAATTGTTCTAATTATTTTAACATTTCTTATCAGAGGGGTTTTCTGGAGAGAAAATGCATCAGAAGTAAGGATTTTATATAGGGGTCAAATTCAGAGTTTTTAGAAATAGGAAACTGTCTTCGAGTGCAGGGTTCTTTCTATAGGAAAAATGCTTAAGAATCCGATGTTTTTTCCATAGTAAAAATATCTTATACATCTGAGATTTTTGTAATTTTTATAAAAAAAAAATACTACTTTAATTTAATTTATTCGTAATTTCAGCCGATCTTTGGAAACATATTCCAAAAATCATTTAGTTGCTGCACAAAAAACCGATCCTGATGTAAATGCTGGTGAATTATTAATACAAATACCGCCCGAAGGTTATCACATGATACAGGAGGGACGTGGTCTTCGGATTGGTATTGAATTTTCTTTAGAAAGTCCACAAGGTGGTATACATTTTGTAATACCATCGACAAGTGAAGATGATTTACAACCAAATAGTGCTCATATGTTTACATATGCTTATGAGAACTCTTCCCGTCTGTGGTTTCCCTGTGTAGATAGTTTTGCTGATCCTTGTACATGGAAATTGGAATTTACTGTTGATAAACATTTGACAGCCGTTTCATGTGGTGAATTAATGGAAGTTGTCATGACACCGGATTTACGGAGGAAAACATATCATTATACTTTAAATGTACCAGTTTGTGCACCAAATATTGCTCTGGTCGTGGGACCATTTGAAATTTATGTAGATCCTCATATGCATGAAGTAACACATTTTTGTTTGCCTCAATTGTTACCGCTTCTCAAGAATACAGTTCGTTATTTACATGAAGCATTTGAATTTTTCGAAGAAACTTTATCTACCCGTTATCCCTTCTCATGCTACAAACAGGTATTTGTAGATGAAGCTGATGCTGATATAAGTGCTTATGCCACTATGAGTATAGCTTCAGTACATCTTTTAAATTCGATAGCGATTATCGATCAAACTTATGTCTCACGTACTCTTATGTCTAAAGCAGTGGCCGAACAATTTTTCGGTTGTTTTATAACTTCACATCATTGGTCTGATACTTGGCTGGCCAAAGGTATAGCCGAATATTTATGTGGTTTATATTCACGCAAATGTTTTGGAAATAATGAATATCGTGAATGGGTGCAAAAAGAATTGGCTCGTGTGGTAAAATATGAAGAACAATATGGTGGCATTATATTGGATTGTAGTCAACCCCCAGCCCCTCTACCGGTTAGTAGTACAAATCCTGCAGCTGTCACTGGAAAACAACAGGAAATTGTTCATTATTTTCCCATTAAAAGTTTACATACAATTTCACCGAAATATGTCGAAGCGATGAGAAGAAAAGCTCATTTGGTTATAAGAATGTTGGAACATCGTATTGGCCAAGAATTATTAATACAGGTAAGAAATATAAAAAAACGTATCCACAAAGTACGTATTTTGTTTTTCAAGTTATAGACTTTCAATATAAACATAATTTTTTAAAAATTTTTTTTATTGAAAATAAAAAAATAAAATATGATTTAGTTCTAAAAATTACAAAAATTTGCTCAAAAATAAGATTATCAGAAATATGCTCGTTAAATTCAAATACGCAAAAAAAAAAAAAAATTGCTCTAACAAATCGATGCCAGAGTTCGTAAATTGTTCTGAAACGGATAAATATCCCATCCGTTTTTAGTTGCCCTGGCTATTATCATTTATGAAATAATTTACTTTTTAATCAAAAAAAAAAAAAACATTTTGATAAAATGTACTTTTCATAAATAGTCACTGTTTAATAAAAAGGACTTTTTGATTAAAGGTTTTTGGGTAAAATTGTGATTTTAAAATAAAAAAAGTACTCTTTGAGAAAATACTTTCGATAAAATGTGCTTTTTAAAAAAGGTGTTTTTTTAGATAAGATACTTTTTGATGAAATTTACTTTTTGATAAAAGGCACTTTCTGATACAAGGTACATCTTGATAAAATGTACAAATTAGTAAAAGGAAAGGTAGTTTTTGATAAAAGGTACTTTTTCATAAAAGGTGCTTTTTAATAGAAGGTACTTTTTGATAAAAGGTACTTTTTGATAAAAGGTACTCTTTGATAAAACGTACTTTTTGATTAAAGGTACTTTTTGATAAAAGATGACTTGGTGAAATGTTCTTATTGATAAAACGTACTTTTTGATAAAAGGTACTTTTTAATAAAAGGCAACACAGTGTAGAAAAGCATTACCATATAAGTGGTTATATAAGTACATAGTACTTCCATTTGTCATTACAAATCTCATTATATAGGGATGTTAATGACATATCATTAATAAACACATTACGAAATTCAAAAAATATCCAAAAAAATCGATTTACAAAAAAAAAATAAATTTTTTTTTATTTAATTTAGTTTTTTGAACATTTATGTTTATTTTTTGTCCATACTCGTAAGTACGGGTGACGATCCCAATCAGGAAAATCGCGGGATATTCGGAATTGCTTATTTTATTAATTTTTGTGTGTATGACACATAATGTTAAACAACGGAAAAAATAAAACATAAAATGTTTACTTACCTTTCTAAATTTTAAAAATTATAATTCTGCTTTTACAATATTTCACAAAAGTAATTAAATCTATTTTAATTTATAACGAGCTTTCAACCTCCATATATTTACAAAAATAAAGCAAATAAAACATATTAGCTGGGTTGATACTAATATTTCGATCTGGCTAAAGATCTCACCAGAACCCAAAGTTTTGGAAAAGCTAGAACCTCCAGAATAGACAGAACTTTAACAAAAAACCAATTAATAATCTATTTTGCTCTATTCTTGTTTTCTTAGTAATCAAACACATGGCTAGGGTCTTTTCCTAAGAAGCATCATGACGTTACTAAACTTTGAAGATCAAAAATGTTCTATTGATATAAAAAAATTTAGTTTTTACTCAGGCTCAAGTAATATTTTTTTAGAGTTTTATTAGTTTTTTGTTTTCATATACATCAAGATTATTTTAATGTTATTTTTAATTTATAACGAGATTTCAACCTCTGTATATAAACATAACATAAAGCAAATCAAACATATTAGCTAGGTTGATACTAGTATTTCGATCTGGCTAAAGAAAGTAAATGATTCTTCTTCGAAATTGAATGGGATTAGGAATATTCTTGATGGAGAACTATTGAACGTCATAGGTATATTTCCGAGCAAGGATACGGCAAGCTCCAAAATGTCCTTGAACTAAAAACTACATAAAATCTAAAAATATTGTTTTAATGTTATGAAAATTTATATATACAATAAACATGTAATTTAAAATAAGTGTTCTGATTTTTATTAAATTCCAAGTTAAAACACGCACACCTTCAATATATTCTGGAACCTATTTTAAGGTATTTTTTTATAAAAGCTTTAAAACACTTGTATTTAATTTTTTATACATTTTATTTAAGTATATTTATCATTCTTATTAACACAAAACTATAGTAAATAATTTTCACAGCTATTATTTTTTTTTTATATATTTGTGCAATAAAAAAAATCAAAAACAAACTTTGTTTAAAAAGCCTCCTTTAAGTTCAAAACTGATTAATAAATAGCACCTTAAAAATATTGTAGAAAAAGTCATAGTAAATCTCATCATATATAGGAGGTAGACGTGTTAATTTTCAGGACATATAAGATACTTAATATTACCCAGTAGGATATATGGAAGGTTGAAGTATCCTTGCATCGAATAGTGTGAAATTCGGCTCTCATATTATACCAAATATATATATCTATTTTCGAGAGTTTTCATATATTTTTTTTTTTTTTATTAATTAATAATCATATAATTACAAATTATATACTATTACCCTAACCGAGCACTAGCTACTATGGCCTTCGGCGCGTTGTAGCGCAAACAGACCAGTGCCTCTGGTGGGAATCGAACCCACGACCCCGCACTGATAAGCCAGCACGCTACCAACTAGCCTACCGGGGCGCCCAAGCTTAGAATTATTTTCCAGGATATATTGAGGGAGATTGTGTCCTTATTTGAAATTTAATAAAAACTAGCACCCTTATTTGGAATGATATTTTTATTGAATATATACCTATTTTCGTAACATCAAAACCATTTTTTTGGTTTTATATAATTTTTTAGCTTAAGAACATTTTGGAACTTGAAGTATCCTTGCTCGGAAATATAAAAAATTTTGCGTTTATAATTCTAGCTGCATATCTAAGAAATATACCAATTTTCTTCACATTCTAATAATATCTGTAGCTTTTATTGCATTTTGAGCTTTCAGGATATATAACATTTATCACAGCAAGGCGATTTTGACAACATTTTTTATTTTTACATGTTTTAACAAAATACAAATACTCGTGTACAAATTTCACGTACGTACGGCAATTTGGTACAGGCATGAGTGACGTAATATGGAGCTTAAATTTTGATTTTGAACTTTCCAGAACTGTAGGGGGCAGCAATCGGCCTTATTATGAGTGTCGTTGTCGTATTTGACAAACTTGTTATTCTTACGTGTTCTTTTAATTTAGGCGTAATTCTTTCCAGGACATATTTAAAAGCCTCCTTATTTAAACGAAAATATCTCACAAATCTTAAAGAAAATAACCAATACATTTATTTTATATTTACTTACGTGGAGTTCGGCATGGCTTATATGTTCGACTGTTGGCGTAATTGTCTTTGAATGGCATTTAACTCAGCCGTAGTCTGTTCCTCTTCATATTTAGAAGATGAAAATGCAGCAACACTTAAATTTTTTTTTTCTTTTTTAAAATGTAATTCACAATCAACAATAATTTTTATTTAAATTTACGTGTTTAATGCCGACAGATTATAAAACCGGGTTGCTCATAAACATTTAAAATGGTGATAGTTATGAACCAACCTGTTTTTAAAAATCAGTTACAAAAATGTCGTTGTCAAACATTTTACATGATACCAAAAAATATTGAAAACGACAACGACTACGACAACTGTCTAAAAACGAGAACGACACTCATAATAAGGCCGAATATTACCACCTAAAATAGTGAACTTTTTGCGTTTATAACTCCTTAGCAGAAAATCTTCAAAAGTTACTTCTTATGCAAATATTTCTTATTCAGAGTCTTTGTTTTCACATCGTTCATCATTAAAGTCAGGTTAAAACTGAATACAAACACTCATAATAATAAATATAAGAAATATTTGCTTAAGGGATAACTTTTCAAGATTTCCTGTTAAGTAGTTATTAACACATCATACAAGTGTTTGGTATCGTTGAAAATTACCTGTAGATTACGACATTTTTAAAAAGAATCCCATTTAGCACTCTTGGTAGAACAAAAACTGGGGTGATCCTAATGTAACTTGGGTGATGTAATGTAAATTTTCACTATTCAATAAAATGTTTATTAATAGACATAATCCAAAGATTTTTTGGACTTAAATAATCCCACAATTTTTAAAGACAAAAAATTAAAAATTGTATTTTTACATTTTTTGCTGCCATGTCTATATTTAAAGCGGGGATTGGAAGAGATTTACCCAATAAATTATGTATATGTTGGAGTATATATGACAGCTTCCGCTGCCTAATTGGCAGCGTGCACAATTTTTAACAGTGGGTTAAAGTTGATATTTGCCTTAAAAATGTATCAACTTTAGAAGCGGCTGGCGGGAAAAGTATATACAAATCAAAAATTTTTTTAACACAACTCGCTTTTATATAAAATGACCAGTCAGAATAGAATGCACACTTTATATGTTTAGAAAGAAAATATTTATCTGGAGGTAAAAGACTGTTGGTGCTTTTTGGGGAAAAAATCGCAAAAATTATTTTTGTTTTTAATTACTACTTTAAACGAATGTAGTTTTTGAGTGGAACAAGATGTTGCATACATTTTTTTCATTGAATGAAGAATTTATTTAGTTAAATAACCAATATTTTAAAAAAGAAATTGGCCTCGATTTCGTCCCGCTATTCTCAAAAAACTGGACCTGAGTCGGACCAAATTTGGAATTTCTCATTTTCAAATGGGAATATCTCGGGAACTATTGGATATAACCCACACATGTAAGCATATTTTTTGTTAGTCTACTAGCAGATTACAAATATGTTAAATTTTTGAAAATTGTATTAGAAACAAAACTCCATATTTTGAGTGGTCATATTGGAATTGGGGTTTGGAATTTTCAAAATCAAAACTTAAGCAATCAGACCACTAAGTCAGAAATGGCCGAATTATTTCCAAACATTTTGTGATATATTCCACTGTGCGTAGCCGGATTATAGAATTTTTGATGATTTGCATTAAAATAGTACAAGGGTAAACTCTACAAAAAAAAACCGATTGAAAATCGGTCCATCCGTTAAGACTGCGCAGTGGCATCTGATTTTGAATACCATTTTTTAAGGAAGAGGCATTTAAAGTAAATATTGCTCATGTAAATATAGGGCAAGGAGTTTGATTAAAAAAAAATTCAGGAATAATGCTTCATATATAGTTGGCAAATGTTAAACATTAACTTGGCGAATTTAACCCATAGCTGGGGCAGCTTAGTCGATTTGAGTTACTTTGAAAATCTTTAAAAATAAATATAAAATATAAAAAATAAAGATAATTTATGTTTTGAACATTTGAACTAGAATTAAGATGTGTAAAATTTAAGATGAAAAAGAATTTTTCCAAAAAAATTGTTATTGAGTAACGATAACCCTACTTGTGTGTAACGCATTATTTTTTGTATTGAAAGAATGGGAAAATTAACTAGTTATTAGTAAGTTATTATTATTTGTATTAAAGTAATTCAGATAGTAAGCTGGTATCATTACTGGTAGTCCAAAAAATTATGATATGTTATTATCGTTTCTACACTGGGAAGTTTTGATAAAAGGTACTTTTTAATTAATCAAAGTTACTTTTGATAACGACGTACTTTTTGATAACTACGTTTTTTTTATAAAAAAAAATGTACTTTTAGGTGAAAAGGGCAGGGAAATGTTCGCTAATGTGGCCGTACATTTGGTTTATGGAATATTTTAAAAACTTAGTTTAATATTTCAAATTCAAATACATTTGCTTATGGGCCAACTCTTTGGGCACAAGCTCGGAAAATTTTCTTGTGGTATCGAACATAAAAAAGTTGTATAACAATTTTCGAATCAACTACAAAGGTAGCGAGCATATACTCTAAATTTTACATAAATTAAAAAAAAACTCTCATATAAAAGCATATGAAATAGTTAAGAAATGAAGTAAAATCAACAAAAATTTGCATTTAAATTAAAATTTATTTAAAATTTGTTTATTAAAACGTTTAATGTAGTGTTTAAAACTGCTTAAGGGGCTACCATATGTAATGATTTGAACTTTCTGATAAAAAAGGTAGTTTTTTTGTTAAGAAGAAGAATAAACGTTTTTCTCTAAAAACTATAAAACTATTAATTTAAATCAGACTATACTAGTTTCTGACTTTTTATGGACAGTCGTGATTTTCCATTTAAATTGTATTATTATTTGTATCCTATAATTGTCAGATTGTCTCTATATGATAAATTTTTCAACAACCTGCGGCTGTAAGAATCAAACCTGCGCTCATCTTACATTACAAACGTAACAATACCAAGTCATGACCGTTTAGCGATCACACCCACACATGTATGGCCTCGAATGTTATGCAGCTTAATTGCAGTTTCCTTTCCTATTAGCTTTTCAGTTATTGTATATTATACTCAGAAGTGACTACACTAACAAACACGAATATTCTATTTTTAGATTTTTTGTTTTTTTTTCTAATCTCCTCCGTCTTGTCTTGATTTT
This sequence comes from Delia radicum, assembly GCA_021234595.1. NCBI lineage: Eukaryota > Metazoa > Arthropoda > Insecta > Diptera > Anthomyiidae > Delia > Delia radicum. The sequence goes on along the minus strand of CM037853.1, from coordinate 147,867,662 downwards.
TGCCAAGGTAATTTTTGAGACTAATAAATAAAAATATTTTTTTTTTCAATTCTCAGGTTTTTAACAAACAATTAGCACTGGCCACAAATGCTGCATCTACTAAAATTGGTTCTGGTCTTTGGCATCATCTACTTATCTCAACGAATATTTTTATTAAAGCAGTTTTTACTGTTACTGGTAAAGATATGTCGGTATTTATGGATCAATGGGTACGTACGGGAGGTCATGCTAAATTTTCGTTGACTTCCGTTTTCAATCGTAAACGTAATACTATTGAATTGGAAATACGTCAAGATTTTGTAAATCAACGTGGCGTACGCAAATATAATGGTCCCTTATTAGTGCAATTACAAGAATTGGATGGTACATTCAAACATATGTTACAAATTGAAAACACAGTGGTAAAGGCAGACATAACTTGTCATTCGAAAAGTCGTCGTAATAAAAAGAAAAAAATTCCTTTGTGTACCGGAGAAGAAGTCGATATGGATTTATCACCTATGGAGTAAGCAAATATTAGAGAATTATAGCCACTTCAAATATTATGTAAAATTTTATTGAATAATTTTAGTGATTCCCCGGTACTGTGGATACGTCTTGATCCGGAAATGATATTAATAAGAGATCTTAATATAGAACAACCAGATTTTCAATGGCAATTTCAATTGAGACATGAACGTGATGTTACCGCTCAATTCGAAGCTATTAAGGCTTTAGAAAAATATCCCACAAATGCTACAAGATCTGCATTAACCGATACCATAGAAAGTGAACAATGTTTCTATAAAGTAAGATGTGAAGCTGCAGATTGTTTAACAAAGGTAATATGTAGTTGGAATTTTATCATGGATGGCAGGCAATACCACTAAAATGCCGGTATCGATTCAAAACCCTTTCAGCTGACTATCGTTATCCCTAAAATACCATTAGAGATATAATTGAAATACCGGTAATCCGTAAATACCGTTACCGAGATAACCGAAATACCGATATCCCTAAAATACCGTTACCGAAATAACTAAAATACCGTTATAGATAAAATATCGTTACCGAAATAATTGAAATAGCCTTATCCATAAAATACCGTTACCGAAATAATCCGATAAGATCGGAAAAAAATCGTTTTAAATAGATGTATTTCCCCAAAGTTTTATCAAAAACTAGCCAGTGATTAGAACTTGGGCATAATGAGGCTAAAACTACCGGTGTGCATAGAAATTACCTGCATAACTTAAATAACGTTACCCTTAAAATACCGTTACTGAAATAACTAAAAACCATTATCCCTAAAATGACGTTACCGAAATAACTAAAATACCGTTACCGCTAAAATACCATTACCGAAATAAGTAAAATACCGTTAACTCTAAAAAAACATTATCCCTAAAATGACGTTACCGAAATAACTAAAATACCGTTACCGCTAAAATACCATTACCGAAATAAGTAAAATGCCGTTAATTCTAAAAAACCGTTACCGAAATAAAATACCGTTACCGAAATAAAAGAAAATTCCGTTACCGAAATAATCGGTTACCATCCATGAATTTTAGACAATCTTTTAAAATGTTTTTATGAAATTTAATAATTTTAGGTTGCCAATCAAATGGTTACTTCATGGAGTGGTCCACCAGCCATGCTAAATATCTTTCGTAAATTTTTTGGTTCTTTCAGCGCTCCTCATATAATTAAACAAAATAATTTTGCTAATTTTCAATTGTATTTCTTGCAAAAAGTTATACCAGTTGCTATGGCGGGTAAGTTTTTTAAAGATAAAAATTTAAGAATCATAAAAAAATTTAAAATAAAACAAATATTTAGTTAGAATATTGTTCTACCTCAAGTCCTAAAATCTAATATGATATTGTCATATTAGATTTTATTTGTTGCTTTTCAAAAAGTTTGATCATTTTTATGATAGGCAATACAATTGTTTCATTGGCATCACCCAAATCTTCAGTTGTCTGCAATAGGAAAAGATAATTGGCTTAACTCAAACAGAGACATTACATACAACATACAGAATATAACAATATTCTAACCAAATACATGAAAATATAGAAAGTCCGAAAAAACAAGTTTTGCATTTTTAATACAAAAATTAAAACATTTTTGTAAAACAAATGTTTTTGAAATTATTTTCTCTTTTAAGGTCTTCGTACATCACATGGCATATGTCCACCTGAAGTTATACGTTTTCTTTTTGATCTTTTTAAATACAATGATAATACACGCAATCATTATAGTGATGTATACTATAGATCATCATTAGTTGATGCTTTAGGTAATTCAATAACACCTGTTGTATCGGTGGCATTAAGAGGAACTCCCATTACTTCGGATAGTTTATCAGCAGATGCTAAGTATGTACAATCATATATTAAGCACTTTTTAATAATTTATATAAAACAAACTGCTCCTTGTATTTTTTACATTTAGACTGGTTTTAGAAGAGGTTACACGTTTATTGAATTTGGAAAAACATTTACCTTCCTACAAGTATATGGTGTCAGTATCATGTTTAAAAGTCATACGCAAATTACAAAAATGTGGTCATTTACCTTCGCTACCGAAAATTTATCGTTGTTATGCTGCTTATGGTCAATATCTTGATTTACGTATTGCTGCTATGGAATGTTTAGTAGATTTCGTTAAAGTTGACGGTCGCTGGGAGGATTTAGATCATTTAATTACTTTATTGGAGACTGATCCTGATCCAGCTGCCCGACATGCTTTGGCTCAATTGTTAATTGATAATCCACCCTTTACCAGAGAGTTAAAAACTAGTCGTTTAGATCGTCCAGAATTGGTGGAAAGATTATGGAAAAATATGAAGTAAGTAAGAGTTTTTAATTAAAATATCAGATATGGTAACACAAATGAAACGCTTTCAAAACGTTCACCATGGAAATAATATCAAAACCTTAAAGATTTCGAGCTAATGAATCAACGTTTAATCCTAAATTTATTTTTTAAGGAACGTTTTTAAGACAAGCACGCCCCTCGTTGCAAAGAATTCTTTATTTTATTTAAGACTAATATTAATTTGAGTTTTTCTTTACTTCAATTGGTCGGATTCTTAGAAAAAAATACTGCATACCCAAAAGCAGTTGTGAAAGGTATTATTTAACTCATTTTTGACACAGTGTTCTTTTTTCGACCCCCTTTAAAACGGCTGTATTTCTTTACTGGAAAAAATGCCTTAAAATTATTCAACATCTTGAAAGCAATCGTGAATACAAAGTTGTAGAAAAATGTTGCCACATAGTTATTTGAAAAAATGAATTTTTGACCTTTGTTGATGGAACTTTTTTCAAACATTATTTAAAAAAATTAAAACCTAATCTTTTATATTTTTGATTGTTATGTTGGTGAAAAAATATGTAAATATATTTCTCTGCTAGAAATTAGTTCATCGATTGTATACAATTTTTGAAAATCGGACCGATACACAAAATCTAAAATATTCCAAAATTTATTCCGTTTTCACTCAAAACATAAATAATTTATGGTTTTTTTATTAAAATGATACTGAACATATAAAAAATATATCGTCATTGTTGCACTGTTTAAAAAATGGTAAAAAACCACGACATTTTTCCAAAAAAATTTAAAAACCGGTTAACTTAAAAAATATTTTTTCATACATTTTTGAAATAGCTGTAACCGTCTAGGATTTATAAGCTGTCAGAGTTTCAACTTTAATTGCGAACATTTCCACTAGAGGGCGCCCGAAGGCAAAACAAAGTTAAAAATTTCTTATACATCTGGAAGGTTAATTACCGAGCTCATTCATCCTAATCTAATTTCTAAAGATATGATTTTTTTCGTGATATCCAACTTATTATGTCTCTTTTCAGCAGGTGAAAAGCGGTTCTTTTATGTCTCCTAAGATTCAATAAAATCTGGCCTTCATGGACAATGTGGAAATTTTAGCTTTGCGCCAAATAACGTGGAATCAATAAAATCTAAAATGCTAAATTCTTTCTTCAGATAATCAGTAAAATATTTGCTTCAGTAGCGCGCTAATAAAAGGCATTATTTTCATAGACTTGTTGTACTTCACTGTGGTTTCAAATATAATTTTTCTTGTCCAAAATTAAAATTTTCTCACATTCACTTTTCGTTTCTTTGTTGTTGCAATTTAATAGTAAACACTTGCAAACAACAGAAAACAGAGTTTGTTTTTGTAAATACTCATTTACCGTTATAATAACAACAAACTGAAGTTGAAGTTTATGAGTAAATCTTATAAAATAATAAAAAAACACGTTTTTTTTACCTTTTTTCTATTTTTTGTTTTTAAATGTAAAAAGTTTCTAATAATATTTAATATGGAGAACAATATAATGTTAGTATAATAGTAATTTTATTATTGTCCGACAGAGTATTCGTTTTCGGTGTTCGAACTGGGTGTATTTGATTTCGAGTGCATTAATTTTCATTAAATTCGTTATATATTCTATTAAAAATAACAAAGTTCAAGCTCTCCCATTTCTTTCAAAAGACAACATAAAAATAATTGAACTCATTATTTCATATTTTTGAAAGAAAATTGTAAATTAGCTTTTTTTTTTGTTTCTTATTTCATGTTTAAATATTTTTTGTTTTACTTTAAACAAATATCGTGGTCGAAATTAACCGAATTTCACGTTTTATTCACATCAAAAAGTAAATTGTAAAGTTCGGCTTCGGCCGTACATTTAAAATCTGTCCGAAGTACGTCTACGGCTTCGGCTTCTGCCAATAAAAGTGAGTTCGGTCGGACACTAAATTTTATATTAAAAAATTGAAAAAATGGCGTCTTCAAAAAAAAAATAAATGTTTCATGCAAACCAGAAAAAATAATATTTGATAAAAATGTGTAACTTTAAATAGGCCTACAAAAAATTGATAGAAAGTGATAGGTATAAAAGCAATCAGAAAACATGAATTGATATCTGGTTATTATTTTCACTTTGTCAGTCTCTGCAATTTTTTAAGAAAATTAATTTTTTCAAGAGCACCTTTTCTTTAAAAATTCCGATTTATTTCGAATAATGAATTAATATAACACATAAAAAAAATACGCAGATGCATTAAAGGGTTAATGTGAGAAAAAATGCATAAAAGGATTACAATTGCCACACAAATCCTATTGTAAACCAAAAAATATAATTTCGAGTTTTTCGATTTTTTTTACTATGTTTTTTTTTTTTGTAACAAGGGAAACTTATAAAAATATGTGCACACTAGGGTAACAACTTTTTTTTTTGCAAAATTTTTACCTATCAGCACGTAATGGTCAATAATGTTTTAATAATAGACATCGCTTTTTCAGGTCATTTTGAAACAAAAACCTCCCACATAAAGTGTATTTCCTTAAAATGCATTTTTTCCAAGTTTTTAACATTAAAGTTGTACTAGTTGACCAACAATACTGCACAACATATTTTAAATAACTCTTTACGTATTGTGGTCGTTATTTTGCGAGTTTTGATGTCTATATCGCGAAAAAACGCTTTAATCTGTTTTATCAAAATCCGCGAAACACGTCAAATTTGAAAACGCTTGTGTCCTTTAAGCTGGATATGCATCGTTATTGTCTAATTTCGTTAAAACTTTAGCTAAATATTAATTTTTAGTACAATGTTATTTTAGTACAGTGTTATTTTAACGTAACGTTAATTTTTAGTTTAATTAAACAAAGAGGATTATGTGGTGAAACCTTTTTGAAAACCACTAAAAAGTAAAATTGCGTTACTTTATATTTTTATGGACTAATATACGGGTTGGCTAAAATTTGATAATTGCAAAAAAAGTCAAAAGTTATAACACTAACTAAACTAAAACTTTCTACTTAAAAAAAATAATATGATACTTTATATAATCATACGAAATTTGATATGAGTCTTAATACAGTTTTATCCGTGCAATGGGCCCATATAATCATATAAGTTTGCATTAGTTTAGTTTTAATTTGATAATATCAGATTAAATTACATCCAAATAATGGCTTAATAATAATGTCACTACCACTACCTCGTAGTGGTAGTGACATTATTGTCAAAAAATTTCAATTTAATTTTTGTTCGATTTCAAACTCACTTTCAATTAAATGTTTAATAATATTTTTATTTTTTATTTTATTTTATTTTATTAAATAATAATCATATAATTACAAATTATATACTATTACCCTAACCGAGCACTAGCTACTATGGCCTTCGGCGCGTTGTAGCGAAAACAGACCAGTGCCTCTGGTGGGAATAGAACCCACGACCCCCGCACAGATAAGCCAGCACGCTACCGACTAGCCTACCGGGGCGCACACAAAGTTTAATAATATATATTAACTGTTTAATTGAAAATTAATTTGGTTTAACGAAATTTCCAATTTTTATAAAGCATAATCGCCATAGATACAAAACCAATTCAAGTAAAAAATTCGCGTTTTTTTAATTTTGGCGATTTTTTTTTTCAATTTTAGCAATTTGGTTTAAATTTTAGAGATTTTTTTTTAGAGATTTTTCGAATTTTGAGTTTTTAATTTTGGCAATTTTTTTAAATTTCTGCAATTTTGAAGATTGTTTTTTTAACTTTAGGCAATTTTTTTTTCCAAATTTGGCAGTTTTTTCAAATGTTTCCGATTTTTTTAAATTTTTGGAGATTTTTTTACAATTTCAGTGATTTTTTTTAAATTTTGTAAATTTGGCAATTTGTTTTTAATTTAAGAAATTTTTTCCCCAATTTTTGGATTTTTTTTTTTTTTAAATTTTAATTAATGTGTTAATAGTATCGACTAAAAATTTGTTTGAAATAAAAAAACAATATTCCATTAAATTTTTAATAGATATGAATAAAACTATAATTGAAAATAATATCAATTAAATAGTTACACATTATTTTAATTGTTACTACAATTTCCGCAGTAGGACCGAATTAAATTAAACGTTTAACTGAATCTGAACTGAACTGAATCAACAAATATTTTAATTTAAACTCAATTTTATTTCTTTCTGTGTAGACATATTTAATTTTTAGTTTGCATTGTCTCAAGCAATTTTTTGATTATATTTTAAGGCAAAGACACCGAAATCTCTTATGAAATGACTTTATTTATTGCTTTTTTGTAGCAAATCAACTCTAACAATGATAGCTGCCCATTTGCAGGCGATGTTTTCTATTAAAATTTGAAGATTCGAACCATATAATACTGAATACTTATTTATCAATAACATTGCTATTTCCTAACAAATTGTATTAAGTTTTTAAATTTGTCAAATCATTTCGCCCCACGCGGATATCCTCCCCATAAAAGTGTTGCCTGGGTCTTATAAACATTTATCTCCAGATTCAAAATCTGCTCTTCGAATTTTACTAACGCGAACCATTTTCGAGAAATTCGCAATTTCGTTACTTTTTTCAAAAATCTGAAGCAAGTTTGATAATTTACAGATTATAATAATATAGATTATAAACTAATCATGTGAAAAAATCTGCTTATTTTTTCAATTTCTTTGAAAATTTACAATAATACTAAGAAAACTAGTAAGTTTATGTACAACAATATTTTAAAAGTTTTATTTTGAAAGTGGTGAGTCGATTCAATACTGAAAAAACATGGATTTCTGCAATAGATACGTGTGTAATTTTTTTTAAGTATACATACATTTAAAGTTCCCTGATGAGATGTGTATAAAAATATCGTACAAAAGTTGCCGTTTAAAGTTTCAAAAGCGTTAAAATGCAAATCCCGTTATGTCTCATTTTAGAAGCAAAGGGACTCATACCACTTTCAAAATAGTTCAAATGTAGTTACTGCTTACCAAATCCACGTCATTTTTTGCTGGGTTATGTTTGCATTAAACTGTAAGACGTTTTGAAAACTGAGTTGACAATACAAAACTATTGAGAATCCGATTACGGTTCTTTTTTTGTATTGTGCAAAAATGATCAATATAATGTAATATGAGTTAATATTTTTCGAAAGCAAGAGCAAAATAGCCGTCATTCTAATAATAAAATTGTGTATCACCAGTGATACAAAGGGTTAAATTGTTCTCTTAAAAAACATGGTCAGTTTCTAGCTTTATTCAAAAAAGCGTTATTTTAAAACTTTTTGTAATCCATTTCCAACTCAAAGGTCATGGTAACACTAGTTTACAGAAAAAATGCGGCAAACATGCGACTATTTTTTATGATGTATTTAGGCCTTCTAAAACCGAAAAACGCGTTATAACAATTTTTTATTGAGTTTTAATTTTTGAGTAATTTGACTATTTCGGCTTTGTACATATACATATATCTCGATTTAGAATCTATTACTTTGATCAGTCAAATTGCAACACAAATATCATGTTATACACAACATAGATTTTGAATACTGAAATCGGTTCAGTAGTTTTGGAAATTACAGGGAAAATCTCTCTGGACAAAAATAAAAAATGGAAAATTTCGAAGAATATTTGTCTTGCAGTGAAAAATTTAATTTCACCCCTGAACCAATTTAAAAATAGTATTCAAAATATATGTTGCGCATTAAATAATATTTGTTTTGAAATTTTACTGGACAAAGTAGCTGATCTAAATCGAGATATAGTCAAAAAAGTCAAATCACTCAAAAATTAAAAATTAAAACTATTTCAAAAAGTACTCCATAGGAAAATTTTAATGTGATTTTCTGTTTTAGGAGGGGTAAATACATAATAAAAAAATAGTCGCAAGTTTGACGCATTTTCCAATCTTATTTTCTATCGCTAAATATGGAACAAATCGAAAATCGCTCCGAAATTTTTCGTTACATATTGTATATTAGCAGGCTGAACTTTAAAACGTTATAACCCCCTGTTTTTATAAAGCGAACGGAATAATTCCTCCACAGGAATGTGTGAATTTTGTTTTTGTTATAATAACAAAAAGGACACATTCCTCTGAAGGAATTATTCCGTTCGCTTTATAAAAACAGGGAGTTAGTCACAATTTTAAGTTCGGCCTGCTAATACCCATCTCCTTTCATTCGAACTATAAAAACAGGGGATGAAACTAAATTAAATTTGACTTAAGTTTCCAAAAGGTCGAATTTACTTTATTTTTTTATCGATTTCTATTTCATAACAGCAATAAATTGGCTTTTGATACAAAATTACGCTGCGATATGGTGGATCTTTATTATGCCTTATATGGTTCTAAACGTCCAGTCTGTTTACAATCGGCCGAAATGAATTCTATGTACAAAGAATTTGTTAGAGAAGGAACTATGAAAAAGACCACAACAAACAATTCAAGTCCTGCAATTTTAACTCCAGAAACTAAACCCGAAATTAGCCGTGATAATGTTGATGCAGTTGTAGAAGAAAAGCCACCTACTGTTCCCTCCCCTACTACTACAACATTAAAACGTACAGCAACTGAAGCATTTGCCATCGACGATGAAATTATCAAATTAGAGACTCATGAAGAAATAACAGTTGTCAATGAAGAGATAAAAGATGAAATTTATGATACGGAATCTACTAAAGTAGATGTAACCTCGACCACGACAGTTGAAACAGAAACCGAATATATTTCAGAAACTAAAAAACTTAAGAGTGAAGTTTTTGAAGAAGATGATAATTCTATAACCATAATAGATGTATCGGAATCAACGGTAACAAGAATGGATAGTAGTTTTGATTCGGTCAAAGCAGATAATGATTTTAAGCAAAAAGTGGAGGGTTCCTCAAAGGTTTGTTATAGATTTATCAAAAAAATTTCCTTTAAATTTAACGATTTTTTAAAACTTAATTTATTTTCAGAAAAAGAAGAAGAAGGACAAAAAGAAACATAAACACAAGCACAAACATAAGCATAATAAAGATAAGGATAAGGAGAAAGAGCGTGATCGCAAAGATAAAAAAGATCCCAGTATTTCACGTTTACAAGCTAAAGAAGCAACACCAGAAACTTTAAGTTCTGCCGATAGTAGCAATAGCAATAGTAATCCTCCATTTAACTTTCAAGCATAGCACAGGTTTTTCAATCACTCCATTAAGTTTGAATCATTTTTACTCAAAAAGTAGTAGTTGTATAACTAATAATGCTTGTCATAGGCATTTATTTACATGTTTTTTTAAAATACAGTCTATAATAAATAAATAAATAAAAATTTTAATTGAAATTTAGGTATATCATCAGCAGATAAGACAAAAAATAGCCTAATGAAAACTTAAAAACTTAAAAAAACATTGAAAAATTGCAACAATAACAAAAATAAGTTTGCAACAATGTTTTTATTCAAATATTTATTTAAAACTATTTTTATTATTTCGAGTAACCGAGATTAAATACCAGAAAATGCCACAAAATGGCAAATTTGTCTTCTCTGATTCATCAGGTATAAACCTACATACTGGATTTGTATATGTAAGTTTGATGGTTGATAGTTTGTAAAATTATATATTTTAGTAATAAATGTTAAATTTTAAAATTTATTCATATAATAAACAAAGTTTTAAAATTTCTAAAAATTAAACTCATTTTGGTTTGGATTTCAACAGAAAATAATGCAAGTTCAATATCACATCTGCTACAAAAAAATCGATTTTTATGTGAATTGGTTGTCACTTCTACTTGTTGACTTCAGAGCAGTGGTTTCCAAGGGCGTTGTGGTGTAATCGTTAGCGCGTTGTAGTGTCACACAGATGGTCACGGGTTCGATCCCCGGCGACGGGAACATCAATTTAGAAAATTAATATGTATGTACACCTTTGGTGTTCCCATACCAATTAACCTCGAAGTAAAATAATGAATCAGGGCTATGAACCAAAACGCTTTAAAAAGTTCGCTAACTCTGCATCAGTGGGTGAGCAACAACTGTTCTAAGACATCATCTCGCGCAATTACAGCGTTGCCAAGTTTGAAGTCCTAAATCTTTCCTCACCTTTCATCTCTCCACTATCCCCTTTCCAAAGAAAGCTACACATTAATATATAGGAATAATTTCCTAAGTGTTGCTTCTTTAAAAAAAAAAATATGTATATACAACGAAGATACTTGCAAACTTTGCTAACGCCCCCGAGTCTCAGTGATTCAAAAGATATATACGCCAAATTTCAATAATTTTGGAAAATGTTTAGAGATAACACATTTTGAGCACTTTTGTAAAGTTGGCAAAAATACTATTCGATATTAATTATTTTTGTCATTAAAAAGATTATGCATTGGGATTATTTTTGTCCCCTATATCACAAATCCAAATTTTACCTAAATCTGCGAATGCCTGGAAAGATTATACACTCCAATCGTTATAAAATATAACGATTCTTTCTGGTTTGATTTCCTTATATTAAGTCATATTTTCCTTATCAAGCTGAGGCTGGTCCAAAAAAGCCATTCTTACGTTTGTCTTAAACAGACTTTAAAGGTGTCTATTAGCAACTTTAAAAGCATTTTTTTAAAATCTGCATCTGGGCATATGTACATCTGCTGTATCATATACAAATCATTATTTTGGAGACCATTGACTAACAATGCCATTATGTCAGGACCATATGATGCCATAACACAGCACTATTTTTAATATAAGTTTATGGTATGATGAAGGCAAACCAGTAAACGCAATTTTCGTTTTTATTCCCTTTTAAACCTCCTACATGATCAGTCCATGTATGATGTTTTCATGTAGCCAGTATTGGTCCATTCCCGAATAACTACTGCTCACCTTTCAAATCACCAGGTATGACAAGCAAATGCTCAAAATCCTTGACAGTCACTAGATCAGCAACTCTATAGTTAAAAGTTATGACATTAACATGAGCAATTGAGGGCAACACTTTTTATATACGTCACTTTTTCCAGAAAGTTTAAAAAAACTGGTCAGTTCCTTCACAATTCTTGCCGTTTTCCTATGGAAAATGTAGACGAACTGCCACTAAAAACTCACCACCTTTTGTAGCAAAGTAATTCCTCTTTTGTAGGAATATGAATCTCATTAGTACAACGCACTTCAATATAACAAATTTCACTAGTTTGTGAAAAAAATAATCAAAGTGTGCAACCCCTAATTATTATCTATTTTTTTTTTGAAATTTGGCATATATATATTTTACATAACTTAAATAAACTCGGGTCGTTATCAAAGTTATATGAAAATCACATCTTCGGAAAGTGAAACCCCCTAATAAAGATTTCCGCTGTCATTGGTTCAGGCAGCGGCAATAGGGTCCAAGGTATTTAACCGAGATAGTCTACCGCGCCCATGGAGATAGTCTTACTATGTTATACGTCCTTTATCGCACCGAACAGAACCACCAGAAGAACTAGGACATTCGTCTGCCGACCGATTCTGACCTTTTTCTCGTAAACTCATTAGCAAACTCTTTCCATATGATCCATCGTGTTCTGGGTGCCATGTCAGACGAATTCAACCAGGAAATTGAACACAGTCACCACGTACCTATATCTAGTCCAGAAAGATTATAATGAATGATGGATCCAAACCCGGTTCCGTTGTTATCGGCGAGGATCTGTCAATTGAGTATACTCTTGCCTCAAAACGTTAAACCGTTTGAAAGTCGTATGGATGACCAAGGGGGCTATTATGTAATTCGATTCCAAAAATTTTGTTCGAATTCGAAAATTTTAAAACTTGTAAGATGATAGCTGTACTTCCATATACTGTACTGTCCATATTTTTTTACTTTTTGCATTTACTAGATCATTGTCTACACGTTTTCAACATTTTTACAAATTAAAAAGTACTTTTTATTACTTAATTTTCAATGTGAAAATTCTGTTCGACTCGAGTCGAACTTCTTTTCTATTTGAATTACATAATAACTCCCCGGAATGTTCAGTTCGCCAGAATGAACTCCCAATCTTGTTAACGGCTCCGTCTATGAACCGTCCTTATATATCGAGATTTTGTAACTCCGAATAACAGAGCTAGCGTACTAGTTCTTCCTGGTCAGTACAATCATCTCAAAATCCTTCGGAAGTTGGGTATCGGTAAAACGTAGTCCGTATTACAATCCAATTGTGCACTAGTCGTTAGATTGGCTCCCAGATAGTCTTAAAACGGTAGCTTTATGATATCACAGATGAACGTCGTTAGCGAATGTTAGAAACTTCGTCTCCGTCTCACAAGTAGAAATTCTTATTCGAGTTTATCGTTCGGATCCCAAAAATGTTGCCAGGGCATCAATGATAGATAATATATATTCACGTTGTTGAACGCTACTTCCACGTCCAGGAGGGATACAAAGACATACTAACGCCTGTGAAGACCATCCACAATTTTGCCAACAACCTTAAAGTCGTTTCCAACGACCTTCCCTTGTGGTATGCGAGATTCGGATTCAGAACACAAAAAAACAATTAAAAAGTATAGGCAGAATTGTACTTATGGGGCGTTCTTCAAAATAAAAAAAAAAAAAAATATGACCCCCAGGGGTCCCGGCCCCAAAAACCGGTATGTGTAGAAACATATAAGAGTGGGACTCAGATGAAAGTAAATTTTCTTAGAGTTTTTTGGTTATTTTAGTAAAATTCACTGTTAAAATAAAGAATTTTAAATGGAAAATATGACTTTTTAGTTGCTATCGTTGGCATTACAAAGGGATTACCGCGTGGTAGTGATAGCACAAAATTTATTGGCTTAGGGAGCAAAGTTTTTCTGCTTGACCGACCTCCGGCCGGGCTTACGGAGATTCTCCTATGTAAAAGGAGAAACTTTACTTAAGTTTCTTCTTTTTGCGATTAAAAACAAAAATAATAATTTTTATTATAATTATTGAACGGGTGTACAGACAGGGCTCTACGTATCATGGATCCTAAATATAACATCATTTTTGAAATCTTGATGAAATTTCCTTTCATTAGAATATTCACACAGGGGCCCGGCCCCCCTAACAGAATATAGAAAAAAATAATACTTTTTTAATTCTGGAGGTAGTGCCCTCCACTTTTTTTTGAGCAACGCCCCATAAAGTGCAATTTAGAACGAGAATACTCTGGGCTATGGGTCTTGAGTTTTGAAAAATTTAAAATTCGTGTGTTGTGAACAAAATTGGAAATTTAACCTTTTTAAGAATCTAAATATTTTTTCATCCCATGGGGAACCTTCTCAGAATTTTGAATATGTTATACAAGACAATATTATCTATCACCAATAATTGTTTAAAAAAATCGAACACAAGGAACACCAACTAAGCAACACTTTTGCTTAAATTGTCTTTAAATTGTTCATTTGGGCGACAATTTACGTCAATTTGTTGTCGACGAGGATATGGAGGACATCACAGACTAATACACAGATGTGAAACAAATAACATTATATGAGAAGTAAGATTCTTATATTAATGTGTTCCTGTCTTTGAAAATGGGAAAAAGTACAGGTGAAATGTGACAAAATATGAAGGGTTTCAAATATTGCAACAATGTAACTGCGCTTGATACTTCTTAGAACAGCTATTGAGCTATTGATCTGATGGAGATTCGAAGAACTCGTTCGTTTTTAGTGTGTGGGTAAGTGAAAATGAAATTTTGTGTACAGCAACAATGCTGGCATTGATATTTTTTCAAAGTTCTGATCTCTATGCCGAGTGCTGACCTCATGCATTTAAGGATTAAACATTTTTTTTTTTTTTTTTTTTTAAAGTCGCGATTTTATTCCCAATTTTATTTTTTTTTAACCAATCAATTGATAATAATAATAATAATAATTAAACTTTTAAACCTATATCTAAAAAAAATAGATATCGAAGATCAAAATTTAATGTTAATTTACATGGTTAAAAAATGTACAAATTTTTAATCGAAGTTGAAAGACCTAAAATCGTAATTTAAATTGTGAAAGTAAACAATTTTATAAGAAAGACAAAATCACTAAAAGCTAAAATGCTCAGTTTTTCATTTGAAAAATAATATTATTGTATACGGTTGTCAATTATTCGGGTTTTTATTTTGTTCGAATAAACAATCAAACAATTTTTGATCGAACGATCAAACGATAAAGTTTTAAAAATTATTTGATTAATCGAACGAATAACGAATAAAAATACAGTTCAACAAAATTAGTTCAGTTACACAGTTCAACAAAATCAGAAAAAGTTGATACATCGGAAATGCGACCTGGGGGGTTACCGCGTAACTCGATTCGAAAAGAAAAATGTACGAATACGTACAAATTGTACCGCGTAATACGATTTTCGTACTTTTTTCTCGAAAGTACGGACATTTTTTTTCTCCCTTTTCGAACAAAAAAATCCCTTTCGAAAATGCAACTCTGTATTACGAAGATGAACTGTTTTTGCGATAAAAACGTTCGGAAATTGTTCGAAAGCTATTTTGCTAGTGACAAGTGAAAAAATATTAAAAATGTAAGTATTTACACATTTAAAAAATAAAAAATGATTAACAAATAAAGAAAACTTAATAATATTGTTTATTTATACAAAAATATTTATTAAATTACCTAATAAACATGTTATATTAAATGTAATAATATTTGTGTTTTCAATTTATAAAGGCAAGCTCAAGATAAATTAAATATAAATTAAATATATCTTGGGCAAGCTCCAAAAAGAAATTTATACACAAATAAAAAAACAATATGAGGTAATGGTAGACTTCATGGTCAAGCATTCAGACTTGGCAAAAGGGCATCTAAAAGTCCCAGATGCTAAGAATAAGTCAAACAATTTGTGGCAAAAGTTGTGTTCGGATTTGAATGCTTTCGGACCACCCGAAAGAAATGTCAATGGCTGGAAAAAAGTAAGTTTGTGTAATGAGCGTTTTTAATAATATATTTTAAAACATATTTTTATAATAGGTTTGGGCTGATTACAAGACTCATGTAAAAGCTAAATGCCGTCGTAACCGAAGCAGCATTTCTGGAACCGGAGGTGGTCCAAGCAGATACTTTGAAGAGGCCGTTAGTGGTATAAGTTTAAGATAAGGTTCTTTAGAGTTTGGGGCCAGAACTTCTTTAAACACCATTTCATCAACAAGTGGAAATTCCACTCTTGAAACTGGCATTGAAAATGAAACTGATGTCAATATTAGTTCAAATTCTTCATCTGAAGAGGAAAGTAATGAAGTATCCACTTCACAGCAGCCAAAAAGAAACGTTTTTAACAAAGATACCCTTCTGGAAAAACAAGTACAAAACCAAGTAACGTATCATGAAAATTCCACTAAAGTTTTAACTGAAATCAATGAAAATCTTGCTGGGGTTCAAAAATATTTGAGAAGAAGCTATGATGCTCAAGACCGTAGATATAAGCTGGAGGTAAACAAATTTGAACTTGAAAAAGAAAAATTTTAATTTAAAAAACAAAAATTTGTATTTAAGAAACACACGGAACTAGAGAAATCAAATAAAATATCGAATTAGAAAAACATCGTATTTCTAAGTAAAGTTTAACGTTTAATTTTATTTTTACTTTATTTTGCCTTTAGAATTTTGTTATTTTTTGAACTGTGAATTTTTTTTTTTGTTTTTATGTAAATAAATACTTATATTACATCTTTTTTATTAATAAAATAAAATAAATAAACGCAATTAATTTGTATGTTTCAAAACGAAAAAACAATTTCTTTTTTGATTTAAAATTTTGTTTGTTTTGGGATTTTTTGTAATTTTGACATTTGATAATAGTGTTGCCAAGTTTGTTCAATTTGTTCCCTCTTTATTATGAATACAACTCTGTAGTCGTTCCGAACGAATTACACAGTACGCATTTACTTTCGATTCGGAAGTTCTTTTCGAAAAATTTTGATTTTTGATTCGAGTTACGCGGTAACCCCCCTGTCATTTTTAAATCACGTTGGGACGTTGAGCTATAGGTAAAGAAATATTTGGAAAAAAATTGTTGTTGGAAATTTAATTTTTTGATGAACTTTTTGCAAAAATGTACAAAATTGTAAACAAAAACTCTACTTTTTTACAACACTCAATAAGTGTGAACTATACCTGTCCTAAAATTTCGCAAAATTCGAATAAGGGGTTTCATAATATTCACAACATAGAAATATAAGTGAAGTTTTCACTTTAATTGCAATTATATATTACATCCTTCATCCAATCGCAATAAAATGATACGGTTATTAAAATTGTTGGTAGTTTATTCAGGTATACGAAAAAATAAAGAATAAATTAGAAAAAAATCTGAATTTTGGTAGAAGTTGGATTCGGGAATATTTTTAAAAGTTGAGCTAATATCAAACTTTGGTGTTCACATTCGTGATCATCGACCTAAAATCCATCAGAAGTGATAAGTTGCTTGAATGCTTTTTAGTGTGTAACTAAAAATGTGTAATTAAAGTATTTTACTCTATCATCTCAAATTTTTATAAATTCTGGTATCAATTTTCAAATACTGTAACGCCATTTGGCATTATTGTCTCGTGATGAAAAAATTACAGTTATTAAAATCGTTAAAAAGTTAAATATGTGGACTTTTCTCAAAAATATTTAAAATATCTGTTAACATTTTACTTTTAAAAATTTAATTTCACATTAATACTATTATACACGATAATAATCCACTATTTAGGGACTTCAAATCCGTTTGGGTGAATCACCCTCTGCAAGGGGTGCAAAAGTTTGCTGGTTTAAATTTTAAAAAAAGTTATAAAAATATAAATGTTTGATTGAATTCATTGATTGTTATGAAAAAATTATGCTGGCCTGATGGTTTACCAGCGTATATTACAAGGCGTAAATTTATTGGCCTTCAATCTTTAGGAGATCGTATATCTTTTGTTTCAATAATGTTTATATTTAAAATTTTATCTGGTGAGATTGAATGTGATGAATTATCTAATTTGGTTAAATTATATAATCCACCGTGTGAATTACGTCATGTGCGACAGTTTTGTGAAGATTATGGCAGTAATGAACCAATTGCTAGATGTTTAAGGCTTTGTTTTTCACCATTGGATTATAATGTTGGTTAGAATAAATTTAAATTAATGTATAAAATTCAAATGATATCAATTGAATTTTGTATGTATTAATGTGTAAGATAATAAGCAGGGCAACCAGAAATATGCTGTATCATGTTTTTTCCTGTGCTTCGTATTGACAAATTTATGAGATATTTATTCTTTTCAGAACAATTGACGAATTCTGGCATCGATTTGTTACAGCATATTTAGCATATTTCTAAATAGCATATTTCTAAATAGCATATTTTTGCATATTTTGATCTTAAGGGCATATTTCGGATAAAAAGTCTTATTTTTGAGTATATTTTTATACTTTTTAGAACAAAAGCATTTTTTTAGAGCATATTTCACGTATTTTTTAATTTTTCGTTGTCGGACAATTTTATATTTCAATAAAAAAATTTTCCAAAAACTTTTTTTCAATATTTTCCGGGGTTTGCAAAACCGATTGCGGAAATTAGCCATTTTTGAAAAATTTAATTTCCAATTTTACGACTGTACCAATTTAGGTAAATTCAATTATTTATCTCCTTATTTTGTTAGCAATTGAAAATAAATTCCCAAAGTTATTCCAACTGTACTGAAAAATAGTTTTTTTTAATGAAAAATGTGTTTTAAGAGCATATTTTTTAAATTTTAAGAGCACATTTTCCTGTTTTAGGTAATTTTTATGAGCATAAAATCGATTTTTTAGAGCATATTTCTGGTTGCCCTGATAATAAGTATCAGTAGACTGAATTAAATAAATAAAAATAATATAAAAAAATGTCGCACATGTATACCATTTTTTAATATATTTTTTTTGGCCATTTCATGAAAATTTAGTCTCTTATTTTGTGCTTTCCAAAAAATCTTTGTCAAGTTTTGTGATGTTTCAAAAAAGTTAATTTTTGACTTAAAATTGCGGTTTACGCGATATTTAAAAATTATAATTTGTTTTGGAGATTATATTTGAATTTAACGTAATCAGCTGAAGAGAAAATGTATTTTCCACAAGTTAATTCCCACTACGTGAAGTATTTTAACATGATGCTTTTTAATACTTACTAAATTGCATTTAATCAATACATTAACTAACTATTGTTTTCAAATTTGTATTCGATGAATTGGCGTCAGTGCCCGGTACAAAAACACCAACAATTTAAAAACTGAAAAAGATGGTTTCACTTATCGACTACCATGCATTTGTTGTTTGGTGGTGGCACGCCAATATCTCTCAAGTGTTGGTGGATTTTGGCATTAACAAATGGAATCAATAAGCTGAAAGCCCCGAACAAAAAAAAAAATAAAACCAACAAAAAATTGAGCGGGCACAATGGAAATGAAAGACTGCCACAGTTTCGTCCCCTATAAAGACGCAATTAAACGATTTTTTTTTTAAATTTTCATCTTTGCGTAACAAAAACAATTAGAGATACATATATACCAAAATCAGTTTCAAAGGATTTAAACATTTTTGACATTCGAGCTGTTAAAATATTAGTTTAGTTACCATAAATTGAATTCACAGTATAAGAGCTAAAGTGCTACCGTTGTAAAATTCAATAGTTTTGTGTAGTTTAAACTTTGAAAATCATTTTATATTTCAACGATAGCAATTTGTCTGTGAATTCATGCTTGAAGTCATAATTTAAATTAAAGTAAATATAATTATAGTCTTATCAAATGTAAGTGATATCTTAAATTATGAAAGGTGTTATTGTGTAAATTTCCGAGTGGGTATTTTTTTTGGACAAAAGTGTAAAAATTAACCCTATATGGATCAAGTTACATAAAATAATAACTTTTATCAAGTTGAGATTTTTTATCAATTTAAAAGCTTTACAATCTTGTGGTCATAATTAAAATTAAGTTTTATTTGTCCTTTTTGTCCCCTGGTCACTAAGGGTTTAATATTTTTTAAATAAAAGTAAAGATAATTATAATCTTAATAAATTTAAGTGATATTTTTCAGAAAATTATGCAAACTTTGATGAAAACGTTAAAATTTTGTTAAATTTTTGACAAAATACGCTATTTTCATAAAATTTCCTGAAAAGCTTTCGATCCCAATACAAACTCGAATTATCATTTTTTTCAATTAAATTTGAAGATTTAAAAGAAACTTAAAAATTAATTAAAAAAAAGATGTTTCTGCAGTTTTATCAAATTCGTGGGTCATTTTGGGTTCTTGGCTAAAGTGGATTAATGATATCCGATGAAGTCAGAATTCCATATTTGATTAAGTTTGAATATATTAAATGAATAAATGAAATAATAAGTAAATTTTTTCGAAATTTAAAACTGCGAATTTTTAATAATAATACACTATTTTTCCAAAACGGGTCATTTTCTGCCGTCTTGCAGCATGGGTTACGGTTTAAAAAAAAAAAAAATTGATTTCTGCAATTTGAAACCATTTGTAATAAAACAGGGGGTGTAATGGCAAATCTATTTTTAAGGGATACCTTAATGTATATACAAATTTAGCTGAATGCAAATAACATCGTTAGCTAAAACGCAAACGACCCTAACAAGCAAAAAATTCAAAATTGTTATTTTGATTGGTTCTGATATATTGCATCAAAATACAGGCGAACAAAAAAACTCCTCCGATCATGAATAAAGATTTTATTAACAAAATACAAAAGCCTCACTACAGGACTAACTAACGTTTGCAAACACAACATTGTCTACACAACAGATACATTTTGCAGTTAAGGGGTTAACCTTTTTAGATTTTTTGTATTTATTGTTTTCTTACATTTTACAATTGTAATTTTTCGATTTATTGTAAAAATTTTAGCGAAAGTTTAACGGAAATAACTAAAAGCCTTGTAAACAATATATATTAAAAAATGTATAAAACAACTTTTAAATGAATGTGAGTCGTGGTAATTTTTTGCGATAGAGTCAATATTCGCTCACTTACACAAAAAAAATATTTCCCTACTTTTTTTTAATTAAATTGATTTGTTGAAAATTTTAAATTGCTCAAAACATATTGTTGTTGTTGTTTATTTATTAGTAGTACATATTTTAAATTCATTTTAATTAGATTTTATTAATTCTCGTTAGGTTTATTTCTTTAATAAGTTAAATAATTTTATTTCAGTGGTTTAAATCTAAATAATATTTTATTCTAAAACATTATCTTAAAATTGATAATATAATTTTTGAAGTCAAATTTTGTTTAATAAAAATGTAACCATTTTTTTTAACAAGAAAAATGCTAAAAAAAAAATTAAGAATTATTAAAAAAATACACTGGTTTTAACAAAAGGGCTAATTTCTACAAAAAAAAAAAAACCCAAAACATTTTTTTGCCATACTCACTACGGTCTAATAGAAAGAAAAAACTAATTTTTGTGTGAATTTGTTCACATAAGTATAAATAAATCTGCTTACTAAATGAGAATTACATGCCTGTTTAAATTCAATGTTATAAAGTTCAAGCTATAAAATATATTTGGTATGACAACAACACTTTATAAAATTATTTTTTGCTTTTTGAGAATGTATACAATATTGATACCTTTTTAAACAAATGAGTAATTATTTAATTGAAAAATAATTCAATTGAAGAGCTATACATTTCTAATTGAATTAACAATTTTCGTTGTTGTCGGAATTTCAGCAATTAAAGCTATAGAATCGATGGTTTTTGTTATTGAAATGGGCTTTTAATTTTTTGTGTGTTAATAATATTTATTAATACTTTTTCCTTGGTATATTCAGCAAAAATTTTAGTAAAGTATATATATAAAATATATAACAGTATATACAATATAGAAGGTTATCGTATTTTTCGATCTGACAGATTAAGTAATGGTGGAGGTGTTGCAATTTACATAAGAAATAACATCACGTGTAAACTTATATCTTCATATAATGAACCCGGCGATGTCGAACTCATTTTTATTGAATTAAATTATCATGGTGATAAAATGCTCCTTGGGTGTGTTTATAGGCCAAATAAATATATAAAATTGGATACGCTAATTGAAAAATTGGAACATCTTTCTGTAACATACTCTGAGGTTATTATAACTGGTGATTTTAATTGTAATCTGCTTGAAGATGAAAATCTTACTACCATTATGTCCACTCTTAATTTATCCGCTGTCAACACTACTAGGCCTACACATTTCTCAACTACAACAAGCACATTGCTTGATTTGATTTTTGTAAGTAACAAGCAAAAAATATTACATTATGAGCAGTTGGCAGTGTCTACATTTTCCAAGCATGATTTAATCTTTATATCATATAATTTTACATCTTTAAATATGGTTCAAACGTACAGCTATCGGGATTTTAACAGTGTTAATTCCACAGAATTACAGCGTGCTCTAAATAACACAGAGTGGGACCGAATTTACTACTTACCAACGGTTGACGAGCAGCTTACTTTTCTTAATACATTAATACTGCAGATTTATAACATTCATGTACCAATAAAGACAAAAACAATTAGGAATAGAGTTAGGCCATGGTTCACAAATGAAATTAAATTGTTAATAGTTCATCGAGACAATCTATACCATAATTGGAAACGCTACAGAACACCTGAATTTAAACTGGAATATCGTTTAGCACGAAAAGGTGTTGTCTCAAAGATTAAACATGAAAAATCTTTATATTATTTTAATAAGTTTAATAGAGCAGTTGACAGTAAAAGTAAATGGAAACATATACACGATATTGGCATTGGAAAGTCAGTGGACCGTTCGTTAGAAGTTGATGTTAACTTGTTAAATGAAAACTTTACCAATATTCCTTCTCCGGTGATTCAGTCTCACTTTTATGACGAAATTTCAACTAATATTTCAAGTAGTGTATTCAATTTTCAATTTCTAAATGTGATTGAAGTAGCTGAAGCGTTTAAAGCGATTAAATCTAATTCAGAAGGATTAGATAACATTAATCCTAAATTTTTAAAAATGATTCTACCATGGATAATTCGTTACATCACACACCTTTTTAATACAATAATAATGACTAATACTTTTCCTATAGAGTGGAAACATGCCAAAATTGTTCCGGTGCCAAAAACTGGAAATGAATATCGTCCAATTGCGATCCTCCCCTATTTATCCAAAGTTTTTGAAAATTTATTACACAAACAAATTTATAAGCATGTTAATGACAACAAATAATTAACTGATCGTCAATCAGGATTTAGACCTCACCGTAGCTGCATTACAGCATTAACTGATGTTATAGAGGAAATTAGAAGAAATTTAGATGAGAGGAAAATAACGTTTTTGGTATTATTAGACCATTCAAAGGCTTTTGATACTGTGCACCATTCATTATTATGTAAAAAATTGTTAAAATTATTTAATTTCTCTACATTTGCTGTCAAATTGATGTCGTCGTACCTCTCAAATAGATCTCAATCAGTTACCAACGGTGGGTCTGTTTCTCGGCCTTTGCTGGTTACTAGAGGTGTCCCGCAGGGTTCAATTCTTGGGCCCCTGTTATACTCGTTATATTCTAACGATCTTCCTCAACAACTTTGTTACTCCAATATACAAATATATGCCGACGACGTTCAGTTATATCTTAGTTGCTCCAAAGAATTAATTACAACTAAAATACAAGAATTGAATCATGATCTTGATAAAATTAGTTTATGGGCTTCGGCCAATGGTTTGCGACTCAATCCTAACAAATCAAAATGTATAATAATACGAAAAAAATCATTTCAAATAAATAATGAACTAAATATATTACTTGGTGGTTCAAAAATTGATATTGTTGATTCTGCTAAAAACTTAGGAGTAACATTTAACAAAAGTCTAACCTGGACTAATCATATTACCCACGCATGTGGCAAAGTATACGGTATGCTGCGAAGCTTATGGGCCACTCATCACTTTACCCGCTGAGTATTAGAATATTACTGGCAAAAACGTATCTACCGACACTTTTATATTCATCCGAAATTTTTACTGGATGCAACTCACATGATATGAGAAAGCTTACCGTAACGTACATTAACATCGTCCGTTATATATTTTCTTTGAAAAGGTTTGATAATGTATCGCAGTATTCTTGTCGTGTACTGAACATGTCTTTTTCAAACGACCTTAAGTTTAAAAACGTTATTTTTCTTTTCAAAATTGTTATGACAAAAGAGCTCAAATATCTTTATGAACGTTTACAGTTTTCAAGATCAAGTAGAGGAAAATATATAATTCAATTTCGGCATCGTGACCATGCTTCAGAATGCCAATTCTTTATATTAACCATACGTCTCTGGAACCATCTTCCAAATAATTTGCAAACAGCTAGCAACGCAATAAGGTTTAGAAGCTTACTTAGGGAATATTTTTCATAAATTTTTAATATTAATTTTACCTTTGACTTTATTTTTATTAAGTTAAAATTTAATTATTATATTTATTATTTATATTATTTATTTTATTTTTTCTTTTCATTATAAATGTAAATCTTTTATTACTATAGATTTTGCTATATTGTCTAAGTTAACTTGCCTGATTCTAGTACTATAATTTATAAGATATTGTGTCTTGTTGTATCAAAAAATCAATTTAATAAATACAAATACAAATACAAATTCTATTTTACAAATTTTTCACTAATTTTAGGTATAAATTAAATTTATTTTTATTTTTTTACGTTTCTTTTGTAATTTTCTTTATTTTTTTTAAATAATATCAATGAATTTTATAAAAAACTAAATTGAAATTTTCAATTTATAACGAGCTTTCAACCTCCGTATATTTACAAAAATAAAGCAAATCAAACATATTAGCTAGGTTGATACTAGTATTTCGATCTGGCTAAAGATCTCATCAGAACCCGAAGTTTTAGAAAAGTTAGAGCCTCCATAATAGGCAGAACTTTAACAAAAAACCTATTAATAATCAATTTTGCTCCATTCTTGTCTTCTTAGTAATCAAGCACGTGGTTAGGTCTTTTCCTAACAAGCATCATAACGTTACTAAACTTTGAAGACCAAAAATGTTCTATTTATATAAAAAAAATTTAGTTTGTACTCTGGCTCAAGTAATATTTTTTACCGTTATATTAGTTTTTTGTTTTTATACACATCGAGATTATTATTATGTTATTTTCAATTTATAACGAGCTTTCAACCTCCGTATATTTACAAAAATAAAGCAAATCAAACATATTAGCTAGGTTGATACTAGTATTTCGATCTGGCTAAAGATCTCATCAGAACCCGAAGTTTTAGAAAAGTTAGAGCCTCCATAATAGGCAGAACTTTAACAAAAAACCTATTAATAATCAATTTTGCTCCATTCTTGTCTTCTTAGTAATCAAGCACGTGGTTAGGTCTTTTCCTAACAAGCATCATGACGTTACTAAACTTTGAAGACCAAAAATGTTCTATTTATATAAAAAAATTTAGTTTGTACTCTGGCTCAAGTAATATTTTTTACCGTTATATTAGTTTTTTGTTTTTATACACATCGAGATTATTATTATGTTATTTTCAATTTATAACGAGCTTTCAACCTCCGTATATTTACAAAAATAAAGCAAATCAAACATATTAGCTAGGTTGATACTAGTATTTCGATCTGGCTAAAGATCTCATCAGAACCCGAAGTTTTAGAAAAGTTAGAGCCTCCATAATAGGCAGAACTTTAACAAAAAACCTATTAATAATCAATTTTGCTCCATTCTTGCCTTCTTAGTAATCAAGCACGTGGTTAGGTCTTTTCCTAACAAGCATCATGACGTTACTAAACTTTGAAGACCAAAAATGTTCTATTTATATAAAAAAAATTTAGTTTGTACTCTGGCTCAAGTAATATTTTTTACCGTTATATTAGTTTTTTGTTTTTATACACATCGAGATTATTATTATGTTATTTTCAATTTATAACGAGCTTTCAACCTCCGTATATTTACAAAAATAAAGCAAATCAAACATATTAGCTAGGTTGATACTAGTATTTCGATCTGGCTAAAGATCTCATCAGAACCCGAAGTTTTAGAAAAGTTAGAGCCTCCATAATAGGCAGAACTTTAACAAAAACCTATTAATAATCAATTTTGCTCCATTCTTGTCTTCTTAGTAATCAAGCACGTGGTTAGGTCTTTTCCTAACAAGCATCATGACGTTACTAAACTTTGAAGACCAAAAATGTTCTATTTATATAAAAAAAAATTTAGTTTGTACTCTGGCTCAAGTAATATTTTTTACCGTTATATTAGTTTTTTGTTTTTATACACATCGAGATTATTATTATGTTATTTTCAATTTATAACGAGCTTTCAACCTCCGTATATTTACAAAAATAAAGCAAATCAAACATATTAGCTAGGTTGATACTAGTATTTCGATCTGGCTAAAGATCTCATCAGAACCCGAAGTTTTAGAAAAGTTAGAAAATGTTAAAGCTTTATAACCAAGACAAATATCTCAAAAACTACTGAGCCGATTCTACTATAATTTTCAGAACGAGTGTAATTTATTTTTACTTCTACTATGTTTAAAGTATTGTATAGTAAACTTATCTTTAAACTTTAAGTGGCTTTTCTTCGAAACAACAAATTTAAGCATATGCGAGACTGTGCAGTTTAAACTATAAGAACGATTTTCTATCAGATTTTTTTTTATAGTGGACCAGAAAGTAACATTCGTAAAAACATTTTAAAAGTTTTCTCAGTTTATTTTTAATAAAAACAACGAAATTTGTTGGTGTTTTTTTAATTTTTTGCACAGATCAAAAATTTAGAAATCCGGCTACGTTGGATACTAAAGAAGTGGGAAGCAAAACATTTTTTAAGAAAAAATTATGATTTTTTTTGAATTAAACACGTTTTTCACAGTTATAATAGTTTTTTTGTTTTTATATACATCGAGATTATTTTTATGTTATTTTCAATTTATAACGAGCTTTCAACCTCCGTATATTTACAAAAATAAAGCAAATCAAACATATTAGCTAGGTTGATATTAGTATTTCGATCTGGCTAAAGATCTCATCAGAACCTGAAGTTTTAGAAAAGTTAGAGCCTCCATAATAGGCAGAACTTTAACAAAAAACCTATAATCAATTTTGCTCCATTCTTGTCTTCTTAGTAATCAAACACGTGGTTAGGTCTTTTCCTAACAAGCATCATGACGTTACTAAACTTTGAAGACCAAAAATGTTCTATTTATATAAATTTTTTTCTTTTTTTTATTTTTTTATTTTTATTGAATTTTTATTTAATAATGTTTTAAAAATTGATTAATTAACTATATAATTATGTAAAGATAATTTTTCAATTTTTTCTGATGGCAAATATCAACTAATGTATTCGATAATTCCATAAATTTTCATATTAAAAATTAAAAACTTTCAGAAAATTGGTTAACATAATGCTGTGGTATTCCTCGAAGCAAGGCACAATGCAGGGAGGACCTCACATTTTGAGCACCAAAACCGAGTCTCATTTCGAATATTTTATTTGGAACATATTCCACATTTTCATGCTTGATGTTTTTTTTTTTAAATCTCAAAAAAAAAGAAACAAAGAGAATCATATTAAGTAATTTCAAAATTCAGTAATTTTTTTTCATTAGTACGGACTGCAGTTTCGACAAATATTTACGTCTTACGCAACAGATTAGGAGATTTGATCAAATTGAAAATAAATCATGAACGCAGCTTCTAATATAAGCAATTTGTAGTACAAATATGGAAAATAGCTAAACAAATTAGGTTCATTACATACGGTTTGCAATTAGGACGTATATCTACGTCTTACGCAACAGAATAGGGTTTGATAAAAATAGTAATAAATCTTGGCCGCTGCTTCTCAAATAACATTTTATTTGTACAAATATAGAAAATAGCTAAACAAATTAGATTTATTAATTTTTTTTTAATATTTTTGGCAGCCATAAGTACGGTTTGCAATTTTGACGTATATATTCGTCTTACGCAACATAATATGGTTTTGATGAATATGCTAATAAATCCTTAATGCAGCCACATATGCCACCGATTTTTTTGCTAACATTTAGAAAGTTGCACACAGTATTTTATTCATTCGCTTTTTTTTTAGAAAAATTTAATTTTTCATACCGAATTGTAGAACTTATTTGAGCTGTACGGATATACACGTACAACGCTAGGCACGTAGGTAGGGGAGGGGGCAAGGGGCAAGAGGGCTAGAGCCCCCCGAAATGATTTGAAAAATTTAAAAACTTAATACAATTTGTTAGAAAGTAAGAATGTTATTGATAAATTTAACATAAAAATATTTATTTTTGACTTGGATCAACTACGAAATGTCTATTAGTTCAGTATTATATGGTTCGAATCTTCAATTTGCATTAGAAAACTTCGCCTGCAATTAGGCGGAGTAGTTTTTGAAATAGTTTTAATTTTTAATTTTTGAGTGATTTGACTTTTTTGACTATATCTCGATTTAGATCAGCTACTTTGTCCAGTAAGATTTCAAAACAAATATCATTTAATGCGCAACATATATTTTGAATCCTATTTTTAAATTGGTTCAGGGGTGAAATTAAATTTTTCACTGCAAGACAAATATTCTTCGAAATTTTCCATTTTTTATTTTTGTCTAAAAAGAGAGATTTTCCCTGTAATTTCCAAAACTACTGAACCGATTTCAGTATTCAAAATCTAAGTTGTGTATAACATGATATTTGTGTTGCAATTTGACTGATCAAAGTAATAGATTCTAAATCGAGATATATGTATATGTACAAAGCCGAAATAGTCAAATTACTCAAAAATTAAAACTCAATAAAAAATTGTTATAACGCGTTTTTCGGTTTTAGAAGGCCTAAATACATCATAAAAAATAGTCGCATGTTTGCCGCATTTTTTCTGTAAACTAGTGTTACCATGACCTTTGAGTTGGAAATGGATTACAAAAGTTTTAAAATAACGCTTTTTTGAATAAAGCTAGAAACTGACCATGTTTTTTAAGAGAACAATTTAACCCTACACTTCATATTGTATCACTGGTGATACACAATTTTATTATTAGAATGACGGCTATTTTGCTCTTGCTTTCGAAAAATATTAACTCATATTACATTATATTGATCATTTTTGCACAATAAAAAAACGAACCGTAATGGGATTCTCAATAGTTTTGTATTTTTGAATCTGGAGATAAATGTTTATAAGACCCCGGCAATACTTTTATGGGGAGGATATCCGAGTGGGGCGAAATGATTTGACAAATTTAAAAACTTAATACAATTTGTTAGGAAATAGCAATGTTATTGATAAATTTAATATAAAAATATTTATTTTTTGACTTGGATCAAATAGGAAACGCCTTTAGTTCAGTATTATATGGTTCGAATCTTCAAATTTTAATAGAAAACATCGCCTGCAAATGGGCAGCTATCATTGTTAGAGTTGATTTGCTTAAAAAAAAGCAATAAATAAAGTCATTTCATAAGAGATTTCTGTGTCTTTGCCTTAAAATATAATGAAAAAATAGCATGAGACAATGCAAACTAAAAATTAAATATGTCTACTTCGAAAAAACTAAAAATGAGTTTTAACCCTTTTAACTAAAATATTTGTTGATTCAGTTAAAAGTTTAATTGAATTCGTTCGTATTGAGGAAATTGAAGTAACAATTAAAATAATTTGGAACTATTTTATTCATATATATTAAAAATTTAATTGAATATTGTTTTTTATTTCAAACAAATTTTTAGCACACACAGAGAAATAAAGTGCCAACCGAAATATATAAATTCACCTAGTGCTATTTACATTGGAATTCTGAATATTTTGGGTATTGCAACTAAAATTCAGTTGAATTAACTGAATTAAAAAAAAAAAAATCGCAAAAAATTGGGCAAAAAATTAATCGAAAAAATTACAAAATTTAAAAAAACACCAAAGTTGTAAAAAATAAAATTGCCATATTTGAAAAACTCAAAAACATTTTAAAAAACAATCCTCAAAGTTGCAGAAATTTAAAAAAAATGCCAAAATTAAAATATCGCCAAAAATTCAAAAAAAAAATTTCTTATATTGAAACAAAAATGCTGAAATTGGAAAAAATCGCCAAAATTAAAAAGAAACGCGAATTTTTTACTTTAGTTGATTTTTAAATTTTGTCATTTTTTTCTATGTTCAAATTCATTTTCAATTAAACAGTTAATACATATTATTAATCATTTAATTGAAAGTAAGTTTGAAAGCGAACAAAAGTTTAATTGAATTTGACAAAAATTATTTCTGTGTATTTTGACATAATCTTTTAAACCGGAGATTCTACTACAGCCCAAACTTAAGTTTACTTGTGCCGTAGTGTGTCATTTCAAAAGTTGATACTTTACTTACAGTGTAATTTTTTTACTTTAATTTGGTTTGCTACGCACGCATCTGGTAACATAATTTTCAGTATTTTTTGCGATATATATGACGATATCTCAAAATAAATCAAAGCGACTCATGTTCAGCACACAGACTTTTTTTTTAATTTTTCGAAATAAATTTAAGCCTCAAACTTTGATCGAT
The DNA here is from genome assembly GCA_021234595.1 of Delia radicum. Classification (NCBI taxonomy): domain Eukaryota; kingdom Metazoa; phylum Arthropoda; class Insecta; order Diptera; family Anthomyiidae; genus Delia; species Delia radicum. Next base: position 147,837,261 of record CM037853.1, on the reverse strand, counting down.
ATGTGTCATGTGTCAACGTGGTACAATTTGACACAAATTTTTACAATTTTTTTTAGACTAAATGTAAACAAATTTCGATCGGCGCTCCTTAAAATGCGTCATTTTAAAATTAAGTAGCTAAACTAGTCTTTATGTTATAACGATGTTTTTTTTTAGAAATTTTAAAGGGTTTTTATTTAAAGAATTGATTAACAAAAATTGTAATTATTGATGAAAATGTTAAAAATTATGGGTAAGCACACAAGAACTCTTAAAAAGCATCTGAAATCGCCCAAAATATAAATCAAATTGAATTGGAAATACATAATTTAGTTTAAATAAGACCTGGGCGATGTCAGGTAAATTTTTAATTTTTCCAATTGTATAGTTTTTCGTTATCATTATTTATTTCAGACTACAATCATATTAGTGAGCTTAATCGCTTCCATGGAAAATTTACGGTTTTGTTAATACAAGACATACAGACTCCCTCCGATCTTAAAAACAGTCGGAGATTTGAAATTAAGAAAAAATAGTGAATATTTTGTTCACCAATATTTAAAATAATTTAAATAAGAGGCTGTTTTTAAATAAGTCGAAATTTCCTAAACTTTAAACATATTTAAACATATACAGATGTGCAAAATTTCACCGCCAATTTTAAACCTCAACATTAGGATTGGGCTGCTGAAAAATACGTTTATCATATTTTTTTACTCCTTTACCTTTCACCTATTCGAATTTTATTAAGTTCAAAGGGAACCCATCGGATATTTGCCTTTTAATTAATCTGCAAAATCTGAAACTTTTGAGTTCACGAATAAAAAGTACGTAATTTTTTGGATGGTTATAATCTTTAAATTCCCGAGATAAAACGTTTGCATAAAATAATACATTATTTTATATACACGTTTTTGTCTGCCAGTGTATTTGACAGGACATAATTATATAAGTTCATGTATAAAATTAGTTTCGTCGAAAAATTTTGATATGATGTCATAAATAGTTGCTTCTTATCTCATCTCGCTCAATATATAATTATACACTGCATTTAGAAGACGCTAAAACTAATCCAAATACTAATAACGTGATATATACCTAGACATTGCAAAATACAAAATAATATAGATATTATATAATTTTTAAAAAAACACAATTAATTTTGGATACAATTGTATATTACCCTATGCAGAGTCACACTATTATAATTTTGATCATAATGTGGATATAAATATGAATTACATCAATACAATAGCACAATTATTTGAATTTTGTGTATAATTTTATACACAAAATTTAACCCAATTTTTTTATTTTTTTCTCAAACAACTTATTTTTTTAGGTAATTTCTTGAATAAAATAAAATGTTCAAATGTTAAGGCATTTGCTAGAAGTTATAAAGTTGTAAAATTTTTGCAAGTGTCTAATAAAGTTGAAATAAAGTTGAACCCCCATATTTGACGGTAATTATATCTGCAAATATTTCGGATTTTAATGAAGTTTTACAATCAAATACCGGATACAACTATAGGATTAATAAAATTGCAGAAAACCCCGTATTTGACGGTAATTATTTCTGCAAATATTTCGGATTTTGTTGATGTTTTAAAATCAAAAACCGGATACATCTATAGCTTATTTTGTATATGTTAACATCAGTTCAGATATAAATTTATACCGTTATATAAAATCGGATTAAATTGTAGCGCGCCATTATTCAGATGCAATTTAATCTGATATTATCAAATTAAAACTAAACTAATGCAAACATATATAATTATATGGACCCATTTCTCGGATAGAACTGTATTAAGACTTATATTAAATTTCGTATAATTATATAAAGCATAATATTAATTTTTTTTAATCGGGGAAATAAAAGGCAAACGTTTCTGTGTGCCCTAGGGTTACAACTTTTGTTTTTTTTTTTGCAATTATCAAATTTTTGGTACTCTAGCCCTATATTAGTCCATAAAAATATGAAGTAACGCAATTTTTTCGCGGTTTTCAAAAAGGTTTCCATATCTTATTTCTGTTTAATTAAACTAAATCTTTATATTTAGCTAAAATCTTAACGTAATTAGACAATATCGATGCATATTCAACTTAAAGGACACAAACGTTTTTAAATTTGACGGGTTTCGCGGATTTTGAGAAAACAGATTAAAGCCTTGTTTCGCGATATAGACATCAAAATTCGCAAATAAGGAACACAATAAATAAAAAGTTATTTAAAATATGTTGTGCAGTATTATTGGTCAACTAGTAGAAATGCACTTTATGCGGGAGGTTTCTGTTTCAAAATGACATGAAAAAGCGATTTACATTATTAACACATTATTGCCCATTACGTGCTAGGTAAAAATTTACCAAAAAAAATTGTAACCCTAGTGTGCACATATTTTGATAAGTTTTCACGGGTTACAAAAAAAAAAATACATAATCAAAATAAAAAGTCGAAATATATACTATTTTTCAGCAAATTCTTTGCTAAAATTATGCATTCAGCTAAAATTTTAGTTACACTTCAGCACTTTTTTTAACTAATTTTTTACTAATATTCTACTAATGTTTTACTAATTTATTTTGCTAAAAAAAACCTTGTGCTGATTAGCACATTAATAGTACGTACGACAACCAGATTGAAAGATATACGCAGAATAATTTAGAAGTTGCGGCAGGTCAAGATGCAGTAGTGACGAGGAAAATGATATTAAAAAGTACAACTCTAGTAAGACATAAAAATATTAACCATGGAAGATTTTTGTATCTGCTTTTCATACATAAAACAAACTTGTGGATTGAAACAATTATGCATTGTCACCGGCTTGTGAATTAAAGAAAAGAAAAGACAAAATAAAATATTTAAATTTAATACAGAATTAATAAATATTAAATAAAAAAATATAAATAAAGATTAAATAAAAAAGATTAAACTAAATGTTTATAGAGAATAATAATCAAGTGTAGTCAAATAGCAAACAAATATACACCAGGTAGACAGACCAAGGCGAAAGACAAAGATTTTTATATCAGCGCGCTGATTTTCAGCAAAAGTATTTGCTGACATTAGAAATTTTTTGCAAGCACTCTCCGGACTAAAATTTGTTGCTGATTTTACTAACTTTTTTTTTGAGTTTAGTTCAATGTAGCTTTTTGTTTCAGAAAAATACACGACAAAGGGACCTAACTAACATAACTGTTCAAATATTAAAAATATGTATTTTGTTTTACCAGAAATAACTTTGTCTGTGATTATTTTTCAATAATATTGGAAAAATTTGCTATGAAAGCAATAATATTTTTCATATAAACATGTTTTTTGCTTCTACTGTAAAATTAATAAAATATTAGTTATGGGATTTGGGTTTTGGGTAACGATACTCTGCTCTAAATCAACAGAAGTATTCGCGAAAAAATTGTAGACTGCTGATTTCAGAAGAGCTGATTTTTATTCGCATAAAAAATATCTAAGAAAAAACTTTAAAAATTTCATATATTTTTGTCTACTTGTATTTACGAAATTTTTTTGCTGATTTAAGCTAATTAATTTGTAACTTTCAGTTAACTAAAATTTTACTCAAATATAATTAAAATTTCATAGATTTAACATATCTCATTTTTTTGCTATTATTAGTCTTATTAATATTTAGCACAAAGTAACTATTTTTAGCCGTTTTTCTTATGACGTCATTTTGAACTAATTTCTTTCAGAAAAACTTGTTAGTAATTTTTTTCTATTAGCGTATAAATTAAAAAAAAATATTTTAAATACAAATTAAAAAAAATATATAATAAATTTTATTTCGCTAATTTTTTTAAGTAACAAAAATTAATTAAAATCGTTTATTTAAAAATGAAAATATATATATAACTACATAATTTATTCGGAAATACTTAACTAAATTTAATATACAATATGTTATTTTTTAAATAAAATAAAATAAAAACAAAAACTTTCGCTCATTAACTACTTTTCTCGCTTCTCTGCTATTTGCTTATCTGCAACTTGTTCGGTTTTCTCTTCTACCGTAGCTCCTAATACTTTTGTTTCGGTTTCATCACGAGGACGACGTTTTTGATTTTCAGGTATTGCTCGTAAATACGTTATACTACCACCACCAATAGCCGTAGCAGTTTGGGGCTCTGAGGCGGAGGAAATTATTTTCACTGATGGGTCAGAGGGACGTGGAACTAGTGAACGTTGATGAAGGTGTTGTTGTTGTGATCGATGAGGACCGTATTGAGGAACTTGATGATGTTGTTGCAATTGTGCAAAACGCATTAAATGTTCATAGTTGACTGGTAGAGCAGGGGCTTGTGGTGGCGGTTGATTACGATAATCTGGATGATCTTTAACGTATTGTTCGTAGGGAATGGGTACGGGAACCGGTACGGCAGTAACGGGATACCCAGCATCAACTAAAGCTTGAAATTCTGATTGTGTCAAAGGCTTTCCACCCGGCTGGGGTAAATGCAATTGCTTTAAATCCTCTATTGTCTTCGGTTTTACCGTACTAATAGGTCGAGAAGGTGTTGCAATACCAGTACCCTGTGATACATAAATACTAGATTGGGAAGGTGAGGGACCGGGTAAAGCATATTGACGGAAATCTTCAGGTGTTGGAGAATATTTTGTGGTTACAGCCGGTGTGGGTTGTGCCGTAGGGGGTGATGGTATATTTCTATGAGGATCTGGAGGACTAGGATAGAAATGTGTTGGAGCTGCCGATCCCGAAGTAGGTAAAGGTCTTTCAGGATCATACAACAACGGTTGAGCATATTTATTATGTACCGGATAGTTTTGTATTTCATTTTGATGAGCTTTTATGGGTGTTGGAGTTGTAGGAAATTTGGTACCATATTTGGAACGATATGCCTTAGGACGTGGTGCTGGTGAAGGAGCAGCTTCTTGATAATAAAATTGTGATGCTTGCACGGGCGGTTGAGCAGAGGGTGAGTGTGATTGTTGAGCAGGATACACAACTGGACCGAGTTTTTTTGCATCGATAACTTGTTGGGGTACTTGAGTGGGGTAATTTTGTGTGGGTTGTTGGAAACTACTAAAACGAAATATGGAGGGTATAAAGGGCTGATTATTGCCATCAAGCAAACTATTTGGTGCTGCAGTACTGGGTATATATGCCTTGGGCGATATATGAGGCCTTGGTGAGGGTTGGGGAGCATGATGATGATGATTAATCAAAGCGGAAGGTTCATTAGAATTATCTATTATTTGTACGGGTGAAACGTCCGGTTTATTAATGGCCAATAGTTTTTCAATTTCTTTTTCAAGCGATGATTTAGCCAGTGGATGATTGGGTAAAGTTTTATAGCTAATCTGCGGTTGATAGTAGGCAATTTGTGGTGGTAATTGTGGTAAGGGATGCTGTTGGGCTGGATCAGGTTCGGGTTGTTCGTCCTGGGGCAAGGGTAAATATTTGGGCCCTCCTCTGGGGCGTTGCACATATTGAATATACTCTTGTTGTTCTCGTTCACGTTCACGTTCACGTTCATCTTCAGATTCGATTCTTTGTCTAAAACTTCCTAAACCCTGTGACTGTAAAGCCACTTTTTGTGAAGCAGCTGCAGCGGCTGACTGTTGTTGTTGCCGATGTTGCTGATGTTGTTGCTGCTGTTGTTGTTGATTTTGCTGTTGTGCTACTTGTTGCCGTCTAACTTGATCGTCGTGATAAGTTTGTCTAGCATGTAATTCTTCTTCTAAAATTTTCAAAAACTGTTCTTCTGGTATAATTTGATACTGTTGTTGTTGCTGCTGCTGTTGCTGCGAATTTTGTTGTTCTCTTTCTTGTTGCTGCTGCTGTAAAGCTACATGATAAGGTATTTGTGGTCGATAAATATGGGCTCGTGGATGATGTTGTGGTGTTGGTTGTTCCACTGCTACAGCATAACGTTGTTCGGCTTCTTCTACTTGACCTGATTGCTGTTGCTGTTGTTGTTGGGCACGTCCACTTGCGGTTGTCGATTTTTTATGTTGTTGCCGTTTGAGATTTGCCTTGAATTTGTACTTTGTGCTGATTTCGATTAATGTCTTGAAGATAAGCATAATGTTGTATCTGAAAGAAAAAAATTTGTTTAATTAAAATAACATTTAATTATTCATTAAATCCTAATCCACTCTACAGAGTGGAATACTCCACTCAAAAAAGTTCCATCGCTTTTACGCATATTCAATTTTGCGGAGAAGTAAATTAAATTCTATTAAATTTTTTATTAAAATAAATTTCACATAAAATTTAATTTCATATACAGATAATTGCTGGGTCAGGGAAATGTTTCACGACGTGATCATACACTTAGGGAATTATGTAGGTAAAAATTATTAAAAACTACAGTTAAAATGACTACAAATGTAATTTAAATGCGATGATTGTATTTGTCATGAGAATGTCTAAAAATGTAGTGTTTTTTAACTACTAAAAAACAATTACAAAAAATCAAAGGATTCTGATGAATAAAAAAAACTCTTCCACTTTCATACAAATCTGTAAAAATATGCAGACTTTAGAAATTTCATGTAATTTTACACAAAATTTTTAAAAAATCCTGGAACAACTTAACTTTTTGGAGTCGCTATTCAAAAAAACAAAGGAATTTGATGAAATTTGCAAACAACTACTCGAAAAAAAACTCGACCACTTCCATACAAATGTTTGATTTTTAGAAATTTGATGTCATTTTACACAAACGTTTTAAAAATCCTAGTTCAACAGTTAATTTTTTTGCAGTCGCTATTCAAAAAATCAAAGGAATTGAATGAAAACTGTGTCCTCCAAATATATATATTTTTTTTTTATAAAATGGCATCAACATTTTAAAAATAGCATATTTCTACAATTTTGTATTGAAATGGTCGAGTTTTTTTCTACCATTTCAATACAATTTTGATCAGAACACTTTAAAATTTTAAATGAGCTATGAATATAGTCAATTGATAAAAGTACTAAATTTCAAATTTTTTTGTGAATTGAAAAATTGAGGGTTATTGTGCCCCATTTAGGGTCCCTCGAAATTCATACCGATTATGGTATCTCACGGCACATTATTAAGAGACATTCATAGTGTGAAAAAAATGGATTGACCACTTTGCTGTTTCAGTTATAGTCGCTCAAATTTGAACATTTTCGTTCAATGGGATCGTTAACTACCCATGTAGAATTTGTCAACCGTACCACAAAAATAGTACTGACAAACCACTTCAAGTTTTGTAAACCCCACTGAGTTAAAAATTACCAAAGGTACAACTATTATTTTACTATTTATTTGCAAATTATTTTCCGATATTGTTTTTACCAAATTACAACCAATTAGAATAGAAACATTTTTTTAAAATATGTTATTATAGTCGAGTTCTATTCATAAATGTTTTGATTGTATTTCATTAAAAACAAAACTAAAAATTTCTCATATTTTAATAATTTGTTGTCTACTAATATTTAGTAAATGTTTTTGCTTATTTTAGCAGATTATTTTTTTACTTTCGGTTAATTAAAATTAAGCTCAAATATAAATAAATTTATTTAAATTCAACAGATTTATTTTTGCTCTTCTTATGCTGCTAATATTTAGTAAAAAAAAATCTGTTAATTTAAACAGTTTTTTCTGCAAGATCATTTTTAACTAATTTTTAGTAGATTGTTTTGCTATTTTTACAGGTTTATTTTTATGAGTGTATGCTTGAAATAACAAGTATATAAATATAACGGATTAAATATAATCAGTTCAAAAAATATAGGGGGTTTATTACAAAACAATAAAAAAACACAATCCAAATACCTGTAAGCTTCGACCAAAAATGCTTGAAAGGTGTGCTACAATATTATATTCTTAAAATTCAGTAGTTCTGAATTTTATACATATGGAATCAGATATGAAAATAGAAACTACAACTAGAATGTCAATCCAAATTTTATATAAATATAATAATTTTAATACATATAAAACATAGGCACTTTCGAAAAACAGTTGACGATTATATTGTTGAAAATTTTCAACGTTGAGCGCCTATAACTCAAAAAGTATAAGTCGACTCAATTCAATTTTTTCTCATGATAAATGCTTCTTAAAATGTGTTGTTTGATACCAAATTCGAGGACACAAAATGGAATATTTGCAAATAGTCTATATTTTTTAAACTTATCTGTAATATTTACCTTTTTAAATGAGTTCAAACAAAGAAGGAGTGCACTTTCACTACTCGAGCTACTCGACGAGGTCGACCTATTCAAAAACGGGTTTTAAAAACTTCTTCGTTCTGCATTAAAAAAAAATAAAACAAATCTCCCATTTTTAATACATCGCCGAAATGTGGTACATATTTGTAACGACACTTTGTATGTATAAAACAATTTACTTACTACAAACAAGTGAGTGACTGAGTGAGTGAGTATCTCACTCAACATTGCCCATATCTCACTCAATTTGGTATATAGGCTCCTAAAGGGAAGGAGACTTTGGATAATACCGGATTTTTTGACAATCCAAGTTTAAAAAGTAACGGTTTTTAAAAAAGTTACGTTTTTTTTAAAGTAACGGTTTTTATAAGTGACGGTATTAAAAAAAAACGGAGTTTAAAAAAAACTAGCGGTTTAAAAAAAAATAACGGTTTAAAAAAAAGGGTTTTTTCAAAAATAAGTAACGGGTTTTTTCAAAAAGTAATAGCTTTTTGAAGTGACTGTATTTAAAAAAAAAAAACTAAAGTGTTTTTCAATGAAAAACATTTTTCAAAAAATAACGAGTTTTTTAAAAAAGTAACGTTTTTTTCAAAAAAAGTAATGGTATTTTTCATCTGTCTATCTATAAATATAAACGGTAGATATTTAAAAAAAAAGTAATGGGGTTTTTTCAAAACCTGTAACGTTTTTTTCTGTCTATCTATATATATAAAGGAGTGTTGTGAATGTCTGTCTGTGAATGACTGACTCAACGTCGCCCATCCTAGACCACTGAACCACTGGACCTAGGAACTTGAAATTTGTTATATTTTTTTTTTTTTTTTTTTATAATTTAACCAATACTCAGGGGATGCCCCCTACTCATGCAGTGCATTGTATTGATCAGGAAAATAAGGTATGGGAAGGAGGAAAGAGGGAGTAGTGTTTGTGGATATTTGATTTAAATTTTTCTAAATTGTAAGTAACAGGGAAGACTTCTGCGGGAAGTTTGTTCCACATACGAATCGTTCGACTAAAAAACGAATTTTCTCTGTAATGCGTTGTGCGAAACACAGGACAATCAACTACAAACGGATGTGCTCTACTAGATAAGCGAGTATTACGAATAAAAACTCGGGCTCGTGGAATAAGTTCACTTATCTCAGATGAGCATCTCCCATGGTAATATCGATAGAAAAGTGACACACAACCCACATTCCGACGATGCTCCAATGAATCAATAGAGTTGGATACACTACTGTCATTGATAAGCTTCACCGCCCTCCCCTGAACACGGTCCAGAAGCTTCAGAATAGACAGTGGAGCCCCTGCCCATATATGAGAGTTGTATTCCATTTTTGGCCGGATATAGCTGGTATAAATAGTAAGGAGATCGGATGGAGTGAAGTAAGTCTTGCACCGTTTTAGAAAACCGAGACACTTGAATGCCTCTTTCGACACTTGAAATACGTGCTTATTCCAACGGACATCACACTGTATTCTCATGCCCTGAACATCAAGAGTATCCGATTCCTCAATACCTATACCATCCATAGTTACAGATGACAATGTCAATTCCACAGCCCGTCTGTGGGTTAGCATACAACATTGGGTCTTGCGTGCATTAAAATCGACCTTATTCGCGCGACCCCACTCGGAGATTGTAGAAAGGTCTTGATTGAGTGTGTCATTCATGTTCTGCCGCATGCCCTCTATCTCCAAAGAGCTTGGCCTATGATCGAATGAAAATGAATGACAAATGTTGCTGTCATCTGCAAAAGAGTAGATAGGGTTGATGGTCTGACCAAGAAGGTCATTAATAAAAATAAGAAAAAGGGTAGGAGAAAGAACAGAACCTTGCGGTACCCCTGAATTTAGCTGAAACTCGTTTGATGAGACCCCATCTAAAACAACACGTATAGTGCGGTCTCTGAGAAAACTCGTTATAAATCGAGAGAAGACATTACCGACACCAAAAGCAACTAGCTTAGTCACGAGTGCCCCGTGCCACACACGATCGAACGCCTTAGAAATATCTAGAGCAACCACTTTACTCTCACCAAAGCGGTGGATTGACCGGCTCCAACGTTCCGATAGAAACGCCAACAGGTCTCCCGTAGATCGACCACTACGGAAGCCATACTGTCGATCATTTAAAAGTGAATTGGTCTCTAAATATTTCACAAGATGGTGGTTAACCATGGTCTCCATCACTTTGGAGAGCGCAGAGCAAATTGCGATTGGGCGGTAATTTTCAGGGTTGTTAGCCGCACCCTTTTTAGGGATAGGCTGGACATTGGCCACCTTCCAGCATGAGGGGAAGATTCCCGCACGGTACGAAGAGCTGAAAAGTTTTGCCAATGGACGTGCCAACGTTAAAGAGCACTGTTTCAGCACCAGTGCTGATATGCCATCCGGCCCCGGTGACTTATTTACGTTGAGATCCGCAAGAACCCTTTTGACTGCCCGGGCCCGAAAGAAAATCGAAGGCATAGTATAGGATACCCTTTCGAGAACGGGCAGTGGTTGATCGCTTTCCGGCAAGAAAGAATTTCTTGCAAAAAGTTCAGCGAAAAGGTTGGCCTTATCAACCGGGTCAGTGAATGATTGATCGTCCTTTAAAAGAGTTGGAATAGAAGAACTAGCATTATCCCTTACTCTTTTAACAAACGACCAAAAGGTCTTACTGCCCCGTGGAGCAGAAAGAACTTTGGCCCGTAGAATGAAACTTTTTATTCCTAGTTCGCTGTTCGTATAAAACCTTTTCGCATCTAAGTACCTTGGCACACTCGGTTCTCGCCTTTTTGCGGTGCAGATCAGTAACGGCGTTCTTATTCGAACGCCAATTACTGAACGCTGCCTCTCTGGATCTGACGGCATTTTTGCACGTCTGGTTAAACCAACACTTGTGTTTTGATTTAGCCGAAATATGCTTCGTTGGAATAAAAAGTTTCATTCCTAGCATAATAATATTGACTACCATTTCTGCAGCGGCATCGACGTTGTCGTCGAGAAAACAGATTTTCCAGTTAAAATGCCGAAAGAAATCGTTGAGCTCGGCCCAACGAGCTTTTTCATAGAGGAAAATAGAGCGTTTTGGCGCTAAGTTGGAAACGCTACGAAGAGTAGAATATGAAAAAGATGCAGAAATAGTACTGTGATCCGAATTGCCGAGAGGTGCAAGTATTTTCACTTCGTACTTTTCGGGGTGAGAAGTGAGGAAGAGGTCGAGAGTGTTCCGCGATTGCCCTTCAACACATACATTGTGTGTTGGCTCATTCACAAGTTGCGCAAGATCATTATGCGCGGCGAAAAGCTCAACGTATTGGCCCTCGGGAGTTGTATGGCTCGAATGGCGAATCCAGGATGAGTTGTGGATGTTAAAATCACCAGCAACAACGATTTCACTATTCGGACAACTCTCCAAGATTTTCGAAATTGAATCGGAAAGGGCATCGAAGCCATCAAGGGATTTAGCCAATTCCGTGTTTGGACTTCTATATAGAAACCCGAAGTGCAATATGTGCGACCTGATCTGGAATTTAACCCAAAGAGAGCTAAATTCCTTATCATTACAGTGCAACTGTTGCTGATACTGGTACACAACATCATTGCGAATGTACATTGCAAGGCCCCTATGTAGAGAAAAAATGGATAGAAGGTGATACCCAGGTATGTGAAAATCCTGTGGATCAGCATCCTCACAAACCTGAGTTTCACATAAGGCGAAAACATCCGGCCTATGAAAACGAATGTGAGCATATACAGAAAAGTAATTCGCTCTCAGTCCGCGTATGTTGCAGAAGTCTATACGAAATCTGCCTGTCATAACAAAATAAGAAAAAAAATAAAATCAATGTTCCTTACGAGTGTATATGGGGCACAGTAGTCGAAATTGTTGCTGTAATTGGTTATTTAATGGCCAGTGTTATACCTTTGACAGTAAACAACCAAACAACAATTTGACTCCCCGCCCCCTATACACCGTAGACAATGGAAAAGGAAAGGACAATGACAATGACACTTATTAAGGAGGCATAAAAGCCCCTTGTTTGGTCATTATAAAAAACGGAGCCGTATAGCGAAGGTCAGATGTATTTAAATGTATTGTTGTTTGATGATGTTGATGCTTGTTGTTATTGTTGTTAATGCAGTTGTATTTAAATGTATTGTTATTTGATGATGTTGATGTTTGTTGTTATTGTTTTAAATTTAGTTGTTATTTAACGTTTTTTTTTTTTATATAGATTTATGCATGATGTGTAGTTTAGTTTTATATTATGTTTTGTGTTTGTTATTTGTTTATGGATATGAATAATTTTTGTTTATTTTTTTTTTTTTTTAACAGAACGACACTAATAAGGTTTTTTTTTTTTTTCATTTAAATTTTAAAAGCAAACGGAATTTATACGGACAAACGCAAACACGACAAGACAAATTTAAAAACGTGTTGACAGCACGACGGACAAAACACTACTTCCAACAAAAGTACTTTTTTCAAAAAAACTAAAAAATACTTTTTCAAAAAGTACCATCCGTTTGCCTACAAATACGGTTACTAAGACCGAATCTATTTTCTGGTTTTAATTGAAATTACAGATTTTAAGCCGAAGAGGATTAAGTAGCACGTTAAGCGGAAGACTTTTTATCTTTTTTGTACAACCTTTTATTTATTTCCAAAGATCTTGTCTACGCTGGAGTGGGAACCTTCATGCCAATTTTGAAGTTTCAAGCTCATGCGGTTTAGGCTGGATTAATACGACGCAATTATTCCCTTTTGAACCCCATTTTTACTATGAATTTATTTCAAATTAATTCAAAATTATTAAAAACCCGTAACGTTTTTTTCTGTCTATCTATAAAGGAGAGTTGTGAGTGAAGTTTTACTTTAATTTTACTATATAAACCTGTAACTTTCACTTGAATAAAATATATTGAAATCTATAACCAAATTGAACTCGCCTATTTCCTTAAATGTTAAATGGCGAATATCTATCGCTTATAACTAATTTATTAGCTACATGGCGACCGTGACAGTGTTCACATCAGAACAGTCACGTAATAATAACCAGGGTCCGAAACCGTTATCTATCGAGGAGTACCGGAGACGGACTCAAGGAAGACCAAAAGAGGACACCCCAAAAATTCCAGCCACCAACAAGCCAAAGAGAAGAGGAGGATATCTTGTGGGGAAAAGAAGAAAAATAGCCCAGCTGAAGAGACTAATCAGAAGCAACCCACCACCTTCATGGGACGTATCCACCAGGTTATGGAACAAAATAGAAGAACTGGAGAAGGAGATAAAAATATATAAATTTTCCAAAAACTTAATGAAAACCTTATAATAGAGGTAAAATATAAAGTAATTTTAACAGAGTGCTAACCTGGTTATGCACCGGTAGGGACGGAGGCGATTTCGCCCGTGTCCGACACAATTTTTTTTTTTTCTTTTCTTCTTGTGTAATGGCAACGGTCATGATGATAATTATACTAAATAAATGAATAGTAAATACAAGTAACAATTATGTTAAGTTAATAAAAATTACTACAAATAAAAATTAAAAATAAAAACTATTTAAAATTTAAAAATTTTCAAAAAAAATAATAAAAAATATTTTATATTAAATAAATGAAAATTAATAAAAATTATTTAAGAGTTAAAAAAATACTCAAAATTTTCTTTAATTGGTGCACCTGTCTTGAATTAAAAACATAAATTCAAATCAGCTTTTTTTATACATTTTCGCTCTTAAAAATCATTTTGCATTAAAACTCATAAATTAAAATTGAAATGGGTAATCAAGAGGCAAAGCTAACAAACCCTAAGGCTAATGTTGTAAATGAAGTAATTGTTGAACAAAAAGATAATGGTTGGGAACAAATAAAAATTTACTTGCTTATTATCACTGTTATATTAGGGATAGAATTAGTTTTTGAAATTATATAAAATGCATAATAAGAGAATAAAAAAGAGATATATTGGTCAAATTAACGAAGTAGAGAGAATATAATGGACACTTGGTCCGAAGTTTTGAATAAATTAAAGTCATATGAAGGGCAGATTAGAAGATCATATAAGTGTTTGAATAAGAATAGAGGAATTAGAAATGAAACTATAGAGAAACATAAGAAAGTCTTATTAGATAATTTTGAATCATTACGAAAATTTTTAATTGGGTATGAGAATAAATTAAAATCAGATCACAATAAAGAAGCAATTGCTATCTACAATAATTGTAGGGATAGAATTCTGAAAGTTTCCGCAAAACATAGCTTGCATGTGAAAATTTCACACTCACTCACAGAGGGCGCAAAATACGAATGCAGTTCAGAGAGCGAAGATTTGTCCGAAGACGATACTGAAATTAATAAGGAATTGGAATCTGTTGAAAACGAGAACAGCGCAGATATGCCGCAAACTAGTATAGAGTTTTTGCAAACCGTCACCAGGATCTTACCTGATTTCGACGGGAAACACGAAAACTTACAAAGTTTTATAGATGCCTTGAGCATTTTAGAAACTATAAAGGAAACCCATGAAACATTGGCGGTAAATGTAATAAAAACCAAACTAAAAGGTACAGCCAGGAATTTAATTTCTTCAGAAACAACTATACAACAAATTATAAGTAAGTTAAGAAGCACTGTGAAGGGAGAAACAGTCGGTGTTCTCTCGGCAAAACTGATGAATATAAAACAACAAAATAAAAACACAACGGCTTACGTCAAGGAAATAGAAGAGCTTACAAAAGCATTGGAAAGTGCATACATATCAGACGGTTTAACACTTGAAACAGCTGGCAAATATGCAACCCAAGTTGCTGTAAAATCTATGGCGAAAAACACTCAAAATGAGCAAGTCAAAATTATCATGCGTGCGGGACAGTTCCAGACAATGGACGAACTTATTATGAAATATGTAGATACTTGCACGGAAACAAAAGATTCTTCGGTAATGCACTTCAGAAATCGGAGAGGACGTTCTTTTAGAGGACGTGGTCATAACAATAACCGTTGGCGTAATAATAATCAAAATAGTAACGGCAATAACACTAGTAATCGGAACTACAATGCTAATCGGGGCAGAGGCCACCGAAATTTTAATAATAACAACCGTGGTTATAATAATAATAATCACTACCGTACGAGTAATGTACGAGCTATAACTCAACAAGAACATGAAACGGAAACGGAAAACTAATTCACACCCTTGAGAATACAAAGTATGACAAAAAACGATTCAACCGTATTTTACATTTAAATTTGAATTTAAGCATTTTTGTAAAAGTCTATGATGGTGAGAACAACCAATTAACTTTGCTGGTTGATACTGGAGCAGATATATCGTTACTAAAACAGAATGGCATTAAATATGAGGGGGTAAATGAATATAATACAACAACAATTAGTGGAATAGGTGAAGGAACAATACAGTCACTGGGTACCACACATTTGAAACTTCGTATTAAAAATTACTTTGTTCCCCATGAGTTCCACATAGTACCCGAAAATTTTCCTATTCCATGCGACGGAATACTCGGTATAGACTTCATCAAACACTACAACTGTATCTTGGATTTCGGTGAAACGCAAGATTGGTTTATATTAAGACCCGGAAATGTTCGGGACGGAATTCACATCCCAATCTTACACTACAGTTCGGATGATACTATCTTGTTACCAGCTCGTTCTGAAGTTATTAGACAAATAAAGATAAACACACCTTATGAAGAAGTACTTGTTGTTAATCAAGAACCACAACCAGGAGTAATAATAGGTAATACAATAGTAAACAGTAAAAGAGCTTTCATCAGGGTTATTAACACTAATACAGTAACAGTATCACTTAAATGTATTGATATCGTATCGGAAAATCTCGACAATTATACAATATCAGCTACACAGAAGTGTAGTGGATCCAGAAAAGTTGAAATTATGCACAAATTGTCAAAAAGCTTTCCTGAACCATTTAAGGAACAAATGGAAAAATTATGTACAGACTACATTGATATTTTCGGATTAGATACGGAACCCATCACTGCGAACAATTTCTATACACAAAAAATTATCTTTTTTCAAAAAAGTTAATTTTCCACAACAAAGTACTTTTTCCAAAAAAAAAACTCTTTTTCCAAAAAAAAAAAACAAAAGCACTTTTTCAAAAAAAAAAAAGAAAATACTTTTTCAAAAAGTACCATCCCATTTAGATACAAATACGGTTACTAAAACCGAATCTATTTTCTGGTTTTAATTAAAATAACAGATTTTTAGCCGAAGAGGCTTAAGTAGCACTTTAAGCGGAAGACTTTTAATTTTTTCCAAAAATCGTGTCTACACTGGAGGAGGAACCTTCATGCCAAATTTGAAGTTCCAAGCTCATGCGGTTTAGGCTGGTTTGAAAAAAGTATCTCTTTAGTTAATTAGTCAATACACCAAAGAACACATATTTTATATTAGCGAACAAAGCCCACAAGGTTGTTAGCGTAGATAAGACGTTTTTTTGCCTTAAAGGTCAAAATGTAATTTCTATTGGACACTACAATAAGTACTACCTATTTTATTTACAGATTTGCAGAAATGTTTTACTCAGCGAAGGCAGGACATACCACATACTAAAACAACCCCTAAGCCCAGCCGCAGGCCTGCTACGCAGAAAAACTTTATTATTCATACAATGTTATTTTTGAAAAAGGTTTCTTAATGAACATGAAGAATATGTTCATTTTTTGCTGGGCATAATTAGCATAATTATGTTAGGCATAGTTCCCATTTTGGTTTGCGGGTTATGATAAAAAACTTTAATGCATTATCCCCAAATCGGAAATGGGGATAATGTCATCGTGGCCTAAATATTTAGAGACCAACTCTCCTACATTTTGTTTAATTTTAATGAAAAGATTAACTTCTTATCCAAAATAAAATATATTTAAAACTTTAAAGCAAAACAAGGTCTTCCCCACGCTAACAATGTAGCGGGCTTGCTCGCTAGTATTTCATATTTAAAATAAATATTAAATATTTTTCAAAATTTTGATTTTGTTTTTTGAAATTTTTATAAAAATTGGATTAACAAATATCATCAAAATGACATAAACATATTATTAGCTCGTGTCGAAAAGTTGTTTTTAATAATTCTTTAATTCAGAATCGTATAATTTTGAAATATTTTTTATATTTGAGGAAGTTTTGACAAAAGGTGTCGGGATGTTAGCCGAAATATTTTGCGAGTCACCATAAAACATGTTAATATTAATTTTCAGGGGCTTAAATCTTGCGTTTTTTTAAAAAGCCTCAAAATGAGGCACTATAACGTACTTATTTTTAAATGAAAAAGTCTTCAGAATCTAATAGTTTTTTTTCTTCGAAAATACAAGTATTTAAGTTTACAATAGAAAAATGGCCTTAAAATCTGTTACAACTTCTGTAGCAACTCATTAACTCAATAGTTAAAGCCTAACAACACCACACAATTACAACAAATTAAATATGAACAATTCCATGTAAACAGCATTAATTTGTCAGAAAGCGTTTTTCAAAATTCACATAATTATTTATTTCTGTTTTAAATGAAACAATTATTTGCTGCAAATAAAACAACACTTGGCTTGTTGTCTATTTGAACATAAAACCACACTCATGACTTCTGCTGACTTTAGAGTGAACTGACGAATAAGTCGCAGATTTTGTAATAATAAAACAAAGCAATAATTGCAACAATTCAACGTAACCAAATAAAGGTTTTTATGAAAGAAACACACTGAGGATTGTATGTTGGGACGTTGAAAAGAACTTTTAAAGTTTTGGTGAAGCAAACGATATAGACTGCACCCTCAACGCCTTAGTGAACACTAATAAATAAACACCTTGTGAAAATTTGGTGGCATCTTAATAGCAATGAAAAAAAAATGCCGCATATAATACAGTGAAGTAACGTTTTAATGAATACTTGATTAAATTAATTCGCGATTTAATAAACGTTCAATTTAAATTCAGTTCTTCGATTAGTTTGTGAAATCGGTATACAATTTATTTTCGTACTCGGTATAAAGAAAGAGGTTGACATGTCTTTCGCTTAACAGCAGCTTCATTGTATTTTTAGAATATGCTTACAGTTTCTACATGACTGTTGGATTTTATTTTCAGACCTTATTAGAATTTGCCCTGTTTTTAGAATAATTAATGGGAAATTAAACTTTTTTGTAAATATTTGTTCGGAAGGGAAATATAAAATATACAATACGATTCTATATAACTCAGGATTTAAACCATTTTAAGAACAATATAAAATATTTGCCCTGTGGCATACGTCAATCCGGTAAAGTTGTGAAATAAAGACGGAGGAGAAAAAAATATACAAAAATCTAAAAATAGAACATTTGTTTTTGTCACTTCTGAGTAAAATATACAATAACAGAAAAGCTAAAGAAAACTGCAATTTAGCTGCTTTACATTCGAGACCATACTTGGGTGCTGCTTTATTTAGCACGGAAAGGTTACTCGGAAACCTGTGGTCGCATACCCGAAAAATACAGAAATTAAAAAAAAAATGTATAAGCGTAAATTTTCGCGGCTTTTTGCTTCTAACTTTTTCAGCACTAAAACAAATTGATTCACGCGAACGCATTCTTGCTTTCTAATCCCAGTATAAAATTTTAGTGTTTTTAGAAGCAAGATAAAAGAAATGCACTGAAGTAAGTGCTTACTATTATGTTGTTCGTATAAAAATAAACAAAAAATTTTGTTGAGCTTACTGTTTTCCCTTACAATGGCGCAGGTTATAAGCAGCTTACGTTAATCCCTTACGAGGATGCAGGTTGTAGTGCAGAAAGTTCATGTCGTAGATTATAAACGATCTTAACCAGTTTTCCCGAGTGATTTCCGATTGTGTCTGGTGTTTTCGAGTATGTTTATGTTTCACTGTTTCTGAAGAGCTACCACGAGGTGCGGCAACACAAAATTTATTATATTATGTCTAAAATTAATGTCTGTAGAATTTTATGTAAAATAAATAATATATTTTTCATATTATTATTTTTAATCGTAATAATGTAGACATGAAATATGATTTTACTGAAAGCCATGAAATCACAGCGCCATCTTGTTGAAACCACAGCTCCTGCACATCATGGTTGTTTATGAACGAAAAAGTCAGTAATTATGGCTCTATAGCGGTCACCATTGACTGTAACGTTCTGACCAGCATCGTTTTTAAAGAAGTACGGACCAATTATTCCACCAGCCCATAAAGCACACCAAACAGTCAGTTTTTCTGGATGTAACGGTGTCTCAACATACACTTGAGGATTATCATCACTATAAATACGGCAGTTTTGTATATTGACGTATCCATTTAACCAAAAGTTTGCTTCATCGCTAAACAAAATTCTCAAAATTCGTGAGCGATACGTATTTTGAACAGAACCAAGATTTTCAAAATAAATTTTCACAATTTGGAAGCGTTGTTCTGTTCATGCGTCAGTCTATTCATGTTAAATGCGAAATCACTTGACAGCTGACAAAATGGCCGCCATTTAAAAAGTGTTGCCAACTTAATGTTCTATACCTGTATAAAAAACACTCTAAGGCTAACTTTATATCAACACACAGAGTAATGTGGGATTTAACGTTACCCAATTTCTTCAACGTGTGAGTTAAATAGATGATATTTACGATTAACACTAAATGGCACGAAGAATGTTGATGAAGACCGTAGTGGGTCAGAAAATGCATTCCATTCATTCTAGTGTCTAATAACTTTTTCTGTGTTTTTTTCTAATAGTCAAAGTAAATTATCATATAAAAATTATAATTTTTCTGTTAATTTAGAGAAAAATTTGTCATGATCTAAACCCGAACAAATAAAATCTCACACATAAATTTATAGATCAACGATAAAATTCACTATTATTATTATTTTATTTCGAAAAGTGTTTTCGAAAAAACACAAATACAAAATGTTAGTATACATAGGAGAAGAAAAATATGATTTATAACGAAAATGAAATACAATAGTTCGCTCATAGAAAAATTTAGATCGATTGTAATATAATGCAACTCCCTTAATTTAAATTTGGTCATAAATCAAAATTGTCGCCCTCACATATCCGATGCCGAAGGGGAATTAAATGCCGAAATTGTGGAGGAATCAGGGGGGCTACCGCGTAACTCGTTTCGAAAAAAGTTTTCGAATTCAGAAATGTTGTAACTTTCTTAAAAGGAAAACCTTTAGAAAAAATCGTACGTTTTAAATTTTTATATGCAGGTCCTAAGAGTAAGAACCACAAAATAGAAGAAAAGGAGCAATTTTATTTAGAGTTTTTTTACAATACGTACTAGATTTCAGATTTCAGATTTCAGAATTCGAAATTTTTTTTTCGAATCGACAGTGATGATGAAGTTTATCAAGAGGAAGTTTTGACTGATGCTACAGTTGGTCTGCCACATTTTATTAAAAAAAACGGCAATAAATGGTATGTAGCAAAAAGACACAATTAAAACGAGGTCGTGGGCTATATTAATATTTTAGGTCCTTGGGGACCTTGTACGTCATTGAACGTTGAAAAATTTGTCTGTTGTAGGAGTTTTAAAATACATTTTTAAAATACTTTTTTTTTTAATAATTTTTTCCGTTGGTTTAAAATTTTTGCAGTTAAAAATTGTCAGTTATTTAACTGCATTTGTTAGTTATTTTTAGCAGTTAATTATTTTAACGGCAATTACATTTCTAACGGCATTTACCTTTAGTTAAACTGTAGATTCAGTAGATACTGACTAATTTTTTCAGGATAAATAAGAACAACTTGGAAACATTCAGTACTATACAGTTTTACTTGGGAATATATGGCCAGTAAGTAGGCTGTCCCGAATTTCTTTTCAATTTTTAATTTTGTATAATAAATAATACATTTTTTTTTGAAAAATATCGTCGTTTTTGACCATTTTTTATAAATTGTCATATGGCAACCCTGACATCAACATTTGTATAATGTATTTTTTCTACGTTTGTGTGTTGAGTCTTTTGTTTTGATATGCTTGAATTAAAATATTATAAAACAAAAGACTTAAGACACAAACTTTGCTAAAAATGTATAACTTTAGTTTCATTTCAATAAAAGCAGTACAACTATTTGTGTTTTGAGTAAAAATAGATTTTCCAAATAAACAACAATTTTTTATTATTTTATTATTTTATATCGGGGCAAGGAATTTAATGCTAATACATGTTTGTCGTCAGTACCCCAAAATCGATTTTTACCAAATACTTTTCCGAATCAAAGAATTTGCAACAAAATTGCATCGATTTGTTGTTACATATTTTTTGCATATTTTGTTATAAATGCATATTTTTGCACATTTTCATATAAATGCATATTTTATGACATGTTTTGGCATTTTGTTGCATAATTTCAATTTATTTGGAAATTTTTTTATATTCTGTAAAAATTAAATTTAAGTTTTAATTAAAAATAAACAAAAGAAAACATTTGTAACCCTGAACATAGTAACTAGTTGCGATTTGTTAGACATTTATATTACGTATATTTCATTTTTAAACCAACAAGCTCGGGCAATAAAACGATTTTTAATAATCCAAAAATTGTTCGTCCATATATTTTATTTTATATTATTTGGTTTTTCTGTGCATTTTTTCGATTTAAGAATCATATTTAGGATTCTTTACTGCATATTTTAAGCGCATATTTTTCTTTTTTAACGTAAAATTTTAAAAATTATATACTTTGCTTACTACTTTATTTATACATAACATTTTAAAACTTAAATACTTTATCTTAGTTTTTTATGGTAAATACATAAAAGACCTTCATTAAGATTCGAGTATCTAGTTTTGCAGCAGTAACAAGTAAATCCGAGCTTTTTCTCAGTTTTTACTACACTGAGAGTATTATCTTCACTTCAGTAATGAATTTCTTCATAGCTTTAATGAAAATTGTCACTGGAACTCGTCCATTGAAACTTTTCATAGAATCTATGAAACAAGTTTCATTAATGTCAATGTTTATGAAATGTTTGTAGTATTAATGAAAATCTTCATAATGAATCATTAAGGCAATGAAGCGTTTATAGAATTTATGAAACAGTTTCATAAAATTTTTAATAACAAGAAATTCTTTGAATTAGTGAAACTCTTCATGAATGTCTAGAGAAATGCATTGCAACTAACCCAATAAACCGCTTCATATGGTTTTTTAAACAATTTCACAGCAGTCCAAAATAAATAAATAAAAACATTGCGATAATAAAGCACTCTATATAATATGAACAGTTGAGAATTAAACCTTAAAACTAAAGTTTAAAATTTATGAAAATTAATGAAATTATGAAATTTTATGACTTATAATATTTTTTGACTTTTAAAATTTTATGTATAAAAAACTGCTTTAAAAGATGCAAAACTTTAATACTAATTTGCGAAAAATCTGGCCCATAAGTGAAAAAACTGGGTACGCCATTAAAATCAGCGTGTACAGAGAGCATTTTTTTGAAGAGTTTTAATGAAATTTTTTCATGAAAATGATAATTTATTCAAGTTCAAGGCCATACTCTATAATTCTTTATTAGGATATTGTCCTAACAAATAAGTTTTTTGTTTTAAATTTATTAATTAACCACCTTCAAGAATTTGTTGATGGTTCCATTTCGGGGATTTTTCTAGGTCATTTTCTAGGGCATACGGTAAACAAATATCGACTACTTAAAAATAAAACTAGTTGTAATAAGATAACAAACAAGTAAGGACGCTTTCAACTCCACGCTTTATTAAAAGATATTTAAATGTATGTAATCATTAATTTTACATTTTTGTTAAATTATTAATTTAAAGATTTTAAATTATTAAATTGTATTATTGTTTTTAGTTTTTCCTGAAGATGAACAGCGAAGCTGTTCGAAATATCGAAAAGATAATAAATTTTTTATTTTTTTTTTATTTATTAATTAATAATCATATAATTACAAATTATATACTATTACCCTAACCGAGCACTAGCTGCTATGGCCTTTGGCGCGTTGTAGCGAAAACAGACCAGTGCCTCTGGTGGGAATCGAACCCACGACCCCCGCACTGATAAGCCAGCACGCTACCAACTAGCCTACCGGGGCGCACAGATAATAAATATTTAAAAATAAAACTTTAAAAATTTTAATTTTATTTTTAATTTATGACCTTGAGCCAAACCAAAAATCCTCATCACATATTAAAACAACAGGTCAACTATAAATTTCTAACATCTGTATTAATTTAATGAAAAGTTTCACTGGACGTGTTCCAGTGACTATTCGTAGATCTAATGTAAAAATTCATTGATATCATGTAGATAATTATCTAAGTGAGCCCGAAATATTTATAATCAAACTATTGTTTTCCATTTTAGGTGTAAATTTTGTAGCACTGTGTTTTTACAGGTTTTAAACCACACTTTATCCAGCATGAAAATATTGCCGTTTAAAAGTTCTGGGTAGAAAACGGAACAGATGTACTTTAATGAGCTAAACTCACTCTTTTTAAAAATATATTAAATTTCATTTATTTTACTTGGCCTACTTTTCATTGTAATAAAAAGTTGTCTGGTTGATGGTATAGTTTAAAATAAGACAATTTTAATCAATTGAATTTTTGATTATGAACAATAAAGTTACATGATTATGTGTAGGTACACTCAGTGAATTATATAGGTATGACACTAAATTACATTTAAAACCACTACACATGTAATTAAAAATGCGATGACTACATTATTCATAAAAATAATTAAAATTGTAGTTATTATTGACTGTTAAAAAAATAACTACAATTTTAGTGAAAACAACTGTTGAAACATTAAAAAAAAACTTACAAAATATTACTAAAAAATTTTATTTTTGTTGTATTAGTAGGTTTTAAAGACAATTCTAAAAACTTATTATTACCTATATATGAAAACGGTTGTACATTTAATATACTGGAAAGTAAAACTATGCGTTTTCCAAAAAATGTTTAAAAAGTTTTTTAATATAATTTACCCTTTGACGACGTATAGTTGATATATGTTCCATTTTTACTTTTTGCCATTTTAGGAAATCCTGCAGGACGGTTTTAACAAAACTTACTGTGAACGATATTAGACAGATGTGGCTTTTTAACGATACCTATAGATTGCAGCCTTATAGTCTCAGAGCCTTACAAGGTCAACCCAAAGTCAATAATTAGTTTTTTGTTTTTTTTTATGATTTTTTTTGCTTTTTGGTTTTTAGTTTTTATAGTGTTAAAAATTCAATTTTAAGTTTGTACAAAAATGGTTTGTATTATTGGATTAAGTATAAATTAGAGCAAAATACAAAACTAAAACTTAGACAGGAGCGACAGCCCATTAATAATTTAGCTTTAGTACTTATAGTTAAATTTTTCCGATAGGGGTAGCTTTAAAGTGCCAAAAAGCAGCACAGCATTTAATTTTAGTCATAAGCTCAAGTATCCACGAATTTTCGTCAAAAAAATCTTCAGCGGTTTAAGTTTGGTCGTCTAAGGGTTAATGGTTTTGATGTTATATAATTTGTTTACTATTTAGTATAAGCATTAAAAGAAATATAACAATAAAATACTTAAAATTTACTTAAACAACGATTTTCATATTTTTTTTGCAGAAAGAACTGTTACTAAAATGCATTAGTTTTGGTTTTGGTTAGTTACTGTGTTTAATGACTGTCAAAAATAGTTATTCTAAATTTCCAAAAGTAAAGTTAAAATTGATTATTTCAGTTTGCGCCATGAGTGACTGATATTTAGCTAAGGGAAAAATTTTTTGAGTATATATTAGGATATCCCTTAAAAACGATTTGTCGAATTTCGTTCATTACACTCCCCAATTTTATTGCAAATGGTTCCAAATGGGAGAAATCGATTTTTTTTTTGAAAACTTTAAACCCGTGCCGAATTTTGTCTGAAATGGGCCTTTTTTGAAAAAGGTGTATTTATATTAATAATTCCCAAAATTCGAAACTTTAAAAATTTAAATTTTTAATTCATTTATTTATTTAAAATACTCAAAATTATTTATTTAAAATACTTAAAATTCTGACTTCATCGCATAACCCACTTTGGCCTGGAATCCAAAATGACCTAAGAATTTGATGAAAGTGCAAAAACTTGTTTTATAAATTAATTTTAAATATTTTTTAAATTGCCTAATTCGGAGAGGATGATTGCTATTTTTATAATATAATGGTTCTAATTAAAGAAAAGCAAAAAAAGAATTGAATAAATTACAATTCGTGCTTATGTGTTTGAGCGACTCCTTTCCAGAACATTTTATGAAAATTGATTATTTGGTTACTATGATTGAAATGGTACAACTTAATATTGGTATTTATAACAAAATTCGGTTAAAAAACGGAATTTTAGTTGCAACACCCACACTATTCAGAAATCACTTATTATAAGGCTGTAAACTAACCGAAAATATTGATTGGTTGGCACTTTTGTTGTGTGTGTTTTATTTAAAAAACATTTAACGCTTAGCGTGCTGGGGACAAAAAAGACCCATAAGAAATTTGTATTATAAGTATAGAATTGTCAAGCTTTTACCAGTTATTTTTGTAAAGCTTACAAAAATTAGATTTTTTTTAAATAAAATGTGCCCACACGGGATTCGAACCTGGGACTCCAGGTTATCAGTTAAGCGCTCTACCATCTGAGCTATCTCGACATGTTTTACTTGATAGATTAAAGCATAAATAACTTGCTTGCACAAAATGTCATTACTTTTCAGCTTGCAAAAAATCAATAATAAGCAGTTATATATGCACTTACTAGAGTTGAAAACATAATGAGTCTAAAGATAAATTCTCCAAACAGTTTTAGATCATTACTTTATATTTAAAATAATGATAAAAATAAGTACTTATGGGTAACGCAGTATTTGTTATATAAAAAATAGCGGAAAAAATTAAAGAGTTAATAGTAAGTCTTTATTATTTTTGTTAAAGTAATGCAGAGTGTAAACTGGTTTCATGACTGGTAGTGAGAAAAAGTAATGACATGTCATTACCGTTTCCACACTGTGTAGATGAGTAAAATCTTTTTTTTTTTATACAAACGACCCCGCCAATAGAATACACCAAAGTGATATGTTTAGTAGTTTAAGAAATAATTGAAAAACAAATTTGACTTTATGCACTCATAAAAATCCATACGTAATACACAAAAACTGTTGTTCATTTTACGAAAGTTTGTTTATTTCGACATTACTTAAAATTTTGTAATATGCACAAATGATATTTCGTTTCCAATAGCCAATTTTATTTGCATATTTTGCGATATTTTGCGAAAAAAAAAACCAAAAACGTTTACAAATATACATTTTCTTATATTTTACAATTTTTTTCGAATTATTTACAAAAATTTTGTAAACCCAGGTGAAAATATTCATATATTCTCATATATGGCCACACACATGAGTTCATATATGAATCCATATATATTCGGATCCGTAATTTGAGGCTATTTGGACATATATGGCCAAATATGAATGTTCATATATGGTCATACATTTTTTAAGTTTTTGTCAAAAATATCACCTTTTTATTAAAAGAAAGTGTTGTGTGTTGTCTAAGAACATGTTATTGATAAATTCATAGATTTCAAACCGCCATTTTTTAAGAAATTACAATTTAGGAAATAATAACAATATGGATAAAGAAAAACGAACTTGTTGCAAAAAAATAAAAATCGATGATTTAGAAAACGACGATAGCAACAATAGTAATCAAGGCAACAGAAAAAAGAAGTTCGCATACAACAATGCCAGGAAATGCTTGTGTTTGATATATATGTTAGGTTCCACTAAAAACATTGGCAAAGTAGGAACTAAATGAAAAGTAAACTTTACCAGAAATAATAGCACAACCAAATAATGCAATGGAATATCCAGTTGATTTCGATAATGGCAATTCAAATGCCGATTTTGATGAAGAGGCTGATAGTGATGGTAATTCGGATACTAACTAATGGAAATTTATGTTTAGATGAATATGAAGTGAAAGTTAGCATATGAAACGAAGTCAGGTACTACCGATTCAGAAATGCGACTGATATTTCTTTAGATTCACGTGAGATATATCATATGAACCGAAACACCTTTCATGCCTTATATGCAAAAAGTAAAATAAGTGTTAATGAAGCAGGATTAATATTTTTAGAAATGCTAAAAACTGCGTTAAAAGCTCAGTTAAACCTTATAGAATCAATATAATTATTAAAACAAAAATCATAAAAAGCGCTTTCTTATTAACTCACTATCTACTATGGAAATTTTAAAACCTATTTTTTTTTTATATATATTTTTGTCAATATTTCGTACAGTGACGGGTAGGGGTTAAAACTAAAAAAATCCGTCTTCAAATATGGTCATTAGGGTGGGGCGATTAGTATGGAAGGAAAAAATCTTAATGGGCGCTTCGCGTTTCTGATTCTTGGGATTGTACTGAGCAAAAAAGTCCACTAGACCATATGTCTACGGTGAAAATCGAGCTTCCACATTTTGACTTTACGGCTAAAAAGCCCTATTTTAAAATTAAAAATTAACCCCTTAAACCCCTTATGATTGACGCATTAATCTGCTAGAGAATCTTCCAAAGAAGAGATTGATACCATAATCTTGCATAAGCTCCTCCTACTTCCTGAGATATGTCCATCCCACACATTGTTATTTTCACAAAATACGGCAAAAAAAAAGCCCTATTTTGAAATTAAAAATTAACCCCTTATACCACACCCACTAAAAAGTCAAAATCTGGAAGCTCGATTTTCACCGTAGACGTATGGTCTAGTGGACTTTTTTGCTCAGTACAATCCCAAGAATCAGAAACGCGAAGCGCCCATTAAGATGTTCAAATCGCCCCACCCTAATGGTCATAGTTGATATAAAATTAAAACATATCACCCATATAGGGAACCAATATATGCAAAATATTTTCATATGTTATCATATATGGTGTCATACATATCCATATATGACCTTTTCCTTAGAATGTATTTACGCCCCGAGTAAGAACGTTCATATACAATCTTATCTTGTTTAATATATAATTATAAAGAATCATAAAGTTTATAAAGCTTAATATGGATATATGTCATGGCGCATATGATCACATATAATTTTATTTGAATTAGGTTTTTCGAAAACTTTTGATATGACCATATAAATATCTAAATATCTAAATATATATCGATTGATATTACCGCAGATGTTGCATATATTACTACATATGGTATATATTAATTAGTATGATTTCATGTATAATTTTATATCGCTTAATACAATGCTACATATAATAATATATTCCCGGGTAAAAATAGTTATATCTAATAATATATAATATGATTAGGTCATATCTGACTTTAAATATAGTCACATTACTGCTTATATCATTATATGCAATTACATCTAATAATTTTATTGAGAGCATTTATTTTTATATGGTTCTTGATATTTTTATAACTCTCCAAATATTACTCCATATATAAATATTACTCTATATATAGCCATATAATAATAATCCTATGTACTGATCGATATGATTATATATGGTCCCATGCTAAGTCTAATTAAACTATATGTGACGTCATATCTCCGTAAACATTTTTATATATTGTTCTAAAATTTTTAAATTAAAAACAATTGGAATTTTCCATTAGAACTTGCAAAAACTATAAATTAAATTGTGATAAACTGATAAACTATGTCAAATTGAGAAAATTTTAAGTAAAATGTTAAATAACGTGAAAATCTTAATTCTAATTTAAATATTCGAAATATCGCTTTAAAATTTAAAAGAAATCTTCAATTAATTTATAAATTTTTCTGATAGCGAATGAAATCTTCAATATCAATTGCAGATTTTTTGCATTTCGAATAGGAAACTTTAATTTATTGTAAGTTTTTGTGATTTCAAACTGAAATATAAAATTAATATAACAAACTCGTTTGATGCTTGAAAACTATAATACATTTTATTTGTATCATAGTTGTAAACGTACTTACAAGTTATGATATGTCCACGAAAAAACTGACTCCTTTTAAAATTAAGATTACTTGGCAACCAAATGTGCTATCAATACAAAACAAGTTTCAAAACTTTTAATATAATCTATCAGTTTAATCATGTGTAATCTTTAATTTAAGAAAATTGTTGGTTACAAAATATCGTTGGAACAAGAAAAACTCGAGAAAAAATGTTGTGCAAAATAATCGAAAATCCAAACGTAAGGTATAGCGATGTGGCTCGGGATGTAAAAGTCTCAGTTAAGA
Organism: Delia radicum; assembly: GCA_021234595.1. Lineage (NCBI taxonomy): Eukaryota > Metazoa > Arthropoda > Insecta > Diptera > Anthomyiidae > Delia > Delia radicum. The sequence goes on along the minus strand of CM037853.1, from coordinate 147,807,803 downwards.
GGGTAGTACGTCGATCTAGGGAAAGATTATAAACTCGGAGAAAACCCAGCTACGGAAGAAAAAATGTGCCCAGTAATAAAAAACTGGCGAGGAAAATTGTTCATCGATTTCACCGAAATCCTAACATCAATGTTCGAAAATGGCAAAAACAACTCAAACATCGAAGTCTTATGTCCATAAGGCAAAAAAAAACATTATAATCTGAACAGATACAAAGTGATGAAAGTTAGCCAAAAGACGAGCCAGACAACTTTATACTCAGCATATTACAAAATGCGATTGTAATGTTATTTACGATTTTAATCAGTTACCTGGACTTGAATTTTATACCGCTCGGTGCAAAATATATGCAAAAAAAGATGTGTAAATTTTCCAACAAGTATTTGATTTGGCAAGCAATTTGTAGCTGCGGAATACAGAGCAAGGAGGTAGTCGTAAATGGATCAATAAACTCAAAAACTTATATCGAGAAGTTTATATCGAGGAGTTTATTCAACAACACTTCTAATTGTACCTAAATTAATTAAATATTAGACAATTTTATGTAATTTTATACAATTTAATTCGGCTAGTTTTTGGATGAAATTTTATATAATTAAGTTCTCTTGTAGTAATGCTATTAAAATATGAATCTAAATGAATCTAATCTAATTGTGTGAACTTGTGTCAATATAATTGTGGGGTCATATTAAAATAGATACAATTATATAAAGCTTCATATCAGGTTTTTTAATTGGATATCTGCTTCCATATGTTACATATATGTTCATATATGCCCATACTGATCATATATGAACTTTTTCACTTAAAAATAATTTACGAAACCGTGCTTTTATTATTTTCAAAATTTTTAAGTTTATGAAATTTGCTATATAGTAAGAAAATTTATATATATTTATACATAATTATATGTAATTATATCTGCTGATGATTATTCAAAAATTTGCTTATATGGTGTTATATAAAATTTTAATTATATCAGCCTTATTAGATATAATTTTATATAATTATGTCATATTATATCTGATTTCATAGAACTTTATATAATTATATCCCCTAATTTCCGTATATAATTATATATTATATAATATGGCTTATAAAATATATTTCAATAGGGTTGTATGCAAAAAAATTTACGAAAAATAGTTTGGTATTTTTAAGCATTAATTATTTTGAATGCAGCTATGAAACACAGTTTTATACTGTCTTATAATGAAAATATTTGTTTGTGTTATAAAAGATATGCTTATATATGGCGAAATATATACCATTTGTGCCATTTTTCTTATCTGAGGATACTTTTCATTGTGCAAGTTAAAAAACATTTTTTAAAATTTTTTGAAAAATATCAGTTTTTTGAACTAATGGCTATCTGGTGCATTGCGAAAGCAAACAAAACTTTTATTTACTCAATTTTTCCCGTAGAATCGTATAGTGGAATCAGATTTAACATGTATTCATCCGTTTTTGTTCTATGGAAATTGGCACTCAAAATACGCATTTTTAGTCGCCGAGCGGCTCGGGCCACTAAGGGTTAAATGTATTTAAATAAAGGAAAAAGAATTGTAGTCTAATAAAATTTAAGTAATATTTTTCCGAAAATTACGCAATTTTTAATGAAAGTAATATTTAAGTAATATTTTTCTGAAAATTACGCAATCTTTAATGAAAACATTCAAATTTTTTAAAATTTTTAACAAAATAACAATTTCAAAAATTCAAATGTTACTATTGTAAATAGAAAACAATATTTTTTAATAAATGTAAGATAAAGACGTTTAAAAGTGTGTTGTTAATTGATTACCCGAGTAATATGATCTTTTTACATTACATCTCACAAGTTTATCCAACAGCATTAAATCTTAAAGCTTTTTAAATTGGCCGAATTGCTAGACCAATTTTATGTTGCCATTACTGGGAACGAATATTTAAACACAACTTATTCTAGTTGATTGTTTTCCTATTACAATAGATAATAAGTTTTCATAAAATGTCATGGAATTGGAGTTGCTCCCACACACAAACTCGAATTTCGGAATTCCATATCTGAATAATTAAAAGCATAAATCAAATGAAAACTTTAATTTTTAAAAATTTTGAATTTTAGGAATTTTTAACAGAAATATTTTTTTTTCTAAATGGCTCATTTTCGTTCGAAATTCGGCACGGCTTAATGTTTTACAAAAACCCATGCAAATAAACCATTTCTATATGGTACATTTCTGGGTGGTGTAATGACAAATAGTTTTTTAAGGGACACCCTAGTGTATATTTTGCAAAAGTCTTAGGAAAACTTTGACTAACAGAAAAAAAAAATGTTGTTTAGTTTTTTGCATAATTGCGTTTTGTTTTATATTATAGCTATATTCACATTATTACAATAAAGCTCTTTTAGTAGGGGCTTCGTTTGAAAATTAAATCCCACAAAAACTAAAAACTAAAAATCCAAACAAATAAATATCTTAAGGGTATAGTTAATTCACACTTACAGGCATAGTTTCAAAGAAAACATAAAATTGGGTAACTATTACAACAACTGACAACTTTCTTCCCACGCATTTAATTATTATTTTATTTTTTTAATTTATTTAACAATCTTTGTTTTATTAAATTTTTTTCCGTTGGCTTAGCAATTTTTTTTTTTACATAATTATGTCCAAATAATAGTTTAATCATGTATTATTAAATAACATGATTATTTCTTATTTTATGTAATTTTTCTTTATTAATTTTATATTTTAGTTAATGTTTACACAATTGTTTAAACATTTTTATTTAACTTGGTCAAGGTTTTAGAAAATCTTCAAATTGTATTGTTATTAATTACTTTAGTTCATGATGGCGTTAAATAAGAATTTTCTTGTAATGTTTATGTTATAAAGTCACGCATTTTTAGCAAAGTTTGTGTCTTAAGTCTTTTATTTTAAAATATATTAATTGAAGCGTATAAACACAAAAGACTTAAGACACAAACGTGGTTTAGACAAATTTTAAAATATGTATTCTAGAGATGGTAGAGTGATAACTAATAAAGGTGAATAATGAATGCTACAGCGTGAATTTTGTGATAAATTTTTGTTTAACGCTTTAGTTTATTTTTGAAATTTGTTGATTTTAAGAACTATTTTTAGCTAATAAATACCTCTTTTTCAAATTACAGAAAATGCCTTTGATACATATTTTTTAATAAACTTAGGTATGCTGAATACGAATCTGTCAAAAAAAAAAAATGTTTCCCATTCACGGTTTTTATATTTACATCATTCACAAATTTTTCATAGATTTCGCTTAATTTTTCCAAATTGAACAGCAAAATCATAAGATTTTTTTTAGGAATATACATCGACACTAAATTATCTCTTGTTTAAGTATATTTATATAATAAAAATGTGGGATTTTATTTCAGGATATCTCACTGGTATTGCAAGGAAGCTAAAATGTATGCTAAAAAAATTTAAAATTTTATTATGTACTATGAATAAACTAAACAATACACTGAACTCATTTTGGTATTAAAATTACAAATCCATTGAAAATATCCTGAAATATTTAGAAAAGGATAGTATTTTTATATAAAATATGGAATATTTAACGTAAATATAAAAAACAGCGATATTTCAAAAACTACAACAAAAAAAAAATCATTTGCCAGATTTAGACACAGCGTTGCTAAATCTATTAGAAAAGATTTATTACAAACACAGGATCTGTTAAAAGTTGCAAACTCTTCAGTAGTAATATTAATAATATGTTTTTATACACAGAGAGAATTTTTTTACGAGTTTTAATGAAATTTTTCAAGTTTTCGCCACAAAGTGAATGACAAATTTCTTAAATTTAGTGCAAAAGCTTCACAATTTTTATAAAACTATTTTTAATGAAACGTTTTCATTAACCGTATGAAAATTTGAATAACCCAGCTAAACCTCTCATTGTCATATATGGATAAAGTAATGTATCGCCATAGGACCCCACGCATTACAATACACTTTACTTCACTGATGAATTTTACACCAGATGGGCCATTGCCTAGTAGGGGGTAAAGTAACTGGTTACTTATATGGTTACCCGGTTGTGTATATGTCTGTAATGAGTCTATATATAGATTTTCATAAAAAAATTTTTTCAAAAATAAATTATTACAAATATTTTTCTAAATTAACGTGGTTTATACAATTTAATGAAAAACTGCATTAATTTGATGAAAATTTTCAATAGACGAATTCCAGTGACACTTCATAGTTCTAATGCAAAAATTCTCTCAACATATGAAGAGAACTTTTTTCTTTTTGTATTTGAAGCATGTGGCAAATCAGTTAAAATTTAAAGTTCTTTTCTAAATATTTTAAAACCGTTTTGTAATTCGAATACAAAAGTTTGTTCATTGAAAATTAATTTTATTCTTACACAGTTTAGCATGCATAAACTGCATAAGAATAGAATTAGAAAATACAATTTTCAATTTCCTTGAAACACCAGTAAACTATCCTGATACAAACACCGACATCATAATACTCAAATTAAAGATAATTTTATAGAGATATACATTCTAAAAAAAAAATTATGCAAAAACCTCGATATTTAAAAAACTACAGATGATTCCCAGATTTGAATTCAATGTCCATAGGTTTATTAAAAGAGATGTGTTTCAAAGCCAGTTTTTTGGATGGTAAGTAGTGTTATCTGTCATTTTAAACATCCGAGCAAAAATTTTTGCATATAAATATACATTATTTTATATACACTTATACGTTTTCGTCTGTCAGTGTATTTAACTGGATATAACCACCCAGTGTAGAATAGCATTACCATAAAAGTGCACTTAGAATAATATATAGGTAAACCCCATTGCAAATGTAGTTAAAATCAAATTAACTTTCACTCGAAAAAAGGACTACTTACATTTCATTAATTCAACTAACATTGTTATTTGTTTTTACTGTTCAAAAAATGAACCACAAATGTAGTAAAAATTAACCACACAGTAGTTAGTAGTAAAAATAAGCTAACATTTATTTGTTTTAGTTTTTTAAATAAAAAAAACTACAAGTTTGTTATAATTTTTATTAAAAATAAAAATTATGTTTTTCGACCTTTAATTGTGCAATGAAAATGAAAATTATTCAAGTTCGAGGCCATATACTCTATATTTCTCCATTAGGATATTGTCCTAACAAATAATCTATAGAGTTTTTGTTTTCAAATTTATTATTTGACCCTTTCAGGAATGTGTTGATAGATCTATTTCGGGAATTTTCTAGGTTCCCATCATCAGAACACGTTTTGAAAGCGGTAACAATCCCATGCCAAACCTCAAGCATTCATATGAACTAGTTTACTCACTACATGAGAACTAATATACATATGAGTTTGAAATTAAAGATTATAACCATTGATCAAAAAATAAATTGAAAACTTGTTTGATGTGTAAGATCCACCTCTGGTGGATATTCAATACACGTTTTTTTTTTGTTTCTCTCTCCTTTTTTATATTTTGTTAAGTTAGTTAACAAAACAGGGAAAGTAAACTAGGCGGTACTTTGCCTTTTTTCACAAGTTTGTTATAATTTTTATTAAAAATAAAAATTATGTTTTTTCGACCTTTAATTGTGCAATGAAAATGAAAATTATTCAAGTTCGAGGCCATATACTCTATATTTCTCCATTAGGATATTGTCCTAACAAATAATCTATAGAGTTTTTGTTTTCAAATTTATTATTTGACCCTTTCAGGAATGTGTTGATAGATCTATTTCGGGAATTTTCTAGGTTCCCATCATCAGAACACGTTTTGAAAGCGGTAACAATCCCATGCCAAACCTCAAGCATTCATATGAACTAGTTTACTCACTACATGAGAACTAATATACATATGAGTTTGAAATTAAAGATTATAACCATTGATCAAAAAATAAATTGAAAACTTGTTTGATGTGTAAGATCCACCTCTGGTGGATATTCAATACACGTTTTTTTTTTTGTTTCTCTCTCCTTTTTTATATTTTGTTAAGTTAGTTAACAAAACAGGGAAAGTAAACTAGGCGGTACTTTGCCTTTTTTCACAAGTTTGTTATAATTTTTATTAAAAATAAAAATTATGTTTTTTTCGACCTTTAATTGTGCAATGAAAATGAAAATTATTCAAGTTCGAGGCCATATACTCTATATTTCTCCATTAGGATATTGTCCTAACAAATAATCTATAGAGTTTTTGTTTTCAAATTTATTATTTGACCCTTTCAGGAATGTGTTGATAGATCTATTTCGGGAATTTTCTAGGTTCCCATCATCAGAACACGTTTTGAAAGCGGTAACAATCCCATGCCAAACCTCAAGCATTCATATGAACTAGTTTACTCACTACATGAGAACTAATATACATATGAGTTTGAAATTAAAGATTATAACCATTGATCAAAAAATATGATCAATGGTTATAATCTTTAATTTCAAACTCATATGTATATTAGTTCTCATGTAGTGAGTAAACTAGTTCATATGAATGCTTGAGGTTTGGCATGGGATTGTTACCGCTTTCAAAACGTGTTCTGATGATGGGAACCTAGAAAATTCCCGAAATAGATCTATCAACACATTCCTGAAAGGGTCAAATAATAAATTTGAAAACAAAAACTCTATAGATTATTTGTTAGGACAATATCCTAATGGAGAAATATAGAGTATATGGCCTCGAACTTGAATAATTTTCATTTTCATTGCACAATTAAAGGTCGAAAAAACATAATTTTTATTTTTAATAAAATTATAACAAACTTGTGAAAAAAGGCAAAGTACCGCCTAGTTTACTTTCCCTGTTTTGTTAACTAACTTAACAAAATATAAAAAAGGAGAGAGAAACAAAAAAAAAACGTGTATTGAATATCCACCAGAGGTGGATCTTACACATCAAACAAGTTTTCAATTTATTTTTGATCAATGGTTATAATCTTTAATTTCAAACTCATATGTATATTAGTTCTCATGTAGTGAGTAAACTAGTTCATATGAATGCTTGAGGTTTGGCATGGGATTGTTACCGCTTTTAAAACGTGTTCTGATGATGGGAACCTAGAAAATTCCCGAATAGATCTATCAACACATTCCTGAAAGGGTCAAATAATAAATTTGAAAACAAAAACTCTATAGATTATTTGTTAGGACAATATCCTAATGGAGAAATATAGAGCATATGGCCTCGAACTTGAATAATTTTCATTTTCAAAAAAACTACTTTAATAAATGAGTGTAAAATTATAATTCAGTAATTTGTATGTAATGAAAAGTTTCATTAAAACCAGTTTCATTAAAACTATGAAGCTTTTTCATAAAGTTTATGAAATCTTACATTTGCATTGTGAAGAAAACTTCACCAGTTTAGTGAAACATTTCATTAAAAACTCGTCAAAAAAATTCTCTCTGTGTACTATTTAAAATAAATATTGAAATAAAAAAGGCTTTTAGAAATTGGTTTCAATGGCGCAGGTTTTTGTTCCGAATCGACTTAAAAAAACTATACTTATTATCAGTATAATTGCCCATAAGGTACTGCCCTGTAATTTTTTCGCAATAAAAATGTTATAACCCTGCTCTGCAGTATTTAAAAATACTGACCTTTTTTTGGTATTAAGTTAGAACGATTTAGCCAATCACAAGTTAAAAATTGCTTCTAGGCTGAGTATTATGGAACTAATTTGATACAAACATGTTTTTAAAGTAGATTATTTCAATTAATATCAAAATCTGCGCTCAAATTTCTTGATTAAGTGGTATACGACAAATAAGTTTTCGGGAGAAACTGTAATTAATTAGCTGTTTTTAACTGATTTCAGTTTATATTGCCTTATTAAAAAGATAATATTTGATGTTTAGTACATTTATAAAAACGAAAGACTTAAGACACAAACGTTATGATTGAAAATAGTCAAACATATCAAAAAAACTAATAAATACGTTAATATTGTATAAAGTACACAGATGTTGTTATTTCGTTGAAGTATTTTAGTAGTTTAATCATATTTTTAGCATTCGTAAAATTATGTAAGTAAAAAGCAGTTTTATTTAAAATTAATAAACATTATATTACGAATTAAATCCCAGTTAAAATAGATTTCTAGTGCAATGTAAACGTATTTACAGAAAATTTAAAATATTAGTTTGATTTAAAATCGTGCTTTTAACCATGTGTGTTTTATAAATATGAGTTTACATCCTACACTGAAAGAATTATTATATGAAAAATGAAAAATTTCATTATATCCAAGAAGTTTTATTAATATTAAGAACTTTTTATAAATTTCATAAAAAAAAATTATTTGACTTCATTAATTATTTCTTCATAAATTTAATGAAAATTTTCTTTAGAGCTATAAAATTATTTCAAAGACTTAAGTTTTTTATTTTTTCTTAAAATTTTAAAATTTCATTATTTTTGAAACATTTCAAACTTTAATTTTAAGATTTAATTCTCAAGTATTTAACATATTTATAAGGTGCTTTATTATTTTAATGTAGACTTTTATTAATTTTGGACTTCAATAAAATTGTTTGATAAATCATATGAAATGGTTTATTGGGTTAGTTCCAATGCACAAGACATGTATGTAGAGTTTTATTAATTCAAGGAAATTATATGAAACTGTATAATAAATTCTACAAACGCTTCATTGTCGGAATGATTCATTAGTTTTATGAAGATTTTTATTAATTCTACAAACATTTCATAAACATTAACTTTAATGAAACCTATTTCGTAGATTCTATGAAAAGTTTCAATGGACGAGTTCCAGTGACAATTTTCATTAAAGCTATGAAGAAATTCATTACTGAAATTAAGCTAATTCTCTCAGTGTATTTCAAGCACCAATATTTTCAACACATCCTAACGTTTTTATTGCATATCTAGAAAGTTCCAAACAAGTCAAATCCTATAATTTTCTAAAACCAAACAGAAAAAAAACAAAACATAATTTATAGTTTAACAAAAACATTAAACATTTTTAAAAGTTGTAATTGTAAGTTAAAAAGAAGAAATATAAGAGTACCCACTATTACAGAATGAATCGTGTATGAGATCAAGTCACGACAGAGACCCCATGAACAAATTAACCACAGTATTGTTGCAATAATAATAGCAACAACAAAAACTGTAAAAACAATGAAATCATCTCATAGAGCACTTAAACACACTGGTAACTAAATGTACACTGTCTATTAAAAAAACTCCGTAATCAATGAATGAATCTCCTTTGAAATATAATATTGAATTAAGCAGAAAAAAACAACGTTGTAAAATTTAATACTTTAATAAAAGTACTGCAGTTGCACAGAAACAAAAAAATGCTTGTCAACTGATATTTAAAAAAAAAGCCAAACATCACTTTAGATAATGTCTTCTTCTTATTTAGTTATAGCTAACACGAAAAATTTGTTTTGAATTCATAACTGCATGCATTTTGGTTTACACTACAACTGTGCTAGCCAATATTTGGCGCTACATAAAGTTTTTAAAATATTCTAAAATTTTCAGATACATACAGTCATAGAAAAAAATCTGTAGAAATAGCTGAAAAGCGCAACTAAAAATTTATTAAAAATTGCGTTCCAAAAAAAAGAAAACTGCTAAATTTTTTGTGCTAAATTTACAAAATTTGAGTTCTATTTGAGTTCAATTTTAGTTAATTGAAAAATAGGAATTTAATCTGCTTAAATCAGCAAAAACTTTTGCTAACTGTTTGAACACAAAATGTTGACTTTATTTTCTATACATTTAGTTAAAAGCAAATTATAGTAAATTTTGCTAAAAAAATTATATACTGCTGATTTTAGAATTTCAAATTTTTTTTAGAACAAACAAATTCTAAAAAAAGAATTTTAATGTTTTGGTGATTTATTTTTTTTTTACTATTATTTAGCAAACTTTTTGTTAATATTAGCAGATTTATTTGTTGCCTTCAATTGATTAAAGTTTTGCTGAAAAATAACAAAAATTTTAAAAATGTGCAGACTAATTATTTCCTTTAATACTGGTTGCCACTATTAAAACACAAAATTTTACAATCATACGTCAAAATTTATCCAAAACCATAAGAAATTAAACACAATTTTTTTAATAATTTGCTTTAGAACAAGTCTCCTGCGTTCACAAAATTTTTGTCTGCTAAATACCAAGTTTATATGTACTGAAAGAGTTGTCTTTCATGATATTAGTTAATGAAACATGGAAGTTTTTTCGTAGATTCAAAGAAGATTTTTATTGTATAAATGAAAAGTAATATCAATTATTAAATTTTTCAGAACTTAGATTTCATAATTTCCCACAGTAGAAACCGTTATGATACGTCATTACTTTCATCACTGCCAGTAATGGCAACAGCTTTCTCTCTGCATTACTGTTACAAATAATAAGGACTTCCTAATAACTAGTATACTATGTCATTATTTTTATACAAAAAATAACGCGTTATCCATAAGTACTTACTTTATCATTATTTTAAATATTAAGTAATGATCTAACAATTTTTTGAAAATTTATTTTTAAACTCATTATATTTTCAACTCTAGTAAGTACATATATAACTACCCTTGTAAAAATGATAATATATTATAATATATGAAGTGTTCATACATATATGTATGTTCATATTATGAATATTTTTCATATTTGTATTTATCTGATTTTTTTAAAATTAAAAACTATTAAATGATTTTTATTCTATTTTATTTGATTTAAAAATCAAATAAAAGTTTTTTAATGCCTTTAAGAAAGAATTCTGAAACTTGAAATTAAAAATAATTACGTAAAAAGTGTAAATAAATTTCTTAAAAGAGGAAATTTCTTACAAAAATAATTCAGTTTTCTTCTAAATATATTTCGGTATTTCGCAAATTGTGACGCCACAAGCAAACGTCGACTTAATATTGTATTTAATAATATTGTACGATATGTCTACAATCTAAGGAGATTTAGTAGTGTATCATTAATTTCCAGGAACATATACGGTGTTTCTATGGATAATTTTCTAAAGATAAGAGTTCTATTGTTTCTTCATAAAATTATATACACACAAAAGCCAAAATATATTTTTGATCAAATTCGATTTGCAAGATCCAATAGGGGAAAAAAGTTAATACTTCCTAAACATCTGAATATCAATTTCATGAACATTCTGCTCGTCTTTGGAATTTATTACCACAAAACATACAACAAGCCAGCAACGCACTTCAAAAATTTACTTTATAATTTTTTGAATAACTTTAATTTTTCAATGTTTTTCTTTAATAATTTTTACTAATTTTGTTTTCAATACTTTTATCTTTTTCTCTATTTTTGGTTTTATTATATTATATTTTTTTTTAAATTTTCTATAGGTATCTTTTTTTTATTTTTTATATTATATTAATCATTGTGAATCAATTGGGATATTTTATTCATGTACTGTAATTATAAGATTCAATCTTGTTGTACTGAAAAAAACAAATAAATAAATAAAAATAAATAAAAGAGCCTGTAACGAGTTATCGGGGTTTTAAGATAGTCTCCATATAAAAGTAATAAGATTTGTATTATTAAAAGTAGGTAGTTACCATTACCAGATATGTGGTTACAAAATCCAATATCCGGTAATACTTTCTACACTGGAGTGTCTATGATTATTAGTAAAGTGAGAGTAGTAGAAATAATTAGTAAGCTTTACTAAAATTTTGTTAAATTTTAGTTAACCCTAAATGAAAATCAATTTGCCAAAATAAGTCTGATTTTTTTTTTACTAAAAATTAATAATTTTTCAAAAGAAAATAGGAAAATGTTTACTATAAAAAATTATTGTACTAAAAATTAGTACAAAAACTGTTAAGTTAAAAAAAATTTAGATAAATTAGTAAACGTTTTTCAATTTTTTATACTGACTTTTGTTTGAGAGTACTAACAATTATTTGGTACTAAAAATTAGTACAATTACTATAAAATGGTATATAAAATATTTTACCAATTTTTCTACAAACTTTTTTATTTGAGTGTCTTGAAAAGTCCTCAGAATCGAAGTTTGTACATGACTGTTGTAACAATAACGATTAACTGTTATGGCTTTTCAGCTACTATAAATGCGTCCGTTTTTGACTTGTCTGTTGTTCGATTCATTCATATATTTTTTCTTATAAGCTTTGCTTTGTTTTCTTCACCTTAATTATCTCATTAACCTTATGATATTTTAAAAGCTAAACATCTATTGACAGCCAGAGTAACTACATATAATCGATTCTACGCTACTATTTTTTGTTCTCAGAGTTAAACTTTAAAAACACTACGACTTACCTCTTGACTTTGTTCCAGTAGCTGTGTACTGTGCGGCCTGATGGTGGCTGCATAATTTCTCAATTGCTGTTGATGTGGTTGATGTTGTACAAGTTGTTGCTGTTGATGTTGCTCCTCTTCGTTTGCTGTTGCTGATGTTGTGGTCGTATTAAAAATTGTCTGGCATTTGCACCGTATATTGTTTCTTGTGGATCTTCGGGATCATCGGAATTTGTGGTTACGGTTTTGATTGCTGGTGATGCCTGCGGTATCTGATCGATGATTTGCATAGGCTGTTGATGTTGCTGCATCTTTTGTGTCTTTTGTTTGTCTTTTATCTTTAGTGGCGTCATTTGTTAATTCTTTTGCAACATTTGTTGCAGTTGCTGCTGCTGAATTCACTGTTGTGTCATCAGCAATTTGTTTTATTGTTGTTATTTTATTAGGTTTATTTGTTTCGTTGGCGAAGACATTAACTATGCCTGAAATATTAGGTAAAGCATTAGAAAGAGAGGGCATTAATAAAAATAATTTTGTTTAATTTATAAATCATGTAATGTTTATTTTAAAACATAAATTTTATTAAAAGTAATTTATGTCGTGTAAATCTACTTTATTCTCAAAATATTTCATTGGATTCACCAAAAACTACTTATCTTTTTGGGTCTAATTATATCCACGTAGATCTAAATTAATCCCATGGGATGTTCTGGGATCCATCAGGATCTTAAATTACTTATTTTTGTATCACCCAACTTTGAGATAAATTTTGATATTATTTAATAAAGTAATACATTTGAAGGATATAATCGGACGGATATTACTGGATACCCCAATTTTGAGATAAACTTGGATAAGAATAAATATTGATCTATATGAAATGAGATATGATGTTGTATTTGAGATGTAAGTTTTTTTGATCGGGTAGAGAATAAGGTTAATATATCTCACATCGTAATTGAAATACTTAGGCTGTTCAGATATGGTATGTACTTAACTTCAGATATGGTTAAGAACGCTATTTTTCGCGTTTTTAATAGCGGTTTTCTTAAAATTGTGTTTAGAATTGAAATTAGAGAGACAAAATCTATTAAAAATATGTATTGCGGTTCAAACCAAACGGCGTTTTCTCATTTGTGACAGTTAAACTGGCGTTTTGTTAAAGAATTATAGTTGGATTGGCTAAAAAATATAAATTTTAGCGCCTATTAAATTTAGTCGTGGGGATATCTGAGCTTTTCCGACATTCATAATTGTTCGGCTATTATGCTATTTTTTCCGAAGAACTTTTCATCCTATATTTTATATATTTCAAATAAATGGCAACCCTAACACACTACATAGGCAATATTGGTACCAACATTTTTCTTTTCTGGAGTACATCGATGCTGCGCTCAAAATATTCTGAATTTCATTAGTCATTAGACATGATTCCATACAAAAATGTATTAAATTTGTCCCCATATTTAAACCCTTAAACTTGAGATTGAGCAGCTAAAAAAATACGTGTC
>CM037853.1:147751852-147793903 GCA_021234595.1 Delia radicum | reverse complement strand
TTGTGATTTAACATCACAAATATCTCTAGAAATTCTAATAACAAGTCCCCTGAAGATTGCCTTGGGCAGGAATGAAATCCGGATAGGGACACGCCTACATCAGATTGCTTTTCACAATTTGTTAAATAAGTTTTGGGACTCTTATAGCACATTTAATTACTATAAATTTATCTTTTTCGTTTTCCAGCCTATACGTAATGCACCACCGGGTAGAAAATATGTACGTTGCCCTTGCAATTGTTTGCTCATTTGTAAAAGTTCATCTCAACGTATTGCTTGTCCACGTCCCAACTGCAAGCGTATTATAAATTTAGCTCCCCAGTCCAGTTACCCCACCAGTACCCACTATGCCGGGTATGTGTCGCGTAACATGTGGTCATTGTTCGGATACTTTTTTAGTAAGAGTAAATATTTTTTTCTGAAATCAATTTTTAATCATTATTTTAATACATTCAACAATTCTTGGCACGTTGTCCCCACTGCAGAAAAGTGTCATCCGTGGGTTCTCGTTTTGCCTGTGGTCGTGGCATTATTTTTGTCATTATCGGTTTAATTGTTCTAATTGCTGGCATTGGTATTACTGTTGGCACACATAGATATGCTGAGGTTAGTATAAATTAACTTATAATACATAATTCTGTAATTCAGAAAATATCAATTGGAATTTAGAAAATATCAATTGAAAGTCAGAAATTCCATTTGAAATTCAGAAAATATCAATTGAAATTAAGAATTTCAATTTGAAATTTAGAAAACATCAATTGAAGAGCTTATTATAAAACTTGATAAGCCACATTTACAATTTTCTAGTTTTTGCTGTTTTCCAGACATCCGTTGATTAAATTTTGAATAAAGCCTTGCTTAAACACAGTAGTATATAGAGTATAAAAGTCCAATAATAGAAATATTTCCTGAATTAATTTACCTTTAAGGGGCAAAAACTAACTAAAAATTAAATGTGGCTTATCAAGTTTTTACAATAAGCCCTTCAATTGATAATTTGATTTTCATTTAAAAAAAGAAAACATCCCATCCTCATAAATGATATTAAAATCCCTACACTCATACAAATAAGTCTCTAAAAATATCAGAAAAAAATTGCTAAAAATTAGTTAAAAATTACGTTGCCGGAAAATTAGCAGATTTTTTTTTTGCTAAATATTAGTAAAATAAAAATTTCAAAAAAAACATTTGTAAAATTTCCTAAATTTTATTCAAATTTTATTTGTTTGCAATACAACAAAAATAAATTTCAATAAATGACAATAAATGACAATAAGTGACTCGCACAACATCTGAGTTATAAAATCCATAAAATTAATTTCAATTAAAGTTTATTTCAAATATGTAACCTCAGACCACTACCCCTAGAAGACGTTCCCTCCATGGCTCATGGATTTTTCAGAGAAAGAGTTAGAAAAAAATATTTTTGACGACACTTTAGAAATGTTGCGTCGATAAACCTTAATACGCAAAAATTTTAAAATTTTGCAGCAGTTTAAGTTCGGCCATGAAATATTTAAAAATTTCGGGTTTTCGATAAATTCAGGACGTTATAACATTGCGAATTGAGCTTTATTCACAAATCTTTTTGTGTCATCTGAAAGTACTATCTGTTCGAATTCAGCGTTCGTTAGGGCTGAAAAAACTAGTTGGCCTCTGTAATTGAATTAATTTAATTGACATGATATGATATTAGTTTTATAAATAATAAAACAAACATTTTTTTTTTTTTTGAATAATTGCTAAAATTTACCCAATAGGAAATTTATATCACATGACGCTATGTAACGTCACGTTTCACAATATGCGTTGTAACAAAAAATCAAAAAAGGTTTATTTATTCAGCAATTTTTAAAAAAGCTTATAATATTCGAAACCATATTAAAAAATGTCTTATCAAAAAAGTCCGCAGCAATTCGCAGAGTTTTGTTTTTGTAAAAGACAAAAAAACCAACTTATATTTTTGTCACATCACGTTACCGCCTTTAATTGTTTATATTTTAGGACAATGCACTTCGACTGTTTTCTTATTTTTACTAAATAAGAGCTTCTTACGTTCTACACAAAACTATGTTTTTCACCTCTTTGAACCATACTACTACTGGTACGTATGCGACTATAGTGATATTTTCTAAATTTCGTTTGTTATTTTCTGAATTTTTAATTTAAATTCCAATTGATATTTTCTTAATTTCAAATGAAAATTCGGAAATTTGCTAATATTTTCTGAATTACAAAAGGTTTAGTTGGCTAAAAACGTTTGAAATACAATAAAGATTAATCTATATACAAATATTGTTTATCCAAATTTCCTATAATTTAAATTTTTTCCAGGATCAGGCGGGGCGTTTATATGGCATATATTGGTATATTCTTAACTGGCGCATTTTTATGTTTACGTTCGCTTTATTATTTCCGTTTAAAAGTCAGCCATGTTGATGGTCCTATGTAAGATCGTATTTTTTAAAAAAGGCTTTTTGGAGCAGCATTCCCTTTTGATATTAAATTAAAATAAAGCAAAAAGCTATAAAACCAATAAAACAACTGGATAATTTTGAACAATTTCTACACACAACACCAAGTATAAGAACAACAACAAGAACATAAATATAAATTTTAAAAAATATTTAATATTTACACTATTATATAAACAAAAAATAATAATTAAAAAAAAAAAAAACTGATGCTGATGAAAAACAACAAACAACCGGAATTATATAATTATGATGTATGTTTTATAAAATTACATCTTTGATGAAAAACAACAGAAACAATATAATTAACAAAAAAATACATGTTAAATCAAAAAAAAAAAAAAATCTCCATAAAATGTGAAATTCACGTGCTTAACAGAAAAACAAGTCAAAATATTAAAATAATCTATAAACAGTGTGTTAGCAAAGTTAGACATTAGTTAATAACTCATGCTAAACATTTGTTAATTATTTTTGTCTCCCTTTATAATTCTATGAAAAAAATAAAGATTTCTTAATAACATAAACAAAAACACACACAAAATCAACATATACTACTACATTTCTAAATTGTATTAAAGAAATTAATAATTTTTGCGTTTAGAATTATTTTGCAAATTATCTTTTTAATAGGTATTAATTTTAATTATTTAATGTATTTAAGAGAAATTTTTAATTAAATTTAAAGAAACTAATGAATGTTTAAACAAATGTTATTGTTATTAGTTTCAAAATTGGCGCCCAACTTGAAGGCATCAAACATAATTCGTAATTTTTTATATTTTCCTAAATTAAAAAAATTACAATTAAAATATCTTAAATACTATTTATAGTTATTAGTCTTATTTCCATTCTGGGGTCGATGTCGATACAAGAAAAATTTCAAAAAAGCTAAATTTGAAACGAAAATGTTTGAAAGTTTATTTTTTAATCGGAATAAACAGAATTATTTTTATAACTGACAATTTCTTAAATACCATTCGTTATTCCTAATATACAATTGGAAATGTTGTGGATATGCCTCTTCTTTACTTTAATATAAAATTAAAGTGTCTTTTTCTTATAAATTTTAAAATTAATTTTAATTATTTATGTCTCTTATCTTTAAAATCTCTTTTTGTATACTTATGTTGGCTATATTGAAATCTTCCTCATTATCCGCATAATGTCTCTTGTTTAATAATGAAATTATATACAATAAATTTTTCTTCTCTGTATACATTTATTAATTTTAGTTCATATTTTTGTAATTGTTTATTATATATTTCTTTTTAATTTTATCATTTTTATATATACTTATTTCATTTATATTCAATATTATCTACATGTATTTTTTTCTCAGTTATATAGCAGCAAACAAAAACTCAATTCTTTTTTATGCAAAACAAAAAAAAAAAACTATATTTTTTGAAAAAACAAAATATATACATAAAATTATATTTAGATCGATTATTATTACAACTACGATACCATTTATTGTAAATAAAAAATATATAATAAATAAGATTAAAAAAAGTACACCTGTTTTGTTAGTTTTATTTAATAAAACTCATTAGCATTTTACGCCGATTTTAAGTGGCCTCTCATAGAGATGGAGTGAAAAGTGCCAATATTTTTTGTTTATTCAGTAGGGCCAACTCTTAGAAAAATTGCGTCAAAACTTCATGACATGTCATTTATTAGAAAAAAGTAGCCGTTATAAAAATGATGCCGCTTTTAAAGTTTGAGAAAAATGGATTCCAAAGTGTTTTGATGAAACATTGTAGGAAAAAATACTGTCTAAGCCAATAAATGGATTTGATAAACATTATGGTGCATCTCTGCCGTCATATTCAATGATTTAAAGGTGGTATTCCGAATTTAAACGTGGTCGTACAAGCACAAATGATGCAGATCGTCCTGGTAGTCCAAATGAGGCAGTTACCGAAGAAAACGTAATAAAAGTGCATCAGGTTGTATTGTAACATCTAAAGATTCAAGTGAGTGAGATTGCTGGTATCTTATTTTGACATTTTATTTTGTGCAAACACTGGTTTTTCAAAAGTGAAGAAAAATAATAAATATTGTTTGTTTTTATTTTAAAACAGTTTATTTATTAATATAAATTAAATTTAGAGTGAAATGTTTAGTGTTAATTTTTTATCATGAAATTTACCACTTTCTATTCAGTGGTATTTTTTCAATTGGACTTAGAGTTAAATTCCTGTTCAGATTTTATTTGTACTTTTTGGCCTAAAAAAGCTTTAAAATCATTTAAAATTTTTTTTTATTTAAAACTTACAT
The DNA here is from genome assembly GCA_021234595.1 of Delia radicum. Lineage (NCBI taxonomy): Eukaryota > Metazoa > Arthropoda > Insecta > Diptera > Anthomyiidae > Delia > Delia radicum. Next base: position 147,789,143 of record CM037853.1, on the reverse strand, counting down.
TTTTACTTTAGCTCCCTTTAAAAATTTGAGGAAAAAACTCGCAAAAACTGTTAACTGTTTTTCCCCCTTTTTGATATTCGTAATACCTACTATTTTCTCATTTTGAATAAGGGAAAAGAGAAAAATTTCCCAGGGAGATTTTATTTAGAATAATGGAACAGGGAACAGGGAAAAAATTTCAAGGGAACAAAAACTGAAACGTGTTCAGGATTCAAAGTATGCTTTGGAGATGTATGAAGTTAATTCAACTGAGTTTTTACGTCGATTTATAACAATGGATGACACGTGGATTCATTTTATACATCGAAGTCCAATAGGCAGTCTGCGGAGTGGTTACAAGCGTGCTAAAGCCAACTAAAAGCACCCAAAGACCCAACAATCGTCTGGAAAGGCAATGGCCAGTGTTTTTTGGGATGCACGTGGTATATATTTATTGATTACTTGAAGAAAGGAAAAACAACTGCCAAGTATTATGTTGAACTAGTTAGCTATTTGCTCTTTATTTTCAATTCATTTCCTTTTTTTTACAAAGCTTAAATGCTTATAATGTAAATAGAACATACGACTTTGACCAATGTCGTCTGTCGGAATATGTTGAGTTATTGGACAGATTGGATGAAGAAATTAAGAAAAAATTACCCCACTTAAATAAGAAACAAATCTTGTACCATCATGACAATGCACCTGCGCTTTCATCTGCTCTGGCTTCAGAAAAATTTAAGTCTTTACTTTGCGACAGTTATCTGGAAACGAAACAGGGAATAGGTAAATGTAAATGCCTTTAGCGTCCCATGCTCTATCATAATAAAAAATATTTTTCAAAATGGCGGGCGTTTGAAAAATGAAAAATCGATATTTCACCATTTTTTGTGGCCTAATTTAAAAAACAAATAGTAAGCAATTTCCTTAGTTATTTAGTTATCTGTTTGATTATTTACTTTTTTTTTTTGTTTTACACGGATTTATGGTTAGTATATTTATTAGGGCACGTCAAAAATGTCAACTTCCAATTTAGACCGTCACTCCCCCTAGAAGTATTCGGTTTAGTATCAAAATACACTATGCAAAAAATTATGGTGGTCGCTTAAAGGGAACGGGAAAGATGCCTCAAAAGCCTTGAAAATAGGGAAATATGTCAAATTTGAACATTAGAAGAAAAAAAATTTTTTTTTTTGTTATTCAATTTCAATTTTTGAACCAAGTTCGATGACAACTATTCACAAAAAAAATATTAGCTTGCCAGGACATCCTTAACCTATTTTAACTCACTATACCAAAAATGGCAGTTATTTGTAGGGGAACCCAAAAGTATTTATATATTTGAAAATTTTATTAAAAACTATTTTTAAAAATTAAAATCGCTCTCCACTAGTTTTTTATATCGTAAAGAAAAAAAATGTGAAATATCCGTTCGCTAGTTTTTTTTATAGCGATTTGAATTTAGCGGATTTCAAGGAAATTTAATTATTGGCTATATTTTTTTTAATTTTGAACTAATAACTACGTTTTAAACAATATTGACGAAATTGGCTTTGCAAATAATTTAATTGGATTATAAATTTTAGTACGTAAATACTTTTTACAGTTTAGCTTTAACCCTTATGAACCCTGTTCAATTATGCCCCACTTAGAAAATATTACCCTTAATGCTATTTTTTTTTTTTTAAATCATGAAATTATTAAATGGAAATAGTTTTAACAATTCATCGTGTATGCACTAAAATAATTGAAGACTTTTTATGAAGTTTTTGTATATTTAATAGGGTATTCAATCGGTTAACCGTTACTCGATTAATCGATGAAATGATGTCGAACAATTGTTCGAGTAATTCGAAGTGGCCAATTTCGAGTAAAGAATAACTCGAACAATTTTGGTCGATTAATCGAGTAACTCGAGTAATTTAAAAATATGAACTATTTTATATTTTTTTAATATTTTGTATAAAATAATGTGACTGTTATAGTGAATATTTAAATGTTAAGTGTATTTTTATATTAAGTGAGCACTGTTAAAGAAATTATATTACGAAAAACGAAGAACTTAATGCGAAAAACTCCGATATCGAAGAAACTTGGATATTTTTTAAAGAAACAAGTTCTAAGACTGGGGTGTTTAAGAGTATTGGTGCGGATTTGAGGGTTAAAAGTGGGATCAAACATTATTTTTTTTTATTTATTTGCCATTTGATCTAAAGAAACTACATATAAATACTATATTTTAAAAAAGGAATTTTTAAATGTCATTTACTATAAACTTTTTGTTGGTCCCTTTTATGTCGTTGTAACAAGCCAATTTTAGAAGCCCTATATGGAAATTCATAGCGGTCCTACGCAAAATTTCCACATATTAAAATTTACATATAGAAGTAATGAAGTTTTTATTAATATGATGAAAATCTTCTTAAATATTCATGAACGTTGTTTCAAAACTTCTTTATAATTTTTTAGAAAATTACATATCTCAAAATCCCAAAATGATAGGACAAAATGATAGGACTATTTTTTCGTTTAGTACTAACACACTAATATAACAAAACTGTGTCAAGTCTGAGTGAAATTACAAAACGGATCACCTTACAAATATTTTTATAAAACAGTTTAATACATATTTATGAACCAGTTATATTGAAAGAAAATTAATGAGATTTCAACATACCCTGTAGGAAATGTCACTAGTGAATCAGTACTGATTCACTATTGACACTGTCACCAGTACTAGTGACTTATTATACCCCGACAATGCTTTTTTACTATAGACATTTAACATGTGCGTGTCATTGGAAATCTACTACTGACACTGTCACTATTGAGTAGGTGGTTCTTTTGGGACCATATGTAGACATTGTCACCAGAGATTCACTAGTGCATTTTAGTAATTCAAGTCTACACTTTTGATAGTTTTCTGAAATAGACGTCGTTAATGAAACTTTTGTTAACATTTCATTTTTTATTAAAAAATTAAGGATGCATAACATCCGTTTTAAATATTAAATATTTAAAGTAAATAGGTACATTTCAGCCTTTTAAATAGTATTTAAAAAAAATTAAATTAAATTGCATTATAAAAATTAAGGAATTTATAACAGGCGTTTTAAATATTAAATGTAAATAAGGTACATTTCAGCCTTTTAAATAGTATTTAAAAAAAAAATTAAATTAAATTTCGCCTTAAAATTCAATGGTTTCACTTTTTGATTTACGACCCATTTGCTTAAAATATTTTTTTTTTGGCGCTGCAATGCTCCTCTAAGTGTTTTATCGGCTGCTTCACTAAAAGTTGATATTACGTCTGGATATGGAAACAAAAGACCATTTATAAAAATATTACAAATTTTGAGAACCCAAATATCAAACTCTTTACCTATTAAAGCTTTGAAAACGTTGGCGAAATCACGCAATTTCTTTTTGCCAAAAGAACCATCAACATTGAAATTCATAATTATATTTTGGCCAAATACTTGATGAAGATTACGTTCAGCATTACCAGCAAATAGAGATTTTATTTGTCTTATCTATAGAACAAAAAGAAAAAAACAAAATTTTATATGTGTAATAATTTCACAATAAAGTCAAATGCTTACGTATGGGTCTGAATGTGTGGCCAAAATAGCATCAAATTCTTTGAGCTTTTCTTCTGTGTTAATTGGAAAAAATTCAATAAGATTTTTCTTAGCTGAGCTTCAATTCCGATTTCTAATTGAAATTGCTTGCCTTTTACCTAACAGAGCTGCAGCTGACAGAGGAACATCTAGACCTTCCTCCTGCAATATTACAAGAAGCTTTTCTAAACACATTCTGGAAGGTGATGTTTCAATGTACCAATTTCTTATCTTTTCACGCAAACTCAATTTGGAGTTTGGCAAATCTATCACTGATTCCAAAAACTCTTCTACAGGTTCCACAAAATTTTCACAATTTACACTTTCACTTAAATTAATTTCGTTTTCATTGTTTCTATTTTTATATAAAATGGATTGTTTTATCACTTGACGTTTATAATTTCTTTTGCTCATAATGTATGCACATATAATGCTTAAATTAGTTTAAAAACACTTTTATTTACCTTTTAATTAAGTTTTTATTTAATTATTTTAGATTTTTTTTTACAAAAATTTTAAATTTTCTTGTAGCCGCTTATATTTTTAACACACGAATAAAAACATTAAGAAGAAGCATCGCTTTATTACAAAGCTTTAATTTTTTAGACTGAGTTTAGCCGCCGACATTCTTTTAATATTGCCGCCGTCGAACTCGTCAGCTCTTAATTTTTAATAAACAAAAGAAATACAAAATATGAAAAATGGGATGTTGTATGTACTTTTTAAATTTATAAAGATTAATGTACTGCATACTTATTATAGCACAATTGAAAAAATACTAGATGAATAAAAACAATTATGCCGCCGATGAATAATGGCGCTTTGGCGGCGAATTAGAACTTTTATTTGTTGTGTATACATTTTTATTCTCGTCAAAGCAAATAAAAAAAACTGTAGACGCTTTGTTGACAATGTCACCAAAATAGTCGACAAAACTGGTGACTTGGAGACACTTGCCCCCAGGTTTCCTTCAGGGTATTTATAAAGAATTTCATTGATATAATAACGCTTTTGCTTTGAGTGTACTGAGACAAAAGTGTCGCAATAATAAATGATCTTAGCAAATGTTTTTCCTTTTTAGATATACTATTTACTAAAATTTTTAATTAATTTGTTAATTTTTATATGGGCTATTTCAAATTTTTTGAGCACCTGCTGAAACCGACATACTATGGCTCTTGTTTCGTTAAGTTTTATGAATTGAAAAAAACGTTGTACAGGGTTTGGATGACTATACTTAAAGGATATGACGTGCAAAGTTTTACATTGAAAAGTCTTCACGTTAAGAATTGGTGGTCATCTTAAATTCGAAAAATTAAAAAAACGACTTGAAACTTGCATGAGTTTTTTCATTCATTCCGTTTTCTCTGTAATAGTTTTTAGCTTTCAGATCCAAACCAATACAAAATATAGTCACTAGACTTGGAGGATATATCCACAAAACAAAATTTTTTGATATCGCTGCTGGGTGAAAAGTTGCATGGTGATTTAGAAGTGAAACCAAAATTTTCCGAATTTTGAAGCGCAGAATTATAAAAAATTTAAGCGCAGAATTATAAAAACGGCGTAATTTTATAAAGTTAGAGGTATATCAAGTTGGTGTCAGCGCACCAATAACGTATCACGGACATCACAAACTTAAAAGAAATTAGAGTAATTTTTTTGAAAATGTATCTTTTTTGCGTCTGACAATCTGAATTGTCTTTTAGTTGGCTAGTGTATTGCGTGATGTGACTAACTTCGTAAAGTACACCTCCGAGGCGAAAGCGCACTTAAAAATTTTTAAACGCAAAAATTTTATGAACTTTTGAAAATTTTTGCAAAAAAATAATTTTTTTTAAGCTTTTTTTTACATCAAAACATGGCATGGGAATATGGTTAGGTAACTAAATAGATTCTTCGCGACGGACTAAACTGATAAAGTGCAAAAAAAAATAACTTTTTTCAATCCTAGCGCGTGCAGCGGCAGTTTTTTCCAAACACATTTCGCTTTGTGACAACTAAAGCGCTGTATCAATTCCTGTCAAACGTACATCGAATGGAAGACTTTACTAAGCTTGATACTAAAATCGAATACGCACCAAAAAATTTTAAGGATTTAAAATTTTATGGAGGGAAACAAAGTGTTTCTTACCTTAAAAAGCATCCTTGTATGAAATATTTGATTTTAAATATTTAAAAGAATTATTTTTGAATTCGGGTTAATAAGTAACCCAGAATCCCAACAAGTATTTTATAATCGGTCCAATATTAATATTTGTAAAAAAAAAAACGTTTTTTTTTGAACCCCTAGAAAGGGAGACTATATTTTTAAATAATATTCACGAGGGCCACCTTAACAAATTTTAACAAAACAATTAAAACATACTACCGCGAAACCTTCCAAATTACCGCCGATGAAATGACATCTTAAAGAACTTGCTTTATTATAAAAACTCTATGATCATAGTAGCCTTTGCTGAATGCTTCTAAGAATAAATAATTGAGTTTATTTTATTTATGTGCGTGAACAGTTGTGAACAAAAATTAGTAAAATGGTTTCAGATATACGTTAAAAAAAACGTGAAATTCGTAAAAAGAAAACTGAGAAGCGAAACAAATTAACCGATAAAAATCGCGAATATCGCCAATCTGAAAAAATAAAAAGCAACACAAAAACAAACAAATCGCAAATTGGTGTAAGAAAGTCAGATAGGTATTCGGTTTTAAATAACAATAGTAATAATAAAAACAATGCCATCAAAACAAAAAATTGCGGATTAAAAAAATTGCAGAACAATTTTACAAATTTTCAAAGGTAACAAATCAAAATAGCAAAAAATCATGAGTGGTAAAGTTTAACTGGTTATATCTCTTAAACCATTAGCAATAGGCAAATAGTTTTTTCCCAAAATATTACAAATTATGTCTTATACTAGCCGTAATTTTGTAAAATGTTTAACAATTTTAAATAAATTTTTATATGCATACACGATCAAAAAAAAATTTTTTTTATTTTTTTTTCAGTGTATTTTAAAAAGTATTGAAGCTTTTACAAATATTTTAGTGTGCTAAGAAAGCAATTAAGGGGTATTATCCACACGCGTTATCCTTTTTCAATTTTAACAAAAACTGTAATTTTAATATTTTTTTTTTAATTATTAACTTAAAACCGCCGTAAAATTTGCGCCGTTTAATAAAAATGATTAACGCGAACGGATTTCACATGCTCAAATATCGGCTTATACACACACAAATTGACATTGATGTCAGACAAAAAAAAAACTTAAAAAAAAATGTCTAGGTGCTGTAAATTTTTGAAGTTGCCCATATATATGTTATATTAGTACTAATAAAATATAAAAACTTACAAAAATGTGAGTTTTTGGAAAATAAAATTAAAGTATTAAAATTGTTCGAATAACTCGAGTTATTCGAGCAATTTTAAAATCTTACTCGCCTACTCGAGTAAATTAAAAACCTCAAAATCGAGTTACTCGATTACTCGAACAAAAGCAAACCCGAGTAAATTGAATACCCTAATAGATACACAATTAAACCTCTTACCTATTTTTAAAAATAATTGCATCCGGATCTAAAATTTCTCAAACAATGATCGCCATTAGAGCTGTCATTAACACCACCAATTTTTAAACTACCAAAAAACCCGAATTTTATGCGAAAAGACAAAGAATGTGCTTATACACTCAAAATATTTTTTCCGTAAAGACTACTGAATATACACATTAAATCAACTGAAAATCAGTTAAAAAAGGGACTACTTACTTTTCGTTTAAAACAATTGTATTTTTTAGTTTATTTTCAACTGTTGAAAAATTAATTGACAAAATTCATAAAAACAATATATTTTCGTTTATTTCATTACTCAATATAATATAACAACTTTTTGTTTTAAAAAGAAATTTTTAACTGAATATTTTAACTACTACGGAAAGTCCGGTTTTTTGTTTATTGAACAGACAGGAAGTTGAAAAATATATTTCTTTGTTAATTTAACTGTATATTCCATTGAAACAACTTTACCGATTAAACTTTTAAATAACTGTTGATTTTTTATGGAAAAGTTCTTGTAAGTGTACATAATTTTTATTTTTTCGAATTTGTTTTATTTTTTTATAAACTATTTGAGAAAATAAATTACTTTTAAATGTTTGTATTACACACAATTACACACATTATGCCTAATATTTATTTTTATGCTACGTTTCCACTGAAGGTGTTTTGGGCATATTTTGAAACAAAACATGTTTCCTACATGTTATCCCATACATTTTTTTTTTTTCTATCAAAACACATGTTTTACTCAAAAAACGTAAGTGGAAACACAGTATTAAGCATATTACATTAATTGTAAGCAGATACCCAAAATAACTGTTATTTTTTTAAAAAGGTAACAAAATCGCTACAACTATTATTTTCTCGATTTTTATTTTGTGGTCTTATAATTTCTGTTACTCGTATTTATTGATTTTCTAAAAATAATCTTTAAATTTAAACACTCGTTTTTAATTTTATTAAATGACCTTAAGCCAAATTAATAAAAATTAATTAACAATCAAAAGGTCAACTATTAAAAAACCTTATTAAATAATCTTTACATTTAAAATAAAAATCAAAATAAAATTGCTATTGTTTGATTTTAAATTCTTACCAGGTATATTTAAATATTTTAATGTACATTGCGACTCGCGACTGCATATTATTTCGCTGTTAATTTCTATGTTTAAGAATTATTTTGCGATTAAAACAAAAAAGTTACTAAATAACTAAAGAGATAATTCAAAATAAAAAGTTATTTTTTTTAAAGTTTTTTATTTGAGTTTTAAATAAAAATTAAAATTAAATAGACAAAGTTTAAAATACAAAAATATACATAATTCAATAAAAGTAATAACTATTACGTCCCTGATTGTAAGCACAATGGGTGTAATTATAAATAAAAAATGCTTCTTAGTACAATATATGCGTATTCTTAAGCACAAATATGTGTCAACATAAATTTTACATATTTTGTATCTACATTTAGGCATTTTGAGTTATGTTACAAAAGAACTCACATAATTTATGGTAGTAATTTTACAAGCACTTTTTAGAGTTCGTACTAGGGTATTAAAATTACTCGGGTTTGGTTTGTTCGTAAAACGAGTAACTCGATTTTGATTTTAGTCGATTAATCGAGTACGATTTTAAAATCACTCGAGTAACTCGAATAATTTGAATAATGTTATTTCACTAATTTTTCCTTAAAACTAAACAATAAAACACAAAAAAAAGTACAAAATCAGGTGTTCCGAAATCTTCTGAATTATTATTCAATTGAGGTGTTTTAATGTATTTTCTTTCGGTTTTATAAGTTTGACTTAAAGAAAACATTTCTTTTAGCATTTTTTGCAAATATCAAGAATAATATGACATAACATTCTTTGCCGTGGAAAAACATAAAGAAAAATTATATTATATTTTCGCTGTCGTTAAAATTTCCGCAAATGCGTTGAAGTTTGGAAGACAGATTTTAGTTCCGATTTTTTTTGTTTTTTTTTTTTTTCAAATTGATAATTTTTACTTTATGTGATTAAGTTGTTTATAGATTCAAATTAAAGAAAATAGAGAAATATCCAATTCGAAAAATTATGAATTAACTACAATTCGAATCTTTCAAAAAAAATGTTAGCACAATATTTTACCCTTAAAACCAAAAGTTTATTTTTCGATCTTTTATTATAAATTATGATGTGAGCAAGATTATTCAAGTTCAAGAACATTTGTTTTTCGTTAAACAAAAACCTATGCAATGTTTCAATTAAAAAAGTTTTATATCCGCTAATTTAAAGCAGACTTTATCTACTAACAGGTCCCTACATGTTTCATTTCGCGTAACCGAAAATCTTCAGGGGACCAATGTAGAAGGGGTAGAAGATTTACCCAAAACTGACTTATGGCCCTAATGGTATACTCAGAAAGTCTTATTGTTTATTTAATAAACACTAACAGCACAGTGTATTATGACTAGAGATTCTAGCCTGTACACGAACAATGTTTTTTAGTTAAAAATGTTTTATTTTTGATTTGAATTAGTTAAATTTTTTCAATTTTGTTTTTTGCGTCTCATTAAGTATATAAAAAACTACTGGTAAAGCCTTCAAAAATTATAAGTTGGGTAAATCTTCTACACCTTCTACATTGGTCCTCTGAAGATTTTCGTTGACGCGAAATGAAACATGTAAGGACCTGTCAGTAGATAAAGTCTGCATTAAATTAGCGGGTGAAGATTGATATTCATCGATTAATCGAGTAACATTGCACCGATTGAATACCCTAGTTCATATATAATAAGACATAATTGTAAAAAAGTATACAATATTAGGCAAAACTGCACTTTATGGGGCGTTCCTCAAAAAAAAAAATAATATATGAAAAAGAATCGAAAATTTCCTACGCAAAATTTCCACATATTCAAATTTACATATAGAAGTAATGAAGTTTTCATTAATATGATGAAAATCTTCTTAAATATTCATGAAAGTTGTTTCAAAACTTCTTTATAATTTTTTTAGAAAAATTACATATCTCAAAATCCCAAAATGATAGGACAATATGGACTATTTTTTAGTACTAGCACACTAATATAACAAAACTGTGTCAAGTCTGAGTGAAATTACAAAACGGATCACCTTACAAATATTTTTATAAAACAGTTTAATACATATTTATGAACCAGTTATATTGAAAGAAAATCAATGAAGATTTCAAAATATTTATAAAGAATTTCATTGATATAATAACGCTTTTGCTTTGAGTGTACTGAGACAAAACTGTCGCAATAATAAATGATCTTAGCAAATGTTTTTCTCTTTTAGATATACTTTTTACTAAAATTTTTAATTAATTTGTTAATTTTTATATATATGTTATATTAGTACTAATAAAATATAAACACTTACAAAAATGTGAGTTTTTGGAAAATAAAATTAAAGTATTAAAATTGTTCGAGTTACTCGAGTTATTCGAGCAATTTTAAAATCTTACTCGCCTACTCGAGTAAATTAAAAACCTCAAAATCGAGTTACTCGATTACTCGAACAAAAGCAAACCCGAGTAAATTGAATACCCTAATATTTAATGAAGCTTTTCATAAATATAATGAAATATTTTTTGATTGTATCAAACACATAATTTTCTTATAATTTTATTATATTTAAATAAATATATTAGCCGTCATACAAAGGGGAATATTTGCGCTGTCGGTCATCTTCGACCCGGGTTCACAAGGGTTAAAGCTGTCCTGTAAAAACTATTTACTAACTAAAATTTATGATCCAATTAAATTATTTGCAAAACCAATTTCGTCAATTTTGTTTTAAAACGTAGTTATAAGTTCAAAATTAAAGAAAATAAAGTCAAAAATAAAATTTCCTTGAAATCCGCTAAATTCAAATCGCTATAAAAATAAAACTAGCGAACGGATATTTATAATATTTCACATTTTTAATCTTTACGATATATATAAAAAACTAGTGGAGAGCGATTTTAATTTTTAAAAATTGTCTTCAATAAATTTTTCAAATATGTAAAAATGGTGCCCCTACAAATAACTGCCCAGTTTGGTATCGTAGATTAATAGTTGTAATCGAAGTGATCTTGGCCCTTAATTCTGACGTATTAAAGCCGATATTCTATATATTAATATATGTTTAAATTGTAAATACTAAAATATTATCAGCCTTGTGCGTCCTTATTTGATCAATTCTTGAAAACAAAAAAATGCTAAATTTTTAAACTTAGCGCATGCGAAAAAGTGCGAATTTTTGAGTATTAACGATAAAACAAAACTAAACAGTAAATTTTCTATTACTAAGTCAAAATCTATTGTGAATTACACAACAACAAAATACTCAAATAATAATTATGTTAGTTCCCCTTTCTTCCTTCTCATAGAATAGGTTTTAGCATAAAAATACTTAGATAATTTTAGTTTTTACAATAGGGTTATATGTTCCTTATTATATATGTAGCTAATTTTCAAGTTAATGGTCATGAGTTCACGTTCATATTAATTTTCAGTCTTTCTGCTTTGAATGCCTCATATGGTCCTTATTATTGATAATAACCCCTACAAGAAATGCATAACCAAAACTAAAAAAAAAAACATTTATTTACCAACACACTTGCAACAATTTTACATTGAATTTCTGCTACCGGCGCTGCCACTGTTTCGTTTTTGAAATACAATTTTATGGTATTTTTTTATAATATTTATTGAATTTGTTTTATAGAAATTTATATAAATAATTATTTAATTTTCATTTAAATAGAAGTTGTATTAAAATATATGGAATATTTTTATTTTAATTTTACTTATTTATTGGCCAAAAAATAAAATTAGCATGCAAATTGGGTTTTGGAAATTTTGGGGATTTTTTTGGATCAAATGAATTGCGAAAAAATTGTTGCTAGTGGCAAAGCAGGTAAATATTGCATTACTTGTTTCACTCTAACATATGTGTTAGAGTGGAACATCGAATGACAAATGCAAAAATTCTTGTTAGGATTTTTTTATAAAATATTTTTATTCGGATTCTACGCTTGCGGTGAAAAAGTTCTGTTTTTATTGAATTGAACAAAAACTAATAAAAAAAAAATAATAATAATTTCTTTTAATATAGACTATGTTGCTGAATTCAGTGGTAAGTAGAAATTTATATTTGGAAAAAATTTCCGTTTGATATAGGTATTTCACTATATTTTCCAGGCCAAAAATTAATAAAAAAAAAAAAAACAATTTAGCCTTAGTAAGGAATATACAAATTCTGAAAAGGAAAATTTGGCTGCCAACAAAGCTGTGGACAAAGATCAAGGTAAATATAAATAAACAATTTTATATATTATAAAATTAACAAATGTTATTTACTGGCGAAAATATAGACAAAAAGTTAAACGAAGTGGCAGCCATGCTTCCTTTGCGGTCTGATGAAGCGGTAAATTAGATGGAGGAGAAGCTAAAGGCCGAAGATTTTGCCGAAGCAACGGTAACAAAATCTGAAATTTAAGAAAATAATTTGTAAATTTAAATATCACATATATATTTTTTACAGTTTAACTACATGTATAAGCTCAAGGGTACATCGGAAGATGTCGGCAGTGTAATCCGTGGCCTATTTACTGATGACCTATTCTTATTATTATTATTAATTTATTAATAAGTTTATTTTTTTATTTATCATTTACTTTTATTTAATAAAAATCTGAATTTTAAATGAAAATTCAATAACAAAGTTTTATTTCATAAAGGTTAGGTATGACGGATATATAAGTTAGGTGTAACTAGTTATTGCTAACCAATATTAACGTTATGAATAACTAGTTAGCATTAACCATTATTAAGGTTATCATTGACTAATTTAAAGCAGCAGAGTAAACAGTACAGATATATGTCCTGTAGTCTTGTGAAATTAATTAGTTAGAGAGAGAGGCAAATTCACATGTACACTAGAGTTTCGGTTAGTTTTTTCATTTTGCTCTTAATAAACTAATAGAAACTTTAACCAATATATTGGTCAACACTACCGGTAATATAACTAGTAAAATGACCGGTAGTCTTCTTGTAGGGACGTTTTATCTTAAAATGTAGGCATAACTTATTTTTCGGCGTGTGACAAAAAGGGTCTTGCCATGGCTACTATTCAGAGGGCGAAGTTGACCGGCTGTAAGTCGGCGCACAGCCGTCGCCGTATAATTCTTACTTGCATTAGCCGCCTCCGAAGCATGCGGCTTTCATCGGCTAAAATTCTTAGCCGACTTTGATAGCTAAGCTGAAATGTTATTTTTTTTTAGATTATAGTTTACTTTTAGCTAAGTAGATTACTATTAAATCTTTTGATCTATATTTTGCGGCAAGGCAATTCTAAAATATAAATCAAAATTGTTTAGTTTTACTGAGTATATTTATGATTTTTTAAAGAAGTTGGAATTTGCGTTACTATGGCTGCATGTTTTTTTGAAAAACAGATTATTCTTCTTAGCATTTTCTTAATGTTGCAAAACTGGCCAATTTGTGTTTTGGGATTCCAGCCACGTCAGCATCTTCAGAACAAGCTTTTTCTTTTGCTGGGAATTGCGTTAACGAAAAAAGAAGTAGACTCCATCCTGCAACAATAAAAAAACAGCTATTCGTGCATGATAATATGAAAGACGTAGAACCGTTTTTATCAAAATAATCAAAATCTTACAAACTTAATTAAAATGCCTCATTCTAGTGAAGCAATGAATTACTTTTACTTTTTTTAATTTCCTTTTTTTAAATAAATAAATCAATTTAATTTTTTTAAATATTTCTAACCCTGCAGGCACACGATCAAAATTTTCTTAATAGTCTTTTACATATACTGTTTGTCAAAATATGTAAAAATTGACAGCTGTGACGTAGGCTACACGCAAGTTGAAAGCAATTTCAATATTTGTGAAAGGAAAAACAAAAAACAATTTCAAAAGAATTGTAATCAGTTGTTTTCTTGAACGTAAATTGATACACTCCACTTGAAAGAGAAATCTGAAGCAAGTTCGTTTCAGTTTTAAAAAGTGTGAGTGTATTGGTAAAAAAGTGTGAGTGTATTAAAACTTGATCGGCAAAACGTGATCGTGTAACCATCAAGTAAAAACAGTCCGCTACAAGCCGGCTTTAAGCCGCCGCCGAGTTTTTTTGCTTAGCCGCCGCCGCCGAAAATTTTAGCTCGGCTTCGCCCTCTGCTACTATTTTATTTACGTTCGGCAGATATTCATTTAGTAACCATTCAGCGACTCTAATTTACCATCCAGTTGCTATAACAGATGGCGATCAGTGTTGCCAGAAAATTTTTTGCTCAAATCCCCATTCGGCAAGCTGAAATCCCCAAAAATCACCAAAAATGACTTTCAAATCCCCAAATTTTTCCCCAACGGTTTTTATTGAAAGTTTTAAGTAAATATACATAAAAAAATAATAGTTTTTATTTCAATATAACAAAAAGAATTATAAAAACAAAACAGAAACAAAACAAAGACAATTCATTTACTAAAAACATAAAAACAAAAAAAGTGTAATTCTAAAAATAAAATAGTATAAACTTTACTAATTATAAAAAAAAAAATTAAAACGAGGTGAGATCACATGTAATTTTTTTAAATTGTTTTAAAATATTATCAATTTAACTTTGTACTGAAAAGTAAATGTATATATTTTATATATACATTTCTTACAAATCCAATGCTTCATAAACAGCAAGCTCGTCAGGATCTTCAACGTCATTTTGCTCGGAATTGAATTTTTTCAACATTTCTTCAGAAACTTTGTAGTTATGGCAGCAAATTTTGTATACATTTAAATGGGACTTTACTCTAATAAGCGATTCTAACATTTCGTATTGAATTTTATTTCTTAGTTTAGTTTTTGTGACGTTCATGCAAGAAAATATTCTTTCCACGAAGGCATTGCTGATCGGAAGCACCATAAGTTAAAATACTGCCAAAGCTAATTCCTTGAAAAAAAAAATTCCGACATTGTCTTCGTATTCATAGACAGTTGACCAAAACGCAAAAATATCTTTCGAAATTTCCTTTTTAGTTAATTTGCTCCAATTAATGAATGGTAATTTGTTCCATTGATTTTCGTAAACTGTTAATGAAATTTCTTTATTTACAGAATTTTTTAAAATTCCATGGACAGTTTAAAATTTTTCTCGTTTTTATATATTTTTGTGCTGCAAGTTTTTAAATTCTTCAAGATTTCTCAAATTATCTGGAAATCTTTTAGCCATTTCTTTCGATAATGTTAACAAACATTTGAAGCAATTTATTTTAAAATTAAATACATCTACATCATCAAATTTATGCTGCATTAGTTCCTCTGTACAAAGAGAACCTACATCAATGTCTGAAATGTCTAAATAACAATCCATGTCGTTTAGTCTGATTTACATTTTATCTACATCGCTATCAACAAATTCCGGCTTCATGAATTTTGAACAGTCATAAATAATAAAAGTAGGTGTTTATACCCAGAGTAGGGGTCCATGTAAATTTATAAATTATCAGCTTTCATTAGATTATTCCGGAATTCAATTTTAAAATTTGACTCAATTCTCAACAATAAGACGAGCGAAAATAATTTTATTGACTGAATTATTTTGTACTTTATTTAATCAATGTCTTATTTAGTGAATCAAATAAATTTTTTATTTATATTCATAAATCAAACAAATTCCTTACAAGCAAATCAAATCTCAACACAAATTATTCAATACAATTAAAATAAAAAGTGAATATTAGCTATTAACTGACTCACAAAATTTTTAAATATGTAAGCTAATTATTTCAAAAAGGAATTATCTTTTCAAAGTGTAACATTTTTATTTAAAAACCCAATTTTTTCTAATTACATATCTTAAAGAAATATTAAAATTTGTAAAGAGTACTAAGTTAGTCAAAGGAGTACCATAGTACTTTTGAGGTTGAAATAGTACTAGAAAAAGTACTATAGTAACAACTTTATCATCCCTGATTCAAGTTAACGATATGAACACTGTTGCCAATTCAGCGAGTTTCTTGTTAAATTTAGCTGTTTTTTATTTTTTGAGTTATTTTTTGCAAAAAAAGCTGGCAATAGTGAGTATGAACGTGTATACCATTCGCTCAATCATACTACTCGTTCTTTTAGTTGTAGAAGATTTGTATTGCGTGGTTGCCAATCTGTTTATTTCCCCTTTTCCTTATTAGTTCAATATAAAACTATATTTTTCAACTTAAATTAAAAAAAAAAAACAAAAAAGTAAAATCCCCAAAAACACCTTAAAATAGGGCTGAAATCCCCATAATTTTGGCAAATCCCCAAATCCCTCCCCCCGAAAATCTGTCACCAAACCAAAGTTGAAATCCCCAATTTGGGGCCAAATCCCCTAATCTGTAGACACTGATGGCGATTCGCCCTCTGTTGCAGTTTGATGTCCTTGGTGTGGTGAGTTTTCGTCAATTTACACAGACCCCTCTGTTGGTATAAAATGTATTTGTATCATCTAGCCCTCAAATAATTGTGTACGTATTATATGCAAAATCATGTGGCATAGGGTAAGGCATTCAAATTTATCATGAAACTCGCACAAAAAAAAGAAGTTCTAAATAATACAAAAAACGATTTTGAAATTTTAATCGATTGAAACTCTATTATAAAAAGAATTATGCCAATAAAGTTGATTCATTTATTATTCAAAAGAAAAATCACCGATGTCTAATCACAATCAGTAAAAGAAATGGCCTTAGAACAATTAACCCTTTTAATCCTGAGCTTTAATGGCAGGGAACCTTTTGAAAATACATTTTCAAGGCAAATAGCATCGTCAGTGTAGAGGTATATGGAAATTAGGTCAAACAATTACATGGTGCCGATTCCGAACGGGTTAATAAATTAAAAAAAAAAATGTTAATTTTATAATGCACGATATGATTGATCTTTATAAAATAAAGAAAACCAATTTTTAACATTAATCCATACATCTACTTATTGTCAATAAGAAATATCCCGCCTGAAGGCGGTCTTGTCGGCTAGATGGATGAGTATGAATGCCTCATTTAGGCAAAAACATTGCCTCACAAAAATAACATTGTCACCAGAAGTTTTGATTGTTTTCAAAAATATCATATTGTCATTTAAAAAGCTATTAATGAGTGCTCAGATGTTGTCTTTGAACAAAACTTGCAATAAAGTTTTTTGGATACATTGTGTCCTAAACATTCATTGGACAGAAAGAGATTTTATGTACGCATACCACCGGAGGCAGACTCTGCTCCGGAGTATATGGGGTTTTAAAAAATATATTTTGCAATAAAGTTTTTTTTTTGTGTACATTGTGGAAACATGAATGAAAAAACTCTTGTAAGTTTCAAATATTACAGTTTTTAAATACTTCGACCATAGATTCTCTCTGTCTGAATAATTTCTCAGAATTTAAGTTTTAAAGTTAAAGTTACAAAGAATGTAACGCGTTATCGTTTATTGATTGAAAATGTCCCCTATTTTAATATCACAACTGCATCACCTGATTCGGATACACCAGCTTCTAAGAGCATGGCTTTTACATCATCCACCGTAATTTCTTTGCCAGCGCATATAAATTCTAAAAATTTTTTAAATTCGTCGAAATCTAAACGCCATTTTCTGCAACGAAAATATAAATTATTATATCTTAGTAAGAGCTACAAAAATTTCAAATTGCATATTACCAAAATCTCATATAAGTTAACCCAGTCTCGGTTAAAGTGAATACGATTTTCAATAGTTTTGCTTGTTCCTACCAATAATCAATTTTGCGAAAGTAAAATACAATCATAATCCACATTGTCCAAATCCAATGAAATAACAGCATTATTGGCATATAGATGAAATAAAGATTAAAAAGTATGCTTTTTTGGTTTATCGTCATCATCGGCCATCATTTTATTATAGATGTCAAAGAAAATAAAAAAAAACTTTCAAAAACAATAAACCTCACTTAATTTGTTGCAATAGAGAATTGGTAAATTAATAGGTAGACTCATGTAAGTTTCTTATTCTGAGACAGATTATTTAAACAAAATCTTTCTTAATTTCCAGTCTTACAAATTTATAGCCAAGTTAATTTATGTGCAATTTTAAAAAGCACTGACGGTAACGGTAATTAATTAAAAATATGGCCCGTAAACATTTATATTATCAAAATACAACCTTGTTGAAAAAGTACTTAAGTAGTACTAATTTTATCAACTATGTAATTGTCAAAGAGAAAGCTAGAGAGAGAGAAGTTTTCAATGTAAACATTGCAAAAGAAACAAGAAAAAGTGAAAATGCATTAATTTTTGTGAAAAAGTTTAAATTTGATTAAATTTACCTTAAATAATGGAACCAATTAACGAAAATCCACCCAAAGAACAACCCCTTCGACCTTTTAAATTATAAGTATCCCAAAAACTATAAAATGTTGCTTTATTTTAATGTCCATTTAATTTTTGTTTCACCAGCACGGCTCATCAAATTGTTAGCTTGACCGGCATAAGTTTTGAAAGAAAAAGTATAATTGTAAGTGAAAAATCTATTAATAAGGTGTATTTATAATGAAAATGTATCCTTATTATTAATAGGGAGCTGTGGAACTAACTATTGTACCGACCAAAGAGAATTTAAGAATTATACGTTTGAATGCCAAACAGTGTCGTATATATCGGGTGCTCCTCAATGATGTTTGTGAAGCTGATTTCGTTTATTTTGATCCATTTCTGGATATTTGCCAAGGAGATGCTAAAACGTGAGTAGTATACAATAAAAATGTAATGGTATTTAATGTATTTATTAAAGAATTTTACAACAATTTGACAATTCGTATCACCAATACATACTGGGATATAGTAGATATGGATGGACAGAGATGGATAGCGTGTGAATTTCCCCTTATGACCATCTCGGGTATTGGGGTCATATTGTTGTCCCATGTAGACCTTTTGCCTAAACTCTAGTTTACGGGCATAACTCGGATTTTTTAAAATTTTCTAGATTAATAGAATTTTTAGTGTTGAGCTCAATCAACTACCTTTTTTTTATTGCGAACGAACGCTTTTTAAACTTTTTGTATTGTCGTCATTTGTAAATGTAGGTGCTCTGTCCGGAACACCTACAGTGTAGGAAAAAATGATAATGGCGATTGCTTATATTTCAATAGATTGTTAAACTCATTGTTATAAATCGTATTTTTTATATTAAAAAATCGTTAGATTGTGTATAAAACAGTGATCTTCCGTTATACAAATAGTTTTCCTTGATTCTTTTAATTAAATTAACTAGAATTGCAAAAATAGTTTAAATTGATCATCATTTGCTTGAAAAATATAATAGGGACGATTCTAATATTATTTATTGTTTTAAACTTTTTTTGTTATATCTTACCAAAACTTGTATTATACAAATACTTGATTGACAATTAATTGATTTTAATGCTATTCTTGCATCTATTTTTCTTGATTTAAAGAATATAAGGACAAATTTCTGGGATATAAAATATTAAACAATACCAATTTTAATGCGAAATTAAGTTAAAATTGTGAAATTATGTTTCTCTTGAATATTTCAGCCATCCAAACTGAATAATTGCATTTGTCACTTATTAATTCCCACTATATCGAAAAAATGCGACAAAAAAGGCCTATTTTGAAATTAAAAATTAACAACTTAAACCCCACCCACAATTATGATTGATGCATTAATCTGGTAGAGAATCTTCCAAAGAAGAGATTGGATAAGCTCCTCCTACTTCCTTAGATATGTCCATCCCACACATTGTTACTTTCACAAAATATGGCAAAAAAGGCCTATTTTGAAATTAAAAATTAACCCCTTAAACCCCACCCACAATTATGATTGATGAATTGTTACTTTCACAAAATACGGCTAAAAAGCCTACTTTTACAAAATACGGTTTACAAAATACGGTATTTTATGATAGCATTTTATTTGTGGAGATGCCAACGAAATTACGAAAATATATTTTCCCTTTTATCCTAAATGTTGGACCAACGCCAAACGAAATACCTTTGGCCAAAAAAATCAGTTTTTTTTTTCAAAAACTCTCAGTTTGAATTCATTTATTTAAATAATATTTAAGTTGATATTTTTTGGCTTGTTTGCTATTAGTTAGGTCTTTTGACTTCAATTCTACAGAAATATTGCATTTTTTGAACTGATCGTAAAACATTTTTGTATTTTTTTTTTTAAATTTGTATGATCAAGATTTTGCAGTGGAAATGCTTTCTAACTTTTATGTTTTCTCTACTCTGAAATTTTTAATTTTAATGACAGTTGATCGAACAATTACCCTAATTTAATCTGTTTTTCACTCTAAAACTAAGAACAGTACAAACTTGTTAAGTTTAAAGCACCCTTGATGGTCCAAATGTATTATTTTTAAAACTACGTAATAAAAGTGACCCGAATCTTGGAAAGGGCTTTTGCTTTCATAATAACAAATGTAATTTAAAAATTGCATTCGATTTTCAAAAACTCACAAATGTAATTTCAAATCAAATTCCAAAGATTCTATTTTAAATTCAAAAAATAGCAATTGAAATTCAAAATTTTTTTTGTAATTCACAAAATACCATGTTATTCAACAAAAAAAAATAAAAAATACCAAATGTTTTTCAAAAAATACCAAATTTAATTTAAAAAGTAACAAATGTATTTAAAAAAAATTCCAAATGTTATTCAATAGAATTTCAACAGATACTTTTTGAATTACATTTGGTATTTTCTGAATTACATTTGTTATTTTTTGAATTACATTTGGTATTTTTTTTAAAACATTTGGGGGTTTTTTTTTGAATTACACTTGGAATGTTTTTGATTTTTAAATGGTATACATTTGCTATTACAGTGCACTCGCGAAAATATGAACACTCTAAAATATGAACACCCCAAAATATGAACATTTTTTTTTCTTCCATTGACTACTCTAAAATATGAACAACTTAGTGCCAAAGCTTTAAAATATGAACATCTTATTTTTGTATTTTTAACATATTTTTCGCAAAATAACTTTTAAATTTTGTTTCTTTTTCAAAAATTAATTGTTTTTTTTAATCCAATAAACAATAAATAAAAAATTTAACATAAGAAACTTTTATTTTTATTGGAAAAACGTTTTTAAAGGTAACAAATATGAACAATCTCGCAAAAGTGAACTGGCTTGGTTTTAATTAGTTCATATTATCGCAAGTGCTCTGTATTTAAAAAACAAATGCGATTTTTTGAATATCATGTTTTTTTTTGTATAACATATGTTATTTTTTAAATAATAATTGCAATTTTGAAATTACAATTGGTGTTTTTGAATTACATTTGATATTTTTTGAAAATCAATTCCAATTGGTATTTTTTGAAATTGATGTGTGATTTTTTGATGTCAGGCTAAAAATGTGGCTTAGGAGAAAAAAAAAATCAAAACACGTTTTTTTCGCGGCATAATTTTTTTTACGAATTCTTGTAAAATTCAAGAAAAAATATTATACCACCAAAGAAAGAGCTTGGTGGAATTTTTTCTTTAAAAGTCAAAAAATTAAAAAAATTACTTGAAACTTACAAGAGTTTTTTTTTTTAGTAATTTTATTTGTTTGATCATTATTTTAATATCACAACAAACCAAACGATATCGTTACGATATCGAAACGATATCACCTAGGTGATATTTTCTATCATACATGATAATCACTTGTGATACGAAAACAATATATTTTTTGTTCTAAAATGTACCTTTGCTAACGATATCGCTATTTCATGAAAATATAATACCGTTTTTGCTATCGAAATTCCCTGGAATAACGATACTAAAATCGCTGTATTCCAGTTTTGTATCGAAATACTATCATTATTCCAGGCGAGAATGATATCGAAAATGTTATCGCTAATGATATCATAATCTTTTATAAATAAAATAATATTTCGTATTCTTGAAAAAAAAAACCCTTTAAAAACATTCAATATTCAACTAAAACTTGATTTTATTTATTTTTCATATAAATACTGCTGTGCGTAACAATTTTGCAATAACTATTTTGAAAAATATCGTATAAAGTATATATTAACAAAAAAAAAAAAGTGAAAAAAACTGTAAATTTTCATAAATTTTTCGCAAAACTTAATGCATCTATAAAGTCAGCATTAACCATTAGGCATTAATGAAGATGATTTCGGATGTTTTTAGGCTCTGTCCTCTCCAATTCCGCCATAAGAGCCTTTTAGCTGAAATTATAAAAAGAAATTAAATTAATAGTTACGCAGACACGCGAATGTGTATATAAAAATAATATATTGCACTCACCATTAAATAAAAATTGCTGTACCAAAAACGGCTGACAAAAAGGCTTCTGGTCTGTTTCAAAATAATTGATTTAATATTGTCATGAACATTTTTGAAGTTTTTTTTTTTCAAAACAAATTTGAAGAAGATTTTATCTGGGGGTAAATTAATCAATTAAAGAGCATCAAAATGTTGTTTAAGTTTACGCTTAAAGGATGTATCTGTGAATGCAAATAATTTTAAATCTATGGGAATGATATTCCACACCCTCGTTATACGTACATGAAAAGATCTTTCATATATAGATGAGGATATACGATGACATATTATCTGAGGTTTTCTACTTGATATAGAAAATCTAAAATCATCCCTAATGTACTCGGGACAATTTCGCATAACGACTTTTCGAAAAAGTACCTAACAAAATTCTCAATTTAATAAAATTCTCAAAAGAAAACCCAACAAAGTCCATTACAAAGGGAGACACATGATCTCAGTTGATCAATATATCTAATAATACGGCAAAAAGTAAGATGCAGCTTTCGTACGCTGTTGGTACCTGAAAATACTTCCATAGCATAAATAATCTGCGACATGAGCAGTAGGGTGTCCCATTCAAAAAAAAATTTTGGGGATCATTCTTAATTTGAATACTCATAAGGCTAAGAATTTTTGAGAATTTTTTCAGATTTTTCGGAGGGTGGTTTAGAGGTCGCGCAAATCGATTTTTTACCAAAA
Source organism: Delia radicum (assembly GCA_021234595.1). NCBI lineage: Eukaryota > Metazoa > Arthropoda > Insecta > Diptera > Anthomyiidae > Delia > Delia radicum. The sequence goes on along the minus strand of CM037853.1, from coordinate 147,765,961 downwards.
ATCGAGCTTTTTGGGCTTTTTTTTGAATTTTGCTTGAAAATTGGAAAAAAATCGGTATTTCTTCAGCTTCTGAGTCAATATTCTTAAAGAAAATTTTCCGATCTTTAATTTTATGTGCATAAATAATAAGTTTCAACAATGATTTTGCACATTTTGACAATTTAATAACGGTTTTTCGTAAATTTTCAACAAATATGGAAAATAATGCTTTATAACTTTTAAAATTCGTATAAAGACTAAAAAAAGTAATGATGCAGTTTAATAGATTATTAAGTTTTAAATTAATTAGCTGAAAAAAAATGTATTTTCTCTCACCGTTCTCGAGTTATACCCTTTTAAAGCTTTGTACACGTTGTATGAAATGTATAATACTATAAGGTGTGAACTAGGTTTGCATTGGTTTAAGCTTTAAATAATAGGATTGAGAAAATGTTTTTACAAATAAAATAATAGTTACTTACAACTCATACATTACGATTATATTAAAAACAAAGAAAAATAGATTTGTTATAAATCATTTATTAGTGTTCTTGCGATGCTGCTCTACCCCCTGCAGTAAACTCTGAAAGTCTGTTTCAGAAGTTGTGATATTGATATAACTATTAGCCAAGGCCACACCACGTTCTGCGACATCATTTACAACTTGCAATTGTTGAACTTTGTGTTTTGCTTCCTGAAATGATTTGTTGTTTTCCCATTTTTCTGGATCCGTTTGTAAAAAATCAGTAAATGTTGCAGGCTTCAAAAAAAGTTAGGCTGGCTTTTGGAATAAAACACTGAATTTGTTTATTTTCAATCATGTCTTCTGTTAAATTTCCTTTCACTAATTCGTTGTTATTACTTTGTTCATGTAGGTTTCTAAGCATTAAACGCAAAGTTTTGGTATCTATACGTTCATCAAAAAACGATAAGGCAGCCAACTTCTCGGAAAGGTACCACTGATGACCCAGAAAGGCTTTCAGAGTCTCGCATGCAACTTTTTCATTAAAGCGTTTGTAATCATACAATTGTTTCAAAAGTCTAAGGTCATTGAGAGGAGTGTATCGGGGACACTGGCATAGGTACCAATTTTTAATATATACTCTTAAAATAAATGAGGTAAACTCCAGCAAGGCATCAATTTTTGAATTTTGAATGAAAGGTTGTAGCTGGTTTCAAAAAATACATATTTTTAGAGAGTATATAATTTTCATCATCCAGCGAGCTCGGCTAATGGCTCCAGGATATTTTATTGTTGGATGGGGCTCAGGTCTATCACCCAAAAAAATAAGGCTCAGTTGCAGCATTTCTTTATAATCTTCCCTTGGTTGCATATTCTCCAGCTGCTAATTACCGGAAGAGGGCTCTAGCATAAAAGCTTTTATCTCAAGCCATAAAATTTATCTCAATCTCAATCAAGCGTCTTCCACTTATTAGTTTACAAAAATTTTAATTGTATTGTGACTTGTTATCGCTAAACCTATAGACTATCTGCCAAAAATAGGGTTGTAGTTCCCCCAAATCCAATAAATCATGAAATTTAGTTCGAGCCATATCAGTGCCACCTAGTGATAACGGCTTTTTGGCTACTTTTTTTTGCTGTCCACAACTTGACAACACTTAAAACTAAGCTTTGACATACAATAAATAAATTTTCAAATCTCATAATCTAAAGTTTACAACAAATCGGATGCCCAAATCTTATAGTACTAAAAATTTCATACAATGGGTGCAAAGCTTTAAAAGGGTATAACTCGAGAACGGTAAAAGAAAATTATATTGTTTTTTCTGCTAATTTATTTAAAACTTCATAATCTTTTAAACTGCATCATTAGTTTTTTTAGTCTTCATACAAATTTTAAAAGTTATAAAGCATTCTTTTTCATATTTGTTGAAAATTTACAAAAAACTGTTATATAATGTATTAAAATGTGCAAAATCCCTGACGAAACTTATTACTTATGCACATAAAATTAAAGATCGGAAAATTTTCTTTAAGAATATTTACTCAGAAGCCGAAAAATTACCGATTTTTTAGCAATTTTCAAGAATAATTCAATAAAAGCCCAAAAAGCTCGATTTTTGGTACAAAATCGGTTTGCGCGACCTCTAAACCACTTCCGAAAAATCTGATAAAATTCTCAAAAATACTTTACCTTATGAGTATCCAAATTAGGAAAGATCTTCCGAATAAATCCAAATTTTTATTTTTTTTGGGACAACCTAATGAGCAGTGAACTGGCAACATGCTTTCTCACGCGAAGAGGCAAATATAAATCTAATGAATATAACCGTCTAATGGTACTATTAACACGGGAACATATATGATCAATATGTTTTGCAAAACTCAAATTATTATCTATAAAAACGCCTAAACATTTCATTTCAGAAACGAAATTTAGCCCCACATTATCCAACGATATATTTAAGTAATTTGAATCTAAACCAAAACACATTGCCCGAGTTTTACCAGGATTAATATTCAACCCATTCTCCCGCATCCACAGACTGATTTGGCTAAGAAAAAAATCATTGTTGGCTTTCAACACATCTAAAAATTGTTTATCTAATGAAAACAAAATCTGAACATCATCAGCATATAAAAATTTCTCAATTGAGTTATTATCGAAAATATTTACAAAATCATTCAGGTACATCGTAAACAAAATGGGGCTGAATTTCAGTTTATGGGGGACACCCCTAGAGAAAAAATCTGAATATGCCATCCCCTTCAGAATGTTCCCAGGAGTACGAAAATCATAATGAATAAGGGGGCTCACGCCCCCTATGGGCGTGGCAGTCGAAAAACGACCCGGCCCACCTACGTAGACAATATGGGTATCAAATGAAAGCTAATGTCTTCACGATTCCAAAAATAGCCATAGTTGCCAGATCGGGCGGTTTTTTGCAGCCGATACGGCCATTTTTGTTAAATAGGGGCGGGGGTGAAAAACGACCCATGCCACCTACTTAGGCAATATTGGTATCAAATGAAAGGAAATGTCTTCACGATTCCAAAAATACCCGTAGTTGCCACATCGTCCAGAATTTGAGGAAGATATGTTAATTTTTATAAAATGGGGGAAGGACTTTTTTTTGTTTATTTCTTTTTAGCTCGGCCAGAGGCCGAGCACTCGAGATCCCCGCCGTCTAGAATTAAGACATACTGGAGTTAAAAACCCCTAAGCCCGGCCGTAGGCCGGTCACGCAGAAAAACTTTACTAAGCGAAGCCAGAGTTTTGCCGCATTGCGGGAAAACTGTACAATCCGCTAGACCCCGTGCCAGAGATTGTAGATGAGTCTGAAGACAGTGAAGATGAGGATGAAGACGACTAGATGCAGATGGCATCTTGGCCGTGAGAAGCGTGGAAACTCACAACTTTACGTGAGTTCTCATGCTTCTCCAAGGGGATTGATTTACTATGACCTCCACGCGGTAATCCCTGGGTAACGCTAACAATAGTAATCTTTTCGCACAAAATGCTCATTTTTGTTTGATTTTAACAAAATATAAGCAAAAAAAAAGGAAAAAAAAATTTCCCTCACCCCAAATTTTGGCAAAATGGCCATATCGGCTACAAAAATCGCCCGATCTGGAAACTACGGCTATTTTTGGAATCGTGAAGACATTAGCTTTCATTTGATACCCATATTGTCTACGTAGGTGGGCCGGGTCGTTTTTCGACTGCCACGCCCATAAGGGGCGTGAGCCCCCTTATTCATTATGATTTTCGCACTCCTGGGGTCATTTAAGGGGGCGTGGCATTTTTTTTTTTTCCAGGGGTGTCCCCCATAAACTGAAATTTTGCCCAAAATGGGGCCAATTACTGATCCCTGAGGTACACCACTAGTAACCTCCAAGGTCAATGACTCCCTACCATCAACTGACACAAACTGCGATCTATCACGGAGATACCTGCACCAGCTTACAGGCTGATTTAGAAAAATTATACATACTACATAATTTGTGCACCAACTTTGAGCGTAAAACTTTATCCAACGCTTTTGATAAATCCAATGAAATCAGCACACTACATTTCTTGTCATTAAGCTTTTGTCTAATTGAATCAGTTAGCCCAATCAAAAGAGTGGTTGTACTATAATTTTGCCTGACTGATGTGAGTGAATCAAATTATTACTATTAATAATAACTCACATCTGATCTTTTATAATGTGTTCTACAACTGTCGAAAGTATAGGTGTCATTGAAATCGGACGTAAATTATCCAACACGTTTGAATTTCCCTCTTTCTTAATCGGGACTACGCGTGCTATTTTCCAAGATCTGGGATATCTGGAAGTCAAAAAATTTTTTAATAATGTGAGTGAGTGGCATACAAATGTAAGGAAAGATTATGTTGACAAATTTAAGCGGTATACTGTCATGACCAGCAGCATTCGAACGAATTTTACAAAGTGCTGAATACACCTCGCTATCATTTATGCTGTAGGGACGCTTGTAGCACAATAACTCCAAATAAATTATATTACTTTTTTTTAAAACTTTTTCCCTTTAACGGTTATAATTGTAATTTTCTAACAATTACAACTCTGTAATAATGCAGTTCACTTAATATCGTAAGGTTGAGAGAGATTATTTTTATTCATTTGTGTTAAATTTGATAGTGTGTGTGTAAAAATGATTTTATTAGTATTAGTGTTAAATAAATTAATGCTGAATTAACGTTTAATTTCCAAAATTTTGGTACACTAAAGCCCGTATGACACTGTATAGTTTTTGTATTGACAATCTAAATTAAAGCAGTACAAATATATTGTTACTCAATTTTTTAACTAGTGTAAAGAGTACGAACACATAGTGCCAAATTGTAGTAAATGTCAAAACAAATACTTTTGTTATCGATAAATCAGCGAAAATTGGGATATCTGTCAAAAGTGCAAACGAAAATTTTGAACTTTATCTTGACATTTCTCACAGGCAAATAAGTTTGTTGTCAGTTTTTTGTAAACAAATAATAGTACAATTAAAAAAAGAAAATGAATAAAAATATTGCACTTTGTGGTTTTGTGCACAATTTAAATATGATCCAAGTTTACAAATTGTATATATGTTTCATTCGCACATTAATGTTGTTTCTTTCTCCCAATACATCTTGAAACTATACAAAAACTATATAGTGTCATACGGGCTTAATCTGGGTATAAATACCTTTTCATGCCCAAAAATCTTTCATTTCTGATTGCTGCCATATTGTCTCCGGAATTACAAAAATTAATTGTGTAATTTTTGTTTTTTAAATTTTTTTTTGTTTGAAAAGCATATAATTTTGGTTTAAATTTATTGATCTAAAAAAACAATTTATATTTTTTTTATTAAAACAAAAAGTTCAGCTTCGGCTTCGGCCGAACATTGATATTATGGCCGAAGTTCGGCTTCGGCCGAAAAAAATGAGTTCGGTCGGACACTAATATTTTGTATCTGTTAAATAAGTTTTGGATGGGAAAGTTACCATTGACGTTATACCCAATTATGATAGCAATTTTGAAGCAAAAATGTTTTGACATGTCTTTGTTTTTTTAGTTTTTTTATATCTACAAACAAGTTTTTTTTTTAAATATTTAACAAATTTATGTATCAATTAAATAATTTTATTTTGATTTTTAAAGTGAGCTATCATATTAATTAAGATCCTTATATACTATTAACAAAGCTCTTAAAATTTAATTCAACGATTTTTTTTCATAAAAGTGTCAATGTCAGGTTCAACCTTTTCTCCAGGGACCGTAAAAAATATTCCTTTTTTCATAAAAGTCAGATGATAAAAGTTATTTTTGATTTTTATTTTTTCGAGCAAAAATAAAAGTTATTTTTTGATTTTTATTTTTTCGAGCAAAAGTTATAATTTTTTTTTGATTTCTATTTTTTCGAGCAAAAGTTAAAATTATTTTTTGATTTCTATTTTTTCGAGCAAAAATAAAAGTTATTTTCTGATTTTTATTTTTTCGAGCAAAAATAAAAGTTATTTTTTGATTTTTATTTTTTTAAGAAAAATTAAAGGTAATTTTTGGTTTTTATTTTTTCGAGCAAAAATAAAAGTTATTTTTTGATTTTTATTTTTTCGAGCAAAAATAAAAGTTATTTTTTGATTTTTAATTTTTCGAGCAAGTATAAAAGTCATTTTTTTGGTTTTAATTTTTTTTTTTACCAAAAATAAAAGTTATTAGCTTTGTAATTATGATTTTTCAGTGATGATAGATATACAGCAAATATTTTGCAATGTTATTTTTTGTGATAACTGTATTAATATATATTATTATACATTTTTTAAGTATCTAACTACAAGACAAACATCTCTATTTGTACGAGCAGTGCGCCAATTTTTGCAAATTAAATTCGTCATTTTTAAAACAAGAATTCTTCAAAAAAATCGTCATATTAAAAATAAGTTTTACTGATTATAAAACTCGAAAATATTACAAAAGGCAACCATAAAATTTATATATTATATGTATATATTTATATATTATATATAACTGAGTTATTTGTTATTTATTCGTTATATAAATAAAAATTTATAACTTATGGAATTTCAACTCAAGAAATTGAAATAAATATCAAAAATAACTTTTATTTTTGCTCGAAATCATAAAAATCAAATAATAACTATTGCCCGAAAAAATAAAAATCAAAAAATAACTTTTAATTTTGCCCGAAAAAATAAAAAGCAAAAAATAACTTTTATTTTTGCTCGAAAAAATAAAATTCAAAAAATAACTTTTATTTTTGCACGAAAAAACAAAAAATCAAAAAATTACTTTTATTTTTGCTAGAAAAAATAAAAATCAAAAAATAACTTTTATTTTTGCTCGAAAAAATAAAAATCAAAATATAACTTTTATTTTTGCTAAAAAAAAATAAAAATCAAAATTTTAAAAAGCAATGCATTTTATTATAGACTAGTTCATAAGGATCAAAATGGTATGCTTGAAACAGTTTTCCGACATTTACTTCTAATTGCTTTTTTTGTTTAAAAATTTGAAAATAACTGTTATTTTCGGTCCCTGCTTTTCTCGATACACTGATGCAAGAGCTAGAGCACCAAGTCTAACTTCACCCATAGAATTCCTTAAATATGTTTCCACTCTTTTTAGGGTGGAAAAACTTCTCTCCGCGGAAGCAGTTGTAACAGGAATTACTATCAGTAAATGTAAAAACATGTAAACGTTTGGAAAAAGTTCCTTGTTGTAATCTTGAATATCATCTAGCGGATTTGATGGTCTTTATGGTAGTGTTTCCATCAATTTCAGTTAATATATCATTAGTTTGAAAAGTTATAGTCTCAAAAAAATATTATAAATTCATTTATTACATACTAACCAAAACAAAAATAAAATAAAAAATCGAAAATATTTCGGGGGGGGGGCTTTGGCCCCCAGGCCCCCCCCCTGGGTACGCCACTGCCTTTTATTTCCTCGGGTACATACGATGATTTTTCATTAAAGTGATTTTGCACCTTTTTATTATTTTTAATTTTTATATTTATTTTAAAAATATCCGAACTGGATATTCATTTATATATTTAAAATATCTGAACTGGATATTTATTTTCTTTTTCAGCAATTTTTTTTTTGATTTTTGCACATCCGGTTTAAAAATTTAGATTTTGCTTTTGAATTTTTTTTTATAAAGTTAGTTAAATTTTTTTTAATTTTAATTATGTTATATTTCTATTTAATTTCCATATTAAAATTTATATTTGATAATAGTTGAATAACTATTTTTAAGATAAACATTTACATGTTTAAGATACTAGTTCTTTGTAATAAATATTTTGAATTTTTGAAATGAAATTCTAAGTTTCGTGTTATGATTTCTGTCTAGCTGTTCGAATAGTTTAGTTTATCTATGGGATCATGTATAATATTTACTGCTTTCCACAGCATGATCATGGTTGGGTGGGGAAAAATGTCGTTTCAACATCTACACACGCATACAGTCAACAATTTTTATTTCCTACTTCTATAGAAAATCTTGCTTTCCTTCACCTCCGTTTCCGCTTATTTCTCTGTCTGTCTCTCTATTAACCTAAAAGCATGCAAAAATTAAATAATTATTCCTGTAGTTTTGCTATAAAATTTTGCGAAATAGTAGCACCGAACTCCCCCATTAGCCGACGAGCCGGAAGCCGGAAACAAAAGCGTGCTACCGCTACAGTCCTTCGCAGAAGCAAATTTTAGATATTATTTATAAAACGTTACATGCTACAATGCCTTGAAAAGAAAAAGAATCCTCATTAACAAAGTTACATTCATCTAAAAAATCACTTGTTGACTCATATGACTGATTAGAAAAAAAAATTATTTATATCATTTGGGTCAACATAATTAGTCGTGTTACTATATTATACTATGGTTTTTAACTTATAGATCCAAACCAATACAAAATGGAATCACCATACTTGGGAGATACATTCACTAAAAAAGTAATTTCAATATCGCTGTTTGGTGAAAAGTTGTATGGTGGTTTACAAGTGAAATAAAAATTTTCCGATTTTTAAACTTTCGCAGTTTATTTCATAGAGGGTTTGCGTTGTTTATTAGAATTGCGTTTTTGAGATCATTATTTAAAAAATGTTGTAGTTTTATACAGTTTGAGGTATATCAAATTGATGTCAGCGCACCAATAACGAGAAACAAAAATCATAAAGAATTGTCGTAAATCTTTTGCGTCTAACATTCACAATTATATTTAAAATTGGCTAACGTATTGCGTGAACTGAGTTTTTTTTTTTTTTTTTTTTAGCAAACAGTAAACGAAACAAAAAGGAATTTTGAAATTTTTAAACAAAAAACTTTTGAGAAATTTCATTCTTTTTGCATTTTTTTTTTTTATAAAATACATGAATTGAGAACATAGTTGGGTATCTGGAGTGAATCTTTATTACGGACTTAATTAATAAAGAGCAAAAAGATTATTTTTTTTTAATAAAATCTTTATATTTATATAAATTATATTAGTTTGATATAATTTGTATTAAAAATAAAATTATGTTTTTTTCGACCTTTAATTGTGCAATGAAAATAATTCAAGTTCTAAGCCATACTCTATATTTCTTTATTAAGATATTGTCCTAACAAATAGTCTATAGAGTTTTTTGTTTTCAAATTTATTATTTAATCCTTTCAGGAATGTGTTGATAGATCTATTTCGGGAATTTTCGAGGTTTCCATCATCAGAACACGTTTTGAAAGAGGTAACAATCCCATGCCAAACATCAAACATTCATATAAACTAGTTTACTCACTACATGAGAACTAATATATATTATATGAGCTCGAAATAAAAGATTATCAACATTGATCAAAAAATAAATTGAAAACTTGTTTGTTATGTGCAAGGTCCACTTCTGGTGGATATAAACGATTTATAAACGAAACAAAAAATTAAAAGGAGGAAAAACAAAAAACGTGTATTGAATATCTACATACGTTGTGCACAATTCACAATTCACAAAAATTAAAATTATTTATATAAAAAGCTCCCATTAAGAAAATCTCCAAAAACTGTTTCTCTTAATTCCAGTTAGCATATACAATTTAAGAGCAAACTTACCTGGGCTTAAGTAGCTTTGATCCTCTTTAGTTTATATGCTCAAATAGGCTCAAATATGCCCAAATAGGAAAAAATTAAAAGTGATTTTTTTTACGAAAAACTAAGAAAAATGCAGTAAAAATATTCATTTAAAGCTAAATAATTAAAAATATGCATTTTTAGCAGAATAAGTTTAAATATGTAATAAAAATGTGCATTTAAAGAAATATATGCAAAAATATGCATTTATAACAAAATATGCACTAACAAATCGATGCAGACGTAAGGGGAAAACATGCATTTGCAAGAGCTTCCGGTCCCTGATGATAAATTATTAACGGCTTTAGCATGCTTAAACATCGACCAACACACACACACAAAATGTTATTCATATCATACAAAAATATCATACAAATATATTTGTTGAAAATATTTTGCCAATTTTTTAAAAAGTCTAATTCTATCTAAAAATTGTTCTAATTATTTTAACATTTCTTATCAGAGGGGTTTTCTGGAGAGAAAATGCATCAGAAGTAAGGATTTTATATAGGGGTCAAATTCAGAGTTTTTAGAAAAAGGAAACTGTCTTCGAGTGCAGGGTTCTTTCTATAGGAAAAATGCTTAAGAATCCGATGTTTTTTCCATAGAAAAAATATCTTATACATCTGAGATTTTTGTAATTTTTATAAAAAAAATACTACTTTAATTTAATTTATTCGTAATTTCAGCCGATCTTTGGAAACATATTCCAAAAATCATTTAGTTGCTGCACAAAAAACCGATCCTGATGTAAATGCTGGTGAATTATTAATACAAATACCGCCCGAAGGTTATCACATGATACAGGAGGGACGTGGTCTTCGGATTGGTATTGAATTTTCTTTAGAAAGTCCACAAGGTGGTATACATTTTGTAATACCATCGACAAGTGAAGATGATTTACAACCAAATAGTGCTCATATGTTTACATATGCTTATGAGAACTCTTCCCGTCTGTGGTTTCCCTGTGTAGATAGTTTTGCTGATCCTTGTACATGGAAATTAGAATTTACTGTTGATAAACATTTGACAGCCGTTTCATGTGGTGAATTAATGGAAGTTGTCATGACACCGGATTTACGGAGGAAAACATATCATTATACTTTAAATGTACCAGTTTGTGCACCAAATATTGCTCTGGTCGTGGGACCATTTGAAATTTATGTAGATCCTCATATGCATGAAGTAACACATTTTTGTTTGCCTCAATTGTTACCGCTTCTCAAGAATACAGTTCGTTATTTACATGAAGCATTTGAATTTTTCGAAGAAACTTTATCTACCCGTTATCCCTTCTCATGCTACAAACAGGTGTTTGTAGATGAAGCTGATGCTGATATAAGTGCTTATGCCACTATGAGTATAGCTTCAGTACATCTTTTAAACTCCATCGCGATTATCGATCAAACTTATGTCTCACGTACTCTTATGTCTAAAGCAGTGGCCGAACAATTTTTCGGTTGTTTTATAACTTCACATCATTGGTCTGATACTTGGCTGGCCAAAGGTATAGCCGAATATTTATGTGGTTTATATTCACGCAAATGTTTTGGAAATAATGAATATCGTGAATGGGTGCAAAAAGAATTGGCTCGTGTGGTAAAATATGAAGAACAATATGGTGGCATTATATTGGATTGTAGTCAACCACCAGCCCCTCTACCGGTTAGTAGTACAAATCCTGCAGCTGTCACTGGAAAACAACAGGAAATTGTTCATTATTTTCCCATAAAAAGTTTACATACAATTTCACCGAAATATGTCGAAGCGATGAGAAGAAAAGCTCATTTGGTTATAAGAATGTTGGAACATCGTATTGGCCAAGAATTATTAATACAGGTAAGAAATATAAAAAAACGTATCCACAAAATACGTATTTTGTTTTTCAAGTTTTAGACTTTCAATATGAACATAATTTTTTTAAATTTTTTTTATTGAAAATAAAAAAATAAAATATGATTTAGTTCTAAAAATTATAAAAACTTGCTCAAAAATAAGATTATCAGAAATATGCTCGTTAAATTCAAATATGCAAAAAAATTGCTCTAACAAATCGATGCCAGAGTTCGTAAATTGTTCTGAAACGGATAAATATCCCATCCGTTTTTGGTTGCCCTGGTTATTATCATTTATGAAATAATTTACTTTTTAATCAAAAAAAAAACCCTTTTGATAAAATGTACTTTTCATAAAAAGTCACTGTTTAATAAAAAGTACTTTTTGATTAAAGGTTTTTGGGTAAAATTGTGCTTTTAAAATAAAAAAAAGTATTCTTTGAGAAAATACTTTTGATAAAATGTGCTTTTTAAAAAAGGTGTTTTTTTAGATAAGATATTTTTTGATGAAATTTACTCTTTGATTAAAGTCACTTTCTGATACAAGGTACATCTTGATAAAATGTACAAATTAGTAAAAGGAAAGGTAGTTTTTGATAAAAGGTACTTTTTCATAAAAGGTGCTTTTTAATAGAAGGTACTTTTTGATAAAAGGTACTTTTTGATAAAAGGTACTCTTTGATAAAACGTACTTTTTGATAAAACGTACTTTTTGATAAAACGTACTTTTTGATTAAAGGTACTTTTTGATAAAAGATGACTTGATGAAATGTTCATATTGATAAAACGTACTTTTTGATAAAAGGTACTTTTTAATAAAAGGCAACGCAGTGTAGAAAAGCATTACCATATAAGTGGTTATATAAGTACATAGTACTTCCAATTGTCATTACAAATCTCATTATATGGGGATGTTAATGACATATCATTAATAAACACATTACGAAAATTCAAAAAATATCCAAAAAAATTGATTTACAAAAAAAAAATATTTTTTTATTTAATTTAGTTTTTTGAACATTTATTATACCCTCCATCCCATAGTGCAGGAGGGTATATTCACTTTGTCAAATGTTTGTAATTCTTTTAAAAAAATTCTGGGACCCCATAAACTATATATATTCTTGATCAGCATGGATAGAGAAGTCGATATAGCCATGTCCGTCTGTCCGTCTGTCCGTCCGTCTGTCTGTGGAAACACAAAATACTCCTCCAATACAGAAGAGATACTGCTAATTTTCAGTCAAATTGTTTGTTGATATCATGAGCAGTTTTCTAGTGAAAATGATCAAAATCGGTTAACGCGTTCAAAAGTTATGAGTGAAAATGTGGGAAGACCTCTAAAATTTTTTTTTTTTATTTCATCATACATACATACATACGTACATTCAATGCTTATACACAAGAATATACGCAAGCAGGGATGGCTGTCAATATCGCTGAATTACCGTCCCCGATTCTAACACCTTTCAACTGACTATCGTTATCGCTTAAATACCGTTACCGATATTCTTGAAATACCGTTATCCGTAAAATACCGTTACCTTAAAATACCGTTACCGAAATAATCTAACGAGATCTGAACAAAAAAACTTCTGTAAATAGATATATTTTCCCAAAGTGTGATCATAAACTAGACAGTCATTTAAACTCGGGCATAATGCGGTTAAAAATTGTGGTGTGCATTAACATTACCTGAATAACTAAAATTACGTTATCCTTAAAATGCCGTTACCAAAATAATTGAAAAATCTTTTTCCCTAAAATAAAGTTACCGAAATATCTAAAATATCGTTACCGCTAAAATACCGTTAGCGAAATAAATAAAATACCGTTAACGCTAAAATACCGTTAACGCTAAAATCCCGTTACCGAAATAACTGAAGTATAGTTTCCCCTAAAATACCGTTACCGAAATAAAAGAAAATAGCGTTACTACGACCAATAACCACATAGAATCGGTTACCATCCATGGTCATGATCAACACTTAAAAACAAAAAAAAACTCACAAAATATTGTTGTTGTTTTTTGTTTTGTTTTGTATACAGTATGTATGTACGGCCCTATGCTCCTTATAGGAACGACGGGAATATATATATATATGTATGTACGTATGAATTAGTAGCAATCGCATGCAGAGTTGCCAGGTTTGACGATTTAACGTCATTTTGATGATATTTAATACCCAAAATAACTAAATGACTATTTGACGACTTTTGCTTCCAAAATGACGATTTTTTGACAATAATTTAATATGTCAGCAAGATCTACTTATTTATCATTCTCATAAAATCGCCGGCTCGATTATTAAATTTATATTATTTCGTTAAAAATTGAAAGCAAAAACATTGTTTTTTGATCGATAGCTAGCTTTTATATGCTAATATGATGTGAAATACAATTTTGCAAAAATGCAAATCCTAGAATTGAATAAAACTTAATCCAAACCGCATTTATTTTTTTATAAATTCATTACGGGTTTAGCTTAATTTAGTTTCTGTGTTTATATGTTTAGAACATTTCTTTAAATTTTTATAAAATTTAATTGGAGTTAGATTTAAATAAAAATAAAAAAATTTTCATGTTAAAACACAAGGCATGGACTTTTTTTGCGAAACAAACAGATCTCTAGCCCGAATATATTTCATGTTGAAAGATGATATATATACAACTTTAAATGAAACAAAATAAATCCAAAAATA
>CM037853.1:147658878-147751752 GCA_021234595.1 Delia radicum | reverse complement strand
ATATATATACAACTTTAAATGAAACAAAATAAATCCAAAAATAAATCCGGTGCTTAACAAACAGGCCTAATATATAAATAAAGTGCCAAAATTTAATAATTAAAAAATATAACATTAAGTTTGTTCGATAACACAAAAGTTTGTACAAGTTTTTACTGGAAGGTGTTTCGTTTAGACAAATACGCAGTAAAAACTGGTAAAAAGAGAGAGTAAAGTGACAGTTTGATGCCAAAGTACTTACAAGTTTTATACTGGATACATTTTGCCAGAAAGAATTTGTAAAATGAAAAAAACATATGACTAAAAAATAAAAAAAATATGCTTGTATATTTAGTAAACAAAAACAAAAATTAAATTTTAATTGTTTATGGATTGAAAGTGAAAATTATTAAATAACTAACTATGGAAAGAAGTTAAAAAACATTTAAATTATTTTGGTCGATAATTTCAATTAACTTTTAATAATTCCTACAAATTTTCTATTTACTATTTGTAATTTTGTTACTGATAGTTTTTACTGAAACTTTACAGGAAAAGTAATCGAACAGACTTATTGTTAAGAATTTCCAAATTTTGTAAAAGAATTTAATATTTAAAAAAGTTGTGCCACTGAAATGTTGTTCACAGAATTATGCAGATTATAAGTGTTTAACAGTTCAAGTGGTAAAATTAGTTTGATTTAAAGTTGTATTTATTTGATCTTTCAACATGTATATTTTTGTTATTTTATTATTAATAATCATATAATTACAAGTTATATACTATTACCCTAACCGAGCACTAGCTACTATGGCCTTCGGCGCGGTTGTAGCGAAAACAGATCAGTGCCTCTGGTGGGAATCGAACCCACGACCCCCGCACTGATAAGCCAGCACGCTACCAACTAGCCTACTGGGGCACACTGTTTCAACATTTTATAAATATGAATATCGTTGTAAAATATAATGATTTTCGAAGTTTAAACCAAAGAGAAGTGTCAAAAATTCGTGTTATATTACAACGATAACACGTTAACATTTGAAATGTGAATAACATTATGTATTTTATTTTTTATTAAAATTTTATCCCTCTTCTAACAAATATAATTTTATTTTGACGATTTTTTCTAGAAAGTTTGTCGTTTTTATGCTTTGCAAAACCTGGCAACACTGTTATAAGTGCAAATGCGAGAAGCCCTCGAAAAATTGTTAAGCTAATTATAAAGTATGCTTTTGTTTCCATATACCAGGCTTGCCATATACCTTTTTTTGTTAACCCAACAAATCAAAAAATCACCAAGTAGAAAAAAAGGTAGAACAAAATAGTTGAGTTAAAATTCTTTATTTATTTGACTGCATTAACCGGAGTTGCCAGACACATTAATCGTTATCAGATCAAAAAAATATCCAGGAACAAAATCCCCGAATCCAACAATGTAAAATTCATAACTTTTTTTCGTACACAATTTTTACTTATTCTCATTCTCAACCTTTAATAAATTTGCAAGGAAACTCTTACATTCTAATTACATTTATTAAAAAACCCCATTCAATTTAAAGGACATTCACTTTCAGAACTTTTTATATTTAAGACATATAAGGTGCATACTTCATCTTAAAATCTTTTGATTATATGCATTTGTTTTCCTTAAAAGCCCTAATTTTATTTGATACATACAAAAATAATCTAAATTAAAGTATTGATGTGTAAAAACCAATCGAATTTTGGGAAAATTTCTTAGGGTTCTTATTCTAGGAGTCGTAAACGAGAATTGGCACAAGCAACTGAGTTGAAAAAACAATAATTTGAAATACCAGTTTCTTTAATTTTTGTGTCCTCGAAAACACCCTAAACACTCGAAAGATTTTCTTTTATATTTTTGACAAACTTAGTTTCATCACACTTTCCGTTTTACTTATGTGATGTATAGTATAAATACATGTGTTTAATGTAAACTGGCATTTCAATAATTATTTCATTATGTAATGTCTCCGCAAGTGTATTTTGTTCCCTTAAAATTTATCTAAAATTCTGATTATTCGAAACTGTTTTTATGCGTTGTATTCATTGCATCTCTTCTAACGATCAAAAATATATTTTAGTAACTTTCTTTCATTATTATAGGCAAAGAGACAAACAACAGGCGAATTTTACAACAGTTTTTTTAACATCATAAGGAACTATACAAATATATATATTTTTCACTACACGTTCTTCTTTAGGTAATCAGAATAACCTTGAATACCCACTGTTATAAGCATGCAGAATTTCAGATTCATTTCAGTAAACCTTTAATTAAACATTTTTCTTTTGTAACATCCCAAATACATTAATCAATCATCATATTTGTTTTACTTATAAAAACAACATTATTTTTGTTATTTTTACAAAGAATATAGATATTATATTGTTTGCACTTTCCCTGGTTTATGAAAACACCGAGATGGAGGGTATCCAAAATTCGTCACACAGCCGAATTTAATCTTTTTTAATACCAAAATTCGGCACATCGGACTTTAATGCTTCCACTTGTTTTTGTCCATACTCGTAAGTACGGGTGACGATCCCCGTAATCAGGAAAATTACCGGATATTCGGAATTGCTTATTTTATTAATTTTTGTGTGTATGACACACCCTGTTAAACAACGGAAAAAATAAAACATAAAATGTTTACTTACCTTCTGCTTTTACAATATTTCACAAAAGTAATTAAATCTATTTTAATTTATAACGAGCTTTCAACCTCCATATATTTAAAGCAAATAAAACATATTAGCTGGGTTGATACTAATATTTCGATCTGGCTAAAGATCTCACTAGAACCCAAAGTTTTGGAAAAGCTAGAACCTCCAGAATAGGCAGAACTTTAACAAAAAACCAATTAATAATCTATTTTGCTCTATTCTTGTTTTCTTAGTAATCAAACACATGGCTAGGGTCTTTTCCTAAGAAGCATCATGACGTTACTAAACTTTGAAGATCAAAAAATGTTCTATTGATATAAAAAAATTTAGTTTTACTCAGGCTCAAGTAATATTTTTTTATAGAGTTTTATTAGTTTTTTGTTTTCATATACATCAAGATTATTTTAATGCTATTTTTAATTTATAACGAGATTTCAACCTCTGTATATAAACATAACATAAAGCAAATCAAACATATTAGCTAGGTTGATACTAGTATTTCGATCTGGCTAAAGAAAGTAAATGATTCTTCTTCGAAATTGAATGGGATTAGGAATATTCTTGATGGAGAACTATTGAACGTCATAGGTATATTTCCGAGCAAGGATACGGCAAGCTCCAAAATGTCCTTGAACTAAAAACTACATAAAATCTAAAAATATTGTTTTAATGTTATGAAAATTTATATATACAATAACATGTAATTTAAATAAGTGTGCTGATTTTATTAAATTCCAAGTTAAAACACGCACACCTTCAATATATTCTGGAACCTATTTTAAGGTATTTTTTATAAAAGCTTTAAAACACTAGTATTTAATTTTTTATACATTTTATTTAAGTATATTTATCATTCTTATTAACACAAAACTATAGTAAATAATTTTCACAGCTATTATTTTTTTTATATACTTGTGCAATACAAAAAATCAAAAACAAACTTTGTTTAAAAAGCCTCCTTTAAGTTCAAAACTGATTAATAAATAGCACCTTAAAATAATTGTCGAAAAAGTCATAGTAAATCTCATCATATATAGGAGGTAGACGTGTTAATTTTCAGGACATATAAGATACTTAATATTACCCAGTAGGATATATGGAAGGTTGAAGTATCCTTGCATCGAATAGTGTGAAATTCGGCTCTCATATTATACCAATATATATATCTATTTTCGAGAGTTTCATATATTTTTTTTTTTATATTAATTAATAATCATAATTATATACTATTACCCTAACCGAGCACTAGCTACTACGGCCTTCGGCGCGTTGTAGCGAAAACAGACCAGTGCCTCTGGTGGGAATAGAACCCACGACCCCCGCACTGATAGCCAGCACGCTACCAACTAGCCTACCGGGGCGCACAGTTTTCATATAGTTTTAGGGCGTTATTAAAAAAAGCTTAGAATTTTTATTTTTTTATTTTATTAATTAATAATCATATAATTACAAATTATATACTATTACCCTAACCGAGCACTAGCTACTATGGCCTTCGGCGCGTTGTAGCGCAAACAGACCAGTGCCTCTGGTGGGAATCGAACCCACGACCCCGCACTGATAAGTCAGCACGCTACCAACTAGCCTACCGGGGCGCCCAAGCTTAGAATTATTTTCCAGGATATATTGAGGGAGATTGTGTCCTTATTTGAAATTTAATAAAAACTAGCACCCTTATTTGGAATGATATTTTTATTTCGTAACATCAAAACCATTTTTTGGTTTTATGTAAGTTTTTAGCTTAAGAACATTTTGGAACTTGAAGTATCCTGCTCGGAAATATAAAAAATTTTGCGTTTATAATTCTAGCTGCATATCTAAGAAATATACCAATTTTCTTCACATTCTAATAATATCTGTAGCTTTTATTGCATTTTGAGCTTTCAGGATATATAACATTTATCACAGCAAGGCGATTTGACAAACATTTTTTATTTTTACATGTTTAAACAAAATACAAATACTCGTGTACAAATTTCACGTACGTACGAGGCAATTTGGTACAGGCATGAGTGACGTAATATGGAGCTTAAATTTTGATTTTGAACTTTCCAGAACTGTAGGGGGCAGCAATCGGCCTTATTATGAGTGTCGTTGTCATATTGACAAACTTGTTATTCTTACGTGTTCTTTTAATTTAGGCGTAAATCTTCCAGGACATATTTAAAAGCCTCCTTATTTAAACGAAAATATCTCACAAAATCTTAAAGAAAATAACCAATACATTTATTTTATATTTACTTACGTGGAGTTCGGCATGGCTTATATGTTCGACTGTTGGCGTAATTGTCTTTGAATGCATTTAACTCAGCCGTAGTCTGTTCCTCTTCATATTTAGAAGATGAAAATGCAAGCAACACTTAAAATTTTTTTTCTTTTTTAAAATGTAATTCACAATCAACAATAATTTTTATTTAAATTTACGTGTTTAATGCCGACAGATTATAAAACCGGGTTGCTCATAAACATTTAAAATGGTGATAGTTATGAACCAACCTGTTTTTAAAAATCAGTTACAAAAATGTCGTTGTCGAACATTTTACATGATACCAAAAAATATTGAAAACGACTACGATAACTGTCTAAAAACGAGAACGACACTCATAATAAGGCCGAATATTACCACCTAAAATAGTGAACTTTTTGCGTTTATAACTCCTTAACAGAAAATCTTCAAAAGTTACTTCTTATGCAAATATTTCTTATTCAGAGTCTTTGTTTTCACATCGTTCATCATTAAAGTCAGGTTAAAAACTGAATACAAACACTCATAATAATAAATATAAGAATATTTGCTTAAGGGATAACTTTTCAAGATTTCCTGTTAAGTAGTTATTAACACATCATACAAGTGTTTGGTATCGTTGGAAATTACCTGTAGATTACGACATTTTTAAAAAGAATCCCATTTAGCACTCTTGGTAGAACAAAAACTGGGGTGATCCTAATGTAACTTGGGTGATGTAATGGTAAATTTTCACTATTCAATAAATGTTTATTAATAGACATAATCCAAAGATTTTTGGACTTAAATAATCCCACAATTTTTAAGACAAAAAATTAAAAATTGTATTTTTACATTTTTGCTGCCATGTCTACATTTAAGCGGGGATTGGAAGAGATTTACCCAATAAATTATGTATATGTTGGAGTATATATGACAGCTTCCGCTGCCTAATTGGCAGCGTGCACAATTTTTAACAGTGGGTTAAAGTTGATATTTGCCTTAAAAATGTATCAACTTTAGAAGCGGCAGGCGGGAAAAGTATATACAAATCAAAAATTTTTTTAACACAACTCGCTTTTATATAAAATGTCAGAATAGAATGCACACTTTATATGTTTAGAAAAGAAAATATTTATCTGGAGGTAAAAGACTGTTGGTGCTTTTTGGGGAAAAAATCGCAAAAATTATTTTTGTTTTTAATTACTACTTTAAACGAATGTAGTTTTTGAGTGGAACAAGATGTTGCATACATTTTTTTCATTGAATGAAGAATTTATTTAGTTAAATAACCAATATTTTAAAAAAGAAATTGGCCTCGATTTCGTCCCGCTATTCTCAAAAAACTGGACCTGAGTCGGACCAACTTTGGAATTTCTCATTTTCAAATGGGAATATCTCGGGAACTATTGGATATAACCCACACATGTAAGCATATTTTTTGTTAGTCTACTAGCAGATTACAAATATGTTAAATTTTTGAAAATTGTATTAGAAACAAAACTCCATATTTTGAGTGGTCATATTGGAATTGGGGTTTGGAATTTTCAAAATCAAAACTTAAGCAATCGGACCACTAATTAGGAAATGGCCGAATTATTTCCAAACATTTTGTGATATATTCCACTGAGCGTAGCCAGATTTTAAAATTTTTGATGATTTGCATTAAAAATGGTACAAGGGTAAACTCTACAAAAAAAAAAAAACCGATTGAAAATCGGTCCATCCGTTAAGACTGCGCAGTGGCATCTGATTTTGAATACCATTTTTAAGGAAGAGGCATTTAAAGTAAATATTGCTCATGTAAAATATAGGGCAAGGAGTTTGCTTAAAAAAAAAATTCAGGAATAATGCTTCATATATAGTTGGCAAATGTTAAACATTAACTTGGCGAATTTAACCCATAGCTGGGGCAGCTTAGTCGATTTGAGTTACTTTGAAAATCTTTAAAAAATAAATATAAAATATAAAAAATAAAGATAATTTATGTTTTGAACATTTGAACTAGAATTAAGATGTGTAAAAATTTAAGATGAAAAAGAATTTTTCCAAAAAAAATTGTTATTGAGTAACGATAACCCTACTTGTGTGTAACGCATTATTTTTTGTATTGAAAGAATGGGAAAATTAACTAGTTATTAGTAAGTTATTATTATTTGTATTAAAGTAATTTAGATAGTAAGCTGTATCATTACTGGTAGTCCAAAAAATTATGATATGTTATTATCGTTTCTACACTGGGAAGTTTTGATAAAAGGTACTTTTTAATTAATCAAAGTTACTTTTGATAACGACGTACTTTTTGATAAATACGTTTTTTTTATAAAAAAATGTACTTTTAGGTGAAAAGGGCAGGGAAATGTTCGCTAATGTGGCCGTACATTTGGTTTATGGAATATTAAAAAAAACTTAGTTAATATTTCAAATTCAAATACATTAGCTTATGGGCCAAATCTTTGGGCACATACTCGGAACATTTTCTTGTGGCATCGAACATAAAAAAGTTGTATAACAATTTTCGAATCAACTCCAAAGGTCCATTTTAGCGAGCATGTACTCTAAATTTTACATAAATTAAAAAAACTCTCATATAAAAGCATATAAAATAGTTAGGGAATGAAGTAAAATCAACAAAAATTTGCATTTAAATTAAAATTTATTTAAAATTTGTTTATTAAAACGTTTCATGTAGTGTTTAAAAACTGCTTAAGGGGCTACCATATGTAATGCTTTGTTTTGAAACATGGGATAAGTAATAGGTAATGCTAAAAACTAATTTTTACAGTTTTGTTTTATGGAACAAAAAATGAAAGGTCCACTTTGGGGAACAGACCACAATGTGGTACATTCCGTTACTTTTTCAACAAAGATGCTTTTTGAGAAAAGGTACTTTTTCATAAAATTACATTATTGATAAAAGTCACTTTTGATAAAAGATAAGTATTTTTTGATTTAGGATACTTTTGACATAGGGTACTTTTTGATAAAAGATACTTTTAATAAAATGTACTACTTTTTGATAAAAAAGCTACTTTGTGAAAAAAAAAATGTTTTTAATAAAAAAGCAACTTTCTGATAAAAAAAGGTATTTTTTTGTTTAGAAGAAGAATAAACGTTTTTCTCTAAAAACTATAAAACTATTAATTTAAATCAGACTATACTAGTTTCTGACTTTTTATGGACAGCCGTGATTTTCCATTTAAATTGTATTATTATTTGTGTCCTATAATTGTCACATTGTCTCTATATGATCAATTTTTCAACAACCTGCGGCTGTAAGAAATCAAACCTGCGCTCATCTTACATTACAAACGTAACAATACCAAGTCATGACCGTTTAGCGATCACACCCAAGTATGGTCTCGAATGTTTATGCAGCTTAATTGCAGTTTCCTTTCCTATTAGCTTTTCTGTTATTGTATATTATACTCAGAAGTGGCTACACTAACAAACACAAATATTCTATTTTTAGAGTTTTTGTTTATTTTTTCTAATCTCCTCCGTCTCGTCTTGATTTTTGCCAAGGTAATTTTTGAGACTAATAAATAAAAATATTCTTTTATCAATTCCCAGGTTTTTAACAAACAATTAGCATTGGCCACAAATGCTGCATCTACTAAAATTGGTTCTGGTCTTTGGCATCATCTACTTATCTCAACGAATATTTTTATTAAAGCAGTTTTTACTGTTACTGGTAAAGATATGTCGGTATTTATGGATCAATGGTACGTACGGGTGGTCATGCTAAATTTCGTTGACTTCCGTTTTCAATCGTAAACGTAATACTATTGAATTGGAAATACGTCAAGATTTTGTAAATCAACGTGGCGTACGCAAATATAATGGTCCCTTATTAGTGCAATTACAAGAATTGGATGGTACATTCAAACATATGTTACAAATTGAAAACACAGTGGTAAAGGCAGACATAACTTGTCATTCGAAAAGTCGTCGTAATAACAAGAAAAAAAATTCCTTTGTGTACCGGAGAAGAAGTCGATATGGATTTATCACCTATGGAGTAAGCAAATATTAGAGAATTATAGCCACTTCAAATATTATGTAAAATTTTATTGAATAATTTTAGTGATTCCCCGGTACTGTGGATACGTCTTGATCCGGAAATGATATTAATAAGAGATTCTTAATATAGAACAACCAGATTTTCAATGGCAATTTCAATTGAGACATGAACGTGATGTTACCGCTCATTCGAAGCTATTAAGGCTTTAGAAAAATATCCCACAAATGCTACAAGATCTGCATTAACCGATACCATAGAAAGTGAACAATGTTTCTATAAAGTAAGATGTGAAGCTGCAGATTGTTTAACAAAGGTAATATGTAGTTGGAATTTTATCATGGATGGCAGGCAATACCAGTAAATGCCGGTATCGATTCAAAACCCTTTCAGCTGACTATCGTTATCCCTAAAATACCATTAGAGATATAATTGAAATACCGGTAATCCGTAAATACCGTTACCGAGATAACCGAAATACCGATATCCCTAAAATACCGTTACCGAAATAACTAAAATACCGTTATAGATAAAATATCGTTACCGAAATAATTGAAATAGCCTTATCCATAAAATACCGTTACCGAAATAAATCCGATAAGATCGGAAAAAAATCGTTTTAAATAGATGTATTTCCCCAAAGTTGTATCAAAAACTAGCCAGTGATTAGAACTTGGGCATAATGAGGCTAAAACTACCGGTGTGCATAGAAATTACCTGCATAACTTAATAACGTTACCCTTAAAATACCGTTACTGAAATAACTAAAAACCATTATCCCTAAAATGACGTTACCGAAATAACTAAAATACCGTTACCGCTAAAATACCATTACCGAAATAAGTAAAATACCGTTAACTCTAAAAAACCATTATCCCTAAAATGACGTTACCGAAATAACTAAAATACCGTTACCGCTAAAATACCATTACCGAAATAAGTAAAATACCGTTAATTCTAAAAAACCGTTACCGAAATAAAATACCGTTACCGAAATAAAAGAAAATTCCGTTACCGAAATAAAAGAAAATAGCGTTACCCTTACCGATACCCTCGGTCGGTTACCATCCATGAATTTTAGACAATCTTTTAAAATGTTTTTATGAAATTTAATAATTTTAGGTTGCCAATCAAATGGTTACTTCATGGAGTGGTCCACCAGCCATGCTAAATATCTTTCGTAAATTTTTTGGTTCTTTCAGCGCTCCTCATATAATTAAAACAAAATAATTTTGCTAATTTTCAATTGTATTTCTTGCAAAAAGTTATACCAGTTGCTATGGCGGGTAAGTTTTTTAAGATAAAAATTTAAGAATCATAAAAAAATTTAAAATAAAACAAATATTTAGTTAGAATATTGTTCTACCTCAAGTCCTAAAATCTAATATGATATTGTCATATTAGATTTTATTTGTTGCTTTTCAAAAAGTTTGATCATTTTTATGATAGGCAATACAATTGTTTCATTGGCATCACCCAAATCTTCAGTTGTCTGCAATAGGAAAAGATAATTGGCTTAACTCAAACAGAGACATTACATACAACATACAGATATAACAATATTCTAACCAAATACATGAAAATATAGAAAGTCCGAAAAAACAAGTTTTGCATTTTTAATACAAAAATTAAAACATTTTGTAAAACAAATGTTTTTGAAATTATTTTCTCTTTTAAGGTCTTCGTACATCACATGGCATATGTCCACCTGAAGTTATACGTTTTCTTTTTGATCTTTTTAAATACAATGATAATACACGCAATCATTATAGTGATGTATACTATAGATCATCATTAGTTGATGCTTTAGGTAATTCAATAACACCTGTTGTATCGGTGGCATTAAGGAGGAACTCCCATTACTTCGGATAGTTTATCAGCAGATGCTAAGTATGTACAATCATATATTAAGCACTTTTTAATAATTTATATAAAACAAACTGCTCCTTGTATTTTTTACATTTAGACTGGTTTTAGAAGAGGTTACACGTTTATTGAATTTGGAAAAACATTTACCTTCCTACAAGTATATGGTGTCAGTATCATGTTTAAAAGTCATACGCAAATTACAAAAATGTGGTCATTACCTTCGCTAACCGAAAATTTATCGTTGTTATGCTGCTTATGGTCAATATCTTGATTTACGTATTGCTGCTATGGAATGTTTAGTAGATTTCGTTAAAGTTGACGGTCGCTGGGAGGATTAGATCATTTAATTACTTTATTGGAGACAGATCCTGATCCAGCTGCCCGACATGCTTTGGCTCAATTGTTAATTGATAATCCACCCTTTACCAGAGAGTTAAAAACTAGTCGTTTAGATCGTCCAGAATTGGTGGAAAGATTATGGAAAAATATGAAGTAAGTAAGAGTTTTTAATTAAAATATCAGATATGGTAACACAATGAAACGCTTTCAAAACGTTCACCATGGAAATAATACCAAAACCTTAAAGATTTCGAGCTAATGAATCAACGTTTAATCCTAAATTTATTTTTTAAGGAACGTTTTTAAGACAAGCACGCCCCTCGTTGCAAAGAATTCTTTATTTTATTAAGACTAATATTAATTTGAGTTTTCTTTACTTCAATTGGTCGGATTCTTAGAAAAAAATACTGCATACCCAAAAGCAGTTGTGAAAGGTATTATTTAACTCATTTTTGACACAGTGTTCTTTTTCGACCCCCTTTAAAACGGCTGTATTTCTTTACTGGAAAAAATGCCTTAAAATTATTCAACATCTTGACTGAATACAAAGTTGTAGAAAAATGTTGCCACATAGTTATTTGAAAAAATGAATTTTTGACCTTTGTTGATGGAACTTTTTTCAAACATTATTTAAAAAAATTAAAAACCTAATCTTTTATATTTTTGATTGTTATGTTGGTGAAAAATATGTAAATATTATTCTCTGCTAGAAATTAGTTCATCGATTGTATACAATTTTTGAAAATCGGACCGATACACAAAATCTAAAATATTCCAAAATTTATTCC
Source organism: Delia radicum (assembly GCA_021234595.1). NCBI lineage: Eukaryota > Metazoa > Arthropoda > Insecta > Diptera > Anthomyiidae > Delia > Delia radicum. The sequence continues at coordinate 147,739,847 of CM037853.1, read as the reverse complement.
GTTTTCACTCAAAACATAAATTTATGGTTTTTTATTAAAATGATACTGAACATATAAAAAATATATCGTCATTGTTGTACTGTTTAAAAAATGGTAAAAAACCACCACATTTTTCCAAAAAAAAATTAAAAACCGGTTAACTTAAAAAAATATTTTTCATATATTTTTAAAATAACCGTCTAGGATTTATAAGCTGTCAGAGTTTAAACTTTAGTTGCCAACATTTCCACTAGAGGGCCCCCGAAGGCAAAACAAAGTTAAAAATTTGTTATACATCTGGAAAGTTAATTACCGAGCTCATTCATCCTAATCTAATTTCTAAAGATATGATTTTTTTTCGTGATATCCAACTTATGTCTCTTTTCAGCAGGTGAAAAGCGGTTCTTTTATGTCTCCTAAGATTCAATAAAATCTGGCCTTCATGGACAATGTGGAAATTTTAGCTTTGCGCCAAATAACGTGGAATCAATAAAATCTAAAATGCTAAATTCTTTCTTCAGATAATCAGATAATCAGTAAAATATTTACTTCAATAGCGGCTTCAATAGCTAATAAAAGGCATTATTTTCATAGACTTGTTGTACTCCACTGTGGTCTCAAATATAATTTTTCTTGTCCAAAATTAAAATTTTCTCACATTCACTTTTCGTTTCTTTGTTGTTGCAATTTAATAGTAAACACAAACTGAAGTTGAAGTTTATGAGTAAATCTTATAAAAGAATAAAAAAAACACGTTTCTTTTACCTTTTTTCTATTTTTTGTTTTTAAATGTAAAAAGTTTCTAATAATATTTAATATAGAGAACAATATAATGTTAGTATAATAGTAATTTTATTATTGTCCGACAGAGTATTCATCTTCGGTGTTCGAACTGGGTGTATTTGAAGAAATTGAATACATTTTCAGAATAAATTCTTTAATTTCGAGTGCATTAATTTTCATTAAATTCGTTATATATTCTATTAAAAATAACAAAGTTCAAGCTCTCCCATTTTTTTCAAAAGACAACATAAAAATAATTGAACTCATTATTTCATATTTTTTAAAGAAAATTGTAAATTAGCTTTTTTTTTTGTTATTTATTTCATGTTTAAATATTTTTTGTTTTCCTTTAAACAAATATCGTGGTCGAAATTAACCGAATTTCACGTTTTATTCACATCAAAAAGTAAATTGTAAAGTTCGGCTTCGGCCGTACATTTAAAATCTGTCCGAAATTCGGCTACGGCTTCGGCTTCTGCCAATAAAAGTGAGTTCGGTCTGACACTAAATTTTATATTAAAAAAAAAAATAAATGTTTCATGCAAACCAGAAAAATAATATTTGATAAAAATGTGTAACTTCCCTGCAGGAAATGTCAATAGTGAAAAAGTATTGATTCACTATTGACTGTGTCACCAGTACTACTAACCAAATATTCCCCCAGGCAATGTAATTTGCTATAGACATTTAACATGTACGTGTCATTGAAAATCACTAGTGACATTAGAACTATTGACTAGGTAGTGAATAGGTAGTTCTTATGGGACCATATGTAGACATTGGAACCAAAGATTCACTAGTGACTAGGTAGTTCTTATGGCACCATATGTAGACATTAGAAACATAGATTCACTAGTGGCTAGGTAGTTCTTATGAGACCATATGCACCCATTGGACCAAAGATTCACTAGTGACTCGTTAGTTCTTATGGGACCACATGTAGACATAAGAACCATAGATTCACTAGTGACTAATTATTTCTAATGGGACCATATGTAGACATTGGAACCAAAAAATTACTAGTGAGTTAATAAAGTAAAAAGTGTAGACGCTTAGTTGACAATGTCAACAAAATAGTAGACAAAAGTGGAGACTTGGAGACATTTGACCCCAAGCTTCCTGCAGGGTTTAAATAGGCCTACAAAAAATTGATAGAAAGTGATAGTTATAAAAGCAATCAGAAAACATGAATTGATATCTGGTTATTATTTTCACTTTGTCAGTCTCTGCAACTTTTTAAGAAAATTATTTTTTTCAAGAGCACCTTTTCCTTTAAAAAATTCCGATTTATTTCGAATAATAAATTAATATAACACATAAAAAAAAATACGCAGATGCATTAAAGGGTTAATGTAAGAAAAAATGCATAAAAGGATTACAATTGCCACACAAATCCTATTGTAAACCAAAAAATATAATTTCGAGTTTTTCGATTTTTTTTTACTATGGTTTTTTTTTGTAACAAGGGAAACTTATAAAAATATGTGCACACTAGGGTTACAACTTTTTTTTTTTGCAAAATTTTTACCTATCAGCACGTAATGGTCAATAATGTTTTAATAATAGACATCACTTTTTCAGGTCATTTTGAAACAAAAACCTCCCACTTAAAGTGTATTTCCTTAAAATGCATTTTTTCCAAGTTTTTAACATTAAAGTTGTACTAGTTGACCAACAATACTGCACAACATATTTTAAATAACTCTTTACGTATTGTGGTCGTTATTTTGCGAGTTTTGATGTCTATATCGCAAAAAAACGCTTTAATATGTTTTATCAAAATCCGCGAAACACGTCAAATTTGAAAACGCTTGTGTCCTTTAAGCTGGATATGCATCGTTATTGTCTAATTTCGTTAAAACTTTAGCTAAATATTAATTTTTAGTACAATGTTATTTTAGTACAGTGTTATTTTAACGTAACGTTAATTTTTAGTTTAATTAAACAAAGAGGATTATGTGGTGAAACCTTTTTGAAAACCACTAAAAAGTAAAATTGCGTTACTTTATATTTTTATGGACTAATATACGGTTTGGCTAAAATTTGATAATTGCAAAAAAAGTCAAAAGTTATAACACTAACTAAACTAAAACTTTCTACTTAAAAAAAAATAATATGATACTTTATATAATCATACGAAATTTGATATGAGTCTTAATACAGTTTTATCCGTGAAATGGGCCCATATAATCATATAAGTTTGCATTAGTTTAGTTTTAATTTGATAATATCAGATTAAATTACATCCAAATAATGGCTTAATAATAATGTCACTACCACTACCTCGTAGTGGTAGTGACATTATTGTCAAAAAATTTCAATTTAATTTTTGTTCGATTTCAAACTCACTTTCAATTAAATGTTTAATAATATTTTTATTTTATTTTATTAAATAATAACACAAGGCAACAATTTTGAAAAATTTTAGGGGCTTTGAAAACCACTATACAATTTTGATGTATTGTGGTCCCAGTAGTACAAATATGGTTCAATTTTGAAATTCTATGGAGAGGTTTTTTTTAAAAAATTTTTAATTAAAATTATAAATTTTTTAGACGTTTCTCCACATAATTAATGATAACTAAAAAAAAATTAGTCCGATATTATTCAAATAAATTTAGAAAAACTGAAATTTACATAGCCTTTAATCCGTTAATATATTGCGTTTCAATCGGCTCAGTAGTTTTGGAGTTATAATAAAAATTGAGGGAAAAAATATTTTTTTTACGTGAAAATAGCAAATTTTTTTGTTTTAAAAAAAATCATAAAAAATCGAAAACGTCAAAAATCGTTCAGATTTATTGCTTTATCACAAAGCCACATGTAATAGGAACAAAATGAGATATCGATCATAAAAATCGATTGATTTTTTTCGAATTTATTCACAATTAAGTGAATTCGCTCATTTTCACCAAATTTTAGTTTTTTGTCTGATATACATAAAATTGAGTAGTTAATGTTCTTCTTTCGATTGATTGAATTTTGAAAACATTTTCCCCATGCTATGTACAAATTTTCACATCAAAAATGCATTACATAGTAACATTCGTGTATTTTTTGGCAAAACCCTACCTAGAATATACTGATTCTATTCTACGGAAAGACATTTGTGTTGGATGAGCTTAAATGTAAATAAATAAATAAATTAAATAGTAGAAAATTTATATTTTATTATTCACATTTATTATAATAAATAAAACAAGAAAATAAATAAATAAATATGTATTATAAACTACAAACTCTGAAATTTTCTTTTAGTCGATTTTCTACTATTGTTGAATAACGAAGTGTTACTCTGAATACTCCAGCAAAAATCAGCCATCATGTGTGCATCCCAGCGACCCTGGTATCGTTCCTCCATTGTCCGGATATCTTGGTGGAATCGTTCGCCCTGTTCTTCACTCAAGTCTCCTAGATTTTCAGGAAAACGATCTAAGTGACTGTGCAGGTAGTGTACTTTGATGCTCATGTTGCATCCAAGATTCTGGAAGTGAGTTAACATCTCTTCAACGTGCGCAACGTAATCATCACCCTTGTTATTGCCTAAGAAATTTTGAATAACCCATACAAACGAATCCCATGCATTCTTCTCAATTTCTGACATTGAACTGCCAAATTCAGTATCGTTCACCAATTTGCGAATTTGTGGGCCATCAAATATGCCTGCTTTCAGCTTTTCCATACTTAGATTGGGAAACTTCCTTGAAATATACTGGAAACATTCACTATCTTTGTTAAGTGCTTTAACATATTGTTTCATCAGACCAAGTTTAATGTGAAGAGGGGGTAATATGATGCGATCTCGGGGCACTAGAGCCACATTTATAACATTTGGCGTACCTGGAACTAGTGTTTCCCTAGAAGGCCATTGTTTTCTCTTCCAATGTTCTGTTTTAGCTCTGCTGTCCCATAAACATATAAAACAAGGATATTTTGTAAAGCCGCTTTGTTGGGCTAAAATTACCCACTTATGTTCATCATACTTTATCTTCTTCATGACCAATGCAATTACAGAGTATTCTTCTTTTACTTTGGTTGAATGTGCAATCGGCAAGGAGTGAAATTTATTTCCATTATGCAAAAGGACACACTTCAAGCTGCGTTTTGATGAGTCGATAAATAAACGCCATTCGTTATTCGTCATCAAACCAGAAATATCTGTGCAGTACACAAAGTCATCCTCTTCAGCAAAATAATGAAGTAAGTCTTTTTCTCGAGTACGGTAATACGAAACTTTAGTTTCTTTAGTTATGAGACCTGTTTCTTTCATCCGGGACGCAAGTAATTCAGAAGATCTTTTCGACAATCCAAGGTCTCTAATTACATCATTAAGCTGATCTTGATTCCATGGTCTCGGCGAGAAATGTTTGTGTGGGATGAACTCGTCATTTTCAGCTGTAGATGGTAGTGCTGGATCTGACATATCTGATTGGTAAGACATACTTGAGGTTGAGTGTCCTGGTGAAGATGAAAGCACATGACTACAGCTTGCACCCCGATCATATTCTATTTCTTGTGAATGTACAACTGCAAGTGTAAACCCATCAGCAGACCTCGTGGGGTAAGACCATCGCATATGTTTTCCAAAACCGCTTTTTGTACTTAAACAAAAATAACACTCGGATGCGTGGTTCGCTGTTTCTCTCCATAGCATAGGCTTCAAAATTTCCAAGTGTCGTCTGTAAAATGAAAAAAAAAATTGAAATCAGGAATATGAAGAATTCAAATTTTAATTAAGAAATATTGTAATTATAAAATATTCCAAATCTATTAATTTATACTTACTTTACGTTAGAAGACTTCATAGATAAATTCAATCGACATGGAATGCATATAGTACTCGGTGTCCAATGCTGGTTCAAATTGTGCGGATAGATATTATAGCAATCTTGATATGACTTTTGCAATGAAGTTAAGAAGCACTTCCGTTTTTTCCCGGTGATATATTGGCCGCACACATAACAAAATAAATCTGGATCGTTTTTACATAAAAATGTTCTGGCTCATTTTTATTAATATTTGAAAATTGTTTTTAACTTCTAAGCTGTATGACTCTAATTTTTGTGTAGGTATTAAATGATGTTTGCGTTATCGCAAACACTTCTTGAATGAAATAAAAAGGGTCAAGGAGATCTTATAAATACTGATACTATAATTTGGGATAACCCTTTGTGTGGATACAGTTTGTGTGTGCTGCAAATTTTTTATTATTCCCAAGAATCCTAAAAAACATTAAGGACTTTTATGAAAAAAAAAAAAATTATCCGTTACAGGTAGCTAACGGAAAATAAGAGCACTTCAGCGTACACGCACATTTATGAGCGTTTTATTACTATCCTACCGCAATCGTAAAAATTAAACAATCTTTTGTTTATTACTTATTTTTTTTTAATTATTAGAATCATAAAAATGTCATAGAGGTTTTTCCCAAAGGGGTTTTGCCAAAATGCGTGTCGTAAAATGCACCTGAGTTTTTATGTTCTGCATTTTCATTATATAGTAGGTACAATTTTCTACAGTGCTTGTAAATATGCGATACCTTCAATTAATTGTAAATAAAAATGTAAAGCATGCATCGATTTTTATGATCCATATCTAGTTTAATTCGCATGATATGTAGCTTTACTACAAAAAAATAAAAAGTAATATTTTTTGCAGTTTTCGATTTTTTCCAGATTTTTGTTTTTCAATTTTTTTTTTTTTTAGCATTTTTTTTTTTTTTGCTAACAATTTGTTTCATAACTTTGAAACTATTGATCGCATTAAAAAAATTTGTACACGTTCTTTAAAGATATTGTAAACCTTAATTTTTGTAAATTTAATTTGACAAAATCGGACTAGTTGTTTTTGAGTTATGACAACATAAGTGGAGAAATGGCTCAAAATATTGTCAATTTAAAAAAAAAAATTTTTAAAAAAAAAATTATCCATAGAATTGAAAAATTTTACCATTTTTGTACTTAGGCAGCCATGATGCATCAAATCTATATAGTGGTTAGTCAAGCCTTTTTTTGCTGTTGACCTGTGTAATCATATAATTACAAATTATATACTATTACCCTAACCGAGCACTAGCTACTATGGCCTTCGGCGCGTTGTAGCGAAAACAGACCAGTGCCTCTGGTGGGAATAGAACCCACGACCCCCGCACAGATAAGCCAGCACGCTACCAACTAGCCTACCGGGCGCACACAAAGTTTAATAATATATATTAACTGTTTAATTGAAAATTAATTTGGTTTAACAAAATTTCCAATTTTTATAAAGCATAATAATAACATAGAAACAAATGCAAAATTTTAAAAAAATCGCCATAGATACAAAACCAATTCAAGCAAAAAATTCGCGTTTTTTTAATTTTGGCGATTTTTTTTTTTCAATTTTAGCAATTTGGTTTAAATTTTAGAGATTTTTTTTTAGAGATTTTTCGAATTTTGAGTTTTTAATTTTGGCAATTTTTTTAAATTTCTGCAATTTTGAAGATTGTTTTTTTAACTTTAGGCAATTTTTTTTTTCAAATTTGGCAGTTTTTTTCAAATGTTTCCGATTTTTTTAAATTTTTGGAGATTTTTTTACAATTTCAGTGATTTTTTTTAAATTTTGTAAATTTGGCAATTTGTTTTTTAATTTAAGAAATTTTTTCCCCAATTTTTGGATTTTATTTTTTTTTAAATTTTAATTAATGTGTTAATAGTATCGACTAAAAAATTGTTTGAAATAAAAAAACAATATTCAATAAAATTTTTAATAGATATGAATAAAACTATAATTGAAAATAATATCAATTAAATAGTTACACATTATTTTAATTGTTACTACAATTTCCGCAGTAGGACCGAATTAAATTAAACGTTTAACTGAATCTGAACTGAACTGAATCAACAAATATTTTAATTGAAACTCAATTTTATTTCTTTCTGTGTAGACATATTTAATTTTTAGTTTGCATTGTCTCAAGCAATTTTTTGATTATATTTTAAGGCAAAGACACCGAAATCTCTTATAAATTGACTTTATTTATTGCTTTTTTGTAGCAAATCAACTCTAACAATGATAGCTGCCCATTTGCAGGCGATGTTTTCTATTAAAATTTGAAGATTCGAACCATATAATACTGAATACTTATTTATCAATAACATTGCTATTTCCTAACAAATTGTATTAAGTTTTTAAATTTGTCAAATCATTTCGCCCCACGCGGATATCCTCCCCATAAAAGTGTTGCCTGGGTCTTATAAACATTTATCTCCAGATTCAAAATCTGCTCTTCGAATTTTACTAACGCGAACCATTTTCGAGAAATTCGCAATTTCGTTACTTTTTTCAAAAATCTGAAGCAAGTTTGATAATTTACAGATTATAATAATATAGATTATAAACTAATCATGTGAAAAAATCAGCTTATTTTTCAATTTCTTTGAAAATTTACAATAATACTAAGAAAACTAGTAAGTTTATGTACAACAATATTTTAAAAGTTTTATTTTGAAAGTGGTTTGAGTCGATTCAATACTGAAAAAAACATGGATTTCTGCAATAGATACGTGTATAATTTTTTTTAAGTATACATAAATTTAAAGTTCCCTGATGAGATGTGTATAAAAATATCGTACAAAACCGTTTAAAGTTTCAAAAGCGTTAAAATGCAAATCCCGTTATGTCTCATTTTAGAAGCAAAGGGACTCATACCACTTTCAAAATAGTTCAAATGTAGTTACTGCTTACCAAATCCACGTCATTTTTTGCTGGGTTATGTTTGCATTAAACTGTAAGACGTTTTAAAAACTGAGTTGACAATACAAAACTATTGAGAATCCGATTACGGTTCTTTTTTTGTATTGTGCAAAAATGATCAATATGAGTTAATATTTTTCGAAAGCAAGAGCAAAATAGCCGTCATTCTAATAATAAAATTGTGTATCACCAGTGATACAATATGAAGTGTAGGGTTAAATTGTTCTCTTAAAAACATGGTCAGTTTCTAGCTTTATTCAAAAAAGCGTTATTTTAAAACTTTTTGTAATCCATTTCCAACTCAAAGGTCATGGTAACACTAGTTTACAGAAAAAATGCGGCAAACATGCGACTATTTTTTATGATGTATTTAGGCCTTCTAAAACCGAAAAACGCGTTATAACAATTTTTTATTGAGTTTTAATTTTTGAGTAATTTGACTATTTCGGCTTTGTACATATACATTAGGGGCGGCACTAAAAATTCAACTTTCGATTTTCAATAGTTTTCGCACGGAATATCGATCCAGTTGATATAAAACGGCTATGGTCAAAATTTCAGCAAAATCGGACAACTTTAAGCCGTGCCCCAAAGAGGTCAAAGGTCAAAATATGGTATATTGTGTATTTTTTAGGTATTTTTTATTTTTATTTTTTTTATTTTTTATGTTAATCTTATAAACAATTACAATATTTCTTTCTAATGTGATTTAAGAATGTTTCATAATATTTTTTGTTGTTGAAAAATTAACCCGTCTGTGCCCTGAGGGTCTAACTGACCCTTTTAAAATTTTAAAAATTACACAATTTTTATTTGTTAAATATTTTATGGACAAATTTAATATAGATTAACTTTTGATATTAACCCCTTTTTCTGGGGGGTGAGAGGATGTGGATTGCTTTAGGCCGTTCAAAACTAACCTAAATTTATTACTTAGAAATGTGAAAATTTACGTTATAACAAAGACTAAAACAAGTAATTACTATTAGCATGTCTGTGTTTTACCAAAAACAAAAAACAAAGTTTTGGATAAACTAAAAATTAGTTCCAGGGATGCAGTCCATTTACTGGTAGCAGTTCTTGATGCAGCTGGGCTAAACACGTCGGAATACATTTTAAATCGTAATATTGTTCGCAAACAAAGAGAGATATTTTTAGAAAAACAAAAAGCGAACAAATCGTGTCTAAATTCACAACAAACCCTGCACCATTGACAATTCATTGGGATACCAAGCTCTTATCTAGTGTTACAGGAAAAACTGAAGATCGTCTTGCTATAATAGCAACTGCTCCAGGTCTTGAGCATGTACTAAATATGCCTGTATACCAGCAGGAACTGGGTTAGAAATAGCATCTGCCGTTTATGATACTTTGGAGGAAAATAATATTTTATATAAAATAATATTTTAGTAGAGGCATTTGTGTTCGACACAACCGCGTCGAACACAGTGAAATTTAGAGGAGCTTGTAACCTCTTGGAAAAAAGAATTGGTCGAGATGTGTTATACCTAGGGTGCAGACATCAAATCTTTGAAATGATGTTATCATCAGCGTTCATGGAAGCAAATATAAGTGCTTCTACTGGTCCTGAAATAGTAATATTTAAGAAATTTAAGAAACATTGGCCTAAAATACAGCAGGATGATTTTTTGACTGGATTAACACACACCAGATTCAATGATATTTTAGGTGGTGATCGCGCTAATATTTTAAAATTCGCGAACGATAAAATAACGGAAGACTTTCCTCGTGATGACTACAAAGAATTTTTGTAATTAATAATAATACACTTAGGAAATTATGTTGGTAAAGACGACAGCAATTGTAGTCAAAAACAAATGAAATTTCATTTAAAAAAGGACGACTTACATTTCATTAAATTCAACTAACATTGTCATTTATTTTTTAATGTTCAAAAAATGACTAACAATTGTAGTAAAAATGAACCACATGGTAGTAAAAAATAAACAAACATTTATTTATTTTTATTTTTTTAAATAACAAAAAACAACTGTAAAAAATTAATGTAAAGTCATAAAACAGTCATTTGATGTGGTTTGTTTTTTCAAATGAACTGCAAGGTTAGTAAAAAATTGAATTTGTTCTACAAATGACTTACATTTACATTAAAAATAATGAAACTGTATTACAACCCAAACAACTACATGTTTTTAAAGCAGAAGTTCCCTGAGTGTACTCTTAGGAGGAATTCCACATAGGGGAATTAAATTTACAAAACCTGGCGCACTGCATTTAGCCAGATGGATGGCCAAGGCCATTTATTGCCTAAAATTATTATATTTTTTTTTTTTTTTTTTTTAACGTTTATTAATTCATAATATTGAACAAACTTAAACTATAATAAACACTAGTTAACAATATTAATATTTACACATTTATACAAAGTCCCAGAAACGAGCTCTCGAGTATTATTAATATGGATTAAATTTGATTTTCAAAATATTATTTAGAATTTGTACTTCAAATGAAGAAGATATATATATTATATAATTTAAGATTGCAATGAAAAAATTGTTAAAAACATTACATTTATATGGCAATTGTTAAAAACTATGGTCGAAAAGTAAAAAGGGAAAAAAATATAACAGATTATTTATCTAGCCACCAAAATTTTTTGGTTTTTGAACATTGTAAACTATAAAAATCTCTATTGGAAATACTTGTGTCGTGACGAAAATTATAATTATTTGTTTCATTGCAGTTTACCGCCTTAATATTGGCCCGTCTATAATTATGATAAAAGACTGGTATGCCATTTTGGTTTTGTATAACCCCTATTTTATCGAGGTATAAAAATGCCTCAGGTGGAACAAATCCTTTTTGCAAGGTCGCATGTATATATTCTTCATTTGAATAGTACGGTGCCATTATCAAATTGTTTTCTTTACATAGAGTACATCTTACAATATTATTTCTAATTAAATTTATAATAAAATTATCTATTCTAATTACATTTGAAGTATTATACAATTTTTTATTTGATACATACTTTATAAAATTGCTGTTTGGAGATCTATATAACGAAGTGCAAGCTCTTAAGCATTTTCTTTCGAAAACCCGGATCTTTTCCATGTAAGAAGGTGAAATATTGAACCATATTGCACTCCCATATGTTATGACTGGTCTAATTAAAGATTGGTACATAATTATTTTGACTCTGGATTTGATGTATCTTGAATAAAATAACGATTTATATACAAAAAATGCTTTCTTAGCTTTTTTTAGTATTTCATTTACATGGTAATTGAAATATAAAAAAATTATCTAAGTAAATACCTAATACTTAACTATTTTTTTGTTGGGTATATAAATATTAGATAAATTAGATTTAATTCCAAATTCTTTCCAATTTTTCCTAATATTACCATTACATTTATCAACTGGAGGTCTAAAAAGAATCGTTTCACATTTTTTTGTATTAATTGACATATTCCAATCAATTGTAAACTTTTCTACGATATTAAACATGTCTTGAAGGTTTTGATTGATTTTTTCAATTGTGCTATCTGCGTGATATATAATTATATCATCTGCAAAAGAGATAATATTCTCTATTTTACTTAAAAGATCAAGAATATATATATTAAAAAGAATGGGAGAGTTTACAGTTCCCTGTTGGAGTCCATTTATGATTTTAAATGATTTTCTGCTTTTGAGATTTTGATGAAATATTGTAAAAGATTTATCACAAATCATATTATAGATTAGTATGATTTGATGTATGGGAAATTGATATTGCTTTAATTTAAATATTAGCCCCGGAATCCAAATGCTATCAAAAGCTTTTTCCATGTCAATTAGGCAAGCACCCGTGCATAATTTTTTATTCCAGTTCCAATTAATGTTAGATGTAAGTAAATGAATTGCATTAATAGTTGAATGTTTATATTTAAATCCGAACTGTTTTTCGTTTATTAAATTATTGTCATTACAAATTGATTTATGTTATTATTTATGCTCATTTCAAAAACCTTACTTATATTAGGTAGCAAACTAATTGCCCTTAAGTTTTTTGGGTTACTAACATCTCTATCTTTTTTCGGTAGAATGACTACTTTTGCCTTTTTCCATATTTTCGGAAAGTAAGAATTATTAATCATATTATTAAATAAATTACAATATTCAAAAATCATTATTTCAGGAATATGTTTAAGTACTATATTTGGTATTGTATCTATACCTGAAGATAATTTGCCTCTTAGGTTTGAGAAAATGTATACTATTTTTTCTCTCGTTATAAAATATTTTTGAGTTTGTGCATCTTCTAGCATGTTTGATTTTTTATCGTCGGTAAAATTTGTTATAGTTGTATGCTGACTTTCAAAAGTGTTTTTTGTTTCTAAGAACCTATTGAATGAATTTGTGACTTGTAAGTGTAAATCGTTTTCAGTATTAATTGTTTTAAAAGAATGAACTGATTCTAAATAGGAGCCAATAGTATCCAACATTTGTTCATGGTCTTGAATTATAAAATTATCTAGATCATCTGTCTCTAAACTTTCTTTATCTATTCCTGCATTTTGTAGTAAATATTCTGAATTTTTAGCAATTTTTATGTTACGAAGCGTTAGAGGTTTAAATTTTTTAAAATTCTTTTTTATGTCCCCAAACATGTGCTTAGAATCTTTAGGATCTATGTTCGTCAATTTTTCTTGTACGTGCTTGTTAACAAGTACTGTAATGTTTTCATTTATTAGTTTTTTAATCATTTTTATTTTTACCTTTAATAGATTAAGCGAAGACTCTGACAGCGTTAGTTCTAGCCTGTTATGTTTTTAATTACTGTTAAAATTTTACTTTTTCTGCATGAAGTTTTTTCACAATTGGGTTGTTTAATTTGGCAAGTGAATCATATTCTTTATATTTAGGAGTTACATTTTCAATTGTTTCAACAATGATATGGTTAAGTCTACTTAAGTGTATATCAATTTCTGAGTTTGTAAGGTTTTTGTTGTTTGGTATTTTGTTTCGGTGTCTATTTGCTGCAAGATTCTTTTTTGAAATTTTTTCCAGTTTGTTTTTTTAAAATTGTGTTTGGATTCGTTTTGTTCTAGTATAAAATTTAAAACATGTTCATTGTTCATGCTAACAATAATCTGTATAGCGTTGTGGTCACTGTCATAATCCAAAGTTTCTAGGCAGTTTAAAGAATTATTCTTAGTGTATATATTTAATCTAAAATCCGCTATGCAGACATCTATATATGATCCCGCACGTGGATATGAAGGCAAGCTAGAAGCATAGAGTCTACACCTCAATTCAATTTCATTATCCGTCAACCATTCCTTTAGTTTACTTCCCTTTGTATTGTCTGTTGGATTACACCAGTCTGTATGTCTGCAGTTTAAATCTCCAGCTAATATATAATAGTTATTGATATTTTGTAATTCTAAAGACTTGAAAAGTTTATGGATTTCATTTCTAAAATGCGAATCGTTATTACCGGATGGATAATAGGCTGAGATTAAAATAATGATTTATTTTCAACCAAAGGTATCTTAATTATACAACATTCTAAAAAACTAAACGAATTTATAGTATTATTTGTATACAATTTATAATTTATGTTTTTTTAATTAGTATGGCTGTACCACCTCCCCTTATCGCATCAGTTCTGTCCTTTCTAATAACGTCGTAATTTTTGAATTGAATTTTATGTCTATTGTTGAGTTTAGTTTCATTCAAAAGCGCAATATCTGGATTGTGTTTGTTTAAAAATTCTTGAAGATCATATCTTCTGCTAAGACGTATTAATGAATTTACATTAATATGAATTATTTTAAGATTTTTTGTTATATTACTTCTCTGACTATTATCCATTTTTACACCTCTACCATGGAAAAGATCGTATCAATACGTGACGATTGAATTTGTAATTGTTTTTGTAGACTTGCAAATTGGTTAGTAAGGTTTACCATCATATTTTTTAGTTCTAATAAAAATGAGTTGTTATTTGTATTATCTAATTTATTTGAATCGATATTATAATTGCCTTTTAGTGTATTAGCAAAACTTATTTCGGGGTTAGTAAAATAATTGACATTGTTTGTTTTAGTCTCTAATTGAAATTTTCTTTTAGCTCTTAGTTTTTGTTGCAGTTGCTTATATTTTTCGCAACCCTTATACGAAGCTGGATGGCCATGTTTTTTGCATACAACACAGTACAACTTTTCTTTTTCATCCGGTGAAACTTTTTCTGTAGTACACTTTCCTTTTTCGTGACTTTTATCACACTTAACGCATCTTGGTGGAAGAAAGCAGTTTGCGGCACTATGGAAGAACCCTTGACAATTTCGACACTGGGGAATTTCAGGACGTCTAACTGGTTCCCATTTCACACAACGATAGAAAAGGGCTTTAATAGATTTTAACTTGTTTATATTACTATCGGGTGAAACAAGGACCATGAAAATCGGTAGTTTAAAGCCTTTTTCTTTCGACATTTTAGTTGAAAATTCACTGACTTTAATAAATTTTAAATCGTCTTGTTTAAATTGGTTTAATTTATTTAGTATTTCATCTGGAGTTATATCTGAATCCAGACCTTTTAATAGATACGTTTTATTTATACCACATTTTGGTGTAAATGTAAAGAATTTAGCTTTTGTTTTTTCTAAATAAGCTTTTACTCTTTTAAAATCATCGATAGTATTCATATATAATGTTTTTTTATTTCTAAATTCTTTGATTTTAAAATCCTTTATTTTTAAACCGTTTTTAATGAAATTAATTAGTTCTTTTGTTTCTATTTCTATAATGTTTATAGGTGGAACTTTTTGGGTTTTATTATTTGCAGTATTAACCACTGTATTATACTCATTTATTTTTGATGTTGCATTGCTACTGTTTGCTCTAGGAATTACATCCATATTAGCAATAGCTGAATCTTTTTTTTGTGCATTCTCATTTTTTTCTCTCACATGTTTCTCAAACTTCTTTAACAAATCTTGATCACATTCTGTGTCTTTTTCAATGTCAAGCACTGAATAATAATTGTTTTTGTATTGCTTTGGAATTGGTAAATCCATATTTTGATTTTTTCTTTTTCTAATATTTTCATTATTATTGTTATTGTTTTTTACATTTTGAATGATTTTTGAGTATTGAGCATTAAGCTCACTCATTTAAATAAAGTGTTTTATTTTTATATTATTATTTTTTGTGATTTTAAGACACAGAAAAATAAATGTTATTAATAAATTTAACTTGGAGAAAAAAAAAGTTAGTAGCTTTAGTAATATAAACTTTAGTATGACACCAATTGACGATTCTGGTCTCCGTAATGCGTCTGTTACTCATCACGGTCACGATAGAACTCTAAAAAAATTATTATATTTCGAGACCAATTTCCCGAAATAACCGAAACTGAAATAAAATGGTTTGATTGAAGTAGTTGGATTTGTGGTTAAGTGTTATTCGATTTTCTGGTTTAAACGCAGACCAAGCTCCTCTAAATGACATCGAATTTTTAAAAGAAATTAGAAAATTATAAAACAATTAACAAACCTATAGCTGAAAAGGCCATATCGAAATTGCTTAACCATCTTATTATTTGAATGAAGAATGTGTAGGTTTTGCCTTATTCGACGAAAAAATCGATTTAGCAACTAAAGACAAACTTGCTACAAAGATGCTTGCAACAAACTTGTCTGAACAAAATCTAGAAGAAAAGGAAGAGGAATATCCAAAAAGGCTAACAATAAACCAACAAAATTTAAGCCATTTCCTTGCCAGAGACATTAATGTAATTTTGGAGGAATTATTTTCCAAAAACACCAACAAGCTTTTACAAAGGTTTAACATTTCTTCAGAGTTTTTAAAAAAAAACTCAAGTTGTTGGCCAATTTTAGACGACTATCGTAAAGGAAAGAACATAATTTCAAACTTAAAAATTGTCAATGACTGCGCCGAAAGAGGAATTAAGTTAGTACAAGAATTCCACGAGAAAATTACAAAAGATGAGGATCAGAGGCAGCATTTATTTAAAGTAATAACAACTTGTTTTATTAATTTTAATTAAAGATTTGTATGTTAAAATTTGTTTTTTTTTCAGGTTGTACAAAATTATAGACAGCAATTTTCGAAAGAAGCTAATTTACAAAACTTAAGAACTAATTATAATTAAAGTGCCCCATATTTTATTTTTTACGTATTTACGTATTTTTTACGTTTAAATTTTTTTGTTTTTATTAAAAAAGTTAATTTTATATGTAAAGTATTTCTTCGATGTTTAATTTAATAAAACTTTTGACACCGGTAGGCAAAAAGGGTAAATGATTTAAAATTGTCATAGATAATTTGTTAGCATATCTCAGATAATTAAAAAAAAGTGCAGAATATTACGGTTTTACAATACAAAATATATTAAACTTTAAAACCCACTGGGCACGAAAGGGTTAAATTTAATTTTTTTTATAATTATTAATACTTGCACATTGTAAATGAAGTGGCATGATTTTTTATACAAATTCAGGCAAAAACGAAGAACTTCTTCAAAAAAAAAAAACGTTTTAAAAATATTGGGCTTAAAAAATCTGACCTTTGACCTCTTTGGGGCACTGGAAATATTTGTCCGATCTTCCTAAAATTTGTACCATATAGTTTTTACACCAAGTGGTACAATATTCCAAGCGAAAAGCATTAAAATTCAAAAAGAAAATTTCGTCCATATAACCTGCTGCCACCCTAATATACATATATCTCGATTTAGAATCTATCTACTTTGATCAGTCAAATTGCAACACAAATATCATTTTATACGCAACATAGATTTTGAATACTTTTTTAAAATCGGTTCAGTAGTTTTGGAAATTACAGGGAAAAATCTCTCTTTTTAGACAAAAAAAAAAAATGGAAAATTTCGAAAAATATTTGTCTTGCAGTGAAAAATTTAATTTCACCCCTGAACCAATTTAAAAATAGTATTCAAAATATATGTTGCGCATTAAATAATATTTGTTTTGAAATTTTACTGGACAAAGTAACTGATCTAAATCGAGATATAGTCAAAAAAGTCAAATCACTCAAAAATTAAAAATTAAAACTATTTCAAAAACTACTCCATAAGAAAATTTTAATGTGATTTTCTGTTTTAGGAGGGGTAATACATAATAAAAAAATAGTCGCAAGTTTGACGCATTTTCCAGTCTTATTTTCTATCGCTAAATATGGAACAAATAGAAAATCGCTCCGAAATTTTTCCTTACATATTGTATATTAGCAGGCTGAACTTTAAAACGTTATAACCCCCTGTTTTTATAAAGCGAACGGAATAATTCCTCCACAGGAATGTGTGAATTTTGTTTTTGTTATAATAACAAAAAGGACACATTCCTCTGAAGGAATTATTCCGTTCGCTTTATAAAAACAGGGAGTTAGTCACAATTTTAAGTTCGGCCTGCTAATACCCATCTCCTTTCATTCGAACTATAAAAAACAGGGGATGAAACTAAATTAAATTTGACTTAAGTTTCCAAAGGGTTGAATTTACTTTATTTTTTATCGATTTCTATTTCATAACAGCAATAAATTGGCTTTTGATACAAAATTACGCTGCGATATGGTGGATCTTTATTATGCCTTATATGGTTCTAAACGTCCAGTCTGTTTACAATCGGCCGAAATGAATTCTATGTACAAAGAATTTGTTAGAGAAGGAACTATTAAAAAGACCACAACAAACAATTCAAGTCCTGCAATTTTAACTTCAGAAACTAAACCCGAAATTAGCCGTGATAATGTTGATGCAGTTGTAGAAGAAAAGCCACCTACTGTTCCCTCCCCTACTACTACAACATTAAAACGTACAGCAAGTGAAGCATTTGCCATCGACGATGAAATTATCAAATTAGAGACTCATGAAGAAATAACAGTTGTCAATGAAGAGATAAAAGATGAAATTTATGATACGGAATCTACTAAAGTAGATGTAACCTCGACCACGACAGTTGAAACAGAAACCGAATATATTTCAGAAACTAAAAAACTTAAGAGTGAAGTTTTTGAAGAAGATGATAATTCTATAACCATAATAGATGTATCGGAATCAACGGTAACAAGAATGGATAGTAGTTTTGATTCGGTCAAAGCAGATAATGATTTTAAGCAAAAAGTGGAGGGTTCCTCAAAGGTTTGTTATAGATTTATCAAAAAAATTTCCTTTAAATTTAACGATTTTTTAAAACTTAATTTATTTTCAGAAAAAGAAGAAGAAGGACAAAAAGAAACATAAACACAAGCACAAACATAAGCATAATAAAGATAAGGATAAGGAGAAAGAGCGTGATCGCAAAGATAAAAAAGATCCCAGTATTTCACGTTTACAAGCTAAAGAAGCAACACCAGAAACTTTAAGTTCTGCCGATAGTAGCAATAGCAATAGTAATCCTCCATTTAACTTTCAAGCATAGCACAGGTTTTTCAATCACTCCATTAAGTTTGAATCATTTTTACTCAAAAAGTAGTAGTTGTATAACTAATAATGCTTGTCATAGGCATTTATTTACATGTTTTTTTAAAATACAGTCTAACAAAATTGTAATTGAAATTTAGGTATATCATCAGCAGATAAGACAAAAAATAGCCTAATGAAAACTTAAAAACTTAAAAAAACATTGAAAAATTGCAACAATAACAAAAATAAGTTTGCAACAATGTTTTTATTCAAATATTTATTTAAAACTATTTTTATTATTTCGAGTAACCGAGATTAAATACCAGAAAATGCCACAAAATGGCAAATTTGTCTTCTCTGATTCATCAGGTATAAACCTACATACTGGATTTGTATATGTAAGTTTGATGGTTGATAGTTTGTAAAATTATATATTTTAGTAATAAATGTTAAATTTTAAAATTTATTCATATAATAAACAAAGTTTTAAAATTTCTAAAAATTAAACTCATTTTGGTTTGGATTTCAACAGAAAATAATGCAAGTTTAATATCACATCTGCTCCAAAAAAATCGATTTTTATGTGAATTGGTTGTCACTTCTACTTGTTGACTTCAGAGCAGTGGTTTCCAAGGGCGTTGTGGTGTAATCGTTAGCGCGTTGTAGTGTCACACAGATGGTCACGGGTTCGATCCCCGGCGACGGGAACATCAATTTAGAAAATTAATATGTATGTACACCTTTGGTGTTCCCATACCAATTAACCTCGAAGTAAAATAATGAATCAGGGCTATGAACCAAAACGCTTTAAAAAGTTCGCTAACTCTGCATCAGTGGGTGAGCAACAACTGTTCTAAGACATCATCTCGCGCAATTACAGCGTTGCCAAGTTTGAAGTCCTAAATCTTTCCTCACCTTTCATCTCTCCACTATCCATTTTCCAAAGAAAGCTACACATTAATATATAGGAATAATTTCCTAAGTGTTGCTTCTTTAAAAAAATATGTATATACAACGAAGATACTTGCAAACTTTGCTAACGCCCCCGAGTCTCAGTGATTCAAAAGATATATACGCCAAATTTCAATAATTTTGGAAAATGTTTAGAGATAACACATTTTGAGCACTTTTGTAAAGTTGGCAAAAATACTATTCGATATTAATTATTTTTGTCATTAAAAAGATTATGCATTGGGATTATTTTTGTCCCCTATATCACAAATCCAAATTTTACCTAAATCTGCGAATGCCTGTAAAGATTATACACTCCAATCGTTATAAAATATAACGATTCTTTCTGGTTTGATTTCCTTATATTAAGTCATATTTTCCTTATCAAGCTGAGGCTGGTCCAAAAAAGAAATTTTTACGTTTGTCTTAAACAGACTTTAAAGGTGTCTATTAGCAACTTTAAAAGCATTTTTTTAAAATCTGCATCTGGGCATATGCACATCTGCTGTATCATATACAAAGCATTATTTTGGAGACCATTGACTAACAATGCCATTATGTCGGGACCATATGATGCCATAACACAGCACTCTTTTTAATATAAGTTTATGGTATGATGAAGGCAAACCAATAAACGCAATTTTCGTTTTTATTCCCTTTTAAACCTCCTACATGATCAGTCCATGTATGATGTTTTCATGTAGCCAGTATTGGTCCATTCCCGAATAACTACTGCTCACCTTTCAAATCACCAGAAGAACTAGGACATTCGTCTGTTCCGGTCTGCCGACCGATTCTGACCTTTTTCTCGTAAACTCATTAGCAAACTCTTTCCATATGATCCATCGTGTTCTGGGTGCCATGTCAGACGAATTCAACCAGGAAATTGAACACAGTCACCACGTACCTATATCTAGTCCAGAAAGATTATAATGAATGATGGATCCAAACCCGGTTCCGTTGTTATCGGCGAGGATCTGTCAATTGAGTATACTCTTGCCTAAAAACGTTAAACCGTTTGAAAGTCGTATGGATGACCAAGGGGGCTATTATGTAATTCGATTCCAAAAATTTTGTTCGAATTCGAAAATTTTAAAACTTGTAAGATGATAGCTGTACTTCCATATACTGTACTGTCCATATTTTTTTACTTTTTGCATTTACTAGATCATTGTCTACACGTTTTCAACATTTTTACAAATTAAAAAGTACTTTTTATTACTTAATTTCCAATGTGAAAATTCTGTTCGACTCGAGTCGAACTTCTTTTCTATTTGAATTACATAATAACTCCCCGGAATGTTCAGTTCGCCAGAATGAACTCCCAATCTTGTTAACGGCTCCGTCTATGAACCGTCCTTATATATCGAGATTTTGTAACTCCGAATAACAGAGCTAGCGTACTAGTTCTTCCTGGTCAGTACAATCATCTCAAAATCCTTCGGAAGTTGGGTATCGGTAAAACGTAGTCCGTATTACAATCCAATTGTGCACTAGTCGTTAGATTGGCTCCCAGATAGTCTTAAACGGTAGCTTTATGATATCACAGATGAACGTCGTTAGCGAATGTTAGAAACTGTGTCTCCGTCTCACAAGTAGAAATTCTTATTCGAGTTTATCGTTCGGATCCCAAAACTGTTGCCAGGGCATCAATCCACAATTTTGCCAACAACCTTAAAGTCGTTTCCAACGACCTTCCCTTGTGGTATGCGAGATTCGGATTCAGAACACAAAAAACCAATTAAAAAGTATAGGCAGAATTGTACTTATGGGGCGTTCTTCAAAATAAAAAAAAAAAAAAAATATGACCCCCAGGGGTCCCGGCCCCAAAAACCGGTATGTGTAGAAACATATAAGAGTGGGACTCAGATGAAAGTAAATTTTCTTAGAGTTTTTTGGTTATTTTTGTAAAATTCACTGTTAAAATAAAGAATTTTAAATGGAAAATATGACTTTTTAGTTGCTATCGTTGGCATTACAAAGGGATTACCGCGTGGTAGTGATAGCACAAAATTTATTGGCTTAGGGATTTTCTTCTAAAGTTCAGCTCAAAGCCCGGCTTCGCTGAGCAAAGTTTTTCTGCTTGACCGACCTCCGGCCGGGCTTACGGAGATTCTCCTATGTAAAAGGAGAAACTTTACTTAAGTTTTTTATTTTTGCGATTAAAAACAAAAATAATAATTTTTATTATAATTATTGAACGGGTGTACAGACAGGGCTCTACGTATCATGGATCCTAAATATAACATCATTTTTGAAATCTTGATGAAATTTCCTTTCATTAGAATATTCACACAGGGGCCCGGCCCCCTAACAGAATATAGAAAAAAATAATACTTTTTTAATTCTGGAGGTAGTGCCCTCCAGTGGTAGTGCAACGCCCCATAAAGTGCAATTTAGAACGAGAATACTCTGGGCTATGGGTCTTGAGTTTTGAAAAATTTAAAATTCGTGTGTTGTGAACAAAATTGGAAATTTAACCTTTTTAAGAATCTAAATATTTTTTCATCCCATGGGGAACCTTCTCAGAATTTTGAATATGTTATACAAGACAATATTATCTATCACCAATAATTGTTTAAAAAAATCGAATACAAGGAAGACCAACTAAGCAACACTTTTGCTTAAATTGTCTTTAAATTGTTCATTTGGGCGACAATTTACGTCAATTTGTTGTCGACGAGGATATCGAGGACATCACAGACTAATACACAGATGTGAAACAAATAACATTATATGAGAAGTAAGATTCTTATATTAATGTGTTCCTGTCTTTGAAAATGGGAAAAAGTACAGGTGAAATGTGACAAAATATGAAGGGTTTCAAATATTGCAACAACGTAATTGCGCTTGATACTTCTTAGAACAGCTATTGAGCTATTGATCTGATGGAGATTCGAAGAACTCGTTCATGTTTTTAGTGTGTGGGTAAGTGAAAATGAAATTTTGTGTACAGCAACAATGCTGGCATTGATATTTTTTCAAAAATCTGATCTCTATGCCGAGTGCTGAACTCATGCATTTAAGGATTAAACATTTTTAAAAGTCGCGATTTTATTCCCAATTTTATTTTTTTTTAACCAATCAATTGATAATAATAATAATAATAATAATAATAATTAAACTTTTAAACCTATATCTAAAAAAAATAGATATCGAAGATCAAAATTTAATGTTAATTTACATGGTTAAAAAATGTACAAATTTTTAATCGAAGTTGAAAGACCTTAAATCGTAATTTAAATTGTGAAAGTAAACAATTTTATAAGAAAGACAAAATCACTAAAAGCTAAAATGCTCACTTTTTCATTTGAAAAATAATATTATTGTATACGGTTGTCAATTATTCGGGTTTTTATTTTGTTCGAATAAACAATCAAACAATTTTTGATCGAACGATCAAACGATAAAGTTTTAAAAATTATTTGATTAATCGAACGAATAACGAATAAAAATACAGTTCAACAAAATCAGTTCAGTTACACAGTTCAACAAAATCAGAAAAAGTTGATACATCAGAAATGCGACCTGTCATTTTTAAATCACGTTGGGACGTTGAGCTATAGGTAAAGAAATATTTGGAAAAAAATTGTTGTTGGAAATTTAATTTTTTGATGAACTTTTTGCAAAAATGTACAAAATTGTAAACAAAAACGCTACTTTTTTACAACACTCAATAAGTGTGAACTATACCTGTCCTAAAATTTTGCAAAATTCGAATAAGGGGTTTCATAATATTCACAACATAGAAATATAAGGGAAGTTTTCACTTTAATTGCAAGGATATATTACATCCTTCACCCAATCGCAATAAAATGATACGGTTATTAAAAATTGTTGGTAGTTTATTCAGGTATACGAAAAAATAAAGAATAAATTAGAAAAAAACCTGAATTTTGGTAGAAGTTAAATTCGGGAATATTTTTAAAAGTTGAGCTAATATCAAACTTTGGTGTTCACATTCGTGATCATCGACCTAAAATCCATCAGAAGTGATAAGTTGCTTGAATGCTTTTTAGTGTGTAACTAAAAATGTGTAATTAAAGTATTTTACTCTATCATCTCAAATTTTTATGAATTCTGGTATCAATTTTCAAATACTGTAACGCCATTTGGCATTATTGTCTCGTAATAAAAAAATTACAGTTATTAAAATCGTTAAAAAGTTAAATATGTGGACTTTTCTCAAAAATATTTAAAATATCTGTTAACATTTTATTTTTTAAAATTTAATTTCACATTAATACTATTATACACGATAATAATCCACTATTTAGGGACTTCAAATCCGTTTGGGTGAATCACCCTCTGCAAGGGGTGCAAAAGTTTGGTGGTTTAAATTTTAAAAAAATTATAAAAATATAAATGTTTGATTGAATTCATTGATTGTTCTGAAAAAATTATGCTGGCCTGATGGTTTACCAGTGTATATTACAAGGCGTAAATTTATTGGCCTTCAATCTTTAGGAGATCGTATATCTATTGTTTCAATAATGTTTATATTTAAAATTTTATCTGGTGAGATTGAATGTGATGAATTATCTAATTTGGTTAAATTATATAATCCACCGTGTGAATTACGTCATGTGCGACAGTTTTGTGAATATTATGGCAGTAATGAACCAATTGCTAGATGTTTAAGGCTTTGTTTTTCACCATTGGATTATAATGTTGGTAAGAATAAATTTAAATTAATGTATAAAATTAAAATGATATCAATTGAATTTTGTATGTATTAATGTGTAAGATAATAAGCAGGGCAACCAGAAATATGCTGTATCATGTTTTTTCCTGTGCTTCGTATTGACAAATTTATGAGATATTTATTCTTTTCTGAACAATTGACGAATTCTGGCATCGATTTGTTACAGCATATTTAGCATATTTCTAAATAGCATATTTCTAAATAGCATATTTTTGCATATTTTGATCTTAAGGGCATATTTCGGATAAAAAGTCTTATTTTTGAGTATATTTTTATACTTTTTAGAACAAAAGCATATTTTTGGAGCATATTTCACGTATTTTTTTAATTTTTCGTTGTCGGACAATTTTATATTTCAATAAAAAAATTTTCCAAAAACTTTTTTTCAATATATTCCGGGGTTTGCAAACCGATAGCGGAAATTAGCCATTTTTGAAAAATTTAATTTCCAATTTTACGACTGTCCCAAATTTAGGTAATTTCAATTATTTATCTCCTTATTTTGTTAGCAATTGAAATTAAATTCACAAAAGTTATTCCAACTGTACTGAAAAATTAATCATAAAATAGTTTTTTTTTAATGAAAAATGTGTTTTAAGAGCATATTTTTTAAATTTTAAGAGCACATTTTCCTGTTTTAGGTAATTTTTATGAGCATAAAATCGATTTTTTAGAGCATATTTCTGGTTGCCCTGATAATAAGTATCAGTAGACTGAATTAAATAAATAAAAATAATATAAAAAAATGTCGCACATGTATACCATTTTTTAATATATTTTTTTTGGCCATTTAATGAAAATTTAGTCTCTTATTTTGTGCTTTCCAAAAAATCTTTGTCAAGTTTTGTGATGTTTCAAAAAAGTTAATTTTTGACTTAAAACTGCGGTTTACGCGATATTTAAAAATTATAATTTGTTTTGGAGATTATATTTGAATTTAACGTAATCAGCTGAAGAGAAAATGTATTTTCCACAAGTTAATTCCCACTACGTGAAGTATTTTAACATGATGCTTTTTAATACTTACTAAATTGCATTTAATCAATACATTAACTAACTATTGTTTTCAAATTTGTATTCGATGAATTGGCGTCAGTGCCCGGTACAAAAACACCAACAATTTAAAAACTGAAAAAAATGGTTTCACTTATCGACTACCATGCATTTATTGTTTGGTGGTGGCACGCCAATATCTCTCAAGTGTTGGTGGATTTTGGTATTAACAAATGGAATCAATAAGCTGAAAGCCCCGAACAAAAAAAAAAAAAATAAAACCAACAAAAAAGTGAGCTTTTTTTATTTAGATTTTTATAGGAAGAAGAATAAAATATTTTAATTGAAAAATTTAACGGACACAATGGAAATGCCAGACTGCCACAGTTTCGTCCCCTATAAAGACGCAATTAAACGATTTTTTTTTTTAAATTTTCATCTTTGCGTAACGAAAACAATTAGAGATATATACCAAAATCAGTTTCAAAGGATTTAAACATTTTTGACATTCGAGCTGTTAAAATATTAGTTTAGTTACCATAAATTGAATTCACAGTATAAGAGCTAAAGTGCTACCGTTGTAAAATTCAATAGTTTTGTGTAGTTTAAACTTTGAAAATCATTTTATATTTCAACGATAGCAATTTGTCTGTGAATTCATGCTTGAAGTCATAATTTAAATTAAATTTGATGGTTAATTTTTGTCCCCCGGCCAATAAGGGTTAACGATTTTTTGAGTAAAAGTAAATATAATTATAGTCTTATCAAATGTAAGTGATATCTTAAATTATGAAAGGTGTTATTGTGTAAATTTCCGAGTGGGTATTTTTTTTGGACAAAAGTGTAAAAACTAACCCTATATGGATCAAGTTACATAAAATAATAATTTTTATCAAGTTGAGATTTTTTTTTTATCAATTTAAAAGCTTTACAATCTTGTGGTCATAATTCAAATTAAGTTTTATTTGTCCTTTTTGTCCCCTGGTCACTAAGGGTTTAATATTTTTTAAATAAAAGTAAAGATAATTATAATCTTAATAAATTTAAGTGATATTTTTCAGAAAATTATGCAAACTTTGATGAAAACGTTAAAATTTTGTTAAATTTTTGACAAAATACGCTATTTTCATAAAATTTCCTGAAAAGCAATCGATCCCAATACAAACTCGAATTATCATTTTTTCCAATTAAATTTGAAGATTTAAAAAGAAACTTAAAAATTAATTAAAAAAAAGATGTTTCTGCAGTTTTATCAAATTCGTGGTTCATTTTGGGTTCTTGGCTAAAGTGGATTAATGATATCCGATGAAGTCAGAATTCCATATTTGATTAAGTTTGAATATATTAAATGAATAAATGAAATAATAAGTAAATTTTTTCGAAATGTAAAACTGCGAATTTTTAATAATAATACACTATTTTTCCAAAATGGGCCATTTTCTGCCGTCTTGCAGCATGGGTTACGATTATTTTCAAAAAAAATAATTGATTTCTGCAATTTGAAACCATTTGTAATAAAACAGGGGGTGTAAATGGCAAATCTATTTTTAAGGGATACCTTAATGTATATACAAATTTAGCTGAATGCAAATAACATCGTTAGCTAAAACGCAAACGACCCTAACAAGCAAAAAATTCAAAATTGCTATTTTGATTGATTCTGATATATTGCATCAAAATACAGGCAAACAAAAAAACTCCTCCGATCATGAATAAAGATTTTATTAACAAAATACAAAAGCCCTCACTGCAGGACTAACTAACGTTTGCAAATACAACATTGTCTACACAACAGGTACATTTTGCAGTTAAGGGGTTAACCTTTTTAGAATTTTAGTATTTATTGTTTTTTTTTTACATTTTACAATTGTAATTTTTCGATTTATTGTAAAATTTTAGCGAAAGTTTAACGGAAATAAAAATGAGAGCCTTGTAAACAATGTATATTAAAAAATGTATAAAACAACTTTTAAATGAATGTGAGCCGTGGTAATTTTTTGCGATACATTACGAGTGAGTCAATATTCGCTCACTTACACAAAAAAAAATATTTCCCTACTTTTTTTAATTAAATTGATTTGTTGAAAATTTTAAATTGCTCAAAACATATTGTTTTTGTTGTTTATATATTAGTAGTACATATTTTAAATTCATTTTAATTAGATTTTATTAATTCTCGTTAGGTTTATTTCTTTAATAAGTTAAATAATTTTATTTCAGTGGTTTAAATCTAAATAATATTTTATTCTAAAACATTATCTTAAAATTGATAATATAATTTTTGAAGTCGAATTTTGTTTAATAAAAATGTAACCATTTTTTTTTAACAAGAAAAATGCTAAAAAAAAATTAAGAATTTTTTAAAAAAATACACTGGTTTTAACAAAAGGGCTAATTTCTACAAAAAAAAAACCCAAAACATTTTTTTGCCATACTCCCTACGGTCTAATAGAAAGAAAAAACTAATTTTTGTGTGAATTTGTTCACATAAGTATAAATAAATCTGCTTACTAAATGAGAATTACATGCCCGTTTAAATTCAATGTTATAAAGTTCAAGCTATAAAATATATTTGGTATGACAACAACACTTTATAAAATTGTTTTTTGCTTTTTGAGAATGTATACAATATTGATACCTTTTTAATCAAACGAGTAATTATTTAATTGAAAAATAGTTCAATTGAAGAGCTATACATTTCTAATTGAATTAACAATTTTCGTTGTTGTCGGAATTTCAGCAATTAAAGCTATAGAATCGATGGTTTTTGTTATTGAAATGGGCTTTTATTTTTTTGTGTGTTAATAATATTTATTAATACTTTTTCCTTGGTACATTCAGAAAAAATTTTAGCAAAGTAATTCTACTTTACAAATTTTTCACTAATTTTAGGTATAAATTAAATTTATTTTTTACGTTTCTTTTGTAATTTTCTTTATTTTTTTTTTAATAATGTGAATGAATTTTATAAAAAACTAAATTGAAGTTTTATATTTGTTAAAATGCTAAAGCTTTATAACTAAGACAAATATCTCAAAAGCTACTGAGCCGATTCTACTATAATTTTCAGCACGAGTGTAATTTATTTTTACTTCTACTATGTTTAAAGTATTGTATAGTAAACTTATCTTTAACCTGTGGCTCTTCTTCGAAACAACACGTTGAAGCATATGCGTGACTGTGCAGTTTAAACTGTAAGAACGATTATCTATCAGATTTTTTTTTGTAGTGGACCAGAAAGTAACATTCGTAAAAACATTTTAAAATTTTTCTCAGTTTATTTTTAATAAAAACAACGATTTTTGTTGGTGTTTTTTTAATTTTTTGTTCATATCAAAAATTCAGAAATCCGGCTACATTGGATACTAAAGAAGTGGGAAGCAAATCATTTTTTTTAACAAAAAATTATGATTTTTTTTTGAATTAAACACATTTTTATTGAATTTTTATTTAATAATGTTGGAAAATTGATTAATTAACTATATAATTATGTAAAGATAACTAATTCAATTTTTTCTGATGGCAAATACCATATAAAGTATTCGATAATTTCATAAATTTTCATATTAAAAATTAAAAACTTTCAGAAAATTAGTTAACAAAATTCTGTGGTATTCCTCGAAGCAAGGCACAATGCAGGGAGGACCTCATATTTTGAGCACCATAACCGAGTCTCATTTCGAATATTTTATTTGGAACATATTCCACATTTTCATGCTTATTGTTTTTTTTTTTTAAATCTCAAAAAAACAAAGAGAATCATATTCAGTAATTTCAAAATTCAATAATTTTATTTCATAAGTACGGACTGCAGTTTCAACGAATATTTACGGCTTATGCAACAGATTAGGTGATTTGATCAAAATTTAAAATAAATCATGAACGCAGCTTCTAATATAATCAATTTGTAGTACAAATATGAAAAATAGCTAAACAAATTAGATTCATTACATACGGTTTGCAATTAGGACGTATATCTACGTCTTACGCAACAGAATAGGGTTTGATAAAAATAGTAATAAATCTTGGCCGCTGCTTCTCAAATAACATTTTATTTGTACAAATATAGAAAATAGCTAAACAAATTAGATTTATTAATTTTTTTTTAATATTTTTGGCAGCCATAAGTACGGTTTGCAATTTTGACGTATATATTCGTCTTACGCAACATAATATGGTTTTGATGAATATGCTAATAAATCCTTAATGCAGCCACATATGCCACCGATTTTTCGCTAACATTTAGAAAGTTGCACACAGTATTTTATTCATTCGCTTTTTTTTAGAAAAATTAAATTTTTCATACCGAATTGTAGAACTTATTTGACCTGTACGGATATATACGTACTACGCTAGGCACGTAGGTAGCTGAGGGGGCAAGGGGGCTAGAGCCCCCCGAAATGATTTGACAAATTTAAAAACTTAATACAATTTGTTAGAAAGTAACAATGTTATTGATAAATTTAACATAAAAATATTTATTTTTGACTTGGATCAACTACGAAATGTCTATTAGTTCAGTATTATATGGTTCGAATCTTCAATTTGCATTAGAAAACATCGCCTGCAATTAGGCGGCTTTCATTGTTAGAGTTGATTTTCGACAAAAAAAGCAATAAATAAAGTCATTTCATAAGAGCTTTCGATGTATTTGCCTTAAAATATAATGAAAAAATTGCATGAGACAATGCAAACTAAAAATTAAATATGTCTACTCAGAAAAAAACTAAAATTGAGTTTTAATTAAAATATTTGTTGATTCAGTTAAAAGTTTAGTTGAATTCGTTCGTATTAAGAAAATTGAAGTAACAATTAAAATAGTTTGGAACTATTTATTCATATATATTCAAAATTTAATTGAATATTGTTTTTTATTTCAAACAAATTTTTAGCACACACAGAGAAATAAAGTGCCAACCGAATTGAAAAGTATAGTTTAATGGTACCAACATATAAATTCACCTAGTGATATTTACATTGGAATTCTAAATATTTTGGGTATTGCAACTAAAATTCAGTTAAATTAAATGAATTAAAAAAAAAAAATCGCAAAAAATTGGGCGAAAAATTAAACGAAAAAATTACAAAATTTTAAAAAAACTCAAAAACATTTTAAAAAACAATCCTCAAAGTTGCAGAAATTTAAAAAAAAATGCCAAAATTAAAATATCGCCAAAAATTCGAAAATAAATTTCTTAAATTGAAACAAAATTGCTAAAATTGGAACAAAATCGCAAAAATTAAAAAAAAAACGAATTTTTTACCTTAATTGATTTTTAAATTTTGGCATTTTTTTCTATGTTGTTATTATACATTATAAAAACTGGAAATTTTGTTTATACCAAATTCATTTTCAATTAAACAGTTAATACTTATTGTTAAACATTTAATTGAAAGTAAGTTTGAAATCGAACAAAAGTTTAATTGAATTTGACAATAATTTTTTCTGTGTATTTTGACATAACCTTTTAAACTGGAGATACCACTACATAGATACCACTACGGAGATTCTACTACAACCCAAACTTAAGCTTACTTGTGACGTAGTGTGTCATTTCAAAAGTTGATACTTTACTTACAGTGCAATTTTTTTACTTTAATTTGGTTTTCTACGCACGCATCTGGTAACATAATTTTCAGTATTTTTTGCGATATATATGACGATATCTCAAAATAAATCAAAGCGACTCATGTTCAGCACACAGACTTTTTTTTAATTTTTCGAAATAAATTTAAGCCTCAAACTTTGATCAATATGCATCATGTGTTAACGTGGTACAATTTGACTCAAATTTTTACAATTTTTTTTAGACTAAATGTAAACAAATTTCGATCGGCGCTTCTTAAAATGCGCCATTTTAAAATTAAGTAGCTAAACTAGTCTCTATGTTATAACGATGTTTTTTTTTTAGAATTTTAAAGGGTTTTTATTTAAGGAATTGATTAATGAAAATTGTAATTATTGATGAAAATGTTAAAAATTATGGGTTAGCACACAAGAACGCTTGAAAAGCATCTGAAATCGTCCAAAATATAAATCAAAGTGAATTGGAAAGACATAATTTAGTTTAAATAAGACCTGGGCGATGTCAGGTATATTTTTAAATTTTCCAAATGCATATTTTGTCTTTATCATTATTTCTTTCAACTACAATCACATTAGTGAGCTTAAACGCTTCCTTGGAAAATTTACGGTTTTGTTAATACAAGACATATAGCCCCAACAGACTCCCTCCGATCTTAAAAACAGTCGGAGATTTGAAATTAAGAAAAAATAGTGAATATTTTGTTCACCAATATTTAAAATAATTTAAATAAGTGGCTGTTTTTAAATAAGTTGGAATTTCCTAAACTTTAAACATATTTAAACATACACAGATGTGCAAAATTTCACCGCCAATTTTAAAATTAGGATTGGGCTGCTGAAAAATACGTTTATCATATTTTTTGCTCCTTTACCTTTCACCTATTCGAATTTTATTAAGTTCAAAGGGAACCCATCGGATATTTGCCTTTTAATTAATCTGCAAAATCTGAAACTGTTGAGTTCACGAATAAAAAGTACGTAATTTTTTGGATGGTTATAATCTTTAATTTCCCGAGTTAAAACGTTTGCATAAAATAATACATTATTTTATATACACGTTTTTGTCTGCCAGTGTATTTGACAGGACATAATTATATAAGTTCATGTATAAAATAAGTTTCGTCGAAAAATTTTGATATGATGTCATAATTAGTTGCTTCTTATCGCATCTCGCTCAATATATAATTATATACTGCATTTAGAAGACGCTAAAACTAATCCAAATACTAATAACGTTATATATACCTAGACATTGCAAAATACAAAATAATATAGATATTATATAATTTTTAAAAAAACACAATTAATTTTGGATACAATTGTATATAACCCTATGCAGAGTCACACTATCATAATTTTGATCATAATTTGGATATAAATATGAATCACATCAATACAATAGCACAATTATTTGAATTTTGTGTATAATTTTATACACAAACTTGAACCCAATTTTTTTATTTTTTTTCTCAAACAACTTATTTTTTAGGTAATTTCATGAAAAAAATAAAATGTCCAAATGTTAAGGAATTTGCTACAAGTTATAAAGTTGTAAAATTTTTGCAAGTGTAATAAAGTTGAACCCCCGTATTTGACGGTAATTATATCTGCAAATATTTCGGATTTTAATGAAGTTTTAAAATCAAATACCGGATACAGCTATAGGATTAATAAAAATGCAGCAAACCCCGTATTTGACGGTAATTATTTCTGCAAATATTTCGGATTTTGTTGATGTTTTAAAATCAAAAACCGGATACAACTATAGCTTATTTTGTATATGTTAACATCAGTTCAGATATAAATTTATACCGCAATATAAAATCGGATTAAATTGTAGCGCGCCATTATTCAAATGTAATTTAATCTGATATTATCTAAACTAAACTAATGCAAACTTATATAATTATATGGACCCATTTCTAGGATAGAACTGTATTAAGACTTATATTAAATTTCGTATAATTATATAAAGCATAATATTAATTTTTTTTAATCGGGGAAATAAAAGGCAAACGTTTCTGTGTGCCCTAGGGTTACAACTTTGGGTTTTTTTTTTTTGCAATTATCAAATTTTTGGTACTCTAGCCCTATATTAGTCCAAAAAAATATGAAGTAACGCAATTTTTTTCGCGGTTTTCAAAAAGGTTTCCATATAATCTTATTTCTGTTTAATTAAACTAAAACTTTATATTTAGCAAAAATTTTAACGTAATTAGACAATATCGATGCATATCCAACTTAAAGGACAAAAACGTTTTCAAATTTGACGGGTTTCGCGGATTTTGAGAAAACAGATTAAAGCCTTGTTTCGCGACATAGACATCAAAATTCGCAAAATAAGGAACACAATAAATAAAAAGTTATTTAAATATGTTGTGCAGTATTATTGGTCAACTAGTAGAAATGCACTGTATGCGGGAGGTTTCTGTTTCAAAATGACATGAAAAAGCGAATTACATTATTAATATATTATTGCCCATTACGTGCTACGTAAAAATTTACAAAAAAAAATTGTAACCCTAGTGTGCACATATTTTGATAAGTTTTCACGGGTTACAAAAAAAAATACATAATCAAAATAAAAAGTCGAAATATATACTATTTTTCAGCAAATTCTTTGCTAAAATTATGCATTCAGCTAAAATTTTAGTTACACTTCAGCACTTTTTTTAACTAATTTTTTACTAATATTCTACTAATGTTTTACTAATTTATTTTGCTAAAAAAAACCTTGTGCTGATTAGCACATTAATAGTACATACGACAACCAGATTGAAAGATATACGCAGAATAATTTAGAAGTTGCGGCAGGTCAAGATGCAGTAGTGACGAGGAAAATGATATTAAAAAGTACAACTCTAGTAAGACATAAAAATATCAACCATGGAAGATTTTGTATCTGCTTTTCATACATAAATCAAACTTGTGGATTGAAACAATTATGCATTGTCACCGGCTTGTGAATTAAAGAAAAGAAAAGACAAAATAAAATATTTAAATTTAATACAGAATTAATAAATATTAAATAAATATTAAATAAAAAAATATAAATAAAGATTAAATAAAAAAGATTAAAGTTTGTTATAATTTTTATTAAAAATAAAAATTATGTTTTTTTCGACCTTTAATTGTGCAATGAAAAAAAAGATTAAACTAAATGTTTATAGAGAATAATAATCAAGTGTAGTCAAATAGCAAACAAATATACACCAGGTAGACAGACCAAGGCGAAAGACAAAGATTTTTATATCAGCGCGCTGATTTTCAGCAAAAGTATTTGCTGACATTAGAAATTTTTTGCAAGCACTCTCCTGACTAAAATTTGTTGCTGACTTTACTAACTTTTTTTTGAGTTTAGTTCAATGTAGCTTTTTGTTTTAGAAAAATACACGACAAAGGGACCTAACTAACACAACTGTTCAAATATTAAAAATATGTATTTTCTTTTACCAGAAATAACTTTGTCTGTGATTATTTTTCAATAATATTGGAAAAATTTGCTATGAAAGCAATAATATTTTTCATATAAACATGTTTTTTGCTTCTACTGTAAAATTAATAAAATATTAGTTATGGGATTTGGGTTTTGGGTAACGATACTCTGCTCTAAATCAACAGAAGTATTCGCGAAAAAATTGTAGACTGCTGATTTCAGAAGAGCTGATTTTTATTCGCATAAAAAATATCTAAGAAAAAACTTTAAAAATTTCATATATTTTTGTCTACTTGTATTTGCGAAATTTTTTTGCTGATTTAAGCTAATTAATTTGTAACTTTCAGTTAACTAAAATTTTACTCAAATATAATTAAAATTTCATAGATTTAACATATCTCATTTTTTTGCTATTATTAGTCTTATTAATATTTAGCACAAAGTAACTATTTTTAGCCGTTTTTCTTATGACGTCATTTTGAACTAATTTCTTTTAGAAAAACTTATTAGTATTTTTTTTCTATTAGCTTATAAATTAAAAAAAAAATATTTTAAATACAAATTAAAAAAAATATATAATAAATTTTATTTCGCTAATTTTTTTAAGTAACAAAAATTAATTAAAAATCGTTTATTTAAAAATGAAAATATATATATAACTACATAATTTATTCGGAAATACTTAACTAAATTTAATATACAATATATTATTTTTTAAATAAAATAAAATAAAATAAAATAAAATAAAAACAAAAACTTTCGCTCATTAACTACTTTTCTCGCTTCTCTGCTATTTGCTTATCTGCAACTTGTTCGGTTTTCTCTTCTACCGTAGCTCCTAATACTTTTGTTTCGGTTTCATCACGAGGACGTCGTTTTTGATTTTCAGGTATTGCTCGTAAATACGTTATACTACCACCACCAATAGCCGTAGCAGTTTGGGGCTCTGAGGCGGAGGAAATTATTTTCACTGATGGGTCAGAGGGACGTGGAACTAGTGAACGTTGATGAAGGTGTTGTTGTTGTGATCGATGAGGACCGTATTGAGGAACTTGATGATGTTGTTGCAATTGTGCAAAACGCATTAAATGTTCATAGTTGACTGGTAGAGCAGGGGCTTGTGGTGGCGGTTGATTACGATAATCTGGATGATCTTTAACGTATTGTTCGTAGGGAATGGGTACGGGAACCGGTACGGCAGTAACGGGATACCCAGCATCAACTAAAGCTTGAAATTCTGATTGTGTCAAAGGCTTTCCACCCGGCTGGGGTAAATGCAATTGCTTTAAATCCTCTATTGTCTTCGGTTTTACCGTACTAATAGGTCGAGAAGGTGTTGCAATACCAGTACCCTGTGATACATAAATACTAGATTGGGAAGGTGAGGGACCGGGTAAAGCATATTGACGGAAATCTTCAGGTGTTGGAGAATATTTTGTGGTTACAGCCGGTGTGGGTTGTGCCGTAGGGGGTGATGGTATATTTCTATGAGGATCTGGAGGACTAGGATAGAAATGTGTTGGAGCTGCCGATCCCGCAGTAGGTAAAGGTCTTTTAGGATCATACAACAACGGTTGAGCATATTTATTATGTACCGGATAGTTTTGTATTTCATTTTGATGAGCTTTTATGGGTGTTGGAGTTGTAGGAAATTTGGTACCATATTTGGAACGATATGCCTTAGGACGTGGTGCTGGCGAGGGAGCAGCTTCTTGATAATAAAATTGTGATGCTTGCACGGGCGGTTGAGCAGAGGGTGAGTGTGATTGTTGAGCAGGATACACAACTGGACCGAGTTTTTTTGCATCGATAACTTGTTGGGGTACTTGAGTGGGGTAATTTTGTGTGGGTTGTTGGAAACTACTAAAACGAAATATGGAGGGTATAAAGGGCTGATTATTGCCATCAAGCAAACTATTTGGTGCTGCAGTACTGGGTATATATGCCTTGGGCGATATATGAGGCCTTGGTGAGGGTTGGGGAGCATGATGATGATGATTAATCAAAGCGGAAGGTTCATTAGAATTATCTATTATTTGTACGGGTGAAACGTCCGGTTTATTAATGGCCAATAGTTTTTCAATTTCTTTTTCAAGCGATGATTTAGCCAGTGGATGATTGGGTAAAGTTTTATAGCTAATCTGCGGTTGATAGTAGGCAATTTGTGGTGGTAATTGGGGTAAGGGATGCTGTTGGGCTGGATCAGGTTCAGGTTGTTCTTCCTGGGGCAAGGGTAAATATTTGGGCCCTCCTCTGGGGCGTTGCACATATAGAATATACTCTTGCTGTTCTCGTTCTCGTTCACGTTCACGTTCATCTTCAGATTCGATTCTTTGTCTAAAACTTCCTAAACCCTGTGACTGTAAAGCCACTTTTTGTGAAGCAGCTGCAGCGGCTGACTGTTGTTGTTGCCGATGTTGCTGATGTTGTTGCTGCTGTTGTTGTTGATTTTGCTGTTGTGCTACTTGTTGCCGTCTAACTTGATCGTCGTGATAAGTTTGTCTAGCATGTAATTCTTCTTCTAAAATTTTCAAAAACTGTTCTTCTGGTATAATTTGATACTGTTGTTGTTGCTGCTGCTGTTGCTGCGAATTTTGTTGTTCTCTTTCTTGTTGCTGCTGCTGTAAAGCTACATGATAAGGTATTTGTGGTCGATAAATATGGGCTCGTGGATGATGTTGTGGTGTTGGTTGTTCCACTGCTACAGCATAACGTTGTTCGGCTTCTTCTACTTGACCTGATTGCTGTTGCTGCTGTTGTTGGGCACGTCCACTTGCGGTTGTCGATTTTTTATGTTGTGCCGTTTGAGATTTGCCTTGAATTTGTACTTTGTGCTGATTTCGATTAATGTCTTGAAGATAAGCATAATGTTGTATCTGAAAGAAAAAAATTTGTTTAATTAAAATAACATTTAATTATTCATTAAATCCTAATCCACTCTACAGAGTGGAATACTCCACTCAAAAAAGTTCCATCGCTTTTACGCATATTCAATTTTGCGTAGAAGTAAATTAAATTCAATTAAATTTTTTATTAAAATAAATTTCACATAAAATTTCCTTTCATATACAGATAATTGCTGGGTCAGGGAAATGTTTCACGACGTGATCATACACTTAGGGAATTATGTAGGTAAAAATTATTAAAAACTACAGTTAAAATGACTACTAATGTAATTTAAATGCGATGATTGTATTTGTCATGAGAATGTCTAAAAATGTAGTGTTTTTTAACTACTAAAAAACAATTACAAAAAATCAAAGGATTCTGATGAAAATTGTTGCCCTGGCGAACAACTACTCGAAAAAAAAAAACTCTTCCACTTTCATACAAATCTGTAAAAATATGCAGACTTTAGAAATTTCATGTAATTTTACACAAAATTTTTAAAAAATCCTGGAACAACTTAATTTTTTGGAGTCGCTATTCAAAAAAACAAAGGAATTTGATGAAATTTGCAAACAACTACTCGAAAAAACTCGACCACTTCCATACAAATGTTTGATTTTTAGAAATTTGATGTCATTTTACACAAACGTTTTAAAAATCCTAGTTCAACAGTTAATTTTTTGCAGTCGCTATTCAAAAAATCAAAGGAATTGAATGAAAACTGTGTCCTCCAAAAAAATATTTTTTTTTTTATAAAATGGCATCAACATTTTAAAAATAGCATATTTCTACAATTTTGTATGGAAATGGTCGAGTTTTTTCTACCATTTCAATACAATTTTGATCAGAACACTTTAAAATTTTAAATGAGCTATCTATGAATATAGTCAATTGATAAAAGTACTAAATTTCAAATTTTTTTGTGAATTGAAAAATTGAGGGTTATTGTGCCCCATTTAGGGTCCCTTGAAATTCATACCGATTATAGTATCTCACGGCACATTATTAAGAGACATTCATAGTGTGAAAAAAATGGATTGACCACTTTGCTGTTTCAGTTATAGTCGCTCAAAGTTGAACATTTTCGTTCAATGGGATCGTTAACTACCCATGTAGAATTTGTCAACAGTACCACAAAAATAGTACTGACAAACCACTTCAAGTTTTGTAAACCCCACTGAGTTAAAAATTACCAAAGGTACAACTATTATTGTTTTTACCAAATTACAACCAATTAGAATAGAAACATTTTTTTAAAATATGTTATTATAGTCGAGTTCTATTCATAAATGTTTTGATTGTATTTCAAGTCGATAATAAAGTTTTGGAAATATCTCAAATGGTTTGCGTATTATTGTATTTGAAAACCCCGTTAATATTATACAGTTACAACATTTTAGTTATATTCGATGTAAATTTTAGTTAATTGAAAATCTCATTTTACTCTGTAAAATTATCAAAAACTTTTACTAAATATTTGTAGACTCAAAAAAGCAAACAAAAACTGGAATATTAACAAAATTTTTCCTATATTTACCTCAAATTTAGTAGAATGCAAATAACAATTTATATTTCTAAAATCAACAGAAATTTTTGCTAAAAAATTGTAGATTTATTCGCATTAAAAACAAAACTAAAAAAACTAAAAATTTCTCATATTTTAATAATTTGTTGTCTACTAATATTTAGTAAATGTTTTTGCTTATTTTAACAGATTATTTTTTTACTTTCGGTTAATTAAAATTAAGCTCAAATATAAATAAATATATTTAAATTCAACAGATTTATTTTTGCCCTTCTTATGTTGCTAATATTTAGTAAAAAAAATCTGTTAATTTAAACAGTTTTTTCTGCAAGATCATTTTTAACTAATTTTTAGTAGATTGTTTTGCTATTTTTACAGGTTTATTTTTATGAGTGTATGCTTGAAATAACAAGTATATAAATATAACGGATTAAATATAATCCGTTCAAAAAATATAGGGGGTTTATTACAAAACAATAAAAAAACACAATCCAAATACCTGTAAGCTTCGACCAAAAATGCTTGAAAGGTGTGCTACAATATTATATTCTTAAAATTCAGTAGTTCTGAATTTTATACATATGGAATCAGATATGAAAATAGAAACTACAACTACAATGTCAAGCCAAATTTTATATAAATATAATAATTTTAATACATATTAAACATAGGCACTTTCGAAAAACAGTTGACGATTATATTGTTGAAAATTTTCAACGTTGAGCGCCTATAACTCAAAAAGTATAAGTCGACTCAATTCAATTTTTTCTCATGATAAATGCTTCTTAAAATGTGTTGTTTGATACCAAATTCGAGGACACAAAATGGAATATTTGCAAATAGTATATATTTTTTAAACTTATCTGTAATATTTACCTTTTTAAATGAGTTCAAACAAAGAAGAAGTGCATTTTCACTACTCGAGCTACTCGACGAGGTCGACCTATTCGAAAACGGGTTTTAAAAACTTCTTTCGTTCTGCATTAAAAAAAAAAATAAAACAAATCTCCCATTTTTAATACATCGCCGAAATGTGGTACATATTTGTAACGACACTTTGTATGTATAAAACAATTTACTTACTACAAACAAGTGAGTGACTGAGTGAGTGAGTATCTCACTCAACATTGCCCATATCTCACTCAATTTGGTATATAGGCTCCTAAAGGGAAGGAGACTTTGGATAATACCGGATTTTTTGACAATCCAAGTTTAAAAAGTAACGGTTTTAAAAAAGTTACGTTTTTTTTAAAGTAACGGTTTTTATAAGTGACGGTATTAAAAAAAAAACGGAGTTTAAAAAAAACTAGCCGTTTAAAAAAAAATAACGGTTTAAAAAAAAGGTTTTTTTCAAAAATAAGTAACGGGTTTTTTCAAAAAGTAATAGCTTTTTGAAGTGACTGTATTTAAAAAAAAAAACTAAAGTGTTTTTCAATGAAAGACATTTTTCAAAAAATAACGAGTTTTTTAAAAAAGTAACGTTTTTTTTCAAAAAAAAGTAATGGTATTTTTCATCTGTCTATCTATAAATATAAACGGTAGATATTTAAAAAAAAAGTAATGGGGTTTTTTCAAAACCTGTAAAGTTTTTTTCTGTCTATCTATATATATAAAGGAGTGTTGTGAGTGAATGACTGACTCAACGTCGCCCATCCTAGACCACTGAACCACTGGACCTAGGAACTTGAAATTTGTTATATAGGTTTCTCCTGAAAAGCAGACCTCCACTAAAGCGAGATTTTGCAATATTCCACCAAAGAGGGACAAAAAGTGGAAAATGCCTTCCATTTTTCCAAAAAAATCTCTTATTCCCAAAAAAGTATTTTTTTTTTTTCAAAAATAGTACATTTTCAACAAAAAAGTACTTTTTCCAAAAAAACAAAAGTACTTTTTTCAAAAAAAAAAAAAAAACTAAAAAAAATACTTTTTCAAAAAGTACCATCAGTTTGCCTACAAATACGGTTACTAAGACCGAATCTATTTTCTGGTTTTAATTGAAATTACAGATTTTAAGCCGAAGAGGATTAAGTAGCACGTTAAGCGGAAGACTTTTTATCTTTTTTGTACAACCTTTTATTTATTTCCAAAGATCGTGTCTACGCTGGAGTGGGAACCTTCATGCCAATTTTGAAGTTTCAAGCTCATGCGGTTTAGGCTGGATTAATACGACGCAATTATTCCCTTTTGAACCCCATTTTTACTATGAATTTATTTAAAATTAATTCAAAATTATTAAAAACCCGTAATGTTTTTTTCTGTCTATCTATAAAGGAGAGTTGTGAGTGAAGTTTTCCATTTTTCCAAAAAAAAAATCCTTTATTCCCAAAAAATTATCTTTTTTTAAAAAAGTTAATTTTCCACAACAAAGTACTTTTTCCAAAAAAAAACTCTTTTTCCAAAAAAAAAACAAAAGCACTTTTTCCAAAAAAAAATAAAATACTTTTTCAAAAAGTACCATCCCATTTAGATACAAATACGGTTACTAAAACCGAATCTATTTTCTGGTTTTAATTAAAATTACAGATTTTTAGCCGAAGAGGCTTAAGTAGCACTTTAAGCGGAAGACTTTTAATTTTTTCCAAAAATCGTGTCTACACTGGAGGAGGAACCTTCATGCCAAATTTGAAGTTCCAAGCTCATGCGGTTTAGGCTGGTTTGAAAAAAGTATCTCTTTAGTTAATTAGTCCATACACCAAAGAACACATATTATATATTAGCGAACAAAGCCCACAAGGTTGTTAGCGTAGATAAGACGTTTTTTGCCTTAAAGGTCAAAATGTAATTTCTATTGGACACTACAATAAAGTACTACCTATTTTATTTACAGATTTGCAGAAATGTTTTACTCAGCGAAGGCAGGACATACCACATACTAAAACAACCCCTAAGCCCAGCCGCAGGCCTGCTACGCAGAAAAACTTTATTATTCATACAATGTTATTTTTGAAAACGGTTTCTTAATGAACATGAAGAATATGTTCATTTTTTACTGGGCATAATTAGCATAATTATGTTAGGCATAGTTCCCATTTTGGTTTGCGGGTTATGATAAAAAACTTTAATGCATTATCCCCAAATCGGAAATGGGGATAATGTCATCGTGTCCTAAATATTTAGAGACCAACTCTCCTACATTTTGTTTAATTTTAATGAAAAGATTAACTTCTTATCCAAAATAAAATATATTTAAAACTTTAAAGCAAAACAAGGTCTTCCCCACGCTAACAATGTAGCGGGCTTGCTCGCTAGTATTTCATATTTAAAATAAATATTAAATATTTTTCAAAATTTTGATTTTGTTTTTTGAAATTTTTATAAAAATTGGATTAACAAATATCATCAAAATGACATAAACATATTATTAGCTCGTGTCGAAAAGTTGTTTTTAATAATTCTTTAATTCAGAATCGTATAATTTTGAAATATTTTTTATATTTGAGGAAGTTTTGACAAAAGGTGTCGGGATGTTAGCCGAAATATTTTGCGAGTCACCATAAAACATGTTAATATTAATTTTCAGGGGCTTAAATCTTGCGTTTTTTTAAAAACCCTGAAAATGAGGCACTATAACGTACTTATTTTTAAATGAAAAAGTCTTCAGAATCTAATAGTTTTTTTTCTTCGAAAATACAAGTATTTAAGTTTACAATAGAAAAATGGCCTTAAAATCTGTTACAACTTCTGTAGCAACTCATTAACTCAATAGTTAAAGCCTAACAACACCACACAATTACAACAAATTAAATATGAACAATTCCATGTAAACAGCATTAATTTGTCAGAAAGCGTTTTTCAAAATTCACATAATTATTTATTTCTGTTTTAAATGAAACAATTATTTGCTGCAAATAAAACAACACTTGGCTTGTTGTCTATTTGAACATAAAACCACATTCATGACTTCTGCTGACTTTAGAGTGAACTGACGAATAAGTCGCAGATTTTGTAATAATAAAACAAAGCTATAATTGCAACAATTCAACGTAACCAAATAAAGGTTTTTATGAAAGAAACACACTGAGGATTGTATGTGTGGACGTTGAAAAGAACTTTTAAAGTTTTGGTGAAGCAAACGATATAGACTGCACCCTCAACGCCTTAGTGAACACTAATAAATAAACACCTTGTGAAAATTTGGTGGCATCTTAATAGCAATGAAAAAAAAAAATGCCGCATATAATACAGTGAAGTAACGTTTTAATGAATACTTGATTAAATTAAATTCGCGATTTAATAAACGCTCAATTTAAATTCAGTTCTTCGATTAGTTTGTGAAATCGGTATACAATTTATTTTCGTACTCGGTATAAAGAAAGATGTTGACATGTCTTTCGCTTAA
This sequence comes from Delia radicum, assembly GCA_021234595.1. NCBI lineage: Eukaryota > Metazoa > Arthropoda > Insecta > Diptera > Anthomyiidae > Delia > Delia radicum. The sequence continues at coordinate 147,696,512 of CM037853.1, read as the reverse complement.
CTGCAGCTCCATTGTATTTTTAGAATATATTTACAGTTTCTACATGACTGTTGGATTTTATTTTCAGACCTTATTAGAATTTGCCCTGTTTTTAGAATAATTAATGGGAAATTCAACTTTTTTGTAAATATTTGTTCGGAAGGGAAAATATACAGGCATTGTATGAGAAAATCTACGGAACAATACGATTCCATATAACTCAGGATTTAAACCATTTTAAGAACAATATAAAATATTTGCCCTGTGGCATACGTCAATCCGGTAAAGTTGTGAAATAAAGACGGAGGAGAAAAAAATATACAAAAATCTAAAAATAGAACATTTGTTTTTGTCACTTCTGAGTAAAATATACAATAACAGAAAAGCTAAAGAAAACTGCAATTTAGCTGCTTTACATTCGAGACCATACTTGGGTGCTGCTTTATTTAGCACGGAAAGGTTATTCGGAAACCTGTGGTCGCATACCCGAAAAATACAAAAATTAAAAAAAAATGTATAAGCGTAAATTTTCGCGGCTTTTTGCTTCTAACTTTTTCAGCACTCAAACAAATTGATTCACGCGAACGCATTCTTGCTTTCTAATCCCAGTATAAAATTTTAGTGTTTTTAGAAGCAAGATAAAAGAAATGCATTGAAGTAAGTGCTTACTATTATGTTGTTCGTATAAAAATAAACAAAAAATTTGTTGAGCTTACTGTTTTCCCTTACAATGGCGCAGGTTATAAGCAGCTTACGTTAATCCCTTACGAGGATGCAGGTTGTAGTGCAGAAAGTTTCATGTCGTAGATTATAAACGATCTTAACCAGTTTTCCCGAGTGATTTCCGATTGTGTCTGGTGTTTTCGAGTATGTTAAAAAAATAATTAGTCGTTTCACTGTTTCTGAAGAGCTACCACGAGGTGCGGTAACACAAAATTTATTATATTATGTCTAAAATTAATGTCTGTAGAATTTTATGTAAAATAAGTAATATATTTTTCATATTATTATTTTTAATCGTAATAATGTAGACATGAAATATGATTTTACTGAAAGCCATGAAATCACAGCGCCATCTTGTTGAAACCACAGCTCCTGCACATCATGATTGTTCAATTTATGAACGAAAAAGTCAGTAATTATGGCTCTATAGCGGTCACCATTGACTGTAACGTTCTGACCAGCATCGTTTTTAAAGAAGTACGGACCAATTATTCCACCAGCCCATAAAGCACACCAAACAGTCAGTTTTTCTGGATGTAACGGTGTCTCAACATACACTTGAGGATTATCATCACTATAAATACGGCAGTTTTGTATATTGACGTATCCATTTAACCAAAAGTTTGCTTCATCGCTAAACAAAATTCTCAAAATTCGTGAGCGATACGTATTTTGAACAGAACCAAGATTTTCACAATAAATTTTCACAATTTGGAAGCGTTGTTCTGTTCATGCGTCAGTCTATTCATGTTAAAATGCGAAACCAAACTAAACGTAAATCACTTGACAGCTGACAAAATGGCCGCCAGTTAAAAAAGTGTTGCCAACTTAATGTTCTATACCTGTATAAAAAACACTCTAAGGCTAACTTTATATCAACACACAGAGTAATGTGGGATTTAACGTTACCCAATTTCTTCAACGTGTGAGTTAAATAGATGATATTTACGATTAACACTAAATGGCACGAAGAATGTTGATGAAGACCGTAGTGGGTCAGAAAATGCATTCCATTCATGCTAGTGTCTAATAACTTTTTCTGTGTTTTTTTCTAATAGTCAAAGTAAATTATCATATAAAAATTATAATTTTTCTGTTAATTTAGAGAAAAATTTGTCATGATCTAAACCCGAACAAATAAAATCTCACACATAAATTTATAGATCAACGATAAAATTCACTATTATTATTATTTTATTTCGAAAAGTGTTTTCGAAAAAACACAAATACAAAAATGTTAGTATACATAGGAGAAGAAAAATATGATTTATAACGAAAATGAAATACAATAGTTCGCTCATAGAAAAATTTAGATCGATTGTAATATAATGTAACTCCCTTAATTTAAATTTGGTCATAAATCAAAATTGTCGCCCTCACATATCCGATGCCGAAGGGGAATTAAATGCCGAAATTGTGGCGGAATCAGGGGGGCTACCGCGTAACTCGTTTCGAAAAAAGTTTTCGAATTCAGAAATGTTGTAACTTTCTTAAAAGGAAAACCTTTAGAAAAAATCTTACGTTTTAAATTTTTATATGCAGGTCCTAAGAGTAAGAACCACAAAATAGAAGAAAATGAGCAATTTTATTTAGAGTTTTTTTACAATACGTGCTAGATTTCAGATTTCAGATTTCAGAATTCGAATTTTTTTTTTCGAATTGACAGTGATGATGAAGTTTATCAAGAGGAAGTTTTGACTGATGCTACAGTTGGTCTGCCACATTTTATTTAAAAAAACGGCAATAAATGGTATGTAGCAAAAAGACACAATTAAAACGAGGTCGTGGGCTATATTAATATTTTAGGTCCTTGGGGACCTTGTACGTCATTGAACGTTGAAAAATTTGTCTGTTGTAGGAGTTTTAAAATACATTTAGTACTATACAGTTTTACTTGGGAATATATGGCCAGTAGGCTGTCCCGAATTTCTTTTCAATTTTTAATTTTGTATAATAAATAATACATTTTTTTTTGAAAAATATCGTCGTTTTTGATCATTTTTTATAAATTGTCATATGGCAACCCTGACATCAACATTTGTATAATGTATTTTTTCTACGTTTGTGTGTTGAGTCTTTTGTTTTGATATGCTTCAATTAAAATATTATAAAACAAAAGACTTAAGACACAAACTTTGCTAAAAATGTATAACTTTAGTTTTATTTCAATAAAAGCAGTACAACTATTTGTGTTTTGAGTAAAAATAGATTTTCCAAATAAACAACAATTTTTTATTATTTTATATCGGGGCAAGGAATTTAATGCTAATACATGTTTGTCGTCAGTACCCCAAAATCGATTTTTACCAAATACTTTTCCGAATCAAAGAATTTGCAACAAAATTGCATCGATTTGTTGTTACATATTTTTTGCATATTTTGTTATAAATGCATATTTTTGCACATTTTCATATAAATGCATATTTTATGACATGTTTTGGCATTTTGTTGCATAATTTCAATTTATTTGGAAATTTTTTTATATTCTGTAAAAATTAAATTTAAGTTTTAATTAAAAATAAACAAAAGAAATTATGCCATTGCAATAATTTAGTTTAGTTCCTTACTCCAACTGTGATACTTAGTTTATAAATTTTACTGTGATATTTAATTTTTACTTTATTATTTTTACATTTATTATTTATTAATTTATTTTGGTGTTTTATGTCGTGGTGTATAAAAACAAATTATATGTTTTTAAAGTTTAAATGTAAAGATTGACGAAAGATTATTTGTAAGTAAAATTGTTTTATAATACTAAGTTATCATGTTGTCGTATTAACTATTGTTCCCTTTGTATATTTCATAACGTTGCCAGATTTAATAAATATTATCCCTGATGAAGCTGGAAAAATACCAGAGAAACGTTGGATGAAAAAATGAAATAAATTAATCTTTTATTTACATTTAGGAAAATATATGACCTTGAAAGCCCAAATTAGAATAATCTAATACAATATTTAAATATAATTAGAAAAAAGGTCGATTAAACTAAAAATTCATAAAAATCATCGGAGGGCCCGACGATTATAGGAATATTAAATCTTAAAAAACAACAATATGAGAAACTTTTTTGATCACATAAGGCTAAAATATGACGTGGAGACCTGCGTATTACTAAAGAAATATTGCAGGGAAACGAAAAAGTTAGCAAAACAATCGGAAAGACTAAAATATTTGCTGATTTGCAGGAAAAATGGACTTACACCTACGCATCTAGTAAATACGACAAGGAACACAAGACAACTTTTCACATCGACGAAAATATCGCAGGAACTTAATAAAATAGAACAAAAATTTCATACTAAGATAATAAACTTGGAGATTAAGGAAACTAATTTTAATATAAGAGAGATAAGAAAAAATATAATAAATATAGAACGGGAACTGATGTCAATTCTGAATAACGAAGAATATGACAATTTTTTGAAAAGACAGAAGACCAGATATTTAAATATTATATCCACAGATAAATTAACACACGCGGCAAAGATTCAGAACTTAAAAAGAAAACAATTGCAAACATACAATTTGACATTTAACCCAAATTGGTTTATTAACAACACAAATATAAATTTTCCGGATGAGAGCAAATGGCTTCTATCCCTTGGATCTAAATTTGCACTTCCGGTAAACAACGTAAATTTTTCAACAATAAAGTTGATCGCAGATTTGGAAGAATGGGTCCAAACCCAGACGGATGACAGAGAAAAAGAGGTCATCAGATCAAAAATTTCAAACAGGATTTTGACTCATAAGAGAACAGTAAAAAACAACCAAAAAGATAAATTCATACTTAATATTTATGAAGAAACAAAACGGTTTTTAAAAAGGTACAAGGAAGAAATAGTAATTACAAAATCTGACAAGGGAAATAAAACGGTAGTTATGTATAAGGAAGAATATAAGAGGAAAATGGAAAAGTTATTAGAGGACAAAGCCACATATAAAACAATACGAGTAGATCCGACACAAAAATTACAGAGAACTAACAACAAAATAATAATGGATTTATATAAACAGGAACATATTACAAAATATGAGAAATTTAAATTGACATCCAATTCAGCAACTGCCCCACGACTGTACGGACTCCCAAAAGTCCATAAGCCAGGCATACCACTACGACCAATTTCATCGTCGGTCGAAGTCCCGTGTTATAATTTATCTAAATATATAGGAAATATTCTAAAAAATATTATATTAGAAAAATATAATATCAAAAATTCATTTGAATTAAAAAATAGATTGAAAGATATAACCCTTAACAATGACGATATCCTTATATCGTTAGACGTTATATCATTATTTACAAATATTCCAATTCACTTGGCAATAAACAATATTATGACGCAGTGGAATATAATAAAACAACATACAAAAATTCCCAGATCACAATTTCTGAAAATTCTTCAATTTTGTTTAAACGAAAACAATTATTTCATTTACGATGAAACGTTTTACAACCAAACGTACGGTATGCCAATGGGAAATCCATTATCCCCAACAATTGCCGACATTGTTCTGGATACACTATTGGAGCAGACAATACACGAATTATCGAAAGACGGGGTTCAGATAAAATTAATAACGAAATATGTAGATGATTTGTTTGCAATAATTAAGAAAAAAGATGAAGAACTAATACTAAAAACATTCAACAGATATCACAACAAAATTAAATTTACAATTGAAAGGGAAGAAAATAGTTCAATCGCATATCTTGACATGAAAATCCACAGAAATAACAATAATATAGAAACAGATTGGTATACAAAAAAAGTAGCATCAGGACGCTTAATGAATTACAACTCTACACAACCACAAAAACAGAAAATTAACACAGCTTCAAATTTAATAAATAAAGCTATACAGTTGAGTGACAACAAATTCAAAAACAAAAATATAAATAAAGCGAAAGATATATTATTACAAAATAGTTACCCAAACAATATTATAAATAATTTAATAAAAAAGGCTACTACTGAGAATCCCTTAAAAAGTAATATTAACAATACATCTGGCAGCACCAAAAAATTTTATAGTCTTTCATACATACCAGGGCTTACAGATAGAAAACAACTAGAACAAATAATAAATTACGAAGAAGCATCATTAGCACATAAGCCCAACAAAACAATCAACGCACTATTTACACAAACCAAAACGAAAATAGAGAAAGGACAACATAGCAATGTGGTATACGAAATAAAATGCATAGGCAAGTCAAACGAAAGCTGCGATGCCGTTTACATAGGAACAACAAAAAGAAGTTTAAACACAAGAGTAGCAGAACACGAAGCAGACATTAGAAAAAACAAACTCTCAACAGCTTTAGCACAGCACTGTCTAGAAAAGGGACACACTGCAGATCTTAATAATGTAAAAATTTTAGACAAAGAAAGACGAGAGAATAAACGATATACTTTGGAAAGTTTGAGAATACAACAAAAACAACAACGTGCAATGAATAAGAAAGATGACATAGACAACATTAACGCAAATTATGCCATTGCAATAATTTAGTTTAGTTCCTTACTCCAACTGTGATACTTAGTTTATAAATTTTACTGTGATATTTAATTTTTACTTTATTATTTTTACATTTATTATTTATTAATTTATTTTGGTGTTTTATGCCGTGGTGTATAAAAACAAATTATATGTTTTTAAAGTTTAAATGTAAAGATTGACGAAAGATTATTTGTAAGTAAAATTATTTTATAATACTAAGTTATCATGTTGTCGTATTAACTATTGTTCCCTTTGTATATTTCATAACGTTGCCAGATTTAATAAATATTATCCCTGATGAAGCTGGAAAAATACCAGAGAAACGTTGGATGAAAAAATGAAATAAATTAATCTTTTATTTACATTTAGGAAAATATATGACCTTGTAAGCCCAAATTAGAATAATCTAATACAATATTTAAATATAATTAGAAAAAAGGTCGATTAAACTAAAAATTCATGAAACCCTGAACATAGTAACTAGTTGCGATTTGTTAGACATTTATATTACGTATATTTCATATTTAAACCAACAAGCTCGGGCAATAAAACGATTTTTAATAATCCAAAAATTGTTCGTCCATATATTTTATTTTATATTATTTGGTTTTTCTGTGCATTTTTCGATTTAAGAATCATATTTAGGATTCTTTACTGCATATTTTAAGCGCATATTTTTCTTTTTTAACGTAAAATTTTAAAAATTATATACTTTGCTTACTACTTTATTTATACATAACATTTTAAAACTTAAATACTTTATCTTAGTTTTTTATGGTAAATACATAAAAGACCTTCATTAAGATTCGAGTATCTAGTTTTGCAGCAGTAACAAGTAAATCCGAGCTTTTTCTCAGTTTTTACTACACTGAGAGTATTATCTTCACTTCAGTAATGCATTTCTTCATAGCTTTAATGAAAATTGTCACTGGAACTCGTCCATTGAAACTTTTCATAGAATCTATGAAACAGGTTTCATTAATGTCAATGTTTATGAAATGTTTGTAGTATTAATGAAAATCTTCATAATGAATCATTAAGGCAATGAAGCGTTTATAGAATTTATGAAACAGTTTCATAAATTTTTTTAATAACAAGAAATTCTTTGAATTAGTGAAACTCTTCATGAATGTCTAGAGAAATGCATTGCAACTAACCCAATAAACCGCTTCATATGGTTTTTTAAACAATTTCACAGCAGTCCAAAATAAATAAATAAAAACATTGCGATAATAAAGCACTCTATATAATATGAACAGTTGAGAATTAAACCTTAAAACTAAAGTTTAAAATTTATGAAAATTAATGAAATTATGAAATTTTATGACTTATAATATTTTTTGACTTTTAAAATTTTATGTATAAAAAACTGCTTCAAAAGATGCAAAACTTTAATCCTAATTTGCGAAAAATCTGGCCCATAAGTGAAAAAACTGGGTACGCCATTAAAATCAGCGTGTACAGAGAGCATTTTTTTGACGAGTTTTAATGAAATTTTTTCATGAAAATGAAAATTTATTCAAGTTCAAGGCCATACTCTATAATTCTTTATTAGGATATTGTCCTAACAAATAATCTATAGAGTTTTTTGTCTTAAATTTATTAATTAACCACCTTCAAGAATTTGTTGATGGTTCCATTTCGGGGATTTTCTAGGTCCCCATCATCAGAACAAGTTTAGAAAGCAGTGGCAACCTCATGGCATACGGTAAACAAATATCGACTACTTAAAAATAAAACTAGTTGTAATAAGATAACAAACAAGTAAGGACGCTTTCAACTCCACGCTTTATTAAAAGATATTTAAATGTATGTAATCATTAATTTTACATTTTTGTTAAATTATTAATTTAAAGATTTTAAATTATTAAATTGTATTATTGTTTTTAGTTTTTCCTGAAGATGAACAGCGAAGCTGTTCGAAATATCGAAAAGATAATAAATATTTAAAAATAAAACTTTAAAAATTTGAATTTTATTTTTAATTTATGACCTTGAGCCAAACCAAAAATCCTCATCACATATTAAAACAACAGGTCAACTATAAATTTCTAACATCTGTATTAATTTAATGAAAAGTTTCACTGGACGTGTTCCAGTGACTATTCGTAGATCTAATGTAAAAATTCATTGATATCATGTAGATAATTATCTAAGTGAGCCCGAAATATTTATAATCAAACTATTGTTTTCCATTTTTAGGTGTACATTTTGTAGCACTGTGTTTTTACAGGTTTTAAACCACACTTTATCCAGCAAGAAAATATTGCCGTTTAAAAGTTCTGGGTAGAAAACGGAACAGATGGACTTTAATGAGCTAAACTCACTCTTTTTAAAAATATATTAAATTTCATTTATTTTACTTGGCCTACTTTTCATTGTAATAAAAGTTGTCTGGTTGATGGTATAGTTTAAAATAAGACAATTTTAATCAATTGAATTTTTGATTATGAACAATAAAGTTACATGATTATGTGTAGGTACACTCAGTGAATTATATAGGTATGACACTAAATTACATTTAAAACCACTACACATGTAATTAAAAATGCGATGACTACATTATTCATAAAAATAATTAAAATTGTAGTTATTATTGACTGTTAAAAAAATAACTACAATTTTAGTGAAAACAACTGTTGAAACATTAAAAAAAAACTTACAAAATATTACTAAAAAATTTTATTTTTGTTGTATTAGTAGGTTTTAAAGACAATTCTAAAAACTGATTATTACCTATATATGAAAACGGTTGTACATTTAATATACTGGAAAATAAAACTATGCGTTTTCCAAAAAATGTTTAAAAAGTTTTTTAATATAATTTACCCTTTGACGACGTATAGTTGATATATGTTCCATTTTTACTTTTTGTCATTTTAGGAAATCCTGCAGGACGGTTTTAACAAAACTTACTGTGAACGATATTAAACAGATGTGGCTTTTTAACGATACCTATAGATTGCAGCCTTATAGTCTCAGAGCCTTACAAGGTCAACCCAAAGTCAAAAATTAGTTTTTTGTTTTTTTTTTATGATTTTTTCTGCTTTTTTGTTTTTAGTTTTATAGTGTTAAAAATTTAATTTTAAGTTTGTATAAATGGTTTGTATTTTTGGATTAAGTATAAATTAGAGCAAAATACAAAACTAAAACTTAGACAGGAGCGACAGCCCATTAATAATTTAGCTTTAGTACTTATAGTTAAATTTCTCCGATAGGGGTAGCTTTAAAGTGCCAAAAAGCAGCACAGCATTTAATTTTAGTCATAAGCTCAAGTATCCACGTCAAAAAATCTTCAGCGGTTTAAGTTTGGTCGTCTAAGGGTTAATGGTTTTGATGTTATATAATTTGTTTACTATTTAGTATAAGCATTAAAAGAAATATAACAATAAAAATACTTAAAATTTACTTAAACACGATTTTCATATTTTTTTTGCAGAAAGAACTGTTACTAAAATGCATTAGTTTTGGTTTTGGTTAGTTACTGTGTTTAATGACTGTCAAAAATAGTTATTCTAAATTTCCAAAAGTAAAGTTAAAATTGATTATTTCAGTTTGCGCCATGAGTGACTGACATTTAGCTAAGGGAAGAATTTTTTGAGTATATATTAGGATATCCCTTAAAAACGATTTGTCGAATTTCGTTCATTACACTCCCCAATTTTATTGCAAATGGTTCCAAATGGGAGAAATCGATTTTTTTTTTGAAAACTTTAACCCGTGCCGAATTTTGTCTGAAATGGGCCTTTTTTGAAAAAGGTGTATTTATATAATAATTCCCAAAATTCGAAACTTTAAAAATTAAAATTTTTAATTCATTTATTTATTTAAAATACTCAAAATTATTTATTTAAAATACTTAAAATTCTGACTTCATCGTATAACCCACTTTGGCCTGGAATCCAAAATGACCTAAGAATTTGATGAAAGTGCAAAAACTTGTTTTATAAATTAATTTTAAATATTTTTTAAATTGCCTAATTCAGAGAGGATGATTGCTATTTTTATAATATAATGGTTCTAATTAAAGAAAAGCAAAAAAAGAATTGAATAAATTACAATTCGTGCTTATGTGTTGAGCGACTCCTTTCCAGAACATTTTATGAAAATTGATTATTCGGTTACTATGATTGAAATGGTTAAAAAACGGAATTTTAGTTGCAACACCCACACTATTCAGAAATCACTTATTATAAGGCTGTAAACTAACCGAAAATATTGATTGGTTGGCACTTTTGTTGTGTGTGTTTTATTTAAAAAACATTTAACGCTTAGTGGGCTGGGGACAAAAAAGACCCATAAGAAATAAAATGTGCCCACACGGGATTCGAACCTGGGACTCCAGCTTATTAGTTAAGCGCTCTACCATCTGAGCTATCTCGACATGTTGTACTTGATAGATTAAAGCATAAATAATTTGCTTGCACAAAATGTCATTACTTTTCAATAATAAGCAGTTATATATGCACTTACTAGAGTTGAAAAAATATTGAGTCTAAAGATAAATTTTCCAAACAGTTTTAGATCATTACTTTATATTTATAATAATGATAAAAATAAGAACTTATGGGTAACGCATTATTTGTTATAATAAAATAGCGGAAAAATTAAAGAGTAAATAGTAAGTCTTTATTATTTTTGTTAAAGTAATGCAGAGTGTAAACTGGTTTCATGACTGGTAGTGAGAAAAGTAATGACATGTCATTACCGTTTCCACAATGTGTAGATGAGTAAATCAAACGACCCCGCCAATAGAATACACCAAAGCGATATGTTCAGTAGTTTAAGAAATAATTGTAAACAAATTTGACTTTATGCACTCATAAAAATCCATATGTAATACACGTAAACTGTTGTTCATTTTACGAAAGTTTTGTTTATTTCGACATTACTTAAAGTTTTGTAATATGCACAAATGACATTTCGTTTCCAATAGCCAATTTTATTTGCATATTTTGCGATATTTTGCGAAAAAAAAACAAAAACGTTTGCAAATCTACATTTTCTTATATTTTACAATTCATCATATATGAATCCATATATATTCGGATCCGTAATTTGAGGGTATTTGGACATATATGGTTTTTGTCAAAAATATCACCTTTTTATTAAAAGAAAATGTTGTGTGTTGTCTAAGAACATGTTATTGATAAATTCATAGATTTAAAACCTCCTTTTAAGAAATTACAATTTGGGAAATAATTTAATGAAAATTAATAACAATATGAATAATGAAAAACGAACTTGTTCCAAAAAAAAATAAAATTCGATGATTTAGGAAACGACGATAGCAACAATAGTAATCAAGGCAACAGAAAAAAGAAGTTCGCATACAACATTTGGAAAAAAAGAGTAAGTATACCTATGAATGCTAGGAAATGCTTGTGTTTGATATATATGTTAGGTTCCACTAAAAACATTGGAAAGTAGGAACTAAAAAAGTAAACTTTACCAGAAATAATAGCACAACCAAATAATGCAATGTTGATTCCGATGATGACAATTCAAATGCCGGTTTTGATGAAGAGGCTGATAGTGATGGCAATTCGGATACTAACTAATGGAAAATATAAATTTTTTGATGAATATGAAGTGAAAGTCAGCTTTGAAACGAAGTCAGGTACTATCGATTCAGAAATGCGACTGATATTTCTTTAGATTCAAGTGAGATATATCATATGAACCGAAACACCTTTCATGCCTTATATGCAAAAAGTAAAATAAGTGTTAATGAAACAGGATTAATATTTTTAGAAATGCTAAAAACTGCGTTAAAAGCTCAGTTAAACCTTATAGAATCAATATAATTATTAAAACAAAAATCATAAAAAGCGCTTTCTTATTAACTCACTATCTACTATGGAAATTTTAAAACCTATTTTTTTTTTATATATATTTTTGTCAATATTTCGTACAGTGACGGGTAGGGGTTAAAACTAAAAAAATCCGTCTTCAAATATGGTCATTAGGGTGGGGCAATTAGTATGGAAAGAAAAAATCTTAATGGGCGCTTCGCGTTTCTGATTCTTGGGATTGTACTGAGCAAAAAAGTCCACTAGACCATATGTCTACGGTGAAAATCGAGCTTCCACATTTTGACTTTACGGCTAAAAAGCCCTATTTTAAAATTAAAAAATTAACCCCTTAAACCCCTTATGATTGACGCATTAATCTGCTAGAGAATCTTCCAAAGAAGAGATTGATACCATAATCTTGCATAAGCTCCTCCTACTTCCTGAGATATGTCCATCCCACGCATTGTTATTTTCACAAAATACGGCAAAAAAAGCCCTATTTTGAAATTAAAAATTAACCCCTTATACTCCACCCACTAAAAAGTCAAAATCTGGAAGCTCGATTTTCACCGTAGACGTATGGTCTAGTGGACTTTTTTGCTCAGTACAATCCCAAGAATCAGAAACGCGAAGCGCCCATTAAGATGTTCAAATCGCCCCACCCTAATGGTCATAGTTGATATAAAATTAAAACATATCACCCATATAGGGAATAATATATGAATTCATATAAGATATATGGCATATATGAACCAATATATGCAAAATATTTCATATGTTATCATATATGGTGTCATACATATCCATATATGACCTTTTTCTTAGAATGTATTTACGCCCCGAGTAAGAACGTTCATATACAATCTTATCTTGTTTAATATATAATTATAAAGAAACATAAAGTTTATATAGCTTAATATGGATATATGTCATGGCGCATATGATCACATATAATTTTATTTTGAATTAGGTTTTTCGAAAACTTTTGATATGACCATATAAATATCTAAATATCTAAATATATATCGATTGATATTACCGCAGATGTTGCATATATTACAACATATGGCATATATTAACTAGTATAATTTCATGTATAATTTTATATCGCTTAATACAATGCTACATATAATAATATATTCCCGGGTAAAAATAGTTATATCTAATAATATATAATATGATTAGGTCATATCTGACTTTAAATATAGTCACATTACTGCTTATATCATTATATGCAATTACATCTAATAATTTTTATTGAGAGCATTTATTTTTATATGGTTCTTGATATTTTTATAACTCTCCAAATATTACTCCATATATAAATATTACTCTATATATAGCCATATAATAATAATCCTATGTACTGATCGATATGATTATATATGGTCCCATGCTAAGTCTAATTAAACTATATGTGACGTCATATCTCCGTAAACATTTTTATATATTGTTCTAAAATTTTTAAAATTAAAAACAATTGGAATTTTCCATTAGAACTTGCAAAAACTATAAATTAAATTGTGATAAACTGATAAACTATGTCAAATTGAGAAAATTTTAAGTAAAATGTTAAATAACGTGAAAATCTTAATTCTAATTTAAATATTCGAAATATCGCTTTAAAATTTAAAAGAAATCTTCAATTAATTTATAACTTTTCTGATAGCGAATGAAAATCTTCAATATCAATTGCAGATTTTTTGCATTTCGAATAGGAAACTTTAATTTATTGTAAGTTTTCGTGATATCAACTGAAATATAAAATTAATATAACAAACTCGTTTGATGCTTGAAAACTATAATACATTTTATTTGTATCATAGTTGTAACGTACTTACAAGTTATGATATGTCCACGAAAAAACTGACTCCTTTTAAAATTAAGATTACTTGGCAACCAAATGTGCTATCAATACAAAACAAGTTTCAAAACTTTTAATATAATCTATCAGTTTAATCATGTGTAATCTTTAATTTAACAAAATTGTTGGTTACAAAATATCGTTGGAACAAGAAAAAACTCGAGAAAAAATGTTGTGCAAAATAATCGAAAATCCAAACGCAAGGTATAGCGATGTGGCTCGGGATGTAAAAGTCTCAGTTAAGAGGGTAGTACGTCGATCTAGGGAAAGATTATATCGGAGAAAACCCAGCTACGGAAGAAAAAATGTGCCCAGTAATAAAAAACTGGCGAGGAAAATTGTTCATCGATTTCACCGAAATCCTAACATCAATGTTCGAAAATGGCAAAAAACAGCTCAAACATCGTAGTCTTATGTCCATAAGGCAAAAAAAAACATTATAATCTGAACAGATACAAAGTGATGACAGTTAGCCAAAAGACGAGCCAGACAACTTTATGCTCAGCATATTACAAAATGCGATTGTAATGTTATTTACGATTTTAATCAGTTACCTGGACTTGAATTTTATACCGCTCGGTGCAAAATATATGCAAAAAAAGATGTGTAAATTTTCCAACAAGTATTTGATTTGGCAAGCAATTTGTAGCTGCGGAATACAGAGCAAGGAGGTAGTCGTAAATGGATCAATAAACTCAAAAACTTATATCGAGAAGTTTATATCGAGGAGTTTATTCAACAAGACTTCTAATTGTACCTAAATTAATTAAATATTAGACAATTATATGTAATTTAATACAATTTAATCCGGCTAGTTTTTGGATGAAATTTTATATAATTAAGTTCTCTTGTAGTAATGCTATTAAAATATGAATCTAAATGAATCTAATCTAATTGTGTGAACTTGTGTCAATATAATTGTGGGGTCATATTAAAATAGATACAATTATATAAAGCTTCATATCAGGTTTTTTAATTGGATATCTGCTTCCATATGTTACATATATGTTCATATATGCCCATACTGATCATATATGAACTTTTTCACTTAAAAATACTTTACGAAACCGTGCTTTTATTATTTTCAAAATTTTTAAGTTTATGAAATTTGCTATATAGTAAGAAAATTTATATATATTTATACATAATTATATGTAATTATATCTGCTGATGATTATTCAAAAATTTGCTTATATGGTGTTATATAAAATTTTAATTATATCAGCCTTATTAGATATAATTTTATATAATTATGTCAGATTATATCTGATTTCATAGAACTTTATATAA
The DNA here is from genome assembly GCA_021234595.1 of Delia radicum. Classification (NCBI taxonomy): domain Eukaryota; kingdom Metazoa; phylum Arthropoda; class Insecta; order Diptera; family Anthomyiidae; genus Delia; species Delia radicum. Next base: position 147,681,347 of record CM037853.1, on the reverse strand, counting down.
TTATATCCACTAATTTCCGTATATAATTATATATTATATAATATGGCTTATAAAATATATTTCAATAGGGTTGTATGCAAAAAAATTTACGAAAAATAGTTTGGTATTTTTAAGCATTAATTATTTTGAATGCAGCTATGAAACACAGTTTATACTGTCTTATAATGAAAATATTTGTTTGTGTTATAAAAGATATGCTTATATATGGCGAAATATATACCATTTGTGCCATTTTTCTTATCTGAGGATACTTTTTCATTGTGCAAGTTAAAAACATTTTTTAAAATTTTTTGAAAAATATCAGTTTTTTGAACTAATGGCTATCTGGTGCATTGCGAAAGCAAACAAAACTTTTATTTACTCAATTTTTCCCGTAGAATCGTATAGTGGAATCAGATTTAACATGTATTCATCCGTTTTTGTTTTATGGAAATTGCCACTCAAAATACGCATTTTTAGTCGCCGAGCGGCTCGGGCCACTAAGGGTTAAATGTATTTTAAATAAAAGAAAAAAGAATTGTAGTCTAATAAAATTTAAGTAATATTTTTCCGAAAATTACGCAATCTTTAATGAAAGTAATATTTAAGTAATATTTTTCTGAAAATTACGCAATCTTTAATGAAAACATTCAAATTTTTTAAAATTTTTAACAAAATAACAATTTCAAAAATTTAAATGTTACTATTATAAATAGAAAACAATATTTTTTAATAAATGTAAGATAAAGACGTTAAAAGTGTGTTGTTAATTGATTACCCGAGCAATATGATCTTTTTACATTACATCTCACAAGTTTATCCAACAGCATTAAATCTTAAAGCTTTTTAAATTGGCCGATTTGCTAGACCAATTTTATGTTGCCATTACTGGGAACGAATATTTAAACACAACTTATTCTAGTTGATTGTTTTCCTATTACAATAGATAATAAGTTTTCATAAAATGTCATGGAATTGGAGTTGCTCCACACACAAACACGAAATTCGGAATTCCATATCTGAATAATTAAAAGCATAAATCAAATGAAAACTTTAATTTTTAAAAATTTTGAATTTTAGGAATTTTTAACAGAAATAATTTTTTTTCTAAATGGCTCATTTTCGTTCGAAATTCGGCACGGCTTAATGTTTTACAAAAACCCATGCAAATAAACCATTTCTATATGGTACATTTCTGGGTGGTGTAATGACAAATAGTTTTTTAAGGGACACCCTAGTGTATATTTTGCAAAAGTCTTAGGAAAACTTTGACTAACAGAAAAAAAATGTTGTTTAGTTTTTTGCATAATTGCGTTTTGTTTTATATTATAGCTATATTCACATTATTACAATAAAGCTCTTTTAGTAGGGGCTTCGTTTGAAAATTAAATCCCACAAAAACTAAAAACTAAAAATCCAAACAAATAAATATCTTAAGGGTATAGTTAATTCACACTTACAGGCATAGTTTCAAAGAAAACATAAAATTGGGTAACTATTACAACAACTGACAACTTTCTTCCCACGCATTTAATTATTATTTTTTTTTAATTTATTTAACAATCTTTGTTTTATTAAATTTTTTTCCGTTGGCTTAGCAATATTTTTTTTTTACATAATTATGTCCAAATAATAGTTTAATCATGTATTATTAAATAACATGATTATTTCTTATTTTATGTAATTTTTCTTTATTAATTTTATATTTTAGTTAATGTTTACACAATTGTTTAAACATTTTTATTTAACTTGGCCAAGGTTTTAGAAAATCTTCAAATTGTATTGTTATTAATTACTTTAGTTCATGATGGCGTTAAATAAGAATTTTCTTGTAATGTTTATGTTACAAAGTCACGCATTTTTAGCAAAGTTTGTGTCTTAAGTCTTTTGTTTTAAAATATAATAATTGAAGCGTATAAAAACAAAAGACTTAAGACACAAACGTGGTTTAGACAAATTGTAAAATATGTATTCTAGAGATGGTAGAGTGATAACTAATAAAGGTGAATAATGAATGCTACAGCGTGAATTTTGTGATAAATTTTTGTTTAACGCTTTAGTTTATTTTTGAAATTTGTTGATTTTAAGAACTATTTTTAGCTAATAAATACCTCTTTTTCAAATTACAGAAAATGCCTTTGATACATATTTTTTAATAAACTTAGGTATGCTGAATACGAATCTGTCAAAAAAAAAAAAATGTTTCCCATTCACGGTTTTTATATTTACATCATTCACAAAATTTTTCATAGATTTCGCTTAATTTTTTCAAATTTAACAGCAAAATCATAAGATTTTTTTAGGAATATACATCGACACTAAATTATCTCTTGTTTAAGTATATTTATATAATAAAAATGTCTCACTGGTATTGCAAGGAAGCTAAAAATGTATGCTAAAAAATTTAAAATTGTATTATATACTATGAATAAACTAAACAATACACTGAACTCATTTTGGTATTAAAATTACAAATCCATTGAAAATATCCTGAAATATTTAGAAAAGGATAGTATTTTTATATAAAATATTGAATATTTAACGTAAATATAAAAACAGCGTTATTTCAAAAACTACAACAAAAAAGATTATTTGCCAGATTTAGACACAGCGTAGCTAAATCTATTAGAAAAGATTTATTACAAAGACAGGATCTGTCTTTAGTAGTAATATTAATAATATGTTTTTATACACAGAGAGAATTTTTTTACGAGTTTTAATGAAATTTTTTAAGTTTTCGCCACAAAGTGAATGACAAATTTCTTAAATTTAATGCAAAAGCTTCACAATTTTTATAAAACAATTTTTAATGAAACGTTTTCATTAACCGTATAAAAATTTTAATAACCCAGTTAAACCACTCATTGTCATATAATGGATAAAGTAATGTATCGCCATAGGACCCCACGCATTACATTACACTTTACTTCACTGATAAATTTTACACGCGATGGGTCATTACCTAGTAGTAGGTAAAGTAACTGGTTACTTATATGGTTGTGTATATGTCTGTAATGAGTCTATAAATAGATTTTCATAAAAAAAATTTACAAAAATAAATTAATACAAACATTTTTCTAAATTAACGTGGTTTATACAATTTTATGAAAAACTGCATTAAATTGATGAAAATTTTCAATAGACGAATTCCAGTGACACTTCGTAGTTCTAATGCAAAAATTCTCTCAATATATGAAGAGAACTTTTTTTCTTTTTGTATTTGAAGCATGTGGCAAATCAGTTAAAATTTAAAGTTCTTTTCTAAATATTTTAAAACCGTTTTGCAATTCGAATACAAAAGTTTGTTCATTGAAAATTTATTTTATTCTTATACAGTTTAGCATGCATAAACTGCATAAGAATGGAATTAGAAAATTTATTTGTTTTAGTTCTTTAAATAAAAAAAAAAAAACTACTTTATAAAATGAGTGTAAAATCATAATTCAGTAACTATGAAGCTTTTTCATAAAGTTTATGAAATCTTTCATTTGCATTGTGAAGAAAACTTCACCAGTTTAGTGAAACATTTCATTAAAACTAGTCAAAAAAATTCTCTCTGTGTACTATTTAAAATAAATATTGAAATAAAAAAGGCTTTTAGAAATTGGTTTCAATGGCGCAGGTTTTTGTTCCGAATCGACTTAAAAAAACTATACTTATTATCAGTATAATTGCCCATAAGGTACTGCCCTGTAATTTTTTCGCAATAAAAATGTTATAACCCTGCTCTGCAGTATTTAAAAATACTGACCTTTTTTTGGTATTAAGTTAGAACGATTTAGCCAATCACAAGTTAAAAAGTGCTTCTAGGCTGAGTATTATGGAACTAATTTGATACAAACATGTTTTTAAAGTAGATTATTTCAATTAATATCAAAATCTGCGCTCAAATTTCTTGATTAAGTGGTATACGACAAATAAGTTTTCGGGAGAAACTGTAATTAATTAGCTGTTTTTAACTGATTTCAGTTTATATTGCCTTATTAAAAAGATAATATTTGATGTTTAGTACATTTATAAAAACGAAAGACTTAAGACACAAACGTTATGATTGAAAATAGTCAACCATATTAAAAAAACTAATAAATACGTTAATATTGTATAAAGTATACAGATGTTGTTATTTCGTTGAAGTATTTTAGTAGTTTAATCATATTTTTAGCATTTGTAAAATTATGTAAGTAAAAAGCAGTTTCATTTAAAATTAATAAACATTACATTACTAATTAAATCCCAGTTAAAATAGATTTCTAGTGTAATGTAAACGTATTTACAGAAAATTTAAAATATTAGTTTGATTTAAAATCGTGCTTTTAACCATGTGTGTTTTATAAATATGAGTTTACATCCTACACTGAAAGAATTATTATATGAAAAATGAAAAATTTCATTATATCCAAGAAGTTTTATTAATATTAAGAACTTTTTCATAAATTTCATAAAAAAAAATTATTTGACTTCATTAATTATTTCTTCATAAATTTAATGAAAATTTTCTTTAGAGCTATGAAATTATTTCAAAGACTTAAGTTTTTTATTTTTTCTTAAAATTTTAAAATTTCATTATTTTGAAACATTTCAAACTTTAATTTTAAGATTTAATTCTCAAGTATTTAACATATTTTATAAGGTGCTTTATTATTTTAATGTAGACTTTTATTAATTTTGGACTTCAATGAAATTGTTTGATAAATCATATGAAATGGTTTATTGGGTTAGTTCCAATGCACAAGACATGTATGTAGAGTTTTATTAATTCAAGGAAATTATATGAAACTGTATAATAAATTCTATAAACGCTTCATTGTCGCAATGATTCATTAGTTTTATGAAGATTTTTATTAATTCTACAAACATTTCATAAACATTAACTTTAATGAAACCTATTTCGTAGATTCTATGAAAAGTTTCAATGGACGAGTTCCAGTGACAATTTTCATTAAAGCTATGAAGAAATTCATTACTGAAATTAAGCTACTTCTCTCAGTGTATTTCAAGCGCCAATATTTATCAACACATAATAACGTTTTTATTGCAAATCTAGAAAGTTCCAAACAAGTCAAATCCTATAATTTTCTAAAACAAAACAGAAAAAAAACAAAACATAATTTATAGTTTAACAAAAACATTAAACATTTTTAAAAGTTGTAATTGTAAGTTAAAAAGAAGAAATATAAGAGTACCCACTATTACAGAATGAATCGTGTATGAGAATCAAGTCACGACAGAGACCCCATGAACAAATTAACCACAGTATTGTTGCAATAATAATAGCAACAACAAAAACTGTAAAAACAATGAAATCATCTCATAGAGCACTTAAACACACTGGTAACTAAATGTACACTGTCTATTAAAAAAACTCCGTAATCAATGAATGAATCTCCTTTGAAATATAATATTGAATTAAGCAGAAAAAAACAACGTTGTAAAATTTAATACTTTAATAAAAGTACTGCAGTTGCACAGAAACAAAAAAATGCTTGTCAACTGATATTAAAAAAAAAAAGCCAAACATCAGTTTAGATAATGTCTTCTTCTTATTTAGTTATAGCTAACACGAAAAATTTGTTTTGAATTCATAACTGCATGCAGTTTGATTTACACTACAACTGTGCTAGCCAATATTTGGCGCTACATAAAAGTTTTTAAAAATATTCTAAAAATTTTCAGATACATACAGTCATAGAAAAAAATCTGTAGAAATAACTGAAAGCGCTAACTAAAAATTTATTAAAAATTGCGTTCAAAAAAAAAGAAAACTGCTAAAATTAGAAGATTTTTTGTGCTAAATTTACAAAATTTGAGTTCTATTTGAGTTCAATTTTAGTTAATTGAAAATAGGAATTTAATCTGCTTAAATCAGCAAAAACTTTGCTAACTGTTTGAACACAAAATGTTGACTTTATTTTCTATACATTTAGTTAAAAGCAAATTATAGTAAATTTTGCTAAAAAAAATTATATACTGCTGATTTTAGAATTTCAGATTTTTTTTAGAACAAACAAATTCTAAAAAAAAATTTAATGTTTTGGTGATTTATTTTTTTTTACTATTATTTAGCAAACTTTTTGTTAATATTAGCAGATTTATTTGTTGCCTTCAATTGATTAAAGTTTTGCTGAAAAATAACAAAAATTTTAAAAATGTGCAGACTAATTATTTCCTTTAATACTGGTTGCCACTATTAAAACACAAAATTTTACAATCATACGTCAAAATTTATCCAAAACCATAAGAAATTAAACACAAAGTTTTTTTTTAATAATTTTAATATTACATTTGCAGTTAAACTGCAAATGCATGTGGGAAACAACAACAAATGTGTCAGTTAAAGTCCCAGTTAGTAGCTAACAGAACATTGTGAAAATGAGGCTTAATCGTTATGTTCAATACAAAAAATTGTTTGTTTGTATTGTGAAAGATCTTTCATTCGATTTCATAAATATAATTTAAATTTGTTAAAATTCAAAGAAGTTCTACGAAAAATCTCAAAATTTTGGGAATTTTGTATTAAGAATGAAAAATTATACGAAATTGTTTTTGTGGGACTTTCAAAAACAGAGAGTTCATCTTAAGCAAGTTCGTATTAACAGAAAATTGAAATTGTTACCAAAACGTCAGGACGTTCAAATTAGTTCGTAATCTAATTTTCTTAAACGAGTTTTACTATACAAGACTTCTAGAAAGAACAATCAGAGGTCTAAGAAAAATTTGTGCAATTTTTTAAACAATTAAAAAAATTCCAAAAAAGATTTAATATTTGAGCCATCGATTTTTTATAAGGTTTTTTTTTTGCAGTTTTTGAATAAAAAAAATTGCTTTTTGATGAACTACTTTCATAAAAGTAAGTGATACGAAATTTTAGGTGAGAATAAACTTTTCTAGCCAATGGAGTCCAAAAATATTTTTTTAAATAAAATTAGTTTTTTGATAAAATTATTGTTAAATTTATAAAAAAAAGATTTTGTCGGAACTCTTCGCGGACCCCCTGGAATACTCTTACAGACCCCTGGGGGTGCGCAGACCCTCATTTGAGAACAGTTGCGTTAGAACAAGTCTCCTGCACTCACAAAATTGTTGTCTGCTAAATACCAAGCTTATATGAAAGAGTTGTCTTTCATGATATAAGTTAATGAAACAACTTCATGAAAGTTTTTTCGTAGATTCAAAGAAGATTTTTATTATATAAATGAAAATTAATTTCAATTATTAAATTTTTCAGAACTTATTTTTCATGAAATTTCATAAAAAAATTATTAGATATCATAATTTCCCACAGTAGAAACCGTTATGATACGTCATTATTTTCCTCACTGCCAGTAATGGCAACAGCTTTCTCTTTGCATTACTGTTACACAAATAATAAGGACTTCCTAATAACTTGTAAACTTTGACATTGTTTTTATAGAAAAAATAATGCGTTACCCATAAGTACTTACTTTTATCATTATTTTAAATATTAAATAATGATCTAACAATTTTTTGAAAATTTATTTTTAAACTCATTATATTTTCAACTCTAGTAAGTACATATACCCTTGTAAAAATGATAATATATTATAATATATGAAGCGTTCATATTTTGAATATTTGTCATATTTGTATTTATTTGATTTTTGTAGCTAGTCTCTAAGGTCCGATTAAATTAAAAACTATTAAATGATTTTTATTCTATTTTTTTTTTTATTCTATTCTTTTAGATTATATTGGTTTCACAAAACTACAATATCAGAAGTAGAACTGATACGAATTTTAGATGGTGAAGGGGGCTGGAAGAGTCTTGTAAACTATATTATCAATGCTTTGGCTTATCGTAAAACGCTAATACTTGAATATAATTATTAAAAATAATACTACACTGAAATATAAAAAAAAAAAAAAAATTATAGAGTTAAACTCTCTTTTACCGGCTAACGACATAGTCACAGCCGTATATTCTTAAGATTTTATAATGTAATTTTGAAAAAAGAAACATTATCAAATAAAGAATTATTACTACTACTACTACTATTCTATTTTATTTGATTTAAAAATCAAATAAAAGTTTTTATTTAATCGCACAACAGAGCCAAACAACAACAATCAAAAAAGGAACATGATTCAAAAAGCAGAAAATTCTCCGGCTCACACACTTAGCATAAATCGTTGGAGCTGTAGGCATCTGCTAAAAATAGGTCTCAGAAAATGTTTGAAGGTAGACACAAAATAAGGTAGTCTTCCCTTTAACGTCCTGCACTAACGATTTGGGCTAAAAGTCTTAAAAATGTGTTTCTTGACCTATGGGTTAATTCGCCGAATCTCCTATTGGTATCTTTATAAAATCTTGGTATAAATGAAACTTGAAATTAAATTAAAAAAAAAATTACGTAAACAGTTTTAATAAATTTCTTAAAAGAGGAAATTTCTTACAAAAATAATTCAGTTTTCTTCTAAATATATTCCGATATTTAAAAGAGCCTGTAACGAGTTATCGGGTTTTTAAGATATTCTCTATATAAAAGTAATAAGATTTGTACAAGGTGGCGCAAAAATAACTTTCCGATGTTTTTTGGCTGTAATTTATAAAAAAAAATGAAAAACTTTGATTCTTTTTGTGGATTATTTTTATTTGGTATTTTAATTTTTTTTACATCAAGTCGATAATATGATGTCATGTAAATTGCCGCCGCCACAGTTGATTGTCATTTGAGCCCTTTTTATGGCATTTTCCATCACTTTGGCCAAAACTTCCGGCGATAGGTCCTCACATTCTTGACGGATATTGTCTTTAAGAGCTGCAAGAGTCTGAGGCTTGTTGACATAAACCCGCGACTTCAAAAAGCCCCACAAAAAGAAGTCTGGAGCGGTCAAATCAGGCGATCTTGCTGGCCAGTGCAAATCGCCAAAACGGGAGATTAGGCGGCCGGGAAATGCATCCTTCAGCATATCGGTTGTGGCACGTGCAGTGTGTGCCGTTGCACCGTCCTGTTGGAACCACATGTTTTCCAATCCCAATTCATCAAGTTGCGGCAAAAAGAACTCGTTGATCATTGCTCTGTAGCGCTCACCATTCACAGTAACCGTTTGGCCCGCGACGTCTTCGAAGAAAAAAGGTCCGATGACTCCTTCAGCGAAAACAGCACACCATACAGTGACTTTGAGCGGGTGTAATGGCTCTTCGTGGGTTACACGCGGATTTTCAGTGCCCCAGAAGCGTAAATTTTGCTTATTTACGTACCCGCTAAGATGGAAATGGGCCTCATCACTTATGATTAATTTTGATGAAAAATCATCTTCCTCTTGGTGGTGATTAAGGATGGCTTGAGCGTATGTTACACGCGATTGGCGGTCAGCAGCTAACAGCTGATGCACCGTCTGGACTTTGTACGGAAACATCTTCAAATCTTGTACCAAAATTCGCTGTAAAGACCGTTGACTGATACCCATTTGCGTGGCACGTCGTCTGGTCGATGTCGACGGCGCTTCCATGACATCCTCGGCTACAGCAGCAATATTCTCTGCAGAACGGCTACTCCGGGGTCTGCCACGCCTGGCAGCATCTCGTGTTGTGCCAGTCTCTTCGAGGCGAGCGGCTAAACGTCGCAGTGTTTCACCAGTAGGCGTTGGACGGCCAGGAAATCTGCGACGAAATTCACGTTGTGCCAAAGTCACCGACCGATTATTGGTCAAATAAATAGTCACCAATATTCCGCGTTGTGGAGCAGTGTAGCGTAACATTGTTTATTAACGTGTATTTCGCACAAATGTCAAAACAGAACTGACATTAGGGGCCAATCGCAAAATTTATAGCATTTTCTGATAGGAGGATTACTTTTGCGCCACCTTGTATTATTAAAAGTAAGTAATTACCAGATATGTGGTTACTTTCTTTCTACACTGGAGTGTCTATGATTATTAGTAAAGTGAGAGTAGTAGAAATAATTAATAAACTTTACTAAAATTTTGTTAAATTTTAGTTAACCCTAAATGAAAATCAATTTGTCAAAATCAGTCTGATTTTTTTTTACTAAAAGTTTGTAATTTTTCAAAATAAAATAGAAAAAATGTTTACTATAAAAAATTATTGTACTAAAAATTAGTACAAAAACTGTAAAGTTAAAAAAAGTTAGATAAATTAGTAAAACGTTTTTCAATTTTTTTTACTAACTTTTGTTTGAGAATACTAAAAATTATTTTGTACTAAAAATTAGTACAATAACTATGAAATGGTATATAAAATATTTTACTAATTTTTCTACAAACTTTTTTATTTGAGTGTCTTGAAAAGTCCTCAGAATCGAAGTTTGTACATGACTGTTGTAACAATAACGATTAACTGTTATGGCTTTTCAGCTACCATAAATGCGTCCGTTTTTGACTTGTCTGTTGTTCGATTCATTCATATATTTTTTCTTATAAGCTTTGCTTTGTTTTCTTCACCTTAATTATCTCATTAACCTTTTGATATTTTAAAAGCTAAACATCTATTGACAGCCAGAGTAACTACATATAATCGATTCTACGCTACTATTTTTTGTTTCTCAGAGTTAAACTTTAAAAAAACTACGACTTACCTCTTGACTTTGTTCCAGTAGCTGTGTACTGTGCGGCCTGATGGTGGCTGCATAATTTCTCAATTGCTGTTGATGTGGTTGATGTTGTACAAGTTGTTGCTGTTGATGTTGCTCCTCTTCGTTTTGCTGTTGCTGATGTTGTGGTCGTATTAAAAATTGTCTGGCATTTGCACCGTATATTGTTTCTTGTGGATCTTCGGGATCATCGGAATTTGTGTTACGGTTTTGATTGCTGGTGATGCCTGCGGTATCTGATCGATGATTTGCATAGGCTGTTGATGTTGCTGCATCTTTTGTGTCTTTTGTTTGTCTTTTATCTTTAGTGGCGTCATTTGTTAATTCTTTTGCAACATTTGTTGCAGTTGCTGCTGAATTCACTGTTGTGTCATCAGCAATTTGTTTTACTGTCGTTATTTTATTAGGTTTATTTGTTTCGTTGGCGAAGACATTAACTATGCCTGAAATATTAGGTAAAGCATTAGAAGAGAGGGCATTAATAAAAATAATTTAGTTTAATTTATAAATCATGTAATGTTTATTTTAAAACATAAATTTTATTAAAAGTAATTTATGTCGTGGAACTGAAGTAAATCTACTTTATTCTCAAAATATTTCATTGGATTCACCAAAAACTACTTATCTTTTTGAGTCTAATTAGATCCACGTAGATCTAAATTAATCCCGTGGGATGTTTTGGGACCCATCAGGGTCTTAAATTACTTATTTTTGTATCACCCAACTTTGAGATAAATTTTGATATTATTTAATCCAGTAATACATTTGAAGGATATAATCGGACGGATATTATTGGATACCCCAATTTTGAGATAAACTTGGATAAGAATAAATATTGATCTATATCAAATGAGATATGATGTTGTATTTGAGATGTAAGTTTTTTTGATCGGGTAGAGAATAAAGTTAAATATATCTCACATCGTAATTGAAATACTTAGGCTGTTCAGATATGGTATGTACTTAACTTCAGATATGGTTAAGAACGCTATTTTTCGCGTTTTTAATAGCGGTTTTCTTAAAATTGTGTTTAGAATTGGAATTAGAGAGACAAAATCTATTAAAAATATGTATTGCGGTTCAAACTAAATCGGCGTTTTCTCATTTTGTGACAGTGTGTATCTTTCAGGTATTTTTGTTATTCAAAAAAATTTGATTCAGGTGACATTTAAACTGGCGTTTTGTTAAAGAATTATAGTTGGATTAGGATAAAAAATATAAATTTTAGCGCCTATTAAATTTAGTCGTGGGGATATCTGAGCTTTTTAAGACATTCATAATTGTTCGGCTATTATGCTATTTTTTCCGAAGAACTTTTCATCCTATATTTTATATATTTCAAATAAATGGCAACCCTAACACACTACATAGGCAATATTGGTATCAACATTTTTCTTTTCTGGAGTACATCGATGCTGCGCTCAAAATATTCTGAATTTCATTAGTCATTAGACATGATTCCATACAAAATGTATTAAATTTGTCCCCATATTTAAACCCTTAAACTTGAGATTGAGCAGCTAAAAAAATAAGTGTCCATTATTTGTTTCACTGAGATACATTTCAGAAAGATCGGAGAGAACATATCGGGTGAGCTTAAAACAGACATATGTGAATGATAACTGCTGGGTAACCATTGGTAATTTAAATATGTTAGCTGGAAACATCTTAAAAACCTTGGGAAAACAAGAAACAAAAACATTACTTTTATATAAAAAAATATTAAAAAGTAAAAAAAACGGAAATAAAATTTATGACTGAAACTGGGATCGAACTTTTTTAAACAATTTAAACAATCATAATTTTTATGAAATAAATGCTCTACCAGTACCCACACAGAAAAAGACGATCGGACAACCGCTGGCAAGGCAATTTAACAGGTGGTTCAAGCGCTGGCAACAAAAAAGTTCGTCAGTATGGCAAATGCCCTGGGTAAACCAAATTTCCAACCTTGTCTTAAAATAGATTTTCCAAAATAAAATTACTTACTACTTTTTTGGTCTTACCGGGATTTTAATCCTGGCCGCCAGATAGGCAGATATAACTCTACCCACTGAGCTAACAAGACATATTATAATTGATAGCTTAAAACGTAAGTGAATGCTAACTTCTGGGTAACCGTAGGTTGCTCAAATATGCCAGCACTGGCATACGGTTTTCTGGAAACAACTTGCCAACGCTTGAAGAACAAAAAAGAAAGAACTATTCCAGAACAAAAAAATCCATTTATATATGGAAGATTTCATCTCAAGTGACCAAACTTATGAAAGCGACGTCTTGGGATTGGAATGAAACTTGCTCCAACTTGCAAGTTTCATACAAAATTTCAGCGATATCGGTCAAAGACTCTCCGAATTGGAGGGTGTTACATTTTTATATTTTCGTCAAACAGCCCTTTTTCCGTATAGATATAACTAATTACCTATTGTAGTTAGACAATTTTGTCCAACATGTTTTCGATAGCTTTTTCTTCAATCTTAAAAAAAAAAAAATAAAAAATTGTGGTATATATATATGTATACATTAGGGCGGGTCGATTTATTTTTCGACAATTTCCCTATGATTTCCGTATTCTATGGGTTATTCCATGAATATTTGCCAAAGAACCATACCTCTATCGTTAAAATCGAGTCCCCTACTTTTTGTTGGTAGATTTTTTCCCAAATTGACGTTCGTATGAAATATTACCTACACGTTCACATCCATAACTCAAAAATCGATCGGGTTTAATCGCCAGTAGACGCGTTGGAAAGGTGAGCTCCTTTTGATCAATTTACAAAAAAAAAATCTCCAACATTGGTCCAACGGTCCAAATTTTGGAGCATTTTTCCATTTTTTTCATGACTTTGTCCAAGAATATTACTTTCATGGCCATTTTTTTGGCTCAATTTTTTGACTTACGAAGCTTACGAACCTTACGTTACGACTGAACTGATTTCCGCTTTACATTATTGGCATATTTTTTCACAGGGTGCATACCCTGTGTTATGTTTGTTTATTTCTTTTTGTTTTTAGTTTCTTTATAGACTTCTTTATTTTTGTTTTTTTTTTTTTTTTTTTTTTTTTTTTTTTTTATTTATTTATCCATAATATTTACATTTACATTTCAATTTGAATTACATATTAAGTGTTCAAGATCTTTCTTTTTCAGCTTAATAATAGTTCTATATATTTAAAAAAAAAAAAAAATTTCTATATACATATATATAATATATTATTGGAGGAGAAAATTTGGCAAAAACCTATTTGATAATTATTTTAACCTAAATACTTAAACTACTTAACTACAGACTAGATAAAACCTAAGCTGAAACTAGCTCATTAATATGTAAGAAATCAGAATTCTGACATCTGGTATTAAAATTTTGTGTAAGCCTATTAATCTTGTCTGAAACTAATTCCAAGCCCGCAATATCATGAAGGCGTGTGGTAGAAAAAAACCAAGGTAGGTTATATATAAGTTTTAATGACTTATTTTGAGCTATTTGCAGTTTTTTAATATGGCAAGATGCGCTAGTAGACCAAACGGGAACTGCATAAAATATTACAGCGTGAAAGATGGTCTTTAGAATGAGTTTTTTATTATTAATATTAAGGCTTGATTTCCTATTTATAAAAGGGTATAGGATACGGGTTAATATGTTGACTTTATTTATTACATAGGGTATATGATATTTAAACTTCATTTTCGGATCAAGTATAATACCAAGGTATTTTACTTTTATTTTTGTTTGTTTATAATATTCCAGTGTATGCTAGTTTTGTTTGAGCGTCATTTCAGTGAAGTGTTACTTGAAATAACTAACAAATAATCAAACTATTTTGAAATTTAGAAAAGATTTAAAGGTAAGTGTAAAAACATTGCTAACTATTATAGTTAATAGTTATATTATTATTCTATGAAAAACATATTTAATTCTTTTAGTGACGGTTTAAAAAATGGATTCAGAGCCTGGTTCATCGCAAAATCCAACAGATACCCAACGCAGTAGTTTGCAACATTTGGTCTCTCATGATGTTTTTTCTTTTGGCGTGGCCTGTGAATTACCTGATATTAATCTGTCAACTAAACGAGATATATTCAAGTACTATTTTTTCTTGGCCGAACGTTCAAAAGCCCAAAGCAAAATGTTTTCGTATAAAAGATTTACTCCCCAAGTAGCAGACAGATTGTTAGAAATTTGGAATCAACTTAATATTGAACTTATAATCAAAGGTAGCATCATTAGAAAATTGAATAATTTGCTTGACGCATATAGTAATGCAGATAAACAACGAGTAATACTCGCAACAGAATTCAAAAAATTCGTAGAATCAACAAACCAATTATTCAACATTGGAAAATGTAAATGCAACTTAAAAGAAAACGACTGCTCATGTGGATCTATCCCAGAAAACTTGAAAGATTTCATGCGCGATCAATATAATGACAGAATACAAACGATACCGGAACACGATAGTGGAAGTGAAGAGACGATACCAACGACTATACCAACAATCCCAGTGAGCAACGATCCTACATACGAACCACATTATGACGAAATGGAAGTTGATGTGAGAGGAGGTTCAGAATTAGTTCTACCACCACAAACATACACTCCCAGATACAATACTAAAAACTATGCAATGTGTGACAGATTTGGTGTGCATGATAGAATGGGATCAGCATTGGCAACAGCTCTGATGGAAGCGTAAAAGATGCTCATGACAATCTTGTCATCATGGATAAAAGTAAACTTCGTAGAGAAAGAGAAAAATGGAGACAAGACGCACTTCGTAAGCGGTATGAAGGCTCGAATTTGATATCATTTTCATTCGACGGCAGGAAAAATGATGCTCTAACTGTAGAACAAATTGATGAGAAGTTGCATCCAAGGATGGTTAAAGAACCTCATCTAGTTGTTTTGAGGGAACCAAAATCTCAACGGAAAGACATGTCCAATTGCTGGCTGCCACTACTAAACGAGTTGCAGGAAAGAATGTAGAAGGCGCTATGGCGACGACATTAGAAAGCCGTACGAAAACACCCAGACTTGAAAGCAAATAAGACTTTCAGAAAAAATAATTTTTTTTTTTCACATTTTGTCTTTTACTACACTCAAATTGAATATTTTTTTTGATAATAGGTTGATAGATACTTTATTATCTCTTAATTTGAATTTTTGTAGAAAAAAAAATAAAAAGGGGAAAAAAATCAAAAAGATTGGTTTTATGTGTTATTTTGTTTTAGCAATATCGCATGAATTAATCAACCGAATTCAATAAATTTGGGCTTAAACTCTTCGTTTTGAATTGTAAATTGAATTAAATAATGTATTGAGCCAAAAAAATGGCCATGAAAGTAATATTCTTGGACAAAATCATGAAAAAAATGGAAAAATGGTCCAAAATTTGGACAAAAATGCCCGTAACTTTTGAACCGTTGGACCAATGTTGGAGATTTTTTTTTGTAAATTGATCAAAATGAGCTCACCTTTCCAAAGCGCCTACCCGATTAAACCCGATCGACAGTTTTTGAGTTATGGATGTGAACGTGTAGGTAATATTTCATACGAACGTCAATTTGGGAAAAAATCTACCAACAAAAAGTAGGGGACTCGATTTTAACGCTAGAGGTATGGTTCTTTGGCAAATTTTCATGGAATAACCCATAGAATACGGAAATCATAGGGAAATTGGTGAATTTTTTCACTCCCTACAAATCGACCCGCCCTAGTATACATATATTTTTTTTTTAGAAAACTTAGGTCTTTTCCATTAAGAGCTTTGTGGTCGCTTAGTGGGATGCAACTTGTTTATTTTTCTTCTTTTCTCCAAAGTAGGGTACTTTTTGGACGAACAATTTTCAGTGCTCGAAATTTTTTTGTTTTATTATCCGATTTTCATAAAATTAACACATCTCTAATCTGTAGTAAAAAACTATAAAAAACATGCTTACGCTTGCGGGATATCTCTGGGAGATCCTGAGATATTCTCATTTGCAAATGTGAAATTCCAAATTTGGTCCGAATTAGGTCCAGTTTTTGCAAACAATGGTACTAAACCATGACAAATTTTTTTCGAATTTTTTGGTTATTAACCAAATAAATTTTCAATTAAATAAAAAAAAAATGAATGCAATATCTTGTTCCACTCAAAAACTACAGTATTTTAAAGAATTAATTAAAAAAAAATCAAAATTTTGAGATTTTTTTCCAAAAAGCACCAACAGTTTTTCTCCTCGAGATAAATACTTTATTTCAAAACATATAAAGTATATTAGTTAGAATTGAAACTTTGACATAATATAAATCCTAGACGGTTGAAGATATTTAAAAAAAATAAATTTTGTATAATTTTGTGAACAAATCTGTATTCCAAAATATAAGAACAATTATTTTTCTAAGTAAATCGATTTAAATATTTGTCTGTTAAAATTCTGTGGTTTCTGACAACTTTTTAAAATCGCCATTAAGGCAAACCTGACGTCATAATTTTTATAAGCGTAGTAGTTTTTAATAACAACCATTGATTACACAATGTAACAACCAAATCGAAATGGGATGAAACCAAAAGCAAATGAAAGTTGATATTTTCCATAACAAAACCCTCAAGGGGTTCTTTTTTATACGCTTTTGAAGTTGGTGATTTTGGAACGCTGTCTAACAAGAAATTTGATAAAACAAAGCTTATCGATTTTTATTATCTTGGAAAGTTATGGTATCTTAGTGTTTTTGGGGTCGAGAAATTAATTTTTGATATTTATTTTTACCTAAAACTCACGCTAGGTGGCACTGCCATACAAATTTTGCTATTTCTTGCAGAATGTCATATTTATAATGATATTACGAAGTACATTTTATTTTTATAACCAATAACTAATATAAGAAATATATTAAAAAACATCAAACTGCGTAAATTTTGACCATACTTTAAAATTTAAAACGATGCATTTCATAAACGTGAAGAAATTTAGGCAACATAAAAGCTGTTTTGAATTAAACTTGTTATATTTTTTTATAATTAATTTCGATTTTTTTTAAGTTTCTTTGTGTGATAACTCAAAAACTATAAATGACCCGGTGAAACTAATAACATTTTAAAATCACCATAGTTAATCAAGATCCGATATTAAATCCAAATCAAAACCAAAGCCGGTGTTCCGCAGTGTTATATGTACACCTGAAATGGGCTTGGAGGTAGAAATTTTTTTCAAGCTCAAAATTTTTTAGGCATATTTTAAAAAAAACTTTTTGAGCATTGTCATACTAAAACACAGTGTGCTCAAAATTTCTGTTAATTTTTTTACCCTAAAGCTGCGACGAACCGTTGTTAAGGTAAATAGAGCAAAAATTTTGTTGAAATATTTTTTGCTATTTTTTGTCTAAAAATATTTATAATTTAAATTTGCAAATTTACCAGTTTTATTTTTGCTGTTCTTATCTTACTAACATTTGGCAAAAAAAAACTAAAAATTTTAGCAGTTTTATAATTTGTATTACATTTTTAATAGTTTTTACTGCTATTTTTACGGGTTTATATTTATGAGTGTAATAGTTGCATTTAAAAATTCGTCAAATGTTTTATCTTCTACACCAGCCCATTTCATATTTTCTCTTTGATCCCCCAAATAATTTCGAGAGGCGGGAAATTTTAACCAAAAATTGTATTATGTTTATATAAAAATGTTGATGGGTTTTGTTATTTTTTTAATTTTCGATTTAGGCAATGAAATATTTCTACTTTTTTTGGCTCAGTATCTATTAGAGTTGTCATTTATTCGGATTTTTATGTTAATCGAATAAACGATCAAAGAATTTGTTATCGAAAAATTAAACGATCAATTTTTTAAAATTGTTCGATTAATCGAACGAATAACGAATAAAACTAATTTAAAAAATACATACAAAATTAAAGTTTTTGAGAAAAGAATGGAGTTTTCATGCATAAAAAAGCACTTAAGGAAAAAAAATATATTTAAAACAAGGTTGGATACCATTTATTATAACAAAACCAAACTCGATAAAAAAAACTTATAAATTTTTATAAAAGAAATCAATTTAAAACAATGTTGGATAACGTAATGGAATACCGTTTTGTTATACCGAAACCGTTTTGGTTTATAAAATGAACATTTTAAAACAAGCATATTATAAGGGTACACTACACTGCAATTGTAGTTGAAAACAAATGAAATTTCACTTAAAGAAAGGGCGACTTACATTACAGTAAATTCAACTAACATTGTCATTTGTTTTTTAATGTTCAAAAAATGACTAACAATTGTAGTCAAAATGAACCACATGTTAGTAAAAAATAAACAAACATTTTTTTTTAAATAACAAAAAACAACTGTAAAAAATGAATGTAAAATCATAAAAGAGTCATTTGATGTGGGTTGTTTTTTTAAATGAACTACAAGGTAAGTAAATATTATAATTTGTTCTACAAATGACTGACATTTACATTAAAAATAAAGAAACTCTATTACAACCCAAACAACTACATTTTTTTTAAAGCAGAAGTTCCCTAAGAGTAATTGCCTTAATTTAATATTTTTATTTTGTTGTTTTTTCTGTTCAAATTCGAAATATATGACCAACACCGTTATAAATTACAGTTTCCGTTTTGAAACGAGCAAATATGAGTAAAAATACCACAAAATAAAAAAGCTGATTTGTGTTTTATGCTCATGATGTGAAAATTACAGTTTTATTCAAATTTTGAAAATCGCTAAAAAATATATAAATAAATCGGCAATAGACTTCGGCCAGAAAATGCTTTTTGACGGTATTTAAAGACATTATGAACAAATTTTACAAATATAAATATGTTTATTGGGCTTATAAGATGCTATTTTAAATCAGACTTGGGCTACGTCAATTACATTTCACAAACATTTAGTTGTGAAATTTTTCTATATCATTAATAAATTTAGACCTACGGTCACAATTTTGAACTTAAACACTTCCTTGGAATGTTCTAAATTTCATCAATACCAGACATGGGACATATTACCAATGTTTGCGTATTTAATTACAGGCCAATTACTTTTTTATGTTTAATTACATGTACTTGGGTGTAATTGAGTAATTGCCCTGTAATTAAATACTCAGATGTTTAAGCTCACAATTGTGAGCTTATGTCTAAACTTATTAATGATATAGAATAATTTCAGAAGTATATGATTGTGAAATGTAATTGACGTCGCCCAATTCTGTTTTAAATGTCAAATTCAAAGAAAAGGCCGAAGTTAAGCAATGAATTCCATAATCGGCTTTCAAACAATCGTCCAAATGCGAAAAACTTCGGCGGCCGATTATTTTACAGCTAAACTTCGGCTTTTTTTTAAAAGTTTTTACCTAAAATCGAATCAAAAGGCTTCAACAAATATGTTTTCAATATCAAAATTTGGCCACAGTTTTCCCGAAATACCAAAAAAACCGACCAAATATCTGAACACAAGTTTTTTTTTTAAAAAAGATTGTTTATATTTCTTTAATTGGGGTAACAATTTTGGGGTAACAATTTCGGATTTGGGTAAAAATTTTTTCTGAAATTGGTCGCTTTTATTAAAGGTTTTATTAAAAAAAGTATTTTTTTTTCAATTAATCGTATTATTTGATTATTCGTGAGAATTTATTCGAATTATTCGTTAAACAAAAATCATAATTTTTAAATTGTTCGTCCGAATTTTGCTTTTGTTCGTTTAATTAATCGAGTGACAACCTCTTTATAAATGATATTCAATTTTGTTTTTCTCATAGCGAATTATTGTTATATGCTGACGACCTCAAGGTCTACAATAGAATCTCGAGCATAAATGATGTTCGTGGTTTGCAACGTGATATTGATAAAGTTGTATGTTGGACATGGGAAAATGGTTTAACTTTTAATACTGATAAGTGTTATCATATGAGTTATTATAGATGTTATTCCCCTCTTTTATCATCGTATAAAATTCAAGATTTTACACTTAAAACAGTTAATGAAATCAATAATTTGGGAGTAATTTTCGACTCAGATCTCTGTTTCATTAACCAATTGAATTTCATAATTCCTAAGGCATATTCTGTCTTAGCATTTATATGAAGAACTTCTGCAGGTTTTAGTGATGCATACACTAGAAAACTACTGTAAATCGTTAAATCGCCTGGAAAAGCTACAGGTAAAATTTATCAAATTTCAAAATATAAATTATCATGACCCAGTGCCAACATTAGAATCACATAGAATGAACTCATCGCTTTTATTGTCCGCTATTGTTGTCGTATATACATTTACGTGTTCCAGTCTATGCACTTAGATATCATGAATATTTTTATGTCAAAACACATCGTACTGAATATGGGAAAAATTAACCTATTGACCGGGCTCTTATTTTATATATTTCTTTTGTCAATATTGTAAAAAATGTAAACATTGCTTATTAGATTTTAGTTTAAATACAAATGAATTTAAAAACATGTTATTAAATTTTTCCTTTTATGAGAAAAATAAAATAGATTTGTATCCAAAGACTTAATAAACAAATAAATAAATCCTAGTACCTATCCCTCTTAATACTTAAGAAAAATATTAAAATCTTTATTTAATACATTACACCATGAAACAATTAATTAAATATTAGTTAAATTGAGTTAATAGCAGTTTAACAGAATTGTTAACTGACTTAACATTTAGAGATTACATATTATTTTTTGTGTAGATTCCACTGTAATAATGTTTTTAAGACCCCACTGTACATTAAAAAGGTTAATTAAACTACATTTCAAATTTTTTTTTTCACAATTAAGCTTCTTTCACAATTAATTGAGTTTTTTTTTACGAAAATGTCACAAATAAAATTGCCAACTTTTTAAAATTATTGTTCCACTTCACTTATTTTTCATGTTTTTTTTTCTTTCTACAACATCACTTACCAAACGCCAAACAAATCAATATTAATGTCTTCATTTTAATTAAAAACAACGTTTTGTTAACAAAATATATTTTTGTTTAAACAATTTCCGAAGACTAGTTAATGACACTTTTAATTATGATTTAAATAATTATAAATTTATTTTTTTAATATTTTGAAAACTTTAAAATTCATTTTAAATATTTTCTGGTTGTTGTTTGTTATACCACAATAATGTTTAATTTTTTTTTTATTTTAAAATTTATAAAATCATACTTTTAATCCTGGCAAAGTATGTTTTATATAATTTAATATTTTTTAAGTAACGGAAATTTGTTGGTTTTATTTTTCAAATATTTTGTTGTTGAAAGCACAAAATTCACCACACAGGTTACTTGTTATACGTTTGAATAACGACTCATTTCAATTGTTTAACGACACTGGCATTTATAAAAATTTTCACCTAAATTTGAAATACACCGAAAACAATCATGCAACAACAACAAAAATTATGTTTTTGTATTAGATAATGTGAGACCTTTTTGTCTTATATTGTCTGAATTTAAAATGTTGAGAGGAATTGTAGTTGCTATTGCGGTTGCTGCAGCAGTTGAAGTTTGTAACATAAACAATAGTTTTGAATTGAAAACAACAGCAGAGTTTTAAAATAAAAAAATCTTTTTAAGAATGTTATTTATTCAATAGATACATACACTCAAATGAAAAAGCCTGTAAGAGTTACAGAAAAATATGTAATTTAAAAATGTTTTAATTTTTGTATTAAAAATACAAAAATAGTTTTTTTTGACTTTCTAAATTTTCATATATTTAGTTAGAATACTGTTCTACCTCAAATCCAAAAATCTAATATGATATTTTCATATGTGTTGAATTTTAAAAAAGTTTGATAATTTTCGTGATAGACAATACAATTGAACAGTTCATGTGAATAAGGACGAATAGACCACTTTTTCGCAAACACGTATTTTTGCATAAATGCATTTTATTAGCAGAGCCCTACAATCTTATGCAGAAATTTT
>CM037853.1:147620808-147658778 GCA_021234595.1 Delia radicum | reverse complement strand
CCCGGACCATTAAAATGCATGAAAATCTCATTGCCGTTGAACCCGATTTTCATAAGCGAATTTGTTTAGCGATGAAGCTCACTTTTGGTTAAATGGATACGTCAATCAACAAAACTGCCGTATTTAGAGTGATGATAATCCTCAAGTGTATGTTGAGACACCGTTACATCCAGAAAAACTGACTGTTTGGTGTGCTTTATGAGCTGGTGGAATCATTGGTCCGTACTTCTTGAAAAACGATGCTGGTCAGAACGTTACAGTCAATTGTGACCGCTATAGAGTCATGATTACTGACTGATTACTATAGCTGTGGTTTCAACGAGACGGCGCAACATGTCACACAGCTCGTTCCACAATTGATTTATTGAAGGATACGTTTGGTAGCCGCATAGTTTCACGTTTCGGACCCGTGAATTTGCCTCCAAGATCTATTTTCTGTGGGGATATGTAAGTCACTAGTCTACGCCGATTTATTGACCACTTGGAGGACAACATTCGCCCCGATATTGCCAATATACGGCCAAAAATATTGGAAAAAGTCATCGAAAATTAGACCTCCAGATTAGACTACATCCGAGCCAGCCGTGGCGGTCATATGCTAAAAATCATATTTAAATTATAATGCCAGAAGATTATCTTTCGAATAAATTAAATTTCATGCGTCATATATCTCTATAAAAACACCCTTTACAAATAATGTATTCAATCTAAAGAAACTCTATCAACGTCGACCTTCCCAAAGCCGTTATTTAAGATATTTCGATTTTTTATGACTCCCAATAATACATATTTTAGATGTAAAGCTAAAATGGAGAAATAATATGAAAACTAATTTCAAATCCAGTGAATTCTACAAGGTGGCGCAAAAATAACCTTCCGATGTTTTTTGGCTGTAATTTAAAAAGAAAATGAAAAACTTTGGTTCTTCTTGTGGATTATTTTTATTTGGTATTTTAAATTTTTTTTACATCAAGTCGAGAATATGATGTCATGTAAATGGCCGCCGCCACAGTTGATTGTCATTTGAGCCCTTTTTATGGCATTTTCCATCACTTTGGCCAAAACTTCCGGCGATAGGTCCTCACATTCTTGACGGATATTGTCTTTAAGATCTGCAAGAGTCTGAGGCTTGTTGAAATAAACCCGCGACTTCAAAAAGCCCCACAAAAAGAAGTCTGGAGCGGTCAAATCAGGTGATCTTGCTGGCCAGTGCAAATCGCCAAAACGGGAGATTAGGCGCCCGGGAAATGCATCCTTCAGCATATCGGTTGTGGCACGTGCAGTGTGTGCCGTTGCACCGTCCTGTTGGAACCACATGTTTTCCAATCCCAATTCATCAAGTTGCGGCAAAACGAACTCGTGGATCATTGCTCTGTAGCGCTCACCATTCACAGTAACCGTTTGGCCCGCGACGTTTTCGAAGAAAAAAGGTCCGATGACTCCTCCAGCGAAAACAGCACACCATACAGTGACTTTAAGCGGGTGTAATGGCTCTTCGTGGGTTACACGCGGATTTTCAGTGCCCCAGAAGCGTAAATTTTGCTTATTTACGTACCCGCTAAGATGGAAATGGGCCTCATCACTCATGATTATTTTTGATGAAAAATCATCTTCCTCTTGGTGGTGATTAAGGATGGCTTGAGCGTATGTTACACGCGATTGGCGGTCAGCAGCTAACAGCTGATGCACCGACTGGACTTTGTACGGAAACATCTTCAAATCTTGTACCAAAATTCGCTGTAAAGACCGTCGACTGATACCCATTTGCGTGGCACGTCGTCTGGTGCGCCGTTGACATCCTCGGCTACAGCAGCAATATTCTCTGCAGAACGGCTACTCCGGGGTCTGCCACGCCTGGCAGCATCTCGTGTTGTGCCAGTGTCTTCGAGGCGAGCGGCTAAACGTCGCAGTATTTCACCAGCAGGCGTTGGACGGCCAGGAAATCTGCGACGAAATTCACGTTGTGCCAAAGTCACCGACCGATTATTGGTCAAATAAATAGTCACCAATATTCCGCGTTCTGGAGCAGTGTAGCGTAACATTGTTTATTAACGTGTATTTCGCATGTGTGTACTACACAAATGTCTAGACAGAGCTGACATTAGGGGCCAATCGCAAAATTTATAGCATTTTCTGATAGGAGGATTACTTTTGCGCCACCTTGTATATACCCATAAACTCTATTATTACTAAAAAAAACTAATAGAAAATGGTTATTGGCTATTTAAATTAATATTTTAATAAGGTTACTAAAAAAATGTACTTAAATTTAAAGTCGCATGGCATTGGTTAAAAAATTTTGTATTGTACATCTTCGTATTGGAAGCTTCCATATTTTTGTTTGAAATTTGCCACATATTTATTTAAATCGAATTTTTTATATACAGTGTATCACAGAAATAAGTATACAGCTGTGTAAAGTATATATTTTAATAAAAAATAATCCTTTTTTTTAGTTCATTATTAATAAGAATAGTATTAAATATTAACAACAAAAAAATAACCATTATTCTTGCAGTTATATAATTATATGAGATTGAGTTTAAAAGGTATGAAATTAACATCGCAAAAGTAAGTATAGACTATGTATGATATTCTGACTTGGAATAAAAATGTCAATGTTTTTTTATAACATTTTATGGTATTAATATTTAGTGGGGTACCCCTTATTTTTTATAACTTGTTAAAGCTGTGACTGAATAGCCTAAACGTTAAGTCGCAGAACTGTGAATTAACCATTCGACCATTCTTCAATTATAATATTTTTGAGATCATTCTTTCCTCTTATATCTTGTTTTCGTATTTGACGTATTTAATGACCAAGATGATGCATATGTGCGCGATAGGATTAACATCTGGCGATCTTGGCATAGTTTTAAGTTGCTTTGTATTATACAACAGCCATTTCTTGACAATGAGAGCCGTATACTTTCGATCATTGTCCTGCTGAAAGATGAATGTATCTGCCAGTTGAATGTATCTTTCAAGTTGTTTTTTAGAATATTGAGGTTCAAGAATTTAACCATAGTTGAGTCAATAAAAACAACCCTAGATGCAGCCATACATCCTCAAACTAAGACCGAACCACCGACATATTTTACAGTTCCAGTCATGTTATTTGGTTCCAGTTAAGAATTTGGCTTTCTCAAGTTTAATAACCCGCCCAACAACCTTTTGGAACATCGTAATTTTCTCTGATGAGACGAATAAAAATATTCATGGATCGGATGGGCGTGCTAAAGTTTGGAAGAAGCCAAATTCCGAATTAGAACCAAATAACGTGACTGGTACTGTGAACATGGTGGTGGTTCGGTTTTCTATGACCAGGAAACTTGTTTTTATTGACGAAACTATGGGCAAATACTTGTACCTCAATATTCTAAAAAACACTTGGAAGAAATCGCCACACAATTACGACTGGTAGATTCATTCATATTTCATGATCGAAATACAAAGCAACTTAAAGCTCTACCTACATCGCCCGATGATAGTCCCATCGAGCACCTATGGATTATTTTAGTCGTTAAATACGAAAAAGAGAGATAAGAGAAAGGAATTGAAATATGGTCGAAAATTCCCCATTCTGGGACTCAACGTTTATTCTATTTAAGGCCTTTCTGTGACTCAAACTTTAGTCTATTTAATGCATTTTTTCATAAACTGTATAGTTAAATTGAAAGTTTCAGTATAAAATTCCAAAAGCAATTAAAGTTTACAAACAAAACAAACACACACACACACAAACAAATAAACAGCATTACCAAAAACACATATACAACGTGTCGTTCACACAATTTTTTGTAAGTATCATATATTTTTTTTTTGTAGATAGTTATTCAAAACTTTTTTCTTCTTTATTTTCAATAAAAAAATAATTGATATTATCGTTGCTCTTACAGGTGCAAAATCAATTAAAATATTAATCGATTCAATAAATTCTTTAATTAAAACCAGTTTTTAGTTTTTCTGTGTACATATGTACTCTATTAAATAACACAGTACAACATTTTTCAACACATGATTTTGGGACTCAATTCTAGGAATTGCACGTGAAAGTAGCCCCAAAATAAGAACTTCTGCATCATTCGTTTTGTCAAGTTGGCTACAGTAATAATTTAAAGGCCATACGAATTTTTTGGCTCAAGGCGGATTTTTAGCACTTTTTCTATATTTTAACACGGTTATATCTCGGTATACCGTACGGAATATCTCTTTTGTGTCTGAAGCAAAGTTGTAGATATTGAATAGGAGAAAAAAAAATGCAAAACAATCCTACCCGAAAAAACTTCATCCGGTGCCTTAAAAATCGCAAAAATGCCCATTTTCACCTTTTTTGCTCAATAAATATGCCACAAATATGCTGTTTTTTTTTTTTCTTTATAAACTTTATTTTGCCTGAAAAGAAGATGAAATATTTCAAATCCTAGATATGCGTCTGTTGTGTTGCTTTTGTTTTGCGTGACACTGTAAGTGTTAAAATGATTTGATTACAATGAAGAACAAAAGTACATAAGATAAATGTAATTATTAAGGTTTTTAAAGCAACAATAAAAGAAATGTAATAAACGTCGTTTTTTTTTTAAATTGTAGTATATTAGGAAATATTATTTGATGATGACTCTGCATTAAATAATAATAAAATATGATCCAATCGAATTAAAAACAAATACATTATTTCTTAGCACTGTTTTAACTACTTTTTTTTTTTTATATGGATATAACAAATTGTATTTAAATCAAATACATTATTAACCAGGAAGTTTTATATTATAAATATTATTGGTTTTGAAATCGAAATGTTGAAGAAAAAAAATCCAAGAAAAAACCCAAATATAAAAAAAATCAAAGCGGATTTTAATGTGTGGCACATTAGCCATCAGCCACAAAGATTAAAAGAAATAAAGACGTCAATAAAGTCATTACAATCAGCAGCCAGTAACGCAGTCAGTTAATGTCGTGGTAATATAGCATGAATTAAACGCAGTATACAACATAGTATGGTTAGATTTGGACATATTGTTATACAAAAGAAGAAAAAAAAAGAAACACCAACTATGAAATCATGGTCATATTGACATGCAATAATAAATTTTATAAATACAAAATTTAAACATAAAATTTGTAATATGAGAAACAAAAATTGCTGCACAGAAAATTATATGGTTCAAAATTTGTCATTGGTGGTAAGTGGATACAATAGCGATGGTAACACAAATATTTTAATAAATATGATCGTTATATTGTGTTTAAGTTGAATTGTTTTTTACAATTGTTTGTCATAGTATCTGCAGTGGTTCCCACTTGAGATGGGCATGTGGGCGAGTGACCTTTAACTCACACTTACGAAAGAAAAGTTTCACACGCGAGCATTTTTTTTTAGTCACACTAACTCACCCATGCTCAAGTGAGTAAATTAAAATTTTACTCACGCTTTATTCACGTGAAGCCCGAAAAATTAAAAATGAGGCCAAAATTGCTCTGAATATGTAATTTTGTGAAACAAAATTTGAGAATTTATTTTTTTAAAGCCGAGACTTTAAAACTTATGAATTTAATTTTAAAAATTAAAAAGTTGATTTATCTTTTGTTTTAACCTTCATACCATCCTAAAAAATACTTACACTTTGCTCCTCGGCACAGTATGAAAATTGGACTTTTTGAATAAATTTTTAAATTTAAATTTTAAAAATATTAGACTAAATTCCAGATCGACTCCTCTTGGCCGTTTTTGTGACATATTCTTTGATTAATTCTTTGTGTACTTCTAGCATTTGTTTTTATAATAATTTTAGTTCATGTTTTTAAATGAACTTTAATGGCTTTTGAACCGGAACTCCAGATGTTTATTGTCATGCTTATTTAATTAGTAATAAATTATCTATTTTTATTCTTTAATAAAAATCACGTTTAACGAAAAAAAAATCATTCATTATGAAATTGTTTGATATAAAACTTTTGTTTTCTTAACTTTTGTATTCAAAACTGCATTGTCCAACCAACAAACGTTTTTTTGATATTGTAAATATAGCAAATTCAAGATCAAAGAAAGAAACCTATTTCTTAAATATTTCAATAGTAAATTTTATTTGTTTAAAATTTTATATTTTTATGCTTATTGTTGTTGTTTTATTTTTTTTTTTATTTGTGGTAACGTTTTAACACTTCATGGTCATTATTTTAATAATGATGATTATTAACAATCCAAAACAAAAGTGCAACAGCATAAAAACGTATAATAATATTGTATTGTATACGGAATGTTTTGAGATACGGAAAATTATCTCATTATAAAAATATCACATCACAACAGGCACACTTTAAGCTTTCCTATTCATGTAAACTTTTGTTGTCCGTTGTTGATGCAACATAAATTGATATTTTCCATTTGATTAAATTAAATGTTTAGAGTTGCCAATATAACTGAAAACATTGAAATTTTAAATCGGATTTTTTTTGAAAACAAATATTTAAATTAAGAGAATCTTCAAGGGAAGTCTGTTGTATGGTTTCTCCAGATAGAGAAGACGAAAGTAATAAAAAATTGGTAAGAAATATACCTTCCCAATCACATATTTAGGGGATAAAATGGGTTTCAAACTTGTTAAAAACGTTTTTGTTTAAAATTTTTATTTTTGTATACCAATGGAAAGGTCTTTAAAATACTTTTCATTTGAAATCATCTATCACATATCTAAAAGCCGAATTAATTCCGTGATATATCGCACTGTGCTTCGTAATAAAAGTGATAAGCTGATTTCTACTGTGCGACCGAAGACTTCGGCCAGAAAATACTTTTTGTCAGTGTTCGGTAGTTTAAAGCGTTATGGACAAATTTTATTAGATGTGATTTTCAGTGACTAATTTAAAGAAAAGTCCGTGGTAAAGCAATGAATTCAATAATCGGCTGTCAAATAATCGGCCAAATCGAAAAAACTTCGACGGCCGATTATTTAACTTAGCAGCTAAACTTCGAATTTTTCCTTAAATTTTATACTCAAAATCGAATTAAAACGGCTCAACAAATATGTTTTCAATATCCAAATTTGTCCACATTGTCTCCAAATACCAAAAAAACCGACCAAATATAATTTTTGGCCGAAGTCTTCGGTCGGGCTCTACTGGTTTCGATGAAAACATACATATAAAAAATCTTTAACCCTCTAATCGGGAAACCCGCCTCCAAACGAGGGTTTATAATAAGAATTTAAGCTACTTTAACATAAAACTAATGTTACAAAATATTTTGTAAAGTAATTTTTTGTGTGCATGGCACTGTTTGGAAGCGAGAAGGCGTTAAAGTTAATGAAATTAACACATTTTTAAAAATTCTTGAAAACATATTTATGTTGACTAAAATCCGCTGATACTAACACAAATTAAGATTGAAGCTTAGACTTTAAAAAAGCTCTAATTTTGGTCCAAGGACATACCGGATTCTACAAGGTTACCTGTATAGGGCATTGTCTAAACTTGGAAACGTAAAGACGAATTTTTATGAAATTTTTCAAAACGATTGTATTAAGTATTATTAGCAAAACCGTAGAGTTTAATCGATATAGGTTGAAGTTTACGTGAGTTTCCGCTCAATGTTGCCATTTTTGAAAAACGGAAACACAAAAAGTGTAATATTTGGACTGAAGTTATATCTTTGTAAGAAGAATAATTTATGCCAAAACTTATTAATTTTTATGGATTAGTTTTTGAGATTCGTTCTAAACCAATTTTGGAAGAACATATTGTTTATTTTTCGTGCCGAGCAAGTGGTGCAATTTTCATTTCAAAACAGATTTGGTCGGTTTGAAGGTTAAAATAAAGAAAAAATTGTGGTTCGACATGAACTCTTTCAAAGAAATTGACTGATCGAAAAAAATGTAATTGTAAAAATGTAATTATGAGAAAAATTAATCCGTTTTTGTTTTTAATATCAAAAATAAGCTATTATATACGAACTGGCATAAAAACATCAAAATTTAAGCAACTAGAGTTGCCGAATAACAGTTTTTAAAAATGTCTAAAATTACAAAATTTTTTTAATAATTCTTAAAAATAGGGCAGGTAATGTCAATGCACACCGATATTTTGGCCCCATTATGCCCGCGTTCTAATAACTGGTTAGTCTATGATCAAACTTTGAGGAAATATATCTATTTACAGCAATTTTTTCAGATCTTGTCAGATTATTTCGGTAACAGTATTTTAAGGATAACGCTATTTCAATTATTTCAGTAACGATATTTTAGCGATAACGGTATTTTGGTAATTTCGGTAACGTTATTATAGGGCTATTGGTATTTCGGTTATATCGGTAACGATATTGTTTGGGATAACGACAGTCATCTAAAAGAGTTTTGAATCGATAACGGTATTTTAGCGGAATTGCCTGCCAACCATGATGAAATGTGTACACACGGGATTCGAACCTGGAACTCCACGTTGTATGTAAAGCGCTATACGATCTGAGCTATCTCGACATCTTATAATTGATAGATAAAAATTGCATACACAAAATTTCATTACTTTCCAGCTAACAAAAAATCAAAAATAAGTAGGTATATATGTACTTTTTTTTAAAAAAAAAGAGAAGCAACATTCAGGAAATTCTTCCTATTAATTAATGTGTTGCTTTCATTGGAAAGGGGATAGTGGAGAGATGAAAGGTGGTGAAAGATGAAGGGCTTCAAACATGGCAACACTGTAATTGCGCGAGTAGATAAGTCTTAGAACAGTTGTTGGTCGCCACCTGATTTAGAGTTGGCGAATTTATTGAAGATTTTTGTTTCATAGCCCTGATTCATTATTTTACTTCGGTGGGGTTAAGTGCTATGGGAACACCGAAGGTGTTCGCAGCAATACATATAAGTGATAGAAAACTCATACATATTATTTTTCTAAATTGATGTTGTCTTCACCGGGAATCGAACCAGGGACCATCTCTGTAACAGTCCAACGCACTAACCATTACACCACAACGCCCACAATTATTATTATGTGTGTTAAAATAATGCATAGAGTAAGCTGATATCATTGCTGGTAGTGAAAAAAGTAATGACATGTCAATACCGTTTCTACACTGGGTAGTTAATGGTTACAGGAATACCGACCTATCTTTCTACGAAGTTTTCTGAAAAAAAAATAGCAAGAAATCCATGATTGATACAACATGTTTTAAAAAATCAAATTTTATATTCAAATTTGAAAAATATATGGCAACACTATTTATAACTAAAACAAGGAGTACTATATACATTAAAAACACAATATAAAACTGCTTTCTTTACAAAATGATCATGTTTGTCATGTTGTCAGATGACAGATGAAAAAGAAGTGTAGTTACAGTTGTAAATAGCTTGTTTAAATAAAATTTTAAAAATAACAACTTTTTATATCATCTTATTACGAGTTGCTTAAGATTTATTTCCTGCAGTTTTTATTTTAATGAAAGTTTAATTTTTTAAACATTTTATTTGTTAACTAATCAATTAAGCTAAGGATGTCTTTTTCTAAGATATGCCACTGGAAAATATTGCTAACAACAAATCTTTAAAAAAAAAACAAAAAACTAAACTTTAATAAACGAATTCGTAATTAAACATATGGTGTAATCTTTAATGACATTATCCCCTTACTAAGTTACTAAGGCAACCAACGATATCAAAACAAATTATTGTCAATTTTTTGTCATCATCTGTATAACATCAGTTGTGCAATACTATTGCATTCCAAGTATTTTAAATGAACATTGCACCACAAAGCTATTCATTCATTCAGCCATCCAATCTACTCTACTGCACTAAAACTATGGCCAATATATCTCATCATTTGGATCTTATAAATACCTTATGGTAAGTAAATTTGTATGTACAGTGTGGTGCAAAAGTGAGATGATGTTTCAAAACTAAAACTCAAAATGTATTTATTATCCAAATATTTTTTGGTAAAATTAATTTAACTAGGTATAAAGGTATGATTATTTGTCCACTTCATGATCATAGAGTTCCACTCTTTTGGCCACTATATAGCAGAAGTTCATTGGCTCACTTTTGCACTAAGAATCCGATTAAGTAAAAACTGCGATTGTAGAAGATATAGGGGGCCAAAAATTTGGACGTATATAATTATGAAGAGGACACATTATCATACTTTATATTATTAGATTTAGGGAATAAATACGTCTTCATTTTTAACTTGGAAATATGTCTTACTTTTGCTCCACAGTGTAAGTATGAATGTCGTTGTTTGGCAAAGTGTACAATGTGATCTTCATTTATTTATTTTATTGTTTGGTTTCAGCTTTTATTGTTTTTTATTTAAAAAATTTTCCGGTTTTAGTAGATCAGTATTACAAACCAATAATGTTATTGATAGCTTCCCACTAACTACTAACCAATATAAATTGTTTCAAACTATTTCCATTAAAAGTGCAAAAAAAGCTTCTATTATGTTGACTACTCTAGTTTCGATATTTAATGTCTTCAAATTAACCCATTGCATGTGAAGTTTATAAAATTAGCCAATTAATAAAAAACCTGCAAATGCATTTTGAGATCAAATTAATTTAGTTACAATTATCAGGGGGCCAATAGGTTCCCTTCGTTCTTAATGAAATTATGCTATGTGGTAGGGAGAAGAAAATAAGAAACATGTACTTCTTTTATTTGCAAGCCTAATGAAATGTGTGTAGAAAAGTATTCCCGGGTAAAATTTTTGATATGGAGTCTAATATAATTGTACCTCATTTGATAAGTTGATTCGAAAAATGGGTCGTCTACATGTATCTAATTATATCACATCAGATATAATTTGATACAATTCTATCCGAGATTTTTCCATATTCGTGACAATACATTATATCTAATCCCAGCAAAAAAAAATTGTGAGGAAAAGAGAGTAATAGAAACACTACAACTGTGTAATCGGCTCTTCTTTAAATTTGGGTTTTTCATCTGTGAATTTAACATTGGCTTGTCATATGAAGCCAGTTGTTCCTTTTAATCACAATCAATGTAAGTTTAAAATAATGAAAAGGATGTTGTTGTTCACATGTTTTAATTTATTTTTTAATTAAAAAAAATAAATCTTGTGGCTGGCGTAGGGTTTGAACACACGATCTTGGTCATGCCATGCTGACGCTTTAACCATGAGCTATCGCTTGATATATATGATAGTTTAATTTCAGTAGACTTATTCTTGTTTGGTGATATGCTATAAAACAAAAAGATGCATGCATGTATAAATATGTTTTTAAATAAAAGAAAAACTGGAATTTAGCTGCACTAGATTCGAGGCCATACTTGGGTGTGATCGCTAAACGGTCAGGACTTGGTATTGTTACGTTTGTAATGTAAGATGATCGCAGGTTTGATTCTTACAGCCGCAGTTTGTTGAAAAATGTATCATATAGAGACAATCTGACAATTATAAGACACAAATAATAATACAATTTAAATGGAAAATCACTGATGAGCCTGTCCATAAAAAAGGCAGAAACTAGTCTAGTCTGACTTAAAAATTAATAGTGCTTATAATTTTTAGGGAAAAACGTTTATTCTTCTTCTTAACCTCAACATTTCTAAATTAAATTTGTCAAATGCATATTAATTAAAAATTAATTGCGACTGTATATATGACGTTAATATAACACTGTACTAAAATTTTTTTTATTTAGCAAGAATTTATCAATATAGATTTTTCTAAAGCTTTGCTACATGCTTTTTTGCAAGCAACTTTATAAGGGCTTTCTCTGAATGTGTTAAAAACTAGCTTTAATAAAAAATTACTTAAATATAAGTATAATATTTAATGAAAAATTAATTAAAAATTTAATGAAAAATTAAAAATTAATTTAAAGGAGAAAAAGGAACAATTTTGTCGCAAAATTATTCTAAAATTTCTATATGAAATACACCGTATTAACTTTTTGATGTTTATTTAACCATTTTGTAACAAAGGGTATATATTAAGAATAATCTATTTAAAATTTTTTTATATTTTCAGAAAATTTCATAATAAAGTGAAACTAAAATAAATAAATATACTCAGAATATTATGTAGTTTACTGTTTGTAGATGAATAAAAAAAATTTCAGTTGAGTTAAAAATACAGGAACATGTATTTATTTTTCAAATAAATATTTTCATCAACTTTAATACAAGTTTGATATAATTTTATTAAAAATAAAAATTATGTTTTTGTCGACCTTTAATTGTGCAATGAAAATGAAAATTATTCAAGTTCGAGGCCATACTCTATATTTCTTTATTAGGATATTGTCCTAACAAATAATCTATAGAGTTTTTTTGTTTTCAAATTTATTATTTGACCCTTTCAGGAATGTGGTGATCAGAACTAGGTTCACATCATCAGAACACGTTTTGAAAGAAGTGACAATCCCATGCAAACATCGAGCATTCATATAAACTAGTTTTCTCACTAAATGAGAACTAATATATGAGCTCGAAGTTAAAGATTATCACCATTGATCAAAAATAAATTGAAAACTTGTTTGTTATGTGGAAGGTTCACCTCTGGTGGATACCCAATACACGTTTTTTTTGTTTTTTTCTCCTCCTTTTTATTTTTTGTTTAGTTTATAAACAAGACAGGGGGAGTAAACTAGACTGTACTTTGTCTTTTATACAAGTTTGATATAATTTTTATTAAAAATAAAAATTATGTTTTTTCGACCTTTAATTGTGCAATGAAAATGAAAATTATTCAAGTTCGAGACCATACTCTATATTTCTTTATTAGGATATTGTCTTAACAAATAATCTATAGAGTTTTTTGTTTTCAAAATTATTATTTGACCCATTGAGGAATGTGTTGATAGATCTATTTCGGGAATTTTCTAGGTTCCCATCATCAGAACACGTTTTGAAAGAGGTAACAATCCCATGCCAAACATCAAACATTCATATAAACTAGTTTACTCACTACATGAGAACTAATATATATATGATCTCGAAGTAAAAGATTATCACCATTGATCAAAAAATAAATTGAAAACTTGTTTGTTATGTGCATGGTCCACCTATGGTGGATATTCAATACACGTTTTTTGTTTTTTCTCCTTTTTATTTTTTGTTTTGTCTATAAACAAAAACAGGGGGAGTAAACTAGACTGTACTTTGTCTTTAATACAAGTTTGATATAATTTTATTAAAAATAAAAATTATGTTTTTTTTCGACCTTTAATTGTGCAATGAAGTAGATTCAATTAGATCTAACAAGGAGAGCCCGTTCATGGGTTCCCGCCGGTTGCGATGAAATTTGGATTTGTTATAAAGAATCAAAAATTAAGAGACCCATGTTTTGTTTTAGCTGCCTGATATAATTTAAGTTATTTTTCATATATCTTCCAAAGAAGCTGTGTATACATTTGGTATCTAATAAAAAGTATTTAAAATGCGCATCACCGGTATAAAACTAGCATGCTCAACTTTTCGTGGTATTCGAAAAAACACATAAATTTTCGGTTCATGTTCGAACTCACATATATTCTTCTCTATTAAGTTTAAGTAGACACATATTATTTTCTTTTTTCTATATTCGTGTTTTGGATTTAAGACGAAGTTTTCCGAAGCACTATATTTTGCCACAGGGTGGCAAATCCATGACCCAACATAGACAATATGGGTATCAATCATAGCTGTTAAGTAACGAATACTAATCGTAATAATTTGTAATTAGATTATTTTTTTTTTTTGAAAGGTGAAGTAATGATTATATTACGATTATTTTCAGATAATTACATTACAGATAATCCAAAAATAATCAAGACTAATAAAAATTCCGAGAAAATAATCAAAATAATAAAAAGTAATCAAAAAATAATTCGACTACTTTCAAAGATTACTTTTAATTGTTTTTAATTATTTTTTTTATTTTACGAAATTAGATAACTATAGTCAGTGGGAACTCCTAGGTCGTCATCACGGGGGCGGATTTAAAAAAAATCGTCAACATTATTAAAAATCGTCAAAATTAAAAAAATCGTCAAAATTTAAAAAAGTCTTCATAAATTGAAAGAAAAGTTAAATAATCTGTGCGATAAGTTGTATGTAATAGACATACAATGTACAATTTTGTAATGGAACCAATTGCAAAGGCCCTGGACTTTCTTCAAGGAGAAAGCAACATTAATTATGGTATTTTTATATTTTGCTTCTTTAAAATATAAGTTTACATTAATATTATTACAGGATTTTTAATACCAACTCTTATGACACTGAGCAATAGGCTGCATAAACTAAGCAGATCCCAGGAGCTGCAGCAATTATCGTCTGTTATTTTACAAATGGAACAGAGGTTGAGAGAAAGGTTCCAACCATATTTCATGTTGAAGCCTGAGGCAAATATTGCAATTGCAGCAACAGTACTAACCCAAAGCATAAAATGAAATGGCTCAAGGTGTTGCAGAGCTTAAGTCCAGAATTGCCGAAATTAACTGTCGAGAATATGACCAGCCGAGTTTTATAAACACTACAGTTTTTAAGCCAAAAATTGTAAAACATTAAATTTTGAAACGAAAATTAATAATGTATCGAATAATCCCGATTTTTTTGATTTCACTTATGATGGTGAGCTTATGCGTACATTTATTTTGTTTTTTACTTTAAAGATTTGACTTTGCAGATGATGAAATTTAAGGAAGTCTCCACAAGAACAGATTAAAGTTGACCAACTATCCACAATTAAACATTAGTTGGCAAAAATATGATTTTTTTTTATTTTAGAAATGTTGAGGTTAAGAAGAAGAATAAACGTTTTTCTATAAAAATTATAAACACTATTAATTTTTAAATCAGACTAGACGGGTTTCTGCCTTTTTTTATGGACAGGCTCATCAGTGATTTTCCATTTAAATTGTATTATTATTTGTGTCTTATAATTGTCAGATTGTCTCTATATGATACATTTTTCAACAACCTACGGCTGTAATAATCAAACCTGCGCTCATCTTACATTACAAACGTAACAATACCAAGTCATGACCTTTTAGCGATCACACCCAAGTATGGACTCGAATCTAATGCAGCTAAATTGCAGTTTTCTTTCCTATTAGCTTTATCTGTTATTGCATATTATACTCAGAAGTGACAACACTAACAACACAAATATTATATTTCTAGATTTTTTGTTTATTTTCTAATCTCCTCCGTCTCTATTTCACAATTTTACCAAATATGATTTACTAATACAGTACAATATTTTTCAACACATGATTTTAGGACTCAGTTCTGGGAATTCCACGTGAAAGTATCCCCAAAATAAGAACTTCTGCATCATTCGCTTTGTCAAGTTGGCTACGGTAATAATTTAATGAAGTGAATTTTTTTTTTTTCTTTATAAACCTTATTTTGCATGAAAATAAAAATTCCGATTCATATTACAGCTATTCTTACA
Source organism: Delia radicum (assembly GCA_021234595.1). Taxonomy (NCBI): domain Eukaryota; kingdom Metazoa; phylum Arthropoda; class Insecta; order Diptera; family Anthomyiidae; genus Delia; species Delia radicum. The sequence continues at coordinate 147,643,373 of CM037853.1, read as the reverse complement.
CAGAAAATATGAGATTTTCATATGTTATCTATGCATGGAAACAAAATTTAGAACATTTTTAGTTATAATTGAAAATGCTCTAAATTTTGTTTCCATGCATAGCTACAGAAGTTCTTATTTTTCAGGCTAATTTCACGTGCAAGTATTGAGTCCCAAAATCATGTGTTGTACTGTGTAAGGGATGCATTTATTTTTTAACACGCCCTTAAGTCTTTATCTCGAGTTGTTTTGTTATTGAAGTGAATATACCTATATTTTGTATACAAAAACTATCTAATTTTGTTTTATTTGTTCAGAAATTGTTTACGTTATAAATGCAAATTTTTCAAAATAAATTTTGTAAATAAAATTAAATAAATAAAATAAATGAAGTAAATTTAACATTTTTAAAAAATAATCTAAAATAATCAAAAATAATCCTTAAAGGTAGTCAATTATTTTTTTGATTACTTTTGATTATTTTTAAGTATTTTCTCGCAATCCTAATTAATCTTGATTATTTTTGGATTATTTGTAATCATAATTAATTAACAATGTAATCTAATTGATTACTAATCGTAATCCAAATTTAACAGCTCTGGTATCAAACTCCATATTTTTAAAAACGCATTACTGCTATGTAAAAAGTACTTCGAATATCTGCTTTCATACAAAATTTTGTGAAAATAGTGTGTTATATATTATAAACCCCATTTTATTACGTGCATTTCCAAACAACAACATAAATGTAATAAAAGCCAAAAACACATTTTGGAATCAATTTGTATAAAAAATTATAAAATGTCTAATCAAATAGCCCCTGGGAAGGTAAAATGGTTGATATTTCATAACCGTGCAACCGATTTTAATAATTTATATCTCTTTTTAAAGGGGAGCAAAACTAGTTTCAAATTAATTCAAACAATTTTGAAAACATGTATGACCTACTTGAAACATTTTTAACACCTGTTGAAACTGACTTTGGATGCCTCTTATTTCTCAAGCTTTTTGAGTTCAGAGGAACGATGGACAGGGTTAGGCTGACTGTACTTAAAATTTATGACGTCAAAAGTTTTAAGTTCAAATATCTTCACCAAAAGAATTGGTGGCAATTTAAAAGTCGAAAAATTTTTAAGATGACTTTAAATTTACAAGATTTTTTTATTTCTTTGCTCATAATTTTTAACTTTCAGATATAAACCAATACAAAATGGATATACTAGCCATGGAAGATACATTTATTGGAAAAGTAATTTCCATATCGGAGCTTGGTGAAAAGTTGTATGGTGGTTTACAAGTGAAACCAAAATTTTCCGATTTTCAAACTTACGCAGTTTTTTCTATAGGGTTTTTGCGCCATTTAATGGAATTGAGTTTTGAGAACAGAATTTAAACAATGGTGCTATTTTATATACCCTCGCGTATACCAAGTTGATATTAGCGCACCAATAACGGAATAAAAATATCACAAACTTAAAAGGAATTCGCGTAAATTTTTTGAAAAAGAATGTTATTTGCGACATTCACAATAATATGTGAAATTGGCGAGCGTATAGCGTGAACTAATGTACTTTGCAAACAGCACCTCCGAGTTAAAAAGGGATTTTAAAAATTTTAAACACAAAAATTGTATGAACTTTTTAAAAATCGTGCGAGTTTTCATTATTTTGCTTCGCGTTTTTTATAAAAAAAACTTGGCTTGAGAATATAGTTAGGTATCTAGAGCGAATACTTACACCGGACTAAATTGATAAAATGCTAAAAAGTTTAATATTTTTCATTCATAGCGTCAACAAATGTATTTTTTTCTAAACACATTTCACTTTGTGACAACAAAGTGCTTAATCAATTCCGCCAAAACATACATCAAATAAAAGATTTCAATGAGCTTAATTCTAAAATCGAAAATTCATCAAAAAATGTTAAGGACTTTTTTAAATTTATGAAGCAAACAAAATTTGCATAACCTCCAAAAGCATCCTCACGAAAAATTTTTAATTTTGCGAATTTAAAAGTATTTAATATGATTTCCTGCAAATAAGTAACCCTAAACACAACTAAACATTATTAAATCGGCAAAAATGTGTCTTTTTAAAAATAATCGAGGTTTACTTTTTAAGTTCTAATAGATGACAACAAATTTTTTTGAGTGTACTTTCAGAATTGTTGGTGGTGTAATATATGTTTTAAAATATGATAAATATAATTGCATCTGTAAATTGATGTAGGTTTTATTTAATCTAAGCAAAATATGTAGTTTTAATATTTTATTTTTATTTTGCTTGAAACTTAAAACATTCTTAATTTTGGTTTGCCAGTACCACCCCCCAAAATTCATTGCCAATATTGTTTTTACCAATATTACAACCAATTAGATGCATTTTTCTTAAATATTTCTTAATATTCACACATTTAAATAAGAGATGGCGCAAATTATCATTTATAATTTTATTTTGGATTAGGTTTTTCGAAAATTTTTTGTACGGTCCCACAGGAGTGAATTTTGACATACACTCACTCACGCTCACGAGAAAAAAAGTCTACTCACGCACAATCATTCACTATAATTTGTTTACTTCCCTCACTCACACTCACTCGCGCTCACGTGAGTAAATTCAGATTTTACTCACAATGTGAATCACGCAAATTCCCGCAACAAAATACAACCGAAAAAAAACAAAATGTAAAAATGAATGTAAACTGTGAATGTTTGACTCAAAACTGCTCTTATTTTGAAATTCTGTCATTTATTTTTTATGTTATACCCCAAACCACTAAATCGTCGAAAAAATTAAAGAAGATATTTATTTAAAGAGAAAAAATTTTCTTTTGTTAAATTCGACTTACGCACACTAACTCACGCAAAAATTTGTCATGCGCACACTTACTCAAGAAGAATTGATTTATATTTACACTCACTAACGTGAGTAAAAATACTTTTCAATCACACTCAGTCGTGATTCACGGAATGACGCAAAATTCTGCTCACGTGCACATCTCTAGTCGAGTTACAAATATTTTTAATTTGAGCAATTTAAACAGTTTTTTCACTCTTCTGAACACTTGTATAGAAGTAGATAGCTCCGTTTGAATATCAGATAAAAATATAACCAAAAAAATTTTAGGTGTAGTTTATATGTTTTGGTAGTGTAATGTATATTCTGACATGTGAGGAATATAATGAGATCTAAAATTTAATGTAACTTTAATTAAATCCAAGAAAAAACTGAAATATTAATATTTTTATTTTGATTTAACCTTTAAGCTTTACACCGTCATACTTTTTGAGCCGTTAAAAATATGTAAATGCTTAAACATCGGCTAACACAAAAATTATTCATGTCAAGCAAAAAAATATTATACTTTGCTTTAAAGTGCAGAAAATTTTTAAAATTCCTCACATACATATATTTACCATCCAAAACTAAAGGTTAGTCAAATATTTGACAAAAAACATGAAATATTTCTTTGCCGTAATCTGAACACAAAATATTTTTGTGTGTCAAACAGCAAATCAGCTGATTTTGGTCAAACAAAATTATTTGCATTCAAATAAATATTTGACAAACTTAACCACAGTGTGAACGCTAGCATCATATATTTTCTTCAGATTTGAGCAAATATTTATTTGATCTTACAAAAAAAATGTAAGAACAAACAATGGCAAATAAATCGTCAATTATAAATTTTTTTTATAAATTTATTAATAGAAGGCTTTATAAAAAAACTGAAATGTAAATAGATATTAAAAAGCGAAATTTGATGATACGTTAATTTGAGAAACTTTATTTAATAAAATATTGTTAAATGGAAAAATATGGAATGAAACGGGGAACTATTGGAATCGGAGCACTGTACACAATTGTGTTGTCGTACGTGAAAATAAAAATTTAATCACTCCGATAAATGGAACGATATGGAATGAAACGGGGAATGATTGCAAAAATTTTGTCCGTTTTGCGATATCATGCTTAGTTTTCGAGATACAAGCCATTTTACAAAATGGCGATATTTTAAAATGTCCAGTATCTCCAAAACTAAGCGAGATAACATAAATAGGCTAGGTCCGTGAGAGATCCCGAGTGATCAATTTTTTAAAAAACAGTTAGTTTTTCGAGTAAATAAATCTATGTTTTTTACACTTTGATTAAATAAATATTTAATACAAATATTTGTTTCAATCTGAACGCTCGACAAATATTTTTTCGTTTATTTTATTTGACACTATTTGAGAGCTGTTTGAACAAACAAAAACCATCAAATATTTGATCATAGTTTGAACATAAAATAAAATTAATTTTTATTTGACGCAATTGGAAGCAAATATTTAAACAAATATTTTGTTCAAATATTTGATTAATGTGAACGTACCTTAAGACGAAATATTTTATTTTTAAAATTTTATGTATAAAAACTGCGTTAAGACATGCTAAAATTTAATGAAATTTTAATAAAAATCTGGCCCAAAAATTTAAAAACTGAGCACGCCGTTAAAATTGGCTGGGCCGAAATATTTATGATCAATGGTCCGTGGTCTTGTTTTCGATTTTAGGGGTCAATTTTGTAGCGCTGTGTAATTTTTAAAACTTAAAAACTGGATTTTTTAAAATATTTATTTGGCAACACCACTTTCCAAAATTTTGGGAAGTCTGGTTTGAAAACGAAACAAGTGGTCACTAATAAGTTAAATTTTGGACTACTTTATATAAATATATACATAAAAGTGTAAGAGATTCTTAAAATATGCATTACTTTATTAGATTCTTACAAAATTCCTATTTCATGAATTTAAAATATTAAGATACAGAATATTTTAAATGTTCCGGTACCAAAACGATAAATTGCAGATTTCTTGTTTTTTTTTTGTCATTTACATTTTGTTGGTATTTTTGGCTATGTTACTCCAAATGTGTTTCTAATTGCTAAATATAGCTTACAAAAAAATGCTTTAATTGTGTCTGCATGTTTAGCTACTGGCAAAAGAAAAACGATATTTCAATTTATAAACATCAACCTTAACATTTATCTGGACATGTATGAACACTTGAATTTATGCAGTATGTACAAAACAAAAAAAAACACTGATCATGGAAAAACGTCTTTTAAAGGTTTCTGTTACAAAATTCTGGTAAATCCAGTTCAGTTTTTGTTTGTTTACATATATTACAAATATATAACAAATATTCGTTCACAAAAAACTTCATTTTTAGTATTAATTAAAATTGTAATTACACATTTCGTTACAAAATTCAAATATCTAATAATGGTTTTAAAATACAATTAATTGAGATAATAAATATCTGCTTGGATAATGACAGGTGGTCAATATTTATTACATATATATCGTAAAAAAAATAGCTGTACAAATATTATTTAAGTTGTACTAACAAATGAAAATTGATTTTTATAGCACTTTGTTAAATAGATTAAAAATAATATGAATAAGTAATTAATATTGCAATTTATTTATTAGTATTTAATTTAAATTGATTGTTTATTAAAGCCTAAATTGCTATAATTGACTTAATTGAGAACAAACAATAATTATTTTAAATATTATTTGACAGTATTTTAAGTTTTATTCTTATTCAAAACATAAACCAAGAAAAAATTATATTAGGTAGTGCTAGTAGCCCAGCTGTTTATCTTCCTCTTACCTTTTTTATGTATGTTGGTCTTCGATATGTCAAAATTTGTCTAGGTTTTGACATTTCGGTGTACTGTAGGCAACAACAAAATGCCTGTATTGTTGTAGTTGCTGTGCTACTAGCACTACCTATATAAATTTATCTTGACAAAAACATAAAAAGTAAACGTCATCCTAATGGAAAATACATAAAAATTAATAGTTAATATAATATAAATTATAATGTCACTATTTTTAAAAACAATCACTAACACTCTTGTATTGTATTGTATTGGTATATAATACAATGCACCAAATGGTATCACTCTTGCATACTACTAACAAAAAACAAAAGACTTAAGAGAGCAACTTGATAGTACTACAAAAAAAGTTAAGACAATTTATGAACAAAAAAAAACAACATTATTTTTTTATGATACTTTTAAATTTAAGTGACATATCCGCAAACAGAATCTTTGTATTAATATGCACTAAAAAATAACTAAAAATAACTAGAGTAAACAATTAAAACTACAATTGAAGTTAGAATAATACTGCTTATTTAGTACGTTAGAAGAACAAAGCAAAATCATGTTTTTAAATACTGCAAAATTAAAGAATACTTGATCAAAAATAAAGTTAATTGTGTGAAGCAGAAAATCTAAGGTTTAAAAAAACATAAATAAATGTATTTAAAATATATTTTTTATTTTAAAAGTTTTTTATTTTTAGCTAATAAGGCCTAAAGTTAAATCATGTAATTCAAAATGCATCAATTACGTTTTTTCCCGACGTTTCTTCAATTTTATGTCGACTTCCTCTGGGGATTTTTCTATTTAATGATAAAAACACGTAACATAGTACAAAATTATTTCCCCAAAACATTTCAAACTGTGGGCGATGTGGTGTAATGGTTAGCGCGTTGGACTGTTACACAGATAGTCCCGGGTTCGATTCCCGGTGACGGCAACATCCATTTAGAAAAAATAATATGTATGAGTTTTATATCCCTCATATGTATCGCAGCTCCCACCTTCGGTGTTCCCATAGCACTTAACATCACCGAAGTAAAATAATGAATCAGGGCTATGAACCAAAAAACTTCAATAAGTTCGCCAACTCTCCATCAGGTGGCGAGCAACAACTGTTCTAAGACTTATCATCTCGCGCAATTGCAGTGTTGCCATGTTTGAAGCCCTTCATCTTTCCCCACCTTTCATCGCTCCACTATCCAATTTCCAAAGAAAGCAACACATTAATAAATAGGAAGAATTTCCTGAGTGTTGCTTCTCTTTTAAAAAAAATATAAAATTTACGCTGTTATATTAAAAAATATAGATTATACATTTAACAAAAAACATAAAACATAAATTCTTTAAAAAAAATGTATTTTTTTTAGATTTACGAAAAGTCACCTTTTTTGGACGTTTGCATTAAAATTTAACAAGAAAAACTCAAAATAATTTTTAATTATTATAAAAATGTGTTTTCACCCAAATAAGAATAGTCGAATCTAATAATTCCTGTAGAAAAGACATTGTTATTTATGATTTAAAAATTTGTTTGAAGTTGTAAACTTTGATGTATATTTAAAGATACGTTGGTAAAAATTGTACAATAAATTTCTAAATTGTTTAAAAACTATTTTTGTTAGCAAAATATTATATGTAAGTAAAGTGTGCGTTCGAAAAAATGTTAACATGCGTTTTCCCTTATAACTGTCATCATAAGCTTTCTTCAAACATTTTTTTGATCATAGTACCTTCTAAAAATATGACGGTAAATATATTAATGGCAATCTAGAATCTGTCTTTTTAATTTTTCACAAAATGAGTGATGAAAAAAAAGTTCGTTTTAAAATAATTAAATGTTATCAACAAGATCGTTCTTAGACACATCAAAAATTAGCCAAGGATTTAAAAGTTAGTCATCAGACTGTTTCAAATGTAATGGAATGGTTTAAGCGAGACTTGAACATTGAGAGCAAATCTGGCTCAAGAAGAAAACGAGATCGTCATGATAAAAATATTCACTAAAAAGTTCCGGGTATGGCAAGCAATATACAGTTGTGTAAAAAGAGTCATTTGCAACAACAGAAACAATAAAACCCGAAATTTGTATAAATAAATGTTTACAAAATAGTCTACTTCCATTTATACGCCAACACAAAGCGCTTGGGTGGTATGTTGCAAATAACATTGTATTTGTACCAAGGAAGGCAAATACCCCAAACTACCATGAGCTAAGGCCAATTGAAAGATATTGGGCTCTTGGTAAAAGAGAATTTAAGGGTGTCTCCTGGCATGGACGATTTTAAGCAGAGATGGTAAACCTGCACCGAGAAGGTTACAGAAAGTACTTTAAAGTTCTTAAAGTTCTTGGTGTAAGACCGGAAGTAGTATGCTGCTTGGGAAGTTCGACAAAGGAATCGCTTCTTGATATCCCCAAGTGGATAACAGACAAAAAGCTTTCCGCACAAGTGCACCTCTGTGAAAGACCCCATCCCCCATATAGCTAACAAAAAAAATCAAACCTAAAACGGTTATCTTAGCCGCGCTTAATTTATATATGAAAATGCGCAAAATCCGTCTCAGGGTGAAATTTGTTGATATATAGAAATAGTGAGACATCAAAACAAATGTCAGATTTTCACCAGTTTATTTAATATTTTATACATTTTGAGATGAGAGTTTTCTTTACACTTAGAATACTATGTAGGTAAAGACCACTGCAAATGTAGTTAAAAACAAATGAAATTTCACTTAAAGAAATTACGACTTACATTTCAGTAAATTCAACTAACATTGTCATTTGTTTTTTAATGTTCAAAAAATGACTTACAATTGTAGTAAAAATAAACCACATGGTAGTAAAAAATAAACAAATATTTATTTTTTTATTTTTTTAACAAAAAACAACTGTAAAAAATGAATATAAAATCATGAAACAGTCATTTTATGTTATTTGTTTTTTTAAATGAACTACAAGGTTAGTAAAAAATTTAATTTGTTCTACAAATGACTGACATTTACATTAAAAATAAAGAAACTGTATTACAACATAAGCAACTACATATTTTTAAAGCAGAATTTCCTTGAGTGTATTAGCAAATATTTTTATATTTTATTTCGACATAAATAACACGGTGCTATATATGAAATATACCAATTTTAATATACCCGTTGTGGGTCTGGTTGAGTAAATTGCATTACTATTTTCAAAGCAATAAATAAAGTCTAATATGACAATATTATATTTATTATGGTGTTTTCTTTTCCGATAAACAAAATATCGCATTTTTAAAATGTTCAGTTTTTAATTTTGCCATAACCCCGAAAAAATGCGTTTTTTATGCCCAGAATAGAACACAAATATGACACACTGTTGTTTTCCATTTTCCAGTTTCCATTTTAACAATTTTTTTTTAACAAATGTTATAAAAGGACAAACAATATTTTTTTTGGTTTTTTAAAACAAAACAAAAGCGTAATATATCAGCTGTTTTTTAGGGCAATATCTCAACCTGTGCTTTTTTCACAAAGCTACATTTTTTTTGGAAAAGAACATAATATCCCTCGTTAAGGGCAAAAATGTTACATTTTTTATCCGAAAAGAAAATACATTAGATTTTGGACTTGAAGTAGAACAATATTCTACACGCAGAGAAAACTTTTGCCATTTGCCAACTTAAAGTTAGTTGCTACGACTGAAATCGGTTGGTAATACTAAATGTTGGGTTTCACAACAAAATTCGGTTAATACAACGGAAATCACATATTTAGAAATCACATTTCAATATGGTTGCACTAACTGAGTTTATTGGTTGTAGCTACTAAAATACAATTTTTAATTCGGATGAAAATTTATTTTTCTGTGTGTAACTAAATATATAAAAATTTAGAAAGTCCGAAAAAACAATTTTTGTAATACAAAAAGTTAAACATTTTTGAGATTTTCAGAAATTTTAATGCACCCTCAAACTTAAAAGTTATTGCTGTTGAAAGACCGCGCAGCGCTAAAAGAATTTACCTTACAAGCAAGGTATCCCGACCCAAACCCGCAGGTCATAATGAACCTTAGATATGTAGTAAAGAATAACGCCAAAATCTCATGTTTTTGGTGTTACTAAGTGGGGTCAAAATTTACTCAATTTTACGTTTTTTTCAGTTTATTTTGTTATATTTAAAGTAATTATAAAGAAAATTGACATCAAAGCTTTTTGTAGACACATTCATTGACGTTAAAATTATGTAAAAAAATGTTCAAGTATTTCTATTTGAAGTATTTCTGTTTAAAACAGACGCCACGCTCTTGCCTGCAGATGGAACTGGCTTCACCTTCTTTGGCTACTATTCTGCCATTCTAGTTCACTGTTTTGACAATTCTTTTGTCTCGGGTGTGAAGTGGTTGACTGATGTCTCATGGTTGCGAATCGACTCAACAACTTGGTTTTATTCTGCTGAAACATCGCCAAACACACGACGCTGTTTTTGTTCTATTGTGAGCAAGCGCGGCACCCTTCTTTCGCACAGCTTTCTCATGTCCAAATTTTCGTTCAATATGAGATGTATAGTACTTTTTGAAATGACTATCATTTCAGCGAGCTTGTGCACCTGCAGCCGACGATTATCCAATTGTGGATTTTCTTAAACGTTTCTGGCGTGGATACCTCAATTGGTCGACCACTACGGTGTTAGTCTTTACAGCTTGTATGACCTTTTTTATACTATGCCACCCAATATTTTATAGTCGTAAACGAAGAAGCAGACTCCCCCAGAGAAGAATCTAACTCGGTTTTAATATTGGTTGGAATGAGACCTTTTGAAACATGTAAATTGTCAGTTTAGACGATTGTAAGAAAACCTTTCAATTTCATTGTCAGACAATTATCAAACAATTAATTTATCTGCCAACGAAAATTGTCAGTCACACGGTTGTCAGATTCTTTTATGGCAAAAATTGCTAGATCTGTTGCTAGACATTGCCAGAACTAATTAATTGATGATTTCATTACAATTTCATTGATATCAATTGTAATGAAATTATTTTCATTACCATTTGTTTAATTAATGATAATGAATATCATTGATTTGATTTCATTGACTAATGGTAATGATTTAAAATTTCATTACCATTAGTAATGAATTAATAAAAGGAAGAAAATTGCAATTGACTGAATGCAAACAATTATTTTTTTACCCAAAAAAGTACTTGAAAATAAAAATTTAATCACTCAGATAATGGATTGGAACATTGGTCCAAAATGGAATGAAACGGGGAATGAAACGGGGAACGATTGGAATCGGAGCACTGTATACAAATGTGTTGTCGTACGTGAAAATAAAAATTTAATCATTCCGATAACAGAATGGAACGTTGGTCCAAAATAGAACGATATGGAATGAAACGGGGAATGATTGGAATCGGAACACTGTACACATTTGTATTGTCGGTAGAGCTTTATTTATTAAGGTTTGCAAAAATGTTGTCCATTTTGCGATATCATGCTTAGTTTTCGAGATACAAGTCATTTTACAAAATGGCGATATTTTAAAATGTCCAGTATCTCCAAAACTAAGCGAGATAGACCAAAACTGACAAAATTGTTGCTCCACAGGAGTATTAATATACCCTTATAACATAAATAGGCCGAGACAGATCCCGAGAGAAACATTTCTGTGACAATACTGCCATTGTCAGATGCATTAATTTAAACACATCTGCCAATACAAAATTGTTTACAATGTCTTGCAATTATCTGACAATGGCAACGTAGGGTGTTCACACTAATGTCAGATGTTCTCTTACAATGTACAGACAATGCTTTTTCTGACAATGTTGCAAGACAAAAGTTGTAAGTTCACACTGTTGTTAGACATTTTCTGAACATTTTTCTGACAATATTGTAAGATCTGACAACCGTCTGTACATAGCTTGATTCAAAATTAAAAAATTCTTGCTATAAGTTAATAAAATTATTGGTGAATATTAGTAGGCTGAAAAAAAACCAAAAAATTTTTATAAAATTTAATTTATATGCTAAAAATCTTAAAGTTTTGTTTATTGTTCTTTTAAAAATAATTTACAATACGTTACAAAACATAAAAATGTTCAAAATCCCACATTGACGACACGAATTAATTTGATATCTAAAAAAATATAGAAATAATTATATGTAATACAAACAAATTATCTTTCAACTACTTAAATCAATGGTTATCTAAATGATGGCAAAACAAAATGAAATAACAAAATATGAAATATACAACCCTTTTTGCAATAAGAAAAAGGAAACATACAAAATTACTTAAGATGTGTGTTCTTGTCTGTCTACCTGATCGTATGTTGGTTTGCAATTTGACCACACTACATTAATAGTCACTATCATTTAATTTACAAATACACATTTAATCTTTATTAAATTTAAATATTTTATTTTGTCTTAATTAAATTCATAGACAATTACTTTGACAAGCCGACACAACACAAAATTTAAGTTTTTTAATCCTCAATTTATCTGTATACGATACGCATTTTGGCGTCCTTTTCTTTTATTATGTACGAAAAACAGATACAAAAACCTTCCCAATTTTTTTAGCAAAATAAATTCGTAAAACAATAGTAAAATATTAGTAAAACATTAGTTCAAAACAGGTAAGTGCTGAATAAGTATAAATAAAATTTTAGCTGAGAACATAATTTCAGCAAAAAATGTGCTAAAAAATATTATACCTGACTTACAAAACGTTCTATTAACTTTTCTACTAACTTATTTTTTGAGTGTACATCAAGCTTAATTTCGGACAGAAGGGGGTTAGACCCCCCATATACACATATTTCTTAATTTTAAACATATATACACTCAGGGAAAAGGCTTCATCATATTTATGAAAAACTTTATAAATATGATGAAAAATTCATTGATTTTCGTCCAATGTAATACTTAATAAATATAATGAAGCTGTTTCATAAAAATGCAAATTGATGCACTTTTATGAAACAGCTTCTCTGCTAATGGAAGGTTTCACAAATATGATGAAATTTCATAAATTTAAATGAATTGCTTTATTAATGTTATGAAACATTTCATAAATATGATGAAGCAGTTTCACAATTTTTTTTTAAATGTTTCATAAATATTAAGAAACGTTTCATAAATATTATGATAAATGTTCGTAAACAATGTTTAAATTTTTTTAAATTAAATTTGTATTAAATTATTTATTAAATTTTTTTTTATTTTCTATTGACAATATTTCACATATTGTCCACATTTGCTCCACATTTTGTTTCTTTACATGGAATGGAAAAAAACTTGAAGTTTAGAATTACCATTAGAATACCAGTTGAAAAATTCCATTTCCAATTTAATTTAAAAAATTTCAATTAAGATTTCAAAATTTTATATTATATTAAAACAATTCTATTTAAATTTAAGAACACATCATATAATATTTAATGGATGTTTCAGAATTGCAAGTAATTTCTGGTAGTTTTGAATTTCAAAAACTTCAAACAATTTCTATATTTTCAAAATTTCAAATAAAAATAAAAAGCAAAAATTTGTTTGCGCAAAGTCTATAAAACAATTTTATGAAATGAAGAAGGTCTATAAACCATTAGGCATACATTTTTATGAAACTCTTCATCATATTTATAAAAATTTCATGAACTTGATGAATAATTGCTGATAAACGGTTTATGAATAATATCATTATATTTTTCTCACCCGAAAACTAAAAATAAAATAAAACCGAGAATAAAACATTTTCAATTATAATCTCAAGTTTGAGTGGTACTTGAGATTATAATTGAAAATGTTTCATTCTCGGTTTTATTTTGTTTTAAGTTTTCGGCAGAACTCTAATATTAAATTTAGTTGGATAAAATTTATCAATATTAAGAATACAAAATATCATTTGAAAACAAATTTACAAAAACTTGACAATTCATACCGCATAAAAATAGATTGCGATAGCCAATATATAAATCCACATTTAATTAATATATCACGCAAGTCTCAATAAAAACGATATCCAAATATAGCAAATCGAAAATAAATTCGACAAATGAAATTTCATATGTGTAAACTTGTTTTATTAATATTGGAGGAAGTAATTACAATTCCTTTTAATGACTAACAATTGTTTGAGGGTATTTCATTTTTACTTAATTTGATATTGGCCTTTTGATTACTACCCAGTTAATATATTTACCCTAACAATCAACATAACAAAACTGAACTAAATATAAAAATTAAATTAACAACCAAAAACACAAGTCATAATGTCATTATTTCCTACTAATATGGCAGACTATCAAATAAAATTTAAACTCTTAAAACTGCAGTAACCTTAAGTCGTTAACAGCTTTAGGCCAAAATTACAGCCAAAACAACAAAAAAAAATGCGGCCCACTTGAAGTCAGCACAATTTTGCAGAAACTGACGAGAAACGGATGAGGACCTTTCTCTTTCCGTTACTATAAATTTATAGTGTATTTATATGGCATGAAAAATTAAATTAACTGAACTGAAAATATATTTGGTACTTTTTTAAATCAATTGTTAAAAAAAAACGATTTTTTTTTGTCTATTTTGAGAGTCAATATGCTAAAATCTAAACTAAAGATTAACTAAAGCAAATGTTAAGCCATAGAAAACCAAACGCTAAGTAGTACGTTAGTGTTGGCAGAGTTTATTTTAATTTTTTTTAATAACGTTAAAATATACAATATTACTTTTTAAGTGTGTCTGTGTACGTTTATCCGACTGAATGCTGCATTAGCTTCTGCTATTAAAACAGATATTTACTAGATTTTGTTCACCATAAATTAAAATTTTTATAATTTTTAATAAAAATTAGCATTAGCTTGGCAATGAATAAGCTTAAACGATGTATATCTGTTTTACGATAGATGGCGCCACTTATATACGTATTTAAATTTTAAATAAGACTCTATGTCGTTCTCTTCAAAGTGTGTAGTGGCTAGGATTTCGGAATTCCCGGGCTTTTTAATAAAAACTTCCTTTTGTCAAATGGAAGTTTTTATTAAAAAATAATTAATAAATCACATTTTCAATTTGTACACACAAAAAAATAAAAACCCATTTCAATTACGAAAACCACCGATTCAATAACTTTAATTGCTCAAATTCCGCCAACAACGAAAATTGCTAATTCAATTAGAAATAGCTCTTTAATAATAACTCATTTTATTAAAAAGTGATCACTATCGTATACCTTCGCAAAAACCAAAAAAAAAGTTGTTGTAACATTGAATTTAAACCGGCATGAAATTCTCATTTAGTTAGTAGATTTATTTATACTAATTTGAATAAATTCACACAGAAATTAGTTTTTTTCTTTTATTGAAGCGTCGGGGTTATGGCAAAATTTTTTTGTATTTTTTCTTTGCAGAAATAAGCTCTTGTGTTGAAATCAGAGTATTTTTATTTTTTGTTTAAAACCATTTTTAATAAATATATTTTTTGCATTTTATTTCTGTTTTGTATTAAAATATATTAAACTTTAATTTATCAATTTAATGATAATGTTTTAGAATAAATAAATATTCAGATTTAAACAACTGAAACTAAATAATTCAACCTCATAAAGTAATAAACTTATTAAGAATTAATATCTTATCTATTTAATTTAAATGAATTTAAAATATTTATTACTAATACCACTAAACATAAACATTTATAAAAAACAACTACATAAATATTACAAAAACAACAACAATGTGTTGATGGTTGCTTTTGAGCAAACACGGAATTTCCGAATTTGAGCAAATATTTAATTGATTCAATTCATTTTTAATTGACAGCTTTTAAAATTTTCAATAAAACGATTTAGTTGAAAAAAGTAAGGAAATATTGTATTCTGTATTACATTGAAAACTGAACCATAAACATATTAATTGAATCATTTGGGATCATTTTAAGTAAAAGATAAATATCATATAATATTAAAAGAAAAATATATTTTAGTTCGTTAAAAAGTAAGTTTTTAAAGCATTTAGTAGTTCCCCAGTCAGAAAAAACATATAGACCACCACTGGAAAAGTGCTTTAGCAAGTGGTGCAAGTGCTGGCAACAAGTGCTTTGCCAATCCCAAAATGATAACATTATTAGACAGAAGGTCCATCTGCTCAAAAAGTGTCGGGCAAGCACTGGGGAAACAAAATTTCCAACATTGGTGAAATGTTGGTATAAACATAAAAAAGGTGATATAAAAATGTGTTTCCCAAATTAAAATAAAAAAAGTTAATGAATATTTTTGTCTGTACCGCCGGGATTTGAACCCTGGCCGACAGATTTGCAGCCGACAGCTCTAACCACTGAGGTAATGAGATATATAATACTTCATAATTTAAAACGTAAGCAAATGATAACTGCTAGGGTAACAGTTGGCAGCTTAAATATGTCAGCAGTGGCATAAGGGTTGGTGAAAAACAACTTGCCAACGTTGAGAAATCAAACAAAAAGTTGGTCTTAAAAGAGCTTTTCCAGAAACAAAAAAAAATCAATTTTATATGAAAAAAAATATTAAAAAGTATAAAAAAAATCACAAAAAAAATGTTTGCCTGCAGCCGGCATCGAAATCGGAACCTTCCAACTACAAACTTTTTTAAAGAAAGCCCCGATTAACAGTTATCCATTAAATTATTTTTTTCAATTACCAATATCCTAATGAACATATTTAAACAAAACTGTCAGCTCCCATACATGTTAGATTTTCATTGCCATTGAAATTTCATTAGTCATTAGTTGATACTAATCAAAATGTAAAAAAGTTCCATTACCATTTAAGGATAATGAAATATTTTCCCATAGAAAAAACATTGTTAATTATAAAAGAAATCACACTAATGCATAAAAAAAAACTAATTACAATTGCTAAAATAACCATTTGGTTACAAAAAAATCCTGGAGTTGGAAACGGGGTCGGATAGTAAAAATAAATATTTTTTTAAATTATATTAATTAGAAGCGATATAAAATAAAACAACATTAACCATAAGTGGAATTGATGTGCTTCATATTGGGAACGAAATGTAATTGAAAGGAGAATAAATGGAATTTCAAACCTAACATGAAGAACGATATGGAATGGGGAACGAGGGACATTGGAACAGCAGGTAACGAAATTGTATTGAATCTTTTTCGGACCTTGCCTATTTGTATTAGTAGTGTGTTCGTTTTGCCCCATAATTTCGGAGGTACCGGCCATTAAAAAAAAAAGTTATTTTATAAAATGGCTAGTATCTCGAAAACTAAGCGAGACAAAGTTTTTGTAAAACTTGACCTCTGTAACACATACCGTTAATACATATTTGTTAAGTGTTCCGATTCCACTTGTTCCCCGTTCCATTCCATATCGTTCCATTTTGGACCAATGTTCCATTCTGTTATCAGAGTGTTGAAGTTTTTAATTTCATGAAAGTATACGGGTAAAAAAATAATTAAGACACCCTGTGGTTTTTCATAAAAAAATAATTCATCCGGATCTTCCCACCCCTTGACTATCTGTAGTATCAGGGCTAATTAATACTCCTGACGTCTTTTTTTTTATTAAAACTTTATCTCATTTAAAAAAAAAAAATTATTTTTACAATTTTTTTGGCAATTTTTAAAAATATGATGACGATATTGACGATTTTTTCTTTAAAATTAGACGATTTTATGCTCAACAAACTTGGCAGCACTGCCATATGCGATGAGGGTATATAATATATCTGTTTGTCACTCCGTTTGTTACGCATTGAAGTATATTTCTAAGATTTAGCGATGTCCGTCTGCCTGTTGAAATGGCGATCACGGTATGAAAACGCCATAGAGACTGTTCATTTTTACTTAGACCAATGTACATCCTATCGAAAAGTTTGGTATTGAAAATTAGCAAAATCGGGTTAGCTGTTTGATAAAACTACTAAAAAAATTTCAAAATAGCAGGAAAAACCGCTAAAATTAGCAGTTTTTTTGCTAAACATTAGAAACTTCAGAATAGCAAAAAAAAAAATATTACAAAAATTTTGTAATATTTGAGCTTAATTTTAGTCAATTAAAAGTAACAAATTATTTGTAATTAATTTGTTAAACTTAGTAGGCAAAAAAAAATCAGAAAATATGTGAAATCTTAAAAGTTTTTTTTTTCATTTATTTTTTTTTTTTGTTATTCGAACAAAAATCTGAAGTATGAAACAGTCAACAATTCTTTTGCAACATATATTGTTAATTTTAGAAAGATATGTTGATGTATGCATTGAACTAAATTTATGGTAAATACAGACAAAATTTTGCTGATACAGTGAAGTACGGTTATAAGGAACTCGAGGGGACCGGACGATTTAGTTCGTTATAAGCAAAGATCGCTATAAGGGAGTTAAACATTTTCCAAAAAATCATTAAAATTTCAAGTTTTTTTCTTAAATTCTCCTAATTTTAAAATTTTTGTTTATAATTCTAAAACAATTGTTCCATAAAATTACGTTTCATTAAATGTTTAATTCAATTAAAAAGAAAAAAATTTTAAGATTTGCTACAGAATTTTCATTTTAAAATCTCAAAAAATTTGTATGAAAACTCGTAAAATGGTCCAAAAAATTAGTTCATTATATCAAAATTTTATGTTATAAAACGATGTTCGTCATAACCGTATAATTGTGTATGAAGTATGTTAGTAAATGCTTTGGGATCAGAAACATCGTTCGTTATAAAAAACTTCGTTATATCCGGTGTTGGTTATAACCGAAGTTTTTTCGAGTGCGGTTCGCAAAAAAAATATCGGTATCCAATTCATCGCTTCTTTTTTTTTTCTTATGATAGTCACTACGATATCAAATGCCAACAGTCAAGTACGGCGGGGGATCAATAATGATGCTGGCTAAGAAATAACCTACATACTAGAATAGACGAGACTCTTATATATTTTTTGATAGGTGCTGGTTACAAACGCCGTGATGTCGTTGGTAACATAACTAAAATTTAAGGAAACATGAATGTCATTAAATACTGTGTAATACTAAAATAACGCATACTACCCCTCCCATTGTGAAAGAATGCACCCAGGTAGTATATTCCAACGCGATAACGGTCTTAAGCCCACAAGCCGCCAAACTTGCAACTTTGCTGCCACAATCCCCAGATCTCAACCGCACAAAAAAACCTATGTCGATTGGGAACTAAAAAAAAAAACAAGGTATCAAATTTAGAAGATTTAGAATCATTTCTGATAACAGAATGGGAAAGTATGTCCTTGATGCTATTATACTTATCATTAGTTAATTTTATGCCTTTAATACCCTCCGATGAGTGAGAAGGTCCCTAGGGACCTTTTTGCCTTTTCAAACTGAAATTACTCCTACTTCGGCCACTACAACTTGTTCTGAACACAAAGACCTAAACTCAAAGACATTAAGGATGATGATAAAAACAAAAAATTAAAAAATTGAAAACATTATTTTTGTATGTAGAATTTAGTTATAAACAATAAAAACAAAAAAAAAAATTTTTTATACTTCACTGCCGTGAAGTTCAGAACTGTCACTCACTCAAATAATGGCTTTACCACGAATATTTTTACTACTATTATTGGTCCTGAACCATTTTGTGGAATACCTGCGGGGTATGTTAGGGAAAGGCTCAGGGCATGGAGAGAGTCTGAATTCTCTGGTTACTGGGAAAATTCTCCTGGTCAGCGCCAGGCTAAGAGATTGATCTCTTTTTCCAGTAGGGGGTCGAGGCGACTCTTGTCGCTTGAAAGGGAGGGGGGGTTTGAGGACCCTGGCGTCGTATTTAACTGGACACTGTAATCTCAGATACCATCTGCACAGGAAGGGTCAATCGGACACGGATATGTGCAGGTTTTGTGAGATGGTGTCTGAGACCTCGAAGCATGTTCTCTGCGAATGTCCCAGGCTTTGTGATAGGAGACTTAGGTTTCTAGGCGATCGCTTCATTTCGCCTT
This sequence comes from Delia radicum, assembly GCA_021234595.1. Taxonomy (NCBI): domain Eukaryota; kingdom Metazoa; phylum Arthropoda; class Insecta; order Diptera; family Anthomyiidae; genus Delia; species Delia radicum. The sequence goes on along the minus strand of CM037853.1, from coordinate 147,623,795 downwards.
CCGACATTGCGAACATTTTGCCTAATAGGATAATTGGCTTTATAGGTATCTTGAATCTGTAGGTAACTTTAGGCAGCACAAAAGACCTACATTGGTCGCGGAGCATAGTGCCTTCTGATCTAATCTAATCTACTATTATTATTTTAAGTATATTTTAATAATATATAAATTAAAAATATTGAAATACAAGCAGTTGCATTTTTATTTTGCAAAGCAAAAGCCGCTGCAAAATTTTAAAAACTTCAGCTTTTGACTTAAAATTCCACCGAAAAAATAATTAAAATTTGTATAAAACATAATTTAATGGGAGAATTGCTTTCAAATTACAAAGAATAATTTTCATGAAAATTATCAAACTTTTTGAAAGACCACAAATAAAATATAACATGACAATATCATGTTAGATTTTTTAACTTGGGGTAGAACAATATTTAAACTAAATATATGAAAATATAGAGAATGCGAAAAAACAGATTTCGTATTTTTAATACAAAAATTAAAACATTTTCGAACAATTAGTCTATTACTGCTCTTCTCAAAAAACACTGTTTGTTGGGATATATGTTGTTTTTACAAATTGTAGTACAACAAGCACTCATACATGTACTGACACACTAAGTATATCGACATATAAAATTATAGATTTTCAAATAGTTTGATTTTATAATTAGGGTTACCAGATCAGGCAGTTTACACATTAATGCCCAGTTTTTCACTTCGTATTTAAATGCCATTTGGACTTTAAGTTATATTAAAATACAAAAGTCAGTTTTTAACTTCAAATTTGAATCACATTTAAGTGGCCAATCTTGGGCATTTAAAGTCTATTTAAATTGTACAAATATAACATATGATTTTTTTTCGCGTGGTAAAACAAAAAGTAAAAAATAAATTAAATTACAGCAGTCAATAAAAATTCAACTTCGGTTGCACTGAAATTTTCACTTCTCTTCATTTTTATTTAATTATTTTAATTATATATATATTATTTCTATATTTTATATTTTCTGTTATTTTCTGTTTTTTTTCTATTCTTTAAACAGCTGTTTTATGAAATGATCATTAACTTTTGACATTTCATGATGGTACCATACTTTTGTCGCTAATAAATAACAATTATCATTTGAGACTGAAAAACTGAAACAGTATTTAAATACAACTTAAATTTAAATGACAAATAACTAATTGCATATTTAAATACGAAGTTAAAAACTGGGCATAAGGCAGACAAAAGGATTCTCATAGAGTTTATTTTGTATGTTGTATGTAATGTCTCGGTTTGAGTTAAGCTATATTTTTCTATTACAGACAATAGACAATTGGTGCCAATGAAACAATTGAACAGTTCATGCGAATGAAGACGAATAGACCATTTGTAGAATTTTACAGGGGACAATAAAAACGCAGGAAACGGTTAAAAAATAATATTTTTATCAACTTTTTGGTATTAGCTTAAAAATGTAAGTCACATCTACATACTTATATACAAAATTTTAGTAAGGTATTCGAAGGAGAACTTGCCAAAAATTGGACTTCAATTTTTGCTTAAATGGAAAAAGGGCGAATATCCAAAAAAATGTATTGAAATTTGAATAAAAATGTGTTATTTTGCAGCAGATTTTGACTAAATTTTCATGGGACTTGCAAAACTTGACGAACTATCGTTGGTGTTTGTTTGTAACACTTTAAGGACTTCAAGGACACTTTTTTTTTTTTTTTAGCTAATATCAAGTTTAAACTCGCAGCTAAATAATTTTATATAATATTTTGTTAAGGATGGATATTCGCCCTTTTAGCTTTCCACACTTTAAAGTCTTATAACTCAAGAACGGTAAATTTTTTGCCAATATAATAAGTGTGGTTTGTTCCTCGTAATGTTCTTTTAACACATTGTTACCGAAAGTAAAATTTTTGTATGTTTTTGTGTTGTATTTAATCAAAATGTTGTTCACTCCCAATTTAAACAAAAATATAAAAATATACGAATTATTGCACTTTCAAAGTCATTTTTTAGCCCTAAAAGTCAAAATGTCCCCAAAATGTCTGCATAGGATTGTAGTGGTCTATTCGTCCTTATTCGCATGAACTGTTCAATTGAAATTCAACACATATGAAAATATCATATTAGATTTTTGGATTTGAGGTACAACAGTATTCTAACTAAATATATGAAAATTTAGAAAGTCAAAAAAAACTATTTTTGTATTTTTAATACTAAAATTAAAACATTTTTAAATTACATTTTTTCTGTAACTCTTACAGGCTTTTTCATTTGAGTGTATGTATCTATTGAATAAATAACATTCTTAAAATGATTTTTTTATTTTAAAACTCTGCTGTTGTTTTCAATTCAAAACTATTGTTTATGTTACAAACTTCAACTGCTGCAGCAACCGCAATAGCAACTACAATTCCTCTCAACATTTTAAATTCAGACAATATAAGACAAAAAGGTCTCACATTATCTTATACAAAACATAATTTTTGTTGTTGTTGCATGATTGTTTTCGGTGTATTTCAAATTTAGGTGAAAAATTTTTATAAATGCCAGTGTCGTTAAACAATTGAAATGAGTCGTTATTCAAACGTATAACAAGTAACCTGTGTGGTGAATTTTGTGCTTTCAACAACAAAATATTTGAAAAATAAAATCAACAAATTTCCGTTACTTAAAAAATATTAAATTATATAAAACATACTTTGCCAGGATTAAAAGTATGATTTTATAAAGTTTAAAATAAATAAAAAATTAAACATTATTGTGGTATAAACAAACAACAACCATAAAATATTTAAAATGAATTTTAAAGTTTACAAAATATTAAAAAAATAAATTTATAATTATTTAAATCATAAATAAAAGTGTCATTAACTAGTCTTCGGAAATTGTTTAAACAATAAATATATTGTTAACAAAACGTTGTTTTTAATTAAAATGAAGACATTAATATTGATTTGTTTGGCGATTGGTAAGTGATGTTGTAGAA